>CM056499.1:1841707-2561019 GCA_029783415.1 Anisodus acutangulus
TGCCCTTGTTGCTTCAAGCTCGCTTGAGCAGTTTTCGCGTGATCAATCGATGGACGGGGGAATTGCGTGAATGATGAGACCGGCCAATCAAAAAAAAAAGAAAAATTCAATTTGGATAATAGCTTTTCTTATGACACAAGATTGTTCTGTTCCGGCTCCAGTGGCTACATTTATGTTAAGTCTGGTCGCTCGGGCCGTTGTACCTTTTGATTATGGTATGGTATGTTTAAATTTTTATTGGTACCAAACAAGCCATAAGCGGATTAAGGGAGAAAATCACACAAAGTACCCCTCCCCCAAACACAAAAATATGCATTATCCTCAATGCAATTACAATAAATATACCCGATGGGCACAAATGAACTCCCTCATAATTGACCGCTCGGTTATTCAGATTTCACTGGCGAATGACATAGTCTCTCAAATACTTTATCGAACACCTCATGTGCACAACTTCTATTCCTTCTCAATCCAAAATTTAAAGTAGTCTCACTTCAAGTTCAAATTTACCAAGTATTGAAAATATTTCACAATTAAATTCAATCAAGAGCAAACAGTTTGGTTAACAAAAGGTGCAACAAAATATTCCTCATATTGCTTATAATAACTAAATATTTCAGCATAAAATCATTGGAATTGGTTCAAATATTTTAACAAACACTTGGTGTGCACAACCTTATCCTTTTTAATTTCACAAACTTGAAGTGCCATAACCTTCCCCAAAACTTAAACAATCAAATCAATAATGGTAGAATAGCTTTGGGTTATTCAAGACTTCACCCATGACATGAAGTTTTAATTCACATAATCTACCGTCGACATACAATATTCAAAAAATTTGGGTGGAGGGAATGGAGGAATTGGGTCATGGGGGAGATACAATATAGAGAGAAGAAAGATGAGGAAAACATACCTTGAATTGCTGGGTAGATGCCTGGAAAAATAAGAAACAAAAAGAAACAATGGCTGAAAAAGACTTGATGGCAGATTGCCTAGCTGCTACTACGTTCTTGTGTTGCTGCTACTAGTGTTCTTGATGGTTTCATGCATAAGTTCAGAATACTCTTCTAAAATCCCATACTCTTCTTCTGAACTTACGAACAAGAGGATAAGTAGAGTTTCATCGAGAAAATAGGATGTATGTGGACCCTAGAAAAAGATGAGTATTCTGAACATACAAATAAGAGGATAAGTCGAGTTTCATCGAGAAAAAAGGATGTAGCGGACCCTAGAAGAAGATGAGTTCAACGGTCCGATGAGCCATTAGACTATGATACATCTATATTAAGGAATGGTCTTAGCACCTAAGGCTTCTATCTCGCAATCAAGCGGCAACAATTCTCGAAAAGTATTTCAACCAGGAAGTAATAATAAGAAAGACTGGTATAAAGCATATCGCTGATAAATATCTACAAAAAAACAAGAGAAGGATGTAGTCCGCATACAGATGGGAATAACTCACTGGTAAGGGTGACGGTTGAATAAGGACCAAGATTTAATTTCAGAGTGGAGCGTAAGGCAAGACATAAGAAGACCCCTAAATAATAGAGGTTGTGCTAAGTCCATACATTGCGAGGTGTTTATCAAGAAGAAACAAGAGGACCGGATGGGCTATACTAAGCCCGTGAATTAGGATCAACAACAGTAAGCCTACATTAGAAGTATAACCATGATGATATTCAGTGTAAAGTTGAGATGAGTTTCTCTTACTAATAAGTAAAGGCACTCTTTCGGTTGGTTCGTAATGGTATAATGAATTACGAGCCCTCTTAAAGAGAATAAAGGTTTCTAGAAGGAAAAGAGAAAAATAATTAAGCAAAGGTGGATTCAAATAATGTTGCAAAGTACGATCCTCCTTAAGAGAAAGAGGTTTTGGAAATTAAACTTCAGCAAGTGAGTATCCCACAAATATGGTGGAAAGACAAGAGCATAGCATTGTTCCAGCCGATCGATCGAGAATTCGAAATGGGCCTAAATCAATGATATAGGTGTTAAATAGAAATCAGTGGTATCTCTCCTTTAAGGGATGGAGTTAAAGATAACTAAATAGGAGTTCGATCCTATGACCTTTCAAGAAATATGTTCAGCGAAACATAATAACATCTTTCAGAGTAACTTAAGATGAGATATGTAACCGATTTAGCCTATATCGAGGCCCGTAATAAGGATGGACTAGCAAAAGAGATTCCATAGATAGCCAATTTAAAGGTCCAACTTCAGGGTTCCAATGATAATAGAGTGATACGTGGGGGAATGTCAGTGTCACCCCGATAGCAAAGGGAAATGAAATGGCAAAGGGAGAGTTAGAAGTGATATGATCGGAAGGTAGGGTTCCGTGGTAATATAGCCAATTCCAGAGTTAAGGAGAGACAGAGTTCTCCATTACTAAGTCAGTCGTGTGTCCCAAAATTCGCTGGGTTATGAGATAATATTTGAGCGGAGGTGTCTTGTTCCCACTATTCTGCTCATCTAGAGTCGATGAGGACGTGTTACAATGCCAAAGATAGGGATTAATGTGATAATGGTAAGCAGAATAGTGTCGAGTTTTGGCATAGCACCATAGTGGTCAATATGGAAGGATAAAACATTAGACAGCCAGAAGGGCTAGTATATAAAATTCAAATCCCCACCTAGAAAGGATAGCGTGGGTTAAGAATAATGCTGAGTATGGGTTCGTACATGTTCTTATCATAAATATTGCTCTCAACGGTTGATAATCAACAGATTTACAAGGTGACCCCGTTCTTACTAAATTAAGAGTTATTCGCACAGTGGATGATTTCGCTAGTTGTCCATCGACAAAGGGTCATAAGATCCCAGGATATTTAAATATTACGTACCCTAAGTAAAAGGGGCTCAGTGCAGTATAACTCCAAGATTCTCTAAGAAAGTATAAGCGTGTAGAGAAATCCCTTGTGGTTCACTCCCAAATAGGTGGTCGAGTTGAGTGAATGATTTAGACGTTCAAGAGTACGATACATGAAGGTATGCTTGATCTATAAAAAGAATTGGATGATCGTCTACCCTGTTATGAGATCCATATTATGGCGGTTATTACATTATCATTGAGATAGATTCTAATAAGACCTTGAGATAAACATGTGTTGGTTCTGATAGTCCCCAAAGTTGTGGAAGAAGTATAGTTTCTACAGGAATAAATGTCAATAGTCCAAGTTTTTGAGAAGGCATCTGTTGGTGTGCGATGTTAAGATTTAAAGGATGATGTTCATGATGTGATGTCCATGAGGGCTTTACCCATAAAAGTGTAACAAACATTCGACCAGGAATGCAAGTTTAGCTCCAAATACAACAAATTGTATAAGGTTACCCAAGGATTTAGCCAAGTGACCTTTGAGCTTGAGATTACCTCCGGAATCAAAGGGAGTTCACTCAGTTTCAACATATTGATATTACCAAAGTGTATAAAAAGTTTCTCTCATCTTTTACCTAGCGAGAATGCTCAAATTACTAAAGACATGTCCTACGAAGAGGTCTTGATTACTACCCGTTATCACTAAGTCCAGAAGTTTTGGACTCGTGAGATGGCATTCATTAAAGTACTATGGAAGAGCATTGGCATAGACATAATATTACGGGCGGCGGAGAAAGGCATGAAATCTAGATATTCTCACATAAGTCCTGACATCAGGTTCGCGTAATACTTGTGCGATACAATCCTTTCGTCCCTACTCAATAGTCGTAAACTTATTTTATGCACCTATACAGATGATAATCATAGCACATATATGGCAGACACAGCTCAGACGCCAAGATTGGGCAGTCGAGGTGAGTTATGTCTTACCCTTTTGATTACCTTGATAGATAAATGGTCGCGTGGAGCTAGTATGATATTATATTGATTTGGATGGTCCTGTGTGCCATTTGTATTGGTTCTCGCAGTTTGGCAGGTTTTGAGTTAGTCCTACTTATAGAGAAAACTCTGCCAAAATTATGGTGAAACCCAAGAGTTAAAGTCTCTCAGTTACATCCCTCAACATTTGATAAACAATGTTCATAAGAGGGCAAGGATGTTACACCTCGCGATTCTGCGTGCAACCGAATGTATAATTAGTTAATTTGAGCTCTAGAAACCTGAGACCATTTCCAAGGGTCACGTATGACTTATATGATTGTATAAGAGATATATGAAAGGTTGGAAGTCAATTGGATTAAAGAAATCACATCTCGACAAAGTTTGATGAAAATTGAGTGATACGCTAAATGAACTGCCTCGCGAATCAGGCCACAGACTTAAGCTCTCATTTCTTCACCTTATTGCCACCATCTGTGGTGGCATATGTGGCCGCAAATGAGGGACAAATTTATCAAATAAAGTAGCACAAGTTGGCAAAAATGTCAACTTATCAACTCCCCCAAACTTAATCATTTGCTTGTCCTCAAGCAAATCAAACACGAACATAGAATCATGAGAACAATTAGATATTCAAGCCAATTCAATCAAACTCAACCAAAACCATGTCACATCCCAATGTAAGCACAAATCTCACGACTTTGATTGGTACCAATAATTAATCTCAAGCATGTGATTCATTACAATCTTACTCCATTTTCCTTCAAGTACCAAAGAACAAAATCAATCAAAGTAGACAATCCAAGTCATGACACTCAAGCTTCATAATTTGCCTCTTTTTCCCACAATGACTTTCTTTTGTTCATGTAAATCAATTGAGAAACAAACACTTTCACAACTCAAGTTTTCATGTGCCCTCAGAATCAAAGAGGATCTCACTCACACGTATTTCAAGACAAATGTGGGATATCAAAATAAGAAGAATTACACACACTCTCTCACAAGGATGTTCAAGTGCCCAAAAGCGGTACCATAAGCTTGCCCTTTGTGTAAATCTCCATTAATGTAGGTGCACTTAGCTCAAAGTTATTTAGGACTTGCGGGAATGTAATGTAGGCTTTTGATTGGAGGTAGGATATGAATATAGGAATGAGTGACTACGACCTTCCTAAGCACTACAATTTCACAATTCAAACCATTTTCCTTCACGGACTCTACCTTTTTCTCCTTGTCATCCCTTTATTTCATATTCTTTTCGATCATTGTTTTTTCATTTTTCTTTTTCACAACAAAGTTTATTGATTCACACTTCTCTTTTTCACTTTCTAAGCTTCCAATTATTTTTTCATCCAACTTCCACAATACATTGTTCCAATATCCTCCCCAAACTTGGGCTTTTAGCCTAAGTTGTAACTTCAAGGGCTCAAGAAGATCGAGGCATCAAAAGAGTCTAATTACAAAAAGGAAAAGGCTTGTAATGTGGTTGTCAAACAAAAAGACTAAAAGGCTCAAAGGGGTTGACTAGGGTAATCATGCACAAAGGCTAGGCACAATTAAAGCTCAAGTATTCCAAGAAAAGCCTAAAATCATATTTCAAACCAAGTGCAACCTAGGATTTCGCCTTGAAGCACACTTAGGGTAGGCTCTAGACCACAAGAGAGACAAAAGAACTTAACAAAGAACCTTACGTCACATGGCACATGCAAACTCAAGTAAAATATGTATTGAAAGCTCAATTGAAGCACATGAACTCAAAAAGTCACAACTAGCCTAGAAGACTACTTGGTAAACAAAGAGCCAAATTTTAAATCTCAAGTTCACAACATGAATCATCATTTCAATCATTCTCTTTTTCCATTTCAAAATCAACAATTTATATGCCTAAGTTTAAATTTTTATTGGTGCCAAACAAGCCACAAGTGGATTAAGGGCAAGAAAATCACACTAAGTACCCCTCCCCCAAACACAAAAATATGCATTGTCCTCGATGCAATTACAATAAACATACTCGGAGGGCACAAAAGAACTCCCTCACTATTGATCGCTCGGTTACTTAGATTTCACCGGCGAATGACATACTCTCAAACACTTTGTCGAACACCTCATGTGCACAACTTCTATTCATTCTCAATCCAAAAATTCAAAGTAGCCTCACTTCAAGTTCAAATTTACCAAGTGTTGAAAATATTTCACAATTAAATTCAATTAAGAGCAAACACTTTGGTAAACAAGAGGTGCAACAAAGGATTCCTCATATTGCTTATAATAACCAAAAAACTCAGCATAAAATCATTGGAATCGGTTCAAACATTTTAACAAACACTTGGTGTGCACAACCTTATCCTTTTCAATTTCACAAACTTGAAGTGCCATAACCTTCCCCCAAATCAAAATTGGGTGGAGGGAATGGAGGAATTGGGTAATGAGGGAGATACAATGGCTGGAAAAAGAAGAAAAAATGGCTGAAAAAGAGTTGCTGGCAGATTTCCCAGTTGATGCTACGTTCTTTTGTTGCTGCTGCTTGGTGGTTATGTGAGTGAGTGAGTGAGATAGTGAAAGAGAGGCTGATGTGTTTGTGCAGGTTTTGTGAGTGAAAGGGGATGCGTGGGCTATGTAATTGTTTTTATACCTGGGCACCATTTTTTTTAAATTACGTGGGCCACGTAGGCTGGCCACACATCAAAACAAATTGCACTCACCGTTGGGGGCCACGTAGCTGTATATTTTGAATTGATTTCAGCTTCTTTCTTTGTGAAGGGGAAAAGTCCCGAAGACGAAACCCCCCACCTGTACCAGAGGTCCCTTGGCCAGGTGGGATGTAAATCGAGGGATATGCGCGAGTGGCAGCCCTGCAAGGGAGAGGACCAACGGGACACGAACCCAGCAACAGCCCTTGCAATATTTCAGCAAAGACTGTCACCACACGGATTCGAACCCGCGACGTCGGAGTGGTTGTACCCCAATTACCTTGCAACTGTCACCACACGTATTTTTATGTTTATTGTACCCCAATCAGCTCCTTTCTTCAAGCACCAAACCTACACATATCTCAACATCAAAAATTAAAATAATTATAAAAATAAACATAAAAATGCAATGAAAAGAACTTTGGTTATCTCCCAAGAAGCACCTTGTTTACGTCATGGCTCGACGTAAATTCCTTCAAGTCTCAAGATATCATTGGAGGTTCCCCAAAATCAACTTCTGAAATCATTTTTGTCACTTCAATTAGTCCCAAATAATGTCGGATTCATTGCCCATTCACCTTGAAGATTCTTTTAACATCATCCAACTCTAAATTCACGGCACCACAAAGATAAAACATTGACAACTTTGAAAGGTCTGGACCATTTAGACTTGAGTTTACCCCGGAACAACTTAAACTTTGAATTAAAGAGTAGAACCATGTCTCCCCGGTTGAACTCTCTTTTCACAATCTTTTTGTCATGGAGGTATTTCATCATCCGTTTGTACCAAAAACCACTATCATATGATTGAAATTGGAATTTACCCATGCCACAAATCAGAAACAAGTATGGCTCATACCCATAGTAGAAGTCGCTATCCCTCGAGAACGTTTTCTTTTGGTATGAAGAAAGCTCGGACGGTAGCAATCCACTTACCAAGAAATGTGTCATATCAGTATATCATGGCAACTCATTGTCCTCAACCGTTGTGACTCCAAATAGTTGCTCATCGGGGTATGATTCATTGATTTCTTCGACCTCCAAAGGTCTTCCCATGACATTATTGTCTGAATTATGTATAATAACTTGTAGAGCTCTACCCCCGCAAACATCTTCCAAGTCATCAACCACAACCTCATCTATCATCAATTACGAATATCACACCATAATCATGTGATTAGGGATGGCAACGGATCGGATCCTACTAGATCCAAATTCAGATCCGTTTTTCATATCTGGATTCATATTCGGATCCAAATCCACCGGGTCCATAAAAATCATATCCAAATACAGATCCATCGGATCCACGGATCGGATCTGGATTCATATCTAAAAAAATTGTTTTAGAGTTGTATATTTTTTTCATGTTTCAGATCTTCATAGGAGTCAAGTGGTTCTCAGAGTTGTATATTTTTTTCATGTTTCAGATTTCAATCCTAGGCATGTCTGTCAAATGAAAATTGAGCGCTACAACAACATTAAGCTATATTGGGTGTTAATTCATCCATTTTTCTTTGTTTAATCTGGACTTTCATTAGCGTAAAAAGAATTAAAGGCGGAAGTCATAAAGTTTTAATCTTGATCTTATATTAGATGTTGTATTCGACCACAATTAATCATCTTTCATGATTGTAACTTTTATGAGGAATATTTTGCAACGAATCCACTCTTTCATCTGCTAAAGCATGACATAAGATATGGATATTTCAACAGAATGAGATCAAATAATCAGCTCCTTTTACATGCAATGATTGTACTATCATTTGTTTTCCGCTTAATTTTTTATTGGGTCTTTTGAGAATTATGGGCTTAAACGTATGGACCATTTAAAAAATAAAGTCCAAATCTGAATGTAAAATACAAAAATTATGAAAACATTTAAAAAAATACTTATAAAATTACATTTTAGGTTATGGATATATTTAATAGAAATAGATCTGGACCGGATACGGATATCAAATACAAGATCCAGATCCAGATCCGGTCCGTCAGAAACGGATTCGAGTCCGATCCGAATCCGTCGGGTCCAAATTTTGAAGATCCATATCCTATAAAACGGATCTGGATCTACCAAATCCGGACCGGGTCCGGTATCCATTGTCATCCCTACATGTGATTGTTTCATTGATTTTTGAATGTGGAAGATCACCTCTTCATTATTTAATATAAACTTGAGCTTTCCCGCTTCAATATCACACACACATATATATATATATATATATATATATATCTTCCAGTTGCCAATAAAGGTCTCCCAAGGATGATTGGGATCTCAAGATCCACCTCACAATCCAAAATAACAAAGTCTGCGGAAAAGTTGAAACGATCCACCTTGACAATAATATCCTCAATGACACATAATGGTTTCTTCAATGTACGATCTGTCATTAACAACTTCATGGTAGTTGGTCTAGGATCCCCCCAACCTAATTTTTTAAACACATAATAGGATATCAAATTGATATTTGCCCTCAAATCACACAAAGCTTTTGAAAAACTTGTCGACCCAATAGAGCGAGGAATGGTGAATGCCCCCGAATTGTCCATCTTTTTAACTCCATTTTATGAGATGATTGCACTACATTGGTGAGTGATCTTAACGGTTTCAAAATTCATATTTTTCTTCTTAGTTACTGAGTCCTTCATGAACTTAGCATAGACCGACATTTTTTCAAGAGCCTCCACAAAAGGCACTATGATGGTAATTTGATTCAACATATCATAAATTTTTTGCAATTGGCCATTTTGTTGTTGCTTAGCAAACCTTTGTGAAAACAGTGGAGGTGGCTTTGGAATTGGCTTGTATGCTTTAGGAGTTCTCAAATTTGCTTCCTTTATCGGCTCCTTCTCCCTTAAAGGAGTTTCATTAGCATGAAGAGAAGTACTTGGAGCTTGGTGATCTTTTTCACCCCCCTCAGATTTTTCTATCAACTCATCAACAATATGAAGCTTGCCATCTGTGTTAGATTCAAACACCCTGGGTTGTTCATCAACTCTATGAGGCATTACTTCACCATAATCATCATCAACATTCACAAAGGACCTTTTCTTGAGAATACTACCACTTCTTGTGGTGATCGTAAATACACAATTTGGTCCATCATCGCATTTAGGACTTGCAATAGTATCACTTAGTAGAGCTCTGTGTGGTATCACATTCAATTGAGAAGATATTTGATCCAATTTGGTCTCAATTTTCTTGATTGAAGTGGTATGGGAAGTCACCACTTGATTCATATCTTTCCTCTCTTTATCGGATTGTTCTTAATTCTTGATCATCATTTCCATTAAACTTCTTAGCTCCGGATCACCCGATGATTGGTCTTAATTGTTGTATTGAGGTTTTTCATAGGATTTTTATTGATATTGTTGAGAAGAACCTCCGTCTCGATTGCCTTGAGTACTACCATTTCAACCCTGATTGTTTTGATTACCACCATTCCAACCTTGATTACCTTGGTTAGACCAATTATAATTTCCTCATTACCATTGATTACCTGCTTCCATTGACCTTGGTTGTTGGATCTTTGTTGACCTCCTTGATAGTTACCCACGTATTGAGCTTATTCATTTTGGACTTGGTAACATTGTTCTTGGAAGTCACCATATTGATTGGGACCTTGGGCAAAATAAATGCCCTTTTGACCTTGGTATTGAGTTCCCATTGCCATATAATTATAATTGGGACCTTGAACATTGTCCACGGCATTGACTTTCCTTGGAAAATGATTTTTGGCTAACATCTTTAAAGTGGTTGTCAACTCCGTAACTTGTTGGCCTTGATCTTGTATTTCCTTGGTCAATTAAATCATGGAAGGATCACATTGAGGAACATTATCTCTAGATTGCCAAGCGGATGATGTTTCCGCCATTTCATCTAATATCTCATTAACCTCTTGGTACGTCTTGTTCATGATATTTCCTCCGACCAATTGGTTCACATTGTTGACACCCAATTTTGTCCCGTCTTTTCTAATTTATTTGCAATTTTAAATATTTTTAACATTCAAAACAATTTTAATCTATATACATACATGCGTATATATATATTATGATTCTCTTATTATTATTATTATTCGCATTTTTTACTATCATTTGCATTTTTTATCATAATCATAAGTTTTATCCGAAAATTTTATGTTATTTTATTCTTGCAAAATTGCATCGCATTTCCATTTTTTATTAAAGCATTAAATATTTTGCAAATATTAAATCTTTATTATTATCACATCGCTATGTTTTTATTAAAATAATCTACATTTTTTCTTCAATGCTTTTTTAATATTAAACCCCTTTTTATATTTTTAAACCCATAACACATTTTATTTTCCAATCCAAAATAATTTCTACCCCAAAACATTCTATCAACCCCAAAAATACATCTACAAACTAACCCCTATTTTCGGCCCAACATACCAAGCCTAAATCAAAACAAAATCACAACCCAACCGAGCCCAAATTTTGGCCCAACCGGCCATTCCCTTTAATCCATAAAAAATCCCAAACTAGCCCACACCCCTCAAAGCCCAACCTTAATTCCCTAAGACCCACTTCCCCTCTACCATGGCCCCAACCCAAAACTCCTAAGCCCAACAGCCCATTTTTCCTTTTATTTCCCCCCAAGCCCAACCAGCCAACCCGCAGCCCATACCGAATCGGCCAACCCGTCGGCCAAACCGTCCCCTTTTGTCCTTTTAACCCAAAACCCTACCCAAAATAAAAAAAACAAAAAAAAACAAAAAAAAACCCTCTCTCTCTCCCCCCACCAATCGGCCGCCACCCTACACCCCTACCCCCCACGTCGTCGCACCCTACGCCTGACATCACCAATCGCCGACACCGCCGCCTAACACCACCAACCCCATCACCTCTCACCGCAACACATGCCTCAAGAACTAGCCCCAAAAATCAAATTTTGTTCCACGTTGGTTTTTGAAATTTGAATTCGACTTTGTAAGGGGTATGGGTGGGGGTGAACGTCGGGGTGAGTATCTATAAATACCCCCATTTTTTATTCTACAAAAGGAGGATTTTTCGGAGGTCCGATTCGATATAAAATATTTTGGTTGTGTTCTTGATTTCAAACATTTGCCTTCCTTGTTATTCAAGAATTAAGTCCGAAAAGGTTTGTTCTCCGCTGTTTTTTATTCTCCGATTCGGGTATGTTCGGGTCGGGTCACTGACCCGGTTCGAGTATTTTTCAGAATTCTTGCATTTCATATCTTGTATGTTGGTTATCTGAAATTGGTGAAAATATTTGATTTCGGGTTGAACACCTGATTCGAGTCGGGTCGACCCGATTTGGGTAATATTTCCAGAATTTTTGCATTTCATATTTTTGTATGTTGGTTATCTGAAATTGGCGAAAATACTTGATTTCGGGTTGCATATCTGATTCGGGTCGGGTCGACCCGAATTGGATTTTCCAGAATTATTGCATTTCATATCTTGTTGTTATTGATTATCTGAAATTGGTAAAAATACTTGATTTCGGTTTGATATTTAATTCGGGTCGAGTCACTGACCCCGGGTCGGGTCGACCCGATTTGGATATTTTTAGAATTCTTGCATTTCGTATCTTGTAAGTTGGTTATATGAAATTGGTGAAAATATTTTATTTCGGGTTTGAATCTCTGATTCGGGTCGGGTTGACTTGCATATTGGCTATCTGAATTTGCTGGAAAAAATAAGATTTGTTCTTCTTCACTGATTTCGGGTCACTGATTCGGGTCGGGTCACTGACCCGGGTCAGGTCGACCCAATTTGGATATATTTCCAGAATCATTGCATTTCACATGTTGCATATTGGTAATCTGAATTTGCTGGAAAAAAATTAGATTTGTTTGTTAATTCACTGTTTCATTCGGGTCACTGTTCATTCGGGTCTCTTTTCAGAATTAATTCACTGTTTCATCTGCCATTATTTACTTCTTTCGTTTCTCTGTTTTCTTTTCACTGGGTTAAACATCCGGGCAACGGATATTTACTGTTTTACTATTTTTTACTAAACATCCCGTCTTCTTGGGAATTGCCTCTCTGTTTTTTTTTTGCCTACTGCTTACTGTTCCGATTTAATTTCACTGATTTGAACACGATACTACACGTGGCCGATGAAAAATATCCGTCGATTTTGAGGCCTCCACAATCGTAAAGACGGAAATATAACTTCTGGGCAAGGATGAGGCTTAAACCTTTTTATTTCATCCGAGGGATCAACATGTTTAGTAGGCGAGGCGAGTAAAATAACCAACAAGTTATATGTTCGCAGCCACAACGTGATTATAATGATCTTTTCTTTTTCATCCAAGAGACCGACACGTTTAGTAGGCGAGGCAATCAAAATGACCACTGAGCCATACGTTTGCAGCCACGACGTGATTGGAATGGTCTTTTCCAAAATTTAAGTCTGAGCCCTCCGTGATCAAAATATTTACTGTTTTGGATACGGATCCGAAGTTATTTGTATTTACTTGTTTCTAACCGTTTGTTCTTGACAGTTGCAAGGAACAAAGTCAATGAAGGCAGACACTCCTCGGAGTTTATTTATTTTGTTGTTTTTACTTTCTTTAATTTAGCTTTATCTACTCTGTATTGTAATATTATTTATCGCATTTATATAATTATTGAAATGCTTAGAATAGGTAGACTTAGAATTAATTCATAGGGTAGTCTAAGACTGAAAACCCGTCGCTAGCTTATTTACTTATAGGCTCGGTTAATTCAAACATAGAAATCCTTCGCTAGTTTATTTATTTTTAGGTTCGTCATGCATATTTAAAAATTTTAAAACAATCGTTGATCATCTTTTGTTCACTTTATTAATTGTACAACTCAAAAAATGATTTCCAAAAATTACTTCTTTGGCATTATAAATAATTTGTTTTTCTCCTTACTATTAATTGTCACAAATTCATACTTTTTACATGTCTTTTTCTTTAATATCATATCAATGCATACTTGTACAAAATGTATCCTTTTGCTAAAATACTTGCAACATCATTTTAAGTTTATATTTTAAAACTTGCATTTTTCTTAATACAATAATTAACCTGAGTTTGATCGGATAACCGCAAGTTAGCGGATCTTAAAGGATGTCTAACCCCTTCCTTTTAGGATAATAAAGAACACTTACCTAGAATCTCATTAGTTTCGCAGACCTTAAAATTAGAGTTACATTGCATCATTTATTTATATTAAGGTGTCCTAATTCACCGTAAAATAATTAGGTGGCGACTCTTCAATCCAATACCCAGGAATTATCTAACACGTTGTGCTCCGCTTCTGACCTCTCGCGGGGTCGGGTTAAAAACGGGCGCGACAGCATGGCGACTCCACTGGTGATTTTCAGGTTCTTAACTATAGCAAGTTCGGGTTAATTGTTATTTGCGTTTTATCTTGCTTCTTATTTGTTATATTGCTTCAAAATTGTTTCTTTTTGAAATTTTATATGCATAACTGCTTTAATTGCTCTATTCTCTTACTGCTTTCCTTAAATTGGCATTTCGCTCATATTTCTTCCACTCTGGAAAATTGACACTATCACACATTACACGCGAGGTGTGTTTTGCGCACCCGCAAACTTCTTTCAAATTTCCAATTTTTTTAGGAGAGTTGATATATGCGCGGAGCGTCCGGACCATCCGGTGGGCCGCGTAGCCTTCTCACTCGAGCAGTCCGCTCGGGAATCTTGAGTCTAGTCAGCCAAATCTTAGAAAATTTAGGATAGAGCTATACCACCCTTTATTTTAAGTCATGCATGCATACACCTTAGGTGGGTCGATCCTTGGTATCGACTCCACAATTAAGAAATCTACCAAAATTGTCAACGGGTCTCGCAACCCAACGACCAATCAACATATTACGTGTAGCGTGATAATGATAGACAAATCCAAGCCTAATCATGACATGCCGAAATTGGAAAATGTACATTCATTTTGTCTCATTTCCAACAAAAGCATTACAGTTTAAACAGCTTGGATCAATCTGTCGTAATTTCGCATATCTGGCGTTTAGGCCCACCTCTGACATAAGAGAGGCCCCATGCATATAAGGACGCGCATTTAATTTTCATTCAATTTTTTTATCTGCTTACACTCTACGCATGTTATTTGAAGCAATAATTACATGCCTTATACTAACTTGGTGTCTTCATTTTTCAGAAGGTTATTTTTGCTTAAATTATTTTTCCCGAGGTTGATTTGCGTTGACTAAAACTGGCGGAACACCCCTACTTCACGAGATCAAAGGCCCGATCATTCAGCAAAATGACTGATTCAGATGCATCCGAACAGACCGGCCTGGGACTTATCGCTATTTCGAGAGATGAATCAGAAGCTTCGGAAAATAGAAATGCTTCCGTCCAAGAAAAATACATCGCCCAACTGTTACAATAGATGGCAGGCATGCAGACTGAGATAGAGCGGCTCCAAAATCTCACCAACTTGTCCATTAGCGCCAATACCCCACTCCCTGAACAAGGGACGAATGCAACTGCACCGCAAACTTTTTTATCTCCTGAATCGCCATTTCCCCAAAAGCTCCCCGAAATTTCTCCACCAAGCAAAACCAATCCACAACACACTAACCCACAAGCTAGTCCACAACAAAGCCCGCTACAAAATGATCTGGCATCCTTCACAACTCCACATACCCAAATTACCCCACTCATCCAAAACACCCCTTCCACGCAAAATCACCCAGCAACCCAGCACATACTGATGGCACACATCGCTGATCACAACAAGCAGTATGTGCCGCCAGTGTATGCAATGGAAGCCCAACCTTTTACTACCGCAACACCAAACATGGCTCTTCAGGAAACTGGCCAGTATGAAGAGATGGAGAGGCATGTAAGGATCAGAACCGATGAAAGTGTAGCGAGAGAAATTCATAGCCTAAAAGAAGCATTCAAGAATATCCAAATCAGCAAGAGGCATGAAGGACTCGAGTACGAAGATCTGTGTATGCATCCCGACATTGAATTGTCTGTCGGATACAAGGTGCCAAAATTTGACTTGTTTGATGGGAAGGAAAATCCTCACGCTCATTTAAGATCGTACTGCGACAAACTGATTGGGGTAGGTAAAGACCAGGCTATCATAATGAAGTTGTTCGTAAGAAGTTTGACAGGAGAAGCACTCGACTGGTACACTAGCCAAAACCCGCAAAAATGGCGTAATTAGAGCACGATAGCACAAGATTTCATGGACAGATTTAAGTTCAACACTGACATAGTCTTGGACAGATTTTATCTGATGAAGTTGGAAAAGAAATCCACAGAGACCTTCAGAGAGTATGCCATGAAGTGGAGGGCGGAAGCAGAAAAAGTTCAACCATCGATAGCGAAAAGTGAGATGACCGCTCTCTTTGTACAATCTTTGAAAGATGCAATATACTATGAAAGAATGATAAGCGTCATAGGACGAAGTTTCTCTGAAGTTGTAAGGATGGGAGATTTCATAGAAGAGGGAATCAGAACTGGAAGAATTACAAACTTTGTAGCGTTGCAAGCAACGAGTGAGACAATCTGATCGGACTCATTTGAGGGAGCAGTAAAGAGGAAGAGAGACGGAGTATCCCCTGTCATGACAGTTCAGAAACATAGGCCAAATCAAATGTCAGCCTATCAAATGCCATCACCCCAGCCTCCCTACTACAATCAAAACAACCAAAGTTCTCAGCTTTCCTATTATAGCCCATACTCCCAAAGCCCTCAACCTTATTATCAATACTCACCTGCTCCCTACCATGTCTACCATACCCATCCAATATATAGCCTGCCTCGAGCGCCTTCCTATCCGAATCCCCCACAATATCAGCCCGCATACTTACCTCATCCATAAGTCCATGCACCAAATGCACCCAGACCCCGCGCAAAATACGAAAGAAAGTCAGCCAAAACCTATACACCTTTAGCCGAACCTCGAGCCCAGTTATAAGAAAGAATGAAAATCGCAGGAATACTCCAGCCCATCCCAGGAAATGTCCCCAATCCTGTTCCCAAATGGCACGATGAGGCTAAGCATTGTGCATACCACTCGGGAATCCCTGGACACGACACTGAAAATTGCTACGCCCTCAGAAACAAAATCGAGGCATTAATCAAAGAAGGAGTTATCCAACTAAAAGGACCTTCCTCTAATGAAAACAATAATCGTTTGCCAAATCATGACGATGCCAATGTGAACATGATTACTGTTGATGAAGAACGCAACTTGAAAGGGACCATTGTGCCAGTCCAGAGAGAGGAAAGGGTTGAATCATCGGCCTTTATCACCCCTATGATTACAGTCCAAGTGAGGGCACCGTTTGGAGTAGAAGTACTTCCTCCCAAGCCGCGGATCATGGCACCATCTTTTCCTGAAAAAGTCCTGTCAACCAATCTCCGAAGGAAGAGAGATGCTCATTTACCAAAGTTTGTTCCGCCTCTGAGTCAGTCATTCGTCAAAGCATGCGCCACTCAGGAATCAATGGGGGACAATGCAGCCAACCTCGTTGGAGGATTCAAAAGTTTTTTCATTGTTGAAGAGGAAGCAGGATGCAATGTGATTCTCGATGATTACGCTAAAGACTCAACCATTTGGGATGCAGAGCAAGTAGATGTTTTGAAAAGATTGGACCTGTACCCCGACCTTATTACTCCCGAAAACTAGTTAATTTCGTTAACGTTTAATGAAACAATGCGATTCAGATTGAGGCCTGAACCACATCTATGCATTTAATGTGTTTTGTCTCCACCTTTAGAAAGCTTAAAAAGACAAATCTGCATTGCTTTTGCTATTTTAAAATCTGTTTTGTTTAATAATTTTCTTTTCTTTTTCATCATGCGAACTAATAAATTTGTCGATAATATGTGACATATAATGAAACAAGCAAACAAAGTCCCAAACAACGAACAAGACTTCGAAGAATATGAGGAAGACTCACAACCGGAAACATGAACTACATTATGACCTGATTCCCTTGGCGGGATACGTAGGCGGCCACATCAGCTTCTGTCCCACTTTTAGAAAATCCCTTACAATCCCATTTGCTTGTAATGAACTATGTTATGACCTGATTCCCTCATGGGGATACGTAGGCGGCCTAAATCAGCTTCGGTCCCACCATTAGGAAATATTTTCTCATTTATCTCACATATGACAAAATGCACCCATCTGATCACCCTGATAGGACAGGCAAGCAACCCACACAAGACTCAGTTGTCCGTTCGAAAGTTCATCATCCTCACATATCGGAAACTGAGGCTTTTTTTTTTTGGGGATCACTGCCAGAGGACGCCGATAAATATGGAAAAGCATCGGCAAACTAAGTCTTCAGGCAGAAGAAGGATTTTGGATAAGACGTTTGCTTTGTTTCACCGCATGTCACTGCTCGACAGACATTTACATATATGCATATTTTCTTATAAGCAAATTATTTTCAACAAATATTTTCATTAGAATTCGACAAGAACTTTTACTGATATGCATACTTTCTTATAAATAAATTATTTTTAACAAATGTTTTCATTAACGGTTAGCCGAGACTGGGAACCAGACAGGGGCTACAGGTCCGAATCAGCAGGACATGCAACTATCAAGAGCAGAAGCTACAAAGTCAACGTGAATCAACCGTCCCTCCCCCGAACTCACAAATATTTCTTTGAGTACATGTTCTTCAGGTTGAAAGAAGTAGGGAAGCAATCACTTATGATCAACTTCATAAAGAATTTCTGCATGACGGCTCACCGCAAGGATCACACTCCTATTTTGCATCTATACAAAGACATCGTCTTGACCTACAGAGGCCCAACCATTATGTCTGCACAATGATGTTATTTCAAATCACGGGGAGCTTAAACACAGCAAAACGACGTGGAACCATCTATTTCAGCAAACTGACGGCAAGAACGTCATTTACATCAAACGACAACAAGGACGTCGCATCATATTTTCGTCTGGGCGATATATCAATTCACAGTCCACATGAGTTCGAACCGGCAGGCGATTCAGTACAACGTGGAACTATCTTTTACAGCATCTCAACGATGTCAACAGCATTACAATGACGTCTTCAGCGCAGCAGCTATCTTTTACGGCAACACAACAACTATCTTTTACAGCATCTCAACGACGTCAACAGCATTACAATGACGTATTCAGCGCATCAGCTATCTTTTACGACAACACAACAACTATCTTTTACAGCATTACAATGACATCAACAGCATTACAACGATGTCATCAGCATTATCATCACAACGACGTCAACAACATTCTAATGACGTCTTCAGCGCAGCAGCTATCTTTTACGACAACACAACAACTATCTTTTACAGCATTACAATGACATCAACAGTATTACAATGATGTCATCAGCATTATCATCACAACGACGTCAATCGCATTACAACGACGTCTTCAGCGCAACAGCTATCTCTTACAGCAAACATCATTACAACAACGTCATCAACGTTACTGTAGCACAACAACTATCTTTTACAGCATTACAATGACATCAACAACATTACAACGATGTCATCAGCATAATCATTACAACGACGTCAATATTATTACAACGTCGTCTTCAGTGCAACAACTATCTCTTACAACAAACAACATTACAACAACGTCATCGACGTTACGGCAGCGCAACAATTATCTTTTACAGCATTATAACGACATTAACAGCATTACAACAATGTCATCAGCAAACAGCATTACAACAACGTCATCAACATTATGACAGCACAACAGCTACATCTTACAGCAGATCGCATTACAGCAACGTCATCAGCATTATGTCTACACAACATGACTATATGACGACGTCTTTGACACAACACTTCCATACAACGACGTCATCAACAACATTACATTCTTGCAACAACAACATCACAATGATGTCTTTAACACAACACGTCCATACAATGACGTCATGAACATCATTACAACGACGACATCAGCATTACGTCCTTACAACAACGTCATCGTATTACGTTCGTTCAAGGGCATCATTTCGACTCACAGGGTCACATTTTTTTTATGTACTCATTCTCTACTGTTTTTGTCTCAGCAATTATGCACTAATTTTATCTTGAGTTGTAGTTTACAGGGAGCGTTAGTTTGCAAGAGCTTTAATTTGCAAGAACTTCATCACAACGTGGAACTATCTCTTACGGCGAACTGAGGCAACCTTGGTCAGCAGCCTACTTCGAACGTCGTTCCGCTCTTCCCCAATAAGTTTTCACATCTGTAACCAGTGTCATCATAACTCGACACTGGGGCATTATTTCTGGAATCTGCACCATCTTCTACAACTTTTCTCCCCCTCGGGATTCTATTTCTACCAAATGCACCCCTACTCTTCGTTCAAAGCCGGAGGGTCAGGACAAAATTGGCTACTGGGTTAACTTCTTTATCCGAAAACTCTTTCATCGTCTCCGGCCAAAGAGAGGCATCTGTTGACATCCAATTTTGTCCCGTTTTTTCCAATTTATTTGCAATTTTAAATATTTTTAACATTCAAAACAATTTTAATATATATACATACATGCGTATATATATATATATATTATGATTCTCTTATTATTATTATTATTCGCATTTTTTACTATCATTTGCATTTTTTATCATAATCATAAGTTTTATCCGAAAATTCTATGTTATTTTATTCTCGCAAAATTGCATCGCATTTCCATTTTTTATTAAAGCATTAAACATTTTGTAAATATTAAATATTTATTATTATCACATCGTTATATTTTAATTAAAATAATCTACATTTTTTCTTCAATGCTTTTTTAATATTAAACCCCTTTTTATATTTTTAAACCCATAACACATTTTATTTTCCAATCCAAAATAATTTCTACCCCAAAACATTCTATCAACCCCAGAAATACATCTACAAACTAACCCCTATTTTCGGCCCAACTTACCAAGCCTAAATCAAAACAAAATCACAACCCAACCGAGCCCAAATTTTGGCCCAACCGGCCATTTCCTTTAATACCTAAAAAATCCCAAACTAGCCCACACCCCTCAAAGCCCAACCTTAATTCCCCAAGACCCACTTCCCCTCTACCATGGCCCCAGCCCAAAACTCCTAAGCCCAACAGCCCATTTTTCCTTTTATTTCACCCCAAGCCCAACCAGCCAAACCGCAGCCCACACCGAATCGGCCAACCCGTCGGCCCAAACCGTCCCCTTTTATCCTTTTAACCCAAAACCCTACCCAAAACATAAAAAAAATCAAAAAACAAAAAAACCCCTCTCTCTCTCTCCCCCACCAATCGGCCGCCACCCTACACCCCTACCCCCCACGTCGTCGCACCCTACGCCTGACATCACCAATCGCCGACACCGCCGCCTGACACCACCAACCCCATCACCTCTCACCGCAACACAGGCCTCAAGAAATAGCCCCAAAAATCAGATTTTGTTCCCCGTTGGTTTTTGAAATTCGAATTCGACTTTGTAAGGGGTATGGGTGGGGGTGAACGTCGGGGTGAGTATCTATAAATACCCCCATTTTTGTTCTGCAAAAGGAGGATTTTTCGGAGGTCCGATTCGATATAAAATATTTTGGTTGTGTTCTTGATTTCAAACATTTGCCTTCCTTGTTATTCAAGAATTAAGTCCGAAAAGGTTTGTTCTCCGCTGTTTTTTATTCTCCGATTCGGGTATGTTCGGGTCGGGTCACTGACCCGGTTCGAGTATTTTTCAGAATTCTTGCATTTCATATCTTGTATGTTGGTTATCTGAAATTGGTGAAAATATTTGATTTCGGGTTGAACACCTGATTCGAGTCGGGTCACTGACCAGGGTCGGGTCGACCCGGTTTGAGTAATATTTCCAGAATTCTTGCATTTCATATTTTTGTATGTTGGTTATCTGAAATTGGCGAAAATACTTGATTTCAGGTTGCATATCTGATTCGGGTCGGGTCGACCCGAATTGGATTTTCCAGAATTATTGCATTTCATATCTTGTTGTTATTGATTATCTAAAATTGGTAAAAATATTTGATTTCGGGTTTGATATTTAATTCGGGTCGGGTCACTGACCCCGGGTCGGGTCGACCCGATTTGGATATTTTTAAAATTCTTGCATTTCGTATCTTGTATGTTGGTTATCTGAAATTGGTGAAAATATTTTATTTCGGGTTTGAATCTCTGATTCGGGTCGGGTCGACCTGATTTGGATATATTTCCAGAATCCTTGCATTTCACATCTTGCATATTGGCTATCTGAATTTGCTGGAAAAAATTAGATTTGTTCTTCTTCACTGATTTCGGGTCACTGATTCGGGTCGGGTCACTGACCCGGGTCAGGTCGACCCAATTTGGATATATTTCCAGAATCCTTGCATTTCACATGTTGCATATTGGTTATCTGAATTTGCTGGAAAAAAAATTAGATTTGTTTGTTAATTCACTGTTTCATTCGGGTCTCTTTTCAGAATTAATTCACTATTTCATCTGCCTTTATTTACTTCTTTCGTTTCTCTGTTTTCTGTTCACTGGGTTAAACATCCGGGCAACGGATATTTACTATTTTACTATTTTTACTAAACATCCCGTCTTATCGGGAATTGCCTCTCTGTTTTTTTTTTTTTGCCTACTGCTTACTGTTTCGATTTAATTTCGCTGATTTGAACACGATACTACACGTGGCCGATGAAAAATATTCGTCGATTTTGAGGCCTCCACAATCGTAAAGACGGAAATATAACTTCTGGGCAAGGATGAGGCTTAAACCTTTTTATTTCATCCGAGGGATCAACATGTTTAGTAGGCGAGACGAGTAAAATAACCAACAAGTTATATGTTCGCAGCCACAACGTGATTATAATGATCTTTTCTTTTTCATCCAAGAGACCGACACGTTTAGTAGGCGAGGCAATCAAAATGACCACTGAGCCATACGTTTGCAGCCACGACGTGATTGGAATGGTCTTTTCCAAAATTTAAGTCTGAGCCCTCCGTGATCAAAACATTCACTGTTTTGGATACGGATCCGAAGTTATTTGTATTTACTTGTTTATAACCGTTTGTTCTTGACAGCTTGCAAGGAACAAAGTCAATGAAGGCAGACACTCCTCGGAGTTTATTTATTTTGTTGTTTTTACTTTCTTTAATTTAGCTTTATCTCGCTCTGTATTGTAATATTATTTATCGCACTTATGTAATTATTGAAATGCTTAGAATAGGTAGACTTAGAATTAATTCATAGGGTAGTCTAAGACTGAAAACCCGTCGCTAGCTTATTTACTTATAGGCTCGGTTAATTCAAACATAGAAATCATTCGCTAGTTTATTTATTTTTAGGTTCGTCATGCATATTTAAAAATTTTAAAACAATCGTTGATCATCTTTTGTTCACTTTATTAATTGTACAACTCAAAAAATGATTTCCAAAAATTACTTCTTTGGCATTATAAATAATTTGTTTTTCTCCTTACTATTAATTGTCACAAATTCATACTTTTTACATGTCTTTTTCTTTAATATCATACCAATGCATACTTGTACAAAATGTATCCTTTTGCTAAAATACTTGCAACATCATTTTAAGTTTATATTTTAAAACTTGCATTTTTCTTAATACAATAATTAACCTGAGTTTGATCGGATAACCGCAAGTTAGCGGATCTTAAAGGATGTCTAACCCCTTCCTTTTAGGATAATAAAGAACTCTTACCTAGAATCTCATTAGTTTCGCAGACCTTAAAATTGGAGTTACATTGCATCATTTATTTAATATTAAGGTGTCCTAATTCACCGTAAAATAATTAGGTGGCGACTCCTCAATCCAATACCCAGGAATTACCTAACACGTTGTGCTCCGCTTCTGACCTCTCGCGGGGTCGAGTTAAAAACGGGCGCGACACACATAAGATTGATTTGTGGCATTGAGACCATGGTAGAAGGTTTGGAGAAGCATTTTATATGTCATGTCATTATTCGTACACTCTTTCACCATTCTTCGATATCTCTCTCAAATCTCATGTAACGCCTCGGTAGGATGTTGCCTAAAGTTCAATATCTCATCTCGCAATATTACCATCTAACCCGGTGAGAAATAATTTCCCAAGAACTTCGCCACCAACTCATCCCATGTATATATAGATTGGCTTGGAAAAGATTCCAACCAATGTAAAGCACTATCTTTCAAAGAGAACGGGAACAACCTCAATCTTATAACCTCATCTGTGACATTTGGTTGCTTGTTCAAGTGGCAAACATCAATGAAGTACTTGAGATGCTTGTTTGCATTTTTAGTGGGCTCTCCCGTGAAATATCATCTCTCCTTGAGCATATTGATCATCACATTGGTGATTGTGAAAGTTCCTCCCCTTATCCTCGGTGGCACAATAACACTAACATATCCCTCATTTTACAAAACTCTAGGAGGAACTTGTTAAGCTTGTTCTTGTGAAACTTGTTGATGAGGTGGAACTTGTTGGTTCCTTGGGTTAGGAGGATTTCGTGGACGGCCACGTCCACATGCTTCTTGTTGAATTGGGACAGCTCCATCCATGGGATCCTCTTCGCCACAGGGACCCAAGGGCAACTCATTAAGTCTGTTACCTGTCATAGTTAACCTTGTAACACGAACACACGAGTAAAGTATCACGAAGAAAAGATAGGAAAGCAAATAAAGACACAATAACACGATAACACAAAACATTGTACTCCCTGCAATGGTGTCAAAAATTGGCAACGTCCAATCCTGTGCCTCAAATGAAACGTAGTACGGTCGTAGCAATAATAAAACCCAACAAAGGTTGAGATCGATCTCACGAGGAGTGCATGTGTGCTAAGATGTCAAAATATGTGTAAATTTGTGATTTCCTAAAGTAATCTTCAAACAAAAGAGTGATTGAGCAATTAATTCTAAAACTAGACTATTTTATTAAGTTAGGAATTTTATCGAACACTTGGAATGCAAGAAAATATTTTATTTGTTTTCAATTAAAAGAGAGACCGGGGTTGTAACCTCAATATGGCATAGCTAATTCATGAATATAAGTAATCTTGCTTAAATATGTAGGGTTAATGATTATGATTCAATTGCTAATTACTCACTAGAATCTTTCAATTCTAGCAAGCTTAATCTTATGAGGTTTTCCAAACCCAAAAGACTACAATAAGACCCAATTGATAAAACCCAAGTAGAAATGTCTCTATTCCTAGTTCAATTTCATTAATTCAATTATAATAATTCCTTAATTTACTCAATTCCTTACTACTTGTTAATTACCCAATCCAATTTCCACTCTTGCAAGTAAGAAATGATTATATAGGGCTTAATATAGTATTTGCAACTACCAAATTGACAAAATAAGCATGTAAACAAGTATATAATCACAATCCAAGTAAATCTAAGCAAGATTAACTAACATCCATTCTTATTAATGCCATAAGAGTTCACAGCCCAACCAGTCATAGTTAACCTTGCAACACGAACACACGAGTAAAGTATCACGAAGAAAATATAGGAAAGCAAATAAAGACACGATAACACAAAACACCGTACTCCCTGGCAATGGCGTCAATAATTGGTAACGTCAAATCCTATGCCTCAAATGAAACGTAGTACGATCGTAGCAATAATAAAAGTCAACAAAGGTTGGGATCGATCTCACGAGGAGTGCGTGTGTGCTAAGATGTCAAAATATGTGTAAATTTGTGATTTTCTAAAGTAATCTTCAAACAAAAGAGTGATTGAGTAATTAATTCTAAAACTAGACTATTTTATTAAGTTAGGAATTTTATCGAACACTTGGAATGCAAGAAAATATTTTATTTGTTTTCAATTAAAAGAGAGACCGGAGTTCTAACTTCAATATGGCATAGCTAATTCATGAATATAAGTAATCTTGCTTAAATATGTAGGGTTAATGATTATGATTCAATTGCTAATTACTCACTAGAATCTTTCAATTCTAGCAAGCTTATCTTATGAGGTTTTCCAAACCCAAAAGACTATAATAAGACCCAATTGATAAAACCCAAGTAGAAATGTCCCTATTCCTAGTTCAATTTCATTAATCAAGTATAATAATTCCTTAATATACTCAATTCCTTACTACTTGATAATTACCCAATCCAATTTCCACTCTTCTAAGTAAGAAATGAATATATAGGGCTTAATCTAGTGTTAGCAACCACCAAATTGATAAAATAAGCATGTAAACAAGTAGATAATCACAATCCAAGTAAAACTAAGCAAGATTAACTAACATCCATTATTATTAATGCCATAAGAGTTCACAACCCCAATCTATGGAGTTTAGCTACTCATACTAAAAATATAAAATACAAGATTAAAGAAAAGTAAAGACATAATCAAAGAGTAATTTCGTAAGAAAGTTGATACTGTATGGTAAAATCCTTTAAAACTTGTCAATAGTAACTGTGGAGGCTCTACTTGACTCAAAGGTATCAAGAAGCTATAAGAGAGTGTCCTAAAAATATATTTAAAGTCATCCAAAAATGTGATAAAAACCCTTTTCGTCCAGCTGCGTGGGTGAGATACGTGGGCGGCTGCGCGAGTCACTCAACTTTTCCCTTTGCCGTTTTAACCACATTTCTTCAAATTTTAGCCTTCATGTCCAATTTTCTCAAGTATTTGAGGCTATTCCACTCCTTGTGCTCTTCAAAAGCTCTCCACACCTAAAATACATCATTCAAACTATTATTAGTCCATTAATCATCACAAATGAGGCATGAATTTATCAAATAAAGTAGCACAAGTTGGCAAAAATGCCAATTTATCAACCCTATTTATGATACTAAGAAACCTACTTTTACTTAAAACAGAAAACTTATTCATATATTAATTCTGATTATAAATCTTAACTAGACATATTTCAAATTCTAATCAAATTTGATTTCCTACCACTTTGAATTATTATTTCCAACAAAATCATACTAATGTACTTCCTAAAATTGAACTAAATTCAAATGATGATTTATCTTTTATAAGAAAGTGACTGTAAGTATGTTTTCCAACTGTGTCCATTTTTCCTTTCTTATGTTAGAATATTTGAATTCAAACAAATTCTAATACTTAGATCAATCACGCAGAGTGTGATTTTGCTGATATAAAAATAAGATGAGTGACTTTGCTATACAATTTTATTAAGTTGAGTGACCATTGGAGAAGTTTACTCAAAATTTAGTGACTAACTATTTATGTACTGTGAAGACAATATGTCTAAGATGAATAGTGAAATCATAAAACTGAAAATCTGCCGCAAAATAATATAGGAAAAGCAAGAAAATGAATTTAATTGAAAATCGCTTCACAACTAAAAAGTTAGGTTATTGCCAGTATTTTGTTCTTTTTACCCAAGGATAGAGATAATAAATGAATTTACAAATGAAAAAAATTGCACCATGTATGATCTCCATCGAACCATAGTTGGAGTAATTTGTTCTCTTCTGGGGTAAGACCTTGTAGGTGATATCAGTTGCTCTATTCTCAAACCCTGATCATTCAGGAACATCCCGCGATTTACTGGTAGTAGTGCTGAGGGGCTGAGACTACCCAAAAATAGTCTGGCGTAAGCCGAGAAGCTGGATATTAAAAAAAAGCTTTCAGATTATAAAATTATGTTTTGAAATGGTTGATGCCGTTTAATAGCAGCATGGGATGGAGATGTATAGCTTTAGGAATTGACTGGATATGACTGTTAATGAAAGTTAGGCTGTTTGTTTTGTTATTTGTATTTATATAAATAGGATAGCGAGCTTAAATGGTACACGCATGTGAAGAGAAGATGTGCAGATGCCCCAATACGGAGGTGCAGTTTACTGAGTATATTTAAATAGGAGGTTGTGAAAGACACGGATTATAATAGAAGAATAGTAAGTAATAGAACATTGTCTCGTCTTTCCTTCCTTACTAATAGTCGTAGTATTTCTCATGTAGTTTCTTCTCCTTCGATTACTGATAATATCTATCATTTCTTGCTTCTCGCGTAGCATACTGTTGTGTTGTTACTTTTTCCTTTTTGACATGTTTTGTTTTTACTTTTTTTTGTTGTTGCTTTATCCTGAGCCGAGAGTCTATCGGAAACAATTTATGTACCTCCAATGTAGGGTAAAGTGTGTGTACACTCTACCCTCCTTAAATCCCACAGTGAATTATACTGGGTATGCTATTATTGTTGTATTTATATAAACCAGTAACTACGAATGTGTGTTGCATATTAATAATTGCACGTCTATGTTCAGTCGATTAGTAATTACACGTACGTATTTGTAATGGTTAGCAAGAAAAAACTATAACTCCGCTGTAATTATTAATGATAGGAATCCTCATGGCACACCTTTGTTATCCAAAATACTAAAATTTTTGTAACCTGTTCTTTTATGAATCACTTCCCTCTTATTGTTCATTCTATTTTCACTAATAATAAAGGCATATTACAAACTATTATAGCATGAGATGATTTACATAAGGAAGGTACTGTCCAAAAAAGAATTAGCATTCTATAATAGCTGTCAGCTGGAATTTGAAGTCCATTATGATTCTACTATATGTTTATCCAATAATGGTTATTTATTAATTTAATTCATGGCCCTAATTACCCCATCCCTTTTAAATTTATTTGGTTTGGGCCCTTTTTCCTTTCTTTTTCAGCCAAGTCCAGTCCAATTAATGGACCAAAACTCGGCCCAACCGCGCATTGAACAAAACGAAAGGGCAAAGGCTTTTCAGTTGGCTAAAATGGGCAAACCCTAAGCGCCGCAACCGCAACAGAGAGTCTTAAGGTTGAGATCAAAGTTAGAAAGATTCAGATGCAAGCTGATGACAGAGATACTAGGTATCGGGAGAAGATTGAAACTGATAGACAGACCATAGCCCGATTGGAGGCAGATTTGGGGTCCGCACACAAGTGTTTGGAAGACTTGGGGGATCACATCCAAGAGGTTATAGAGGATACCCTCCCGATGAACTTCCTGGACAAGGGCTATGTAGCCGATGCTTTGATGGTGCAGACACGTCAGCAGATTCAGATTACACTCCGGCAGACCAAGAGGGCCCGAACAGACGAAGGATCGACATCATGTCCTGAAGGTATAGCTCTAACTGCATGATCTAGAGTATGAAAGAAGTAAGACAATCCTAGATGTCTTGGTGGTCAACTGTTTTCCAGACAAGGGCACATAGTCATCCAGCATCTCTCTCACTTCCCTGGAGAGGTTCAGCAAATGGTCCGCTTCTCTCAGCTTTGCCCGGACCAGGGCGATCTTTTCGTCCACTTCAGACATCCTTCTTCTGAGCGAAGCTGCACTCTCCTCGGGCGCATTGGCGTTCCAATTTTGTCGGGAATTCATCTTAGCAAGTCAAATCTTTCTGGGAGATGTAAAAGGTTTAGGTAAGTAAGTTTTCATTTTGGGCAAGTGAGGTTTTAGCAATATTCTTGTGTTTTTCTTTTGGGGTAGTACTCGGAACATTGAATCAACCATATTCGATATAAATGAGTGAAAAAAAAATACATAAACAAATATTTGCACATAAAGCACATAATTGCAATATATTAAATGCACTCCTGGGCCTCGTGAACCGAAACCATTTTTAGCGTTTGAACATGAATTGCGCTAACTTGTAGATCAAACCATTGCCATCACAATCATTTTCATTAATAATAATCATAATTTCCCTGAAGGGTTATATCAATAAAGCATAAAGAATAAAGAAAATCACAAGGGTTGTCCTCCAACGACGGCCATCCAGAACAGTGAGGGTTTAGTCTGAAGTTCAACCCATCTGTTGCCGCTCCTGAGAGAGATGACTTTCTACCAAGTGAGATACTTACAACGTGAGTCGTTGCTCTCAAGGCCTACAACTGTCTTTTTCGATCAATGCCAGTGCGCGTCCTAAGTTCTGAGGTCTACGAGACCATGATAGCCACAGGGATTACACACCCCCAACGACGTGATAATACCACCATGTGCTCCAGCATATGCGCACCAGAAATGTGCTTACCATCTAAACCAACCGGGACATACCACTGATGAGTATGTGCCCCTCAAGAGAAAGATTGTGCAACTAATTGATAATGGGACCATCCGCCTCATCTGGGGGCCCTAATCCCTGTTGGCACATGACCCAATCATTGGTATGGGAGGCGCTGATGCTAAAACACACTTGTGGAGGCACGACTTCACCGTCTTTGAGGACTCCTACACTGAGATCTTCAACAAGTTGACCGCCGCAGACAAAATCAAGCCCATCAGACCTTCGTGGAAGCCTTCGTCTTCCCGAGCTACTGAAGGAAGAGGTTCCCCATACCATTTTGGAGCACTGGGTCACAATATCGGGAAATGCAAAGCATTCAAATTCGAGTTAGAGCACTTCATAGGCAAGGGGGAGATTTGGGTAGTGCTCCTTCCTCGTCATGAGTTGGGATAGGCCAAGAGCCGAACGTGCGGTTGTAAAGGTGACAACCATCTATGGCTTCAAAAGAAAAGCCATCTTTTTGGATAGATTTAGGCACCCCGAATCAAATCAAATGTAATATTCCCTCCCTTTTATTTGTAAAAAAAACTGCGCGGGACCTGATGTTCCCCAGGTGGGATACGCAGGAAGCCCTTATCGGGCATGGTCCTGGGATTTTGGGTAGGAATTGGTGGGGGTTGGTTTATTTTATGTAAACTAATTACGAACGGGCCTGACTTCTCCTGGTGAAATACGTAGGCAGTCTATTTAAGACTCGGTCCTTAATATAAATAAATTTTTGCTCCTCCTCCTCTTCTCTCATTTTTATAATATATATGGATCCGGCTAACGAGCCAATCATTGGGGTTATCATATAATTTAAGTCAATTGACCCTTAAATTACCAAAATACCCTTATAACCCTAAAATATTCGAAATGGAGAATCAATTGAATATTTGCATATGCATACGTGAACTTATGTGTTTATTTATCAACTATGCGGTATCTTGCATTTAATTTATGCGGCTAACGCACTAACGTCATCTGCCTTTGAGTGATTTTTCTCTTAACAGATGAGGTTAGCTCGTGTTGTGACGTTGGCTTACTACACCAGATAAAAGGCAGCAGCACTATCCATATCTGAATCAAATCTCAAAGAAATGGCTAGTGATTTGAATGACGAAAGAAGTGTCAAGAATTCTCGATCATCGATATGATGGGAAGTAACTAGTACTGAGGTCAAAATGTTGAAAGATCTCCGAGAGAAGACCTCCAGGCTGGAAAAATCCCAAACTGCTCGAGAGAAGTAGACTGAAGAAAGAAGGCCTCCACCACCCTTTTTGTATTTGTCCTCTCCGATCCAGGAATATTTCCCGAATCACCTTGCGAGAACTGATCCTCAACACATCGGTACCTCGTACCGAACCCCTTCACCAACAAATGTCACCCATATGAAGCAAATCGTATCATGAGTGATAGAGGTAACCTCGTATCCTACATGGTTAGCCAACATTATGTCGGTACCGAAAAAAGATGGAAAGATCTGAATCTGTGTGGATTATAAGGATCAAATAAAGCAAGTCCAAAAGACAATTTCCCACTCCTGAATATCCACATTCTCATTGACGATTGCGCCAAACATGAGTTGTAGTCCTTTGTCGATTGTTTCACTGGATACTATCAGATCCTGATGGAAAAAAAAGATGCAAAGAAGACAACTTTTATCACACCGTGGGGAGTGTATCACTACCGGGTAATGTCGTTCGCCCTCAAAAATGCCAGTGTCACATACATGAGAGCTATGAAAACTATCTTTCATGGCATGATCCACAAGGAAATTAAAGTATACATGGATGATGTCATCATTAAGTCAAGGGAGAGCGCTGACCATATCACCCATCTGCCCAAGTTCATTGAAAGACTCTTTAACCTGAAATTAACCCGGCCAAATGTGCATTTGGAGTGCCCGTTGGAAAATTGCTTGGGTTTATCGTCAGTCGAAGAGGCATAGAACTGGATCCGTCAAAGATCAAAGCTATACAGGACTTTCCTTCACCGAAGACTAAGAAATAGGTCATGAGTTTCTTAGGCCATTTGAATTACATCGGTCGCTTCATAGCTTAGTCCACGGTAATTGTGGAACCCATACTCAAACTTCTAAAGAAGGATGTACCGACAAAATGGAACGATGACTGTCAGAAGGCATTTGACACCATCAAGAAGTATCTTTCAAATCCACTGATTCTGGTACTTCCGAGACTAGGGAGTTCTATGTTGTTGTATCTATCAGTGTCAGACAATATCTTTGGATGCGTTAGGATAACACGATGAAGCCGAAAATAAGAAACACGACATCTACTACCTAAGTAAGAAGTTTACCGCTTTCGAATTGCGATACACTTTGGTAGAGAAGACGTGTTGTGCATTGACGTGGATAGTCCAGAAATTGAGACACTATTTGGCATCATATTCCACTAAATAAAAGGTTCAAGAAGATTATGTTTAGACATACGCCCAGGGCGCAAAATGAGTTCGCATATACTTTCGCCACTATAGCCTCAATGATACAGCATCCCAAAAGTAGTCATATCGACTCAATCGAGATAAGCATAAATGATGGACATGCCTACTATTTTGATATGGAAGCAGAGCCTGATGGCAAACCCTGGTATGATGATTTAAAAGCTTACCTGAATAAAGGAGAATACCCAAAAGGAACGACGAGTAATCAAAGGAAAACCTTCTGAAGAGTGGCAAATGGTTTCTTTCTAAGCAAAGATGTGCTCTACCGGAGGACGCCATATTTGGGTCTGCTCAAATGTGTAGATGTCGTTGAAGCTACAAAATTACTGAAAGAAGTACACGCTGGGACTTGTGGACCCTATATGATTGGTTTTGTGCTAGCCAAGAAGATCTTGCGCACCGGATATTACTGGATGACTATGGAAACTAATTGCGCCAGATTTGTGCAAATATGTCACCAGTGCCAGATACATAGAGACCTGATCAGAGTTTCACCAAATGAGCTCAACGTCATGAGTTCACATTGGTCGCTCGCAGCTTGGGGCATAGATGTCATTGGACCAATCGAACCACCAACATCAAATGGGCATTGTTTCATCTTAGTGGTCGTAGACTATTTTACTAAATGGGTCGAAGTGACCTCCCACAAGTCAATAACCAAGAAGGTAGTAGCTGAATATATGAAGAATAACGTCATCTGTCGATTCGGCATCCCAGAATCCATCATCATAGATAACGGAGCCAATTTGAACATTCACTTGATGAAGGATATATGTGACCAGTTTCACATAACTCACCGAAACTCAACGGCATACAGATCGCAAAAGAACATAGTTGTAGAAGCCGCCAACAAGAATATCAAAAGGATATTGAGGAAGATGATAGATAGCCACAAATGTTGGCACGGACAACTTTCTTATGCTTTACTTGGGTATAGAACCAAAACCAGAGTCTCAACGGGAGCCACGACGTACTTGCTAGTCTACGGCATAGAAGCGGTCATCCCAGCCGAGGTTGAAGTATCTTCGCTCCAGATAATCCAAGAAGCAGAATTAGACAATACGAAATGGATCAGAAAGATGTACGAATAGTTGGCCTTGATTGACGAAAAGCGAGTGATCTCTTTGCGTCATGGTCAATTGTACCGGCAAAGGATGGCTCACGCTTTCAACAAACGGGTCAGAGCCCAAATTATCCAAATTGGACAAATAGTACTCAAAAGAATATTTCCTCATCAAGATAAATATAAAGGAAAGTTTGTGCCAAATTGGCAAGGTAAGGATGTAGTCAGCAAAGTGCTTTCAGGAAGAGCACTCATATTAGCATAAATGGACAGCCCAAAGTGGCCCAAAGTAATCAATTCAGATGCAGTCAAGAGATTTTACGTGTGAATGTGCGCTTTTCCATGTAATCGCATTTTCTTTTCTTGTAAGCACTACATTAAGACCTATCTCTAGTAGTAGAGATACGTAGGACCCGTAAAGGGTTCCGGTCTTTTTCTTGTATTAGAAGTGAAAAAATCAAACTATTTCCTTTATGTATTATGAACTACGCAATGACCTAATTTCCCCCAAGGCATGATATGCAGGTAGTCTATTTGGGCCCGATTATATCATTAGAAAAAACAAATTATGTTTATTCCGAACTACGTTTGACCTGAATTCCTGCTGTGAAAGGATACATAGGCGCTCTTTGAGCTCGGTCGCACCAAAAAAAAACCAAAGAAATCCTTAAGAAGCCACATGGAAGAATTGTTTAGAAAGATCTCAAAAATTCACGAAGTCAGAATTAACAAAGGATAGTCATCGTCACAGCTTCAACTGAAGTAGAATTTTGAGAGGGTCTCAAAAATTCCTTCCATGAAAGGATTCGGAGAAGTGTCAGCCATTAGGAGGCTCGTAACTAGGGCAGAATTTTTTAGGGGGTCTCGAAAATTCCTTCGCCAATCAAGTCACCGCAAGAGTTTGATGTTACAAGCTTCAGATTGGGGTGAAATTTTTTACGAGATCTCAAAAATTCCGCAGAAAGGAATCAAAATGGGAAGTCTTGCTTCAAAGCACATGTCATGACAGTTTTCAAAAACCAATATTTACTTGTCATTTTTTTCCAAATCAATAAGTTTTAAACATTCAAAATGTTTTGAAAATTTTATGTTTTAATTTTTCATACCAAAACTTCATAAACGTCTCATGCTACTGAGCCCAGAATGAAATGACTCGGCAGAAGGAGAATAGAAGAACCAAGGACACGAGCTAGCCTCAATGAACTAACAATTTTTCTGTGGATGCAGGTTCAAGTCTGTCGTCATAGGGCGACAACACATTATTACCAACCCGTTTGTTCATTTTTGCAGAACAGGGAAAGCACCTCAACTAGCACATGACAGATAAAAAGGGTCATCAGACCGAAAAGGTCAGGGTTAGAAAGGTTATTGAATCAAGGCTTACAATCAGAAGTTCGAGCGGCGTAAAACCGGCCGAGAAGGTCATAGTGTTCTCTGAAGAGTAATAGCAGCGTAAAACCGGCCAGAGGGTCGCAGTGTTCGCTCAAAGGCTCAAGCGGCGTAAAATCGACAGAGAAGGTTGCAGTGTTCACTGAAAAGTCAGAGCGGCATAAACCGGCCAGAGGGTCGCAGTGTTCGCTCAAAGAGTCAAGCAGCCTAAAACCGACTAGAGGGTCGCAGTGTTCGCTGAAGAGTCAAAGTGGCGTAAAACCGACTAGAGGGTCGCAGTGTTCGTTCAAAGGGGTCAAGCGACGTAAATTCGGCTGAGAAGGTCGCAGTGTTCGCTAAAGAGTCAAAGCGGCATAAACTGACCAGAGGGTCGTAGTGTCAGCTCAAAGAGTCAAGCAGCGTAAATCAGATCAAAGGGGTCGCGGTGTTCACCAAGGAATCCAGAGTGAAGTAAAACTAGCCATAAGGTTGCAGTGATCACTCACAAAAACTCAAACAACAGAAAATTGATCGAAGGGTCGCGGTGTCCATTAAAGAAGTTCAAGTGACATAAAACCGGCTAGAAGGTCGCAGTGATCACTCACAAGAAGTCAAACGATGTAAAACCGACTGAAGGGTCACGATGTCCGTTAAAGAAGTCTGAGTGACGTAAAACCGACCAAAAGGTCACAATGATCGTTCACATAAGTCAAATGGCGTAAAATCGAGCGAAGGGTCGCGGTGTTCGTTAAAGAAGTCTGAGTGACGTAAAACTAACCAAAAGGTCGTAGTGATCGCTCATAGAAGTTAAGCGACGTAAATCCGATCGAAGGGGTTGGGGTGTCCGCTAAAGAAGTCAGAGTGACGTAAAATTGGCCAGAAGGTCGCAGTGATCACTCATAATAAGTCAAACGGCGTAAAATCGATAGAAGGGTCACAATGTCCATTAAAGAAGTTCGAGTGATACAAATTTAACCAGAAGGTCGCAGTGATCGCTCACAAAAGTCAAGCAGTGTAAATTCGATCAAAGGGGTCGCGGTGTCCTCTAAAGAAGTCAGAGAGACCTAAAAACGTACGAGGGGTCGCAGTGATTGCTCAATAGAGTCCAAGTGGCGTAAATCCAGCTGAAAGGGGTCGTAGTGTTAACTCAACAAAGTTATGCGACGTAAAACCGATCGAGAGGCTGCAGTGATCGCCGAAAAATATCAAGAAAACCAGCAAGGATGCCGAGAAGTTCGTTCATCCATAACAAAATCAAACAAATCAGAAAAAGCAATCAAAAAACACTCCACGGTGTTCTTAAGAAAAAAAGAGATAGGTCCGGAATTTCTCAGAGTACTAGCCAGTAAAACATATACATGTGCATGCGGAGCAATATGGAAGTCTTTCTTGCGCAGCCAATCAAGACAAGGTTCCACAAGAGTCAAGCTCTCTCTCTATAAACAGGGGTCAGAAGCCACTCCAATACCATGTTCAGCCACAGTTGCTTCCTTTTACTTTTTAAATGAACTCCCGCATAAGGTACAACCTCTTCATCATGGGTGAGCGTATATCGGTTCGGTTCGATTTTGTATTCGAAAAATATGAACAGAATAAGAATCGATTTTAAAAAAAAACAAATACAACTTTTTAAAAAAAAAATTGATATATCAGTTTATATCGCCGAACGTATCGGTTTATATCGGTTTTTCAATTCAAATATAAAGTTCAAATGGTTTATGTTTGTTTAAAATGCAACAGCATATTAGTAGCAACAAAAGCCAATTTTAACAGGAACATACATAGACTGATTTTTTAAACAACAACAGCAATAACATCAAATTTCAGTTCCTGTCTAAACAGGAATTTCAGCAGATTAGTTTTTATATTGATGAATTTCGGCAGTTTTTTTTTTAAAAACAACATCAAATTCCTGTTCCTGTCTAAACAGCAACATCAAATTCAGCAGCAACAACAACAACAGGAATTTCAGTGTGATAGCATCAACAAAAATTCAACAAAGAAAGGTAGAAATTCAGCGGTTTCAGAAATTTCAGCAATAAAGAACATCAAATTCCAAAGAATAAAGACAGAATTTCATAGCTTCACTGCTCCAAAGAATAGCAACTAAGATTGCTTATGAGTCAAATATAGATAGATACTAACAACAAAAACTAATTTGAATGATTATAGATTTGAGAACTTTACCATTATGACGCCACTATCAATCCATTGTCAAGTCCTCAACTGCTTGAGTTTGTTCTATTGGCTGTGATTGCGATACGGTTGAAAGTTTCTCAAAGTCTACATACAATTTGCCAAAGCGTCAATATAATAAACAAAATGTTAAAGTATAATCATTCTATTAAAAATAATATATAAAAAACAGTATTGTTACCCAATTCAACATCTTCATAAAACTCAGATTCTTCTTCGGTTGGTTGCACAATTTGTTCTCCTATAAGAGTTGAGCGAAGCAATTCTGTGTGCAAATTAATGCTTCAACTATCTTATGAGTTAATGTACTCCTAAAAGGGTCAAGAATCCCACCTCCCCCCCCTCCCCGTGCTAAATGACGATTCGAAAGCTACGGTAGATACAAGAATTGCCAAAATATCTTTGACAAAGTCGGATACCTAGACGAATACATCTTCCACCAACTCAAAAGATCAAAATTCGGATCATTAGGACTTTCATTCTGCTCTGACAAATATTTATCAACATCATTCTTCACCCCAAAATCATCATTTTCAGTTGCCTTCATCTTTTTAAACAGTTGAAAAGGATCAATTGATTCTTTTCTACTGCTGTCACTATCACAAACTTCACTTAACTGAGCAATTTAACTACTACCCACACCACTATTTGGGCTAACATCATTATAATTTTCAAATAACCGTAACAACAACTCTTTGATATCAACTTTAATTTCATCAACCTTCCTACTATCAAATATACTTCCAAAGCACCAGTTTATAAATTCAAATTTACACCTAGGATCAAGCACATTTGCTAAAATTAATAGCTTGTTCACCTTTTCTATAGAAGTACCCCAATATTTCACAAACTTATCTCTCATGCCATTAACAAATTTTTTCACCAACAAATCAGTAGATTCCGATAGTGAGCAAAGATGAAGATAAACTTTCCACAACTCATTCAAAAAATTAGTAAAAGTCACACATTTTGTACTGCTGAATTTTAATGTCACATCATAAAAAATTGACAAAAATGTACTAACCTCTTAGCATTATCCCAATCCACAAAAATTGGAGGCCTAATCCTTTTTCTTCCATTCTCATCTTCGTTAAACCAACTTTTGTAGTGGACATCGTCCCTCTCTAACCTATCAAACGCTTTTTCAAATATCACGGCTTTTTCCAACATTAAGTATGTCGAATTCCATCTGGTTGGCACATCCAAAACCATAAGTCCCTTATATGATATTTTTTCTCGCTCAACACATGTCTTGAATTTTTGCAACCTTGTCGGATAAGATCTTACATACTTCACCGCATTATGAACATCAGCTATTGAGTCCTTCGCTTCTACCAACCCATTCTGATAATCAAGTTCACTATATGTGTAGCACACCTCACATGCATATGATCACCATTTAAAATCATCGCCTTAGGACTCCAATTTGTCAGTTTCTTCTTCACATAAGCAATTGCAACTTGATTAGCACTTGCATTGTCCACAGTAATTGTGAATAGCCTATCAATACCCTAATCCAATAAGCATTTCTCTATAATTTTTCCAATACCATCTCTTTTATGATTAGAAATTGGTGTAAAATAAAGTATCTTTTTATGCAACACCCACTCACAGTCAATAAAATGCCCAGTTATTACCATATAGCTACTCATTTGAATTGATGGCTACGTGTCTGTTGTAATACAAATTCTCTGCTGGTTTAAGTTCATGATTCTTTTAATCAAAGCCTTCTCAGTCTGATGTAACTGAAGAATATCTCGTGCAATCATTCTTCGTGAAGGCACCACAAATCTAGGACAACAAACCCTCATATACTCCACAAAGTTCTGACTCTCCACAAATCTAAAAGCTAACTTATCTTTAATAATCAATTTCACAAGTTCGGCTCTACAAGCCTATTGATTAAACCCCACAAATACAACTTTATCATTGTCCTTACCCTTGTCACGAATTAATACTTTTTTATTCTTATCATCTTCAAGCTTTGATTTCTTGTACACTTTGCATCTAGCCAAGTGGTTCCTTAAATTAGTTGTCCCAACTAGCGAGTTATCGCAAGCATAATTTTTTCGGCAAAAATGATATTTGGCTTTCTTTCCTCCAGGTAACTTAGTAAAAACAATCCAAACTTTTGATCTCAATTTTCCCTCGTCAGTTCGTTTCACCACTTTTGTTCCATCATCCAAAATGTCTTCCATTCTATAATATTAGAGAGTTCATGAGCAATTTGTCAAATACACCGTGAATACAAAACATCAACTTCATTTTAGATAGTAGGAAGGTTGAATACACCATGAAACTATAGATTGAATATGCTTCCTTCTTTCCAGAAAATCAGAAATTACTTTAGTTTTTTCATTTTATAATTCTCTTAATCAGAAACTACTTCAGTAACTTCATTTTAAAATCAGAAATTATCACTTTTTCTCCTTCTTTACTTCAATTTGTCAAATACACCATGAAACTATAGATTGAATATGCTTCCTTCTTTACAGAAAATCAGAAATTACTTTATTTTATAATTCTCTTAATCAGAAATTACTTCAGTAACTTCATTTTAAAATCAGAATTATCACATTTTCTCATAAAATCAGAAACTATAGATTGAATATGCTTCCTTCTTTACTTCAATTTGTCAAATAGACCATGAAACTATAGATTAAATATGCTCCGTTCTTTATAGAAAATCAGAAATTACTTCAGTAACTTCATTTTATAATTCTCTTAATCAGAAATTACTTCAGTAACTACATTTTAAAATCAGAAATTATCACTTTTTCTCAGAAAATCAGAAATTACTTCAGTAACTTCACTCTAAATAATCTTAATTTGATGATCTTTTTCCAATTTTCAAGTAGTCATAACAACAAACACAAGTTCCCAGCGTCTAAATCATTCAACAAACAAATAAAGCTAGTGTCCGAGAAAAGTCTTCTCGGATTACGCCTAATTCATTACTTCTCATAATGTTTCGACAAACATGGTTCAAACATAGCATAAAACAGATAACAAATCAGAACGAGAGAAAGAAATGAGTAAAGGAATTGGATTACCTTTTGTGGTGGCACTAGAAGTGCCACTAGCAGGGTCGGGTTGAAGCTTGAACTATTGAAGTTTGAAGCTTGAACGGTTGAAGCTTCAAGTTCGTGTCTTCGAGAGAAATAAATCGAAATCGAGCAGGAGAGAAAAGAAAAAATAGGCAAAACTGTTGATTCTCTGATGAAGCATAAAGATTTGTGGGTTAGGGCTTGAAATCGATTTGATTAACTGTTGGAACTTGGAAGCTTGAAGATTTAGTGTTGAAGATTTATGGGTTGAAGGCAAAACTGAAATCGATTTGAAGATTTAGTGTTGAAGGCAGCAAAACTGAAATCGATCGACGATCGGTGCGCCGGTGCTACGGACTGAGTGGTTGGAACTTGGAAGCTTGAAGATTTAGTGTTGAAGATTTATGGGTTGAAGGCAAAACTGAAATCGATTTGAAGATTTAGTGTTGAAGGCAGCAAAACTAAAGTCGATCGACGATCGGTGCGCCGGTGCTGCGGACTGAGTGGTGAGAGCTGCGAAAATCGATTTGAAAGTTAGGGCTTTTATTTATATAGGGGTATGGCTAATTACAAGAATAACTCCGGTTTTTCGGTTCGGTGTATCACAAAATCATGTGAACCAAACCGATTCAATTTAAAATTTTTGAACCGGTTTTTTTTAAATCGGGTTTGTAGCAGTTTTTTAACCGAACCGATTCACCGGCTCGGTTCGATTTTTTCGATTCATCTGATTTTTTGCACACCCCTACTCTACATTCGATTTAGTCGAACTACAAGTGACCTGATTCCCGAAACCAGGGATATGTAGGCGGACTCGATACCAGAGAGCTTGTCACATTCCAACAGTCGTTTTCAATTTTTGCTCTGTTTAGTCCTTTTTGAGTCGAACTACAGATGGCCTGAATTCTCGTATAGCCCGTGATATGTAGAAAACCTAAAAACCAGGGTCAGGCCACAATTCTAGAAAATTGCAAAAAAAATCAAGAAACATTTTGATTTGATCGGTAAAAATCAGGTTTGTCAAATTTCGCTACTCATGGATGGCCCGCCATCCCTGAACAACGAAAGGGTAGTTGTTGACACCTAATTTTTATCCTCCAATACTTTATTTAATTATTCAGAGTTCCTGAGTTATGAACGGAGTGAAATATATATATATTTTTAAACCAAAATGATTTTACTAAATTATTTCGGTGACACAAAATATTATCATATATATTATTATATATCATTAGCATATTTTTTACATAGTTTTAAGAAATATATATCAATTTTTATGATTTAAAGAGAAAAATTCTCTACATAATTGTATAAATTAATTATATTAATTGAATAAATATTTTACTCCGTTAAAATTAAGAAAATTTGAGTAATTAAATATAGTGTCAAATAGCATCTTATTTTTATCCCTCAATTATTTTTAATTATGAAATATTTTGGCTTTAGCCTTAATTGATTTCAATTGGCCAATTTGGCCACAATTGAATTTAAATAGCTACTTCTTAATTTAATTCATGGACTAATTTGCGCAATTTATGCCTAATTACCCCCACCCCTTTTAATTTATTTGGTTTGGGTCCCTTTTCTTTCTTTTTCAGTCGAGTCCAGTCCAATTAATGGACCAAAACTCGGCCCAATTGCGCGTTAAACAAAATGAAAGGGAAAAGGCCCTTGGCCACTTTTCACTTTGCCCAAATGGCTGTAGCAGGTGGCAAACGGAGTAGCGAACACCGTCGGCCATTCCAACGGCGATTTGAGTGAGCGTCGCCGTAGTAGGAGCCGAAGCAGAACAAAATCAATAAGGTATTGTCTCAAGGAGAAGATAGTGCCACCGACGATGCTATCGTCGCCAGTGCTGTGACGAGCTTCTCTCTCGTTTTCTCGGATGTGGTGGTCAGATCTGGTGTGGCTGGTGATTTTCACCGATTCTCCTCTTCTCTCTCTCAGATCTTGTATGGATGGTGGTAGCCAGAGCTCATCCGCTGCTACTACGCCGTCGTTAGTGGTGTTGGAGTTCGCCGGAAAACGAAACTCCTATGATGGCGGTTTCTGCTGCTACTTCGTTGGTGTTTGTATAATAGTGTATAATATTGTATGTGTGTATACACACCTCTTATACACTATTATATATTTTTATAAACGCATATACCTTATGTATTTATCTTGTATAATTTTATATATAAGTGTAATATTGTATATGGCTATATTTTTGCAATGTAATTTTTGAGCTATTTTGTTGCAATATAAGTGAGTGAGTGTATGTTTTTGAAATTTCCCCAATACAAAATACAAAGTTTCATCGATATAGAAGACACAAACGTAAGTATTTTAAGAAGACGAAAAACCACAAGTGTCAAACAGAACATATAAAACCAAGTGTTAATTAGTAATAAAATGGACTAAAATTTGAAACTTAATTAATTTTGACTTGAAGACTTTTTTAAAAAAAATATCTTCAATATTCTGATAACTATCAAGTGTTAAAAATCTATTTTCCTAATAAACGAATTTAAAGCTAATCAACATACATAACAGAATTACGGAGTATAAAAGACCATTACACAATTTTAGAAGACTAAGCTACAAACATGACATGCTTTTAGATGTGACTCTTGAAAAATGTTATTACGAAAAACGATGCATGCCACTTTCAATTTCTCTCACAATGCCATTATTGAGTGACAAAAAGGTTTGTCTTTTCATTTTAGATTATCCAATTTAAGCAGAGTTTAAACAACTGGGTAATCTAACTTCAGATATAAAGAGCTCTACTTCACCTAATTTTAATGGTCGAAACTCAATATAGTTAAAACAAGCCTTTTTATATATATAAAGATAATACAGGCATATAACAGCTTAGTATATCAGCTCAAAAACAAGATAATAGGAGCATCAAATGTGCTTTAAAACATCCAAAAGCCAATCTTAGTAGCAGACTGCAAAAATATATATAGATATATGCCAGCAGAAAACAAGAAAAGCAAGCTGCCAGTGCTAACACAAAACAAGGACAATTTGATACAGAATGCGGAAACCATAAGCTTCAGTCATTGACAACAGACATGGATGACGGGCACCATCATGCTTCATCACAATGATCCTACGAGATGGGGGCGAAAGAAAGAAATCCAAAAAGAGAAAGATTAGTGTGTTTAACTTTTATCAGGAAGAAGCATTGAATAAAATACAATTAGATGATCAATCACAAAACATTCGTTCAAGGAAATGTCAACAGTAAAAATCAAATTAGAATCTTTCAAACATCTTGAAGGGAGACAAAAGGGCTCTTCGAAGAACCTGCTTGGTATTAATAGTTTGGTTAGGTGAAAAACTGACCAAGCTAGTGGTGGTAGGCTAGTCTTTTCTAATGACAAAATAGACAGTGAAACTGTTTACCATGCTTCTACATATCAACAAAGCCAAACTAGTGTGTAAAGCCTATCCGATTAACCATGAAATATAGATTCAGAGAATTATGTAGAGTTGTTTTAGTTTATTTATGTGTTCGGTTAGGCACAACAATAAGTGATCCACAACATGTTTTTACACCACCACATTGTTGGAAATTTGTCTTTGGCGGGGAGGTGCGTCTACCCATATTTAATGAATTAAACACTAGTGTTCCGCATGTTGGAGGCTCTGTCTCTTCTCACATGCATATTCTACTAAGTGAGTAGATGACCGTAGGGCCAAGAATCGTCAAATTTCATTGAGAAATGAAAGAAATATTGGTCCACGAAGTAAGGTGTTTGAGGCATGGAAATATGGTGTGGGACAAATCTACGACATCAGTGAGAAAAGGAAGAATTACTCTCTCTATAAGTCTCTAAAATGATTAAGGGTTTGGGACCCCAAGGGGTATCCCATGTGTTTAAAGGAAGGAGGACTTAGATGTGCTTGGGTTCAAGGCTAAGCCCACACGCGCGCCGCCGTCCGGTCCGGGCTCGGGCTCGGGTCACGGGTCGTGGGCTGTGGGGACTTTCTGATATTACCTTTTTGGACCCCAAATTGCTTAATATTTACAGTTTGGTCCCTAGAGTTTCTGAAAAGTTGAATTTGGAACGACGGAAAGCAGAAACTTTCTACCTACCGTTGGAGTTGATTTTTGGGGCATTAATCAGCCATTACTTGGCTGATTAACTCCTCCATAATCAGCCCTCCTTCAATGGTCATGAACAACCTCACTAATGGCCTTAAACCTGCCACACTAATGGTCTTAAACCTGTCATTAACAACCCTCACTAATGGTTATTAACAGCCTTGTTTGTGGTAGTTGAGGAGTCCCACCTCCATGGTCATGATAGACTTGCGCAACGTATCAGTAGAGTCAATCAAGATAATATCATCCACATATAATAGAATATAAGTCAGGGAAGAACCACGACGATATATGAACAATGAATTATCAGACCTGCTGTGCGAAAACCTAATAGATGAAACATAGTCTGCAAATCTCTTATACCAAGCCCGTGGGTCGTGCTTAAGCTCATACAAGGACTTCTTCAATAAACAGACATGATAAGGATGTTTGGGGTCGCGAAAACCCAAGGGTTGATACATGTAAACGGTCACCTTAAGTTCACCATGTAAGAAAGCATTTTTCACATCTAACTGATGAAAATGGGTCATGCTTTGGAAAAAGTCAGACTGAGAACAGTATCAACCCTGGTAGCCGGTTTAACCACCGGACTAAACGTCTCACCACAATCCACGTCAACCTGTTGAGTCTTATCATCACCTACAAGACGAGTCTTATATCTCGCAAAAGAACCGTCAGAATTATCCTTACGAGTAAAAATCCATATAGACCGAATAATATTAACACCAGACGAACGGGGTACCAACTCCTATGTCTTATTTGCAATAAGAGCATCATATTCGTCGGTCATAGCCAATTTCCAATTCGGATCATTTAATGCGAACACTGGGTTACGGGGTAGGGGGATTTAAGAACATTAGAATTTAAATTAAAATGTCTTTTTGGTTTAAAAATATATTGTTGACTACGAGTGATCGATCTGTGACTCGGGGGAGAATTGGGTGGATTTTGGGAAATATCGGGACAGGGACGGACTGGCCAGCAGGCAATGCACTGGAAACAAGAGTTGAGACCGAAACAATTACTGGACCAGTTTTGGTATTAGGTTGGGCAATTGGCCCAATTACCGAAACTGGACTGGAAACAGTGGAGTGTGGCGGAACAGTAGGTCCATCGGGCAGTGAGCTCGCTGGCGGAGTTTCGGTGCAGGACATGTCCGAAAAATGGTGGTTAATATATAGAGAGACGGCGTCGTCCAAAAAATTATACGAACTAGGCCCGGGACTATTTACCTTTGCAAAAGAAAATTGGGTTTCATCGAAAATAACATGGCGACTAATGATGATTTTATTAGACGATAAATCAAAACACTTGTAACCACGATGATTCGATAGATAACCCAAAAATACACAGAGGTAGAACGGCTTGAAGTTTGTTAATTGTAGTTGACGGAAATAGTGGATAACATAAGCACCCAAAAATCCTAAGATGTGTATACGAAGAAGTCTTATTATAGAGGATTTAAAGAGGGGAGGAATATGTCAATCCTTTGGTAGGAAGTATGGAGATAAGTAGTCATTTATAGAGCATGATGTCAAAAATAAGGGGGTACGGAAGCATGGACTAATAAAGTGCGGACAATATTATTAATGGTACGAATTTTGCGTTCGGCTTTCCCATTTTGTGAGGACAAGAGAAACGAAAATTTATACCATTAGTATCACAAAAATTCCGAAATGACCCATTATCATATTCTTTGTCATTATCACATTGAATATTTTTTATTTTCCGTTCGAACTAGGTACGGATGAATGCTCTAAATTTTAAAAAAAGTGGAAAAGACCTGAGAATTTTCGCTAACGAAAAAGTCCATAAAAATTAGAATAATCATCCAAAAATAGAACATAATAACGATGGCCCAAAGAACTGAGAACAGGAGATGTCCATAAATCGCTATGAATAATATCAAATGGCATTAAAGTATGAGAAGTAGAGTCTACAAACGGCAATTTAACAAGTTTTCCTAGTGAACAAGATTGACAAATTGGAGTACTACGCATACCCTTACAAGAAATAAAATTGCTTTGATGTAAGGAAGAAACAATAGAGGACCCAGGATGACCCAAACGTGCATGTCATAAGGAAGGAGCGAAAGCCACAAAAGTAGATGGCAAGACTTGACTCGAGAGACCGGATGTGTGCGTGATAGGATAAAGATCTCCCCTACTATCACATCTCATGAAGGAATCCCCGTCTTGAAATCTTTCACAAAAAACTCAAAAGGATCAAAATCAACAGAAACCCAATTATCAGTGGTGAATTTACGGACAAACACCAAATTTTTAATTAAGTTAGGGGCATGAAGGGCATTTTTCAAGACAAGAGGTGGATTGGGGGGGGATAAAATTTTATGACCGTAACCACGAATTGGAATGGAATTGTCATTACCAACAATTATGCCAAGATTGTTGCTCAAATTGGAATAAGACGAGTACCTTGATCGGACGGCATGTGGGTAGTGGCTCTGGTGTCCATATACCAATTGGGATCCGGGAAATTTAATTCAAGTGTGTGCATCGCGGCTTCAATGTCGGTCGGGTTGGGGCTCGCTGCATGGTGGGTCTGGTGGGGCCGAGACCCAAGCATGTCGGCTTGCTGCCCCAACCCAGAACTTGCTCTCGGGTTCCATTGTGGGCTTGAATAACTGGGCATGCTGGATGGTGAAAACTAGGCCCAGTTCGGGTTGGCAGCATATGACGGGTAATAGGGGTTGTTGGGCCAGGCCCACTGGCCCAGTTCCACGGCCATAGCCCCAGGGCTGTGGCCAGTTGGCTTGCGGCCCACTGCCCCAAGGCCCACTGCCACCCGACGTTATTTCCACCACGGTTTTTACCATTATTTTTGCGATTCTAACCCTTTTTACCACCACCATTGTTGCGATTTTGGCCGGAAATGTTGGAGATAGATGGAGAAAAGTTGGACTCGGTCACCATGGCGACAGAAGGGGTCCAATGGCCGTTTTCTTAACCAAGCCTGCTTCTTCGAGGGTAAGCATGTAACGGGCCTGATAAAACTGCGGAAGAGGATTGCTCTGACGAAGAAGCGTACCAACGCCATTATAGGCCTCAGACAGGCCTGCAACCATTTGAAGAACAATACGGTCGTTGGTAACCGGCGCACCAACATTGCGGAGTTGGTCCGACAATTCTTTCAACCTTTTGCAGTATACTAAAACATTAGGGAATTCTTCCATATTGACGTCCGAGAATTCCTGCTCAAGGGTAACAGCACGAAAATTTTGATTATCTTGGAATATATCACGCACTCTATTCCAAGCATTCATCGAAGTAGCGTTTGGTTCGATAATCGTTTGCAACAGGTCGGTAGAGATAGTGAAGTAAATCCACTGAAGAGCAATAGCATCAAGGATCGTCCATAACTTAGGATCATCCTCGGATTTGGGCACCTCTGTATCCATAGGAGCCGCGGGGATAATGTGATGGAGGACTTGATGCGAGTGTACGTGAACTTTGAACAATTCGGCTCAGGTCGCGTATTGGATGTTTTCTATTTCAAGAATGATAGGGATGTGATTCTTGATGTTAGAAACAGTAAGGGCAGGGTGAAACGTGTTCTTATCTATAATAGCAACGCAAGACATAATGTAGGGATTGGGAAGAAAATTTGGGAAGAAAAGTGATAAAGACACACGGAAATCGAGGGGAATTCTCAAAATTTGAGGAACGAGAGGAAATATTTGACCTAGACTTCTGAATATGTTTATTTTTCAAATGATTCATATCATCAAGTGCACCCATTCCAAATTTCAGCCCAATCAAATGATCGGCGGCTGCCAATATATCTCGTGGTAACAAAAATGTATTGTTCTGGGGTATATCAAGGTTAAGAAGCAAAAATATTCTGATAAAGACGTTCCTCAGTAATATCATCATGACTCTCGAAGTCATGTGCGGTAGCAATACCAAACCAAATACGACGAGTAGTGGGGTCCTGAGCTAATCCTTGGCTAAACCTTGGAAATCGTAATGCCATAATGTTTTTCAAATCCTTCCTTCTTGATTATTTTCATTAATGAAAGAGTATATGTACAATTTACAATTTTCCATAATGGTAAAATCATATTCATATTCTACTCCCAAAATCCTATTCTAGTTGTACAAGAATCCTATAATTATTATAAGTGTACAAGCTTAATTTAATACAATATTTACTCCAAAATTAGACTCCAAAACCGTGATATACACAGGCTTGTATACCGTGTATACCACGGTTTCACATATGGTAAGTTGCCTTGTGAAACCGTGATATACATGGTATACAAACTCATGTATATCACGGATATAACTAACACCTATAATCCTCCTTGTCCTGATTGCCAATCAGCCCTAGTCTTTTTAGATGATAAAACAACCTGGACTATTTATGCGACTGACATCCCGAAATCCCCCTTAACCGTACATGCAGCTAATTAGAGCTAACCAACTAACATTGTGAGTTGTGTCTTTGATGAAATAAACTGAAATAGTCTAGTTGAATTGAATTAACCAAATAGAATTAAAAAACTAACAAGTATGATGTAAAAGAGCAAATCGGTGCACAAAGCATCCCACATTAGCAGGGTCCGGGGAAGGGTCGCACCCCAAGGGATGTGATATAGACAACCTAATAAGTATGATGTATGGTGCAAAAATAATAAAGAACCAAATAGTGGTGAGAAACTTACGGAGAAAGCAATTTTCCATGTTTCTACTTATTAACAAAGCCAAACTTGTGGAAAAGCTTATCTGAGTTATCATCAAATATTGGTTCTGAAAAATAAGCTTTTTAGCTTCTTCAAGTGTTCTTTTTGGCGCAACAATAAATTTTCCACATGTTTCATGCCACCATATTAGAGTAAGCAAAATGGGCAAGTTAAATCATTAAAAAAGAAAAGAGATGAGCTGGCTATTGCAATAATACAGAAAAGTAAGACTTGTTAAACCCGAAGAAATTAAATTAAGTAAAGTGACATGGGCAACTAAACACACTTAATGTGACCCCCTTTAATTTGCAAGTGTAATAATAATAGCCTAGTGGTGAACTTCATTTGCTAGAACAAATTGCAAAACTATGTATAACTAATCTCAGTATTATTCATATTCTAATACAAACAAAGAACCAAATGGTGTCATCAATTAACAGTATGCAATTATCGATAGAGCTTAGCTGTGTTTAGGGGTCTTTTACTGCTTTTGGAACAGAGCAGTTTAAAATGAAAGGGAAAGGTTGATGTTCTTTCAGAAAACATTGCTCATAGTAGATGTTCATTGCACGAATGAAAGAGAAAGGTTCATTTTATTGCCAAATGAGAACATTATGAAATACAATTAAAAAAATGATGGAGACTTATAAAAGTAACTGAAAAATAAAGTAGGAGATGGAGATTCTGCCGGCCTACCTCTTCTTTACAACGCCTATCTTTCTCAGAACTAGAATCATCACCCGACTCATCTTTCTTCTTAGCAGCGACATGATTCTTACTTGAAGATGCAACAACCTTCTTAGGAGGAGCCTATGTTTTGCAAAAGAAATAAAACTATATTGATATTGTACTGTTTTAGTTGAGAATAAAATACAGAAGGCTCAAGGAAAGAACCAACAAAAGAACATAAATAAGGTGTTTGTGAAAATATTCTCAAGACCATCTAGCAACCAGAAAAGCAATCATAAACAAATCCAGTCCACTAAAGAAAAGGTATAGCCAAGGCAGGTTGTTTCCATAAGCACATTCTTCAAACAATGTCTCGACATATTTAAAACTGTTTTGACGCTTATCGAGAGATATTTGGTGAACTTCTTTGGGGATTGAAAGAAGGGAAAATGAAGTATCATTGGAGCTCATGGAAGAATCTTGCTTCTCTGTGAAAGAAGGTGGAGTGGACTTCAGAAACCTGGAAGATGTTTGCAATATATTTGCCATACAAAAGGTGGTGAACTTTTAGAACTAAGAAGTCCCTCTGGAGTAAATGTTTTAGGGTAATATATTGTCAAAGGATTCATCTGGTCACTAAAGTTTGGCATTCTTGTCAATCACATTGTTGGAAGAAGTTGATGGACATTAAAAATGATAGAGAAACTCAAAATTAGCGTATATACAGTTGAATGGCTACCTCCAAGAGGCAACATTTTAAAATTTAATACCGATGGTAGCTATAGGAGCAGCAATGGAGTTGCAGGGGTTGGTGGCATGCATTAGTAGGAATATAATGATTGTGGAATTTTCCTTTCCTATCAATCATGACAGTAACAATAGGACCAAGACTCAAGCAGCTTTTATTGGTATAAAGTGGTGTTACAAATGGTTTTATTGATGCTATCCTTGAAAGTTACTCACTGTTGCTGGTTAACATTTTGATGAAAACTCAATAATCTTATCATTGAAGCGCCAGTCAGGACATGCGTGAAGGAAGAATACATATTGAGCAATGTTTTAGAGAAGCAAACAATGTAGCAAATGCATTATCCATGTTGGGCACAAGATTATATTCAAGTTGAGAATCTACCAAGAGAAGCAAAGGGTCCATATAATATGTCTGAATCACAAGTCAAAGAGAAAGACTACATACTTAGAATAAGTAGGAAAAATTTTGTGAACTCAAATTTTAAGTGGATGGAGTCTAAAAAAGGTAGCCCGGTGCACTAAGCTCCCGCTGTGCACGGGGTCCGGGGAAGAGCTGGACCACAAGGGTCTATTGTATGCAATCTTAACTCACATATCTGCAAGAGGTTGTTTCCACGGCTTGAACCCATGACTCATGATCACATGGCTGCGAAATGGAAGGAGTCTATCCAAAATTATTGCTTACTTAGTTTGTGTGTAAATAGGAGGGGTCCTCCATTGCTTAGGAACTTCATCTTATCCGTACTATTACTCCCCATTTATTACCAAAGATATGTTCCCAAAGGATGTTAAGGTCTAGTCCCCCTCTTTCTATGAACTATATTTTTTGTTCATTAATAAACAGGGTAGGGCAGTGGCAGATCTACGGTGTTAGTTACGAGTTCACATGAACTCAGTGCTTTTGTCTAGACTTTATATATATATATATATTAAGAAATCTATGAACCAAGTTATTATTCTAGTATTAACTTGAGAATTGATGTAGGAACTCATAAATTTCAATGCTAGATCCGCCTCTGGGGTAGGGGTCAGTGCCAAACCTGCCACCACAATCGGATTTAATAAAAAAAACTAGTAGAGATAGAGCTTCCCATGTAACCATTAACTTATGTTCAGAAAAAATGCAGAATAAGTTTTAATAATTAAAGCTTCTCTTTTTGTTGGTCCAATGGGCAGAAAGGATAAAATTAACATATTAATAATAAAAAAGAATGAGACTCGGTGCTTGAACAGGAAAACAGAAAAGCACGCATTCATTTGAAGGTGGAGTTGGCTGCTTGAAAGCCTAAAAATGATTTCTAGCTCCTAACAACGTGAAATGTCAGCATATTTTCCCTGTACGATGAGGCATAAGGCTCAATTTTCAAGTTATTTTTGGGGTTGATTCATGGAATTACAATTTTTTCGTTCTCTTGTACTACATTAGGAAACCAAATTATTTCATTATCGACCTCAACATACAAATTAACAAATATATGTCCACACATATCAATAAAAAAAATGGACAGCTCAGTGCACAAAGTATCCTGCGTTAGCAGGTTCCGGGGAAGGGCCGCTTTGAAAAGGCATATGAGACGAGTCCTTTTAACTTTTGTGTCATAGTTGAAAAACATATATATATGCTGAAATCATAATTTGAAATTGCAGAATATTGAAAATTGCAAACTTATACACTCGTCAAAAAAGAAATTTAAGAAACTCATCAAAAAAAATTGCTAGTTGATACAAGCACCAAACTGTTCAGACCAAAACACACCCCATGAAACTCTCTTACATTGTTACTTTGCGATTTAGCAATAGGATAAAAGATACAACTAATTTCCAGAAAGCAACACCATATAACATATCTTATAGGTCTCCTTATCTCAGTTGACTGCCAGCCTTTTTCCCAACACGTTCTTGTATACTCTTGGTAACAAATAGCAAAATTAAAATTAAAAGAGGAAACGTTACCTGATTCTCTCTTCCTTTTCTTCAGTTCTATTCTTACTCACAAATCACTCTATCGAATAAAATTGTTTTTACCTGAATACCTATTGAAATTGATCGGAACGGATCTCTACTGTCATCTCAAAAACTTTCAATCAAAAGCGCAATACTTGTAATTTTAATATATTACAGTCAAATATCACATGTATGCAATCTTAGCTTCATGCTTATTAGTTGTATTCCACATCTGTATCTAGCAGTTTAGTTATATCTCTTTATTCTAAACCTGATGTCTTCAGCACATCAAATCCCAGACACCCGACATGCAACCATGTCCAACATGACAACATCCCTATCAGTGTTGTCAAAGGCGCGCTTAAGCCCTGAAGCGAGGCTCAAAACATGTTTTGCGCTTCGCCTCACTTTATGTGCGTTTTAGTGTCGTCATCAAGACTCTAAAACATATTTTTCCTTGTCAATGAGCCTCTCTTGAAGATGTGACACTAGATATATGATATTTCATTTTATCATAATGTTTTTAAAAAAAATGTGTCCATATATTTGTTATTCATGCTTATTATTATTAGTCTTGGTCTAAACATATATGTATTTGCATTTTTACACCATTGCGCCTTTTTTCATTAAAGCTCACGCTTTATTTGCGCTTAGCGCTTAAAGCCCCAACTGACCTTAGAGCTTTTTTGCATTTTTCGCTTTTGATAACACTGATTCCTATATAGGTCCAAGTAACATAGGATTATCAAGCAAATATTTTCACTAAGTATTCCCAAAGACTTTAGTCCTAACAACCGAATAACTCCGACAGGAAATACGTAGTACTCTGTGGCAATTAGGAACTTTGACTGAATAAAGCACAATAAAACAAGGAACAATAATAAGTATAGTTTGGCGGTCCGGGGGACCACCACTACTCCTCTCTACCTGAGAATCCATACACCCCTTAACCGACATTCGTGGGAATAATAAAATATAGAACTGATAGTAGCCTATGTTGAGCAAATTCAGGTTAAATTCCTACCTAACAGAAAACAAACAAATTAAAGATATTAAGCTTTAAGCATAAGAGAACAATCTCTAGATTTTTCAATACTATTGATCAGATCCATATGATTTACTAAGCAGTCTAAATAATTTGCTCCGCGTGTCGGAACAAGGAAACAAAATTTTAGCCGAAGACAAGACTGCCCAAACCATTTACTGAAAGAGTAGTTACAATGCTAAAAATCAAAGACCTGAATTTAGAATGTACTCGGGAACCAAAGAAACTTTTAGCACATCACTCTTTCAAGAAGATTCCTAAATTTCTCTAGAACAATGAACTATAAAGCAAGAAATTGATTCACAAAAGAAACCTTCAAAACGACATTATACGTAGTATACTTATTAATCTGGATCATAATCAGGCCTAGTCAGCAGATAGAATTGTTACCTTAATGAAACTATTATAAGCATTTGAAAGTAGTTGTGTGTGCTCTATCTTCGCTTCCAGATAGGCCCTTAACACCTCTTGCTCCAGCAGTTCTGGAGAATTTTGCTGGCATACAATTCAATACACAAAGATCAGACAACTCATTTTTTCTGTAAACATTCAACTCAGAAAATGAGAATCATAAATGGAATGGAAACACAAAAAAATTAAAACATGATTATACCAACTCAGGCGAATTTGCTTTCTCCCGCACCAATGTCACTAACTTTAGACTTAATCCAAAACTTCATCGGTAAAGATCAAATGATGTTAAATCAACATCCCATTTAGCTCCGGGCAGACATGCCTTAGAATTTAGAACAAGTTCTACATCTTTCCTTAATCACTCATCCAAAGCTTCCAAAGTTTTCACATTCAGTCCAGTTATGTTGTGATTATGCTACCCGGTTCCAGATGAGTTAGGCTTTGGATGAACCTTCCAAATCTTCTCACATAATTGGAACAATTCCTCTTCGTGTGGGGTTCTAGAACCATTTCCACTCTTTTCATACTTTTCTCTCAATCGTCGTACTTTCTCTCTTAATTGGACCAACGTAGCTTGAAGAGTAAGTGATTCAAGGATAAATGGATGAAAATCCACCATATTTTGTGTGGCATTACAGCATGTTTCTTCTTTGAACTTAATCATACCTCTGAGTATGGAAATTTCATCTTCATCGCTCCACACTTTTGAAAAGGGGCGAGGCTCTTTTTGTTCAACATGCTTGTTTTTTCTTTTCTTTTCGTCCAGAAAAGGCCTTTCATCATCATTATAGAGTAATCTTCTGGCCTCTTTAGTAGACTCTTTTTGTTCAACATGCTTGTTTTTTCTCTTCTTTCCGTCCAGACAAGGCCTTTCATCATCATTATAGAGTAATCTTCTGGCCTCTTTAGTAGACTCTTTTTGTTCAACATGCTTATTTTTTCTCTTCTTTCCGTCCAGACAAAGACTTTCATCATCATTATAGAGTAATCTTCTGGCCTATTTAGTAGACTATTTTTGTTCAACATGCTTGTTTTTTCTCTTCTTTCCGTCCAGACAAGGCCTTTCATCATCATTATAGAGTAATCTTCTGGCCTTTTTAGTAGACTCTTTTTGTTCAACATGCTTGTTTTTTCTCTTCTTTCCGTCCAGACAAAGCCTTTCATCATCATTATAGAGTAATCTTCTGGCCTCTTTAGTAGACTTTTTTTGTTCAACATGCTTGTTTTTTCTCTTCTTTCCGTCCAGACAAAGCCTTTCATCATCATTATAGAGTAATCTTCTGGCCTCTTTAGTAGACTATTTTTGTTCAACATGCTTGTTTTTTCTCTTCTTTCCGTCCAGACAAAGCCTTTCATCATCATTAAAGAGTAATCTTCTGGCCTCTTTAGTAGACTATTTTTGTTCAACATGCTTGTTTTTTCTCTTCTTTCCGTTCATACAAAGCCTTTCATCATCATTATAGAGTAATCTTCTGGCCTCTTTAGTAGACTCTTTTTGTTCAACATGCTTGTTTTTTCTCTTCTTTCCGTCCAGACAAAGCCTTTCATCATCATTATAGAGTAATCTTCTGGCCTCTTTAGTAGACTCTTTTTGTTCAACATGCTTGTTTTTTCTCTTCTTTCCGTCCAGACAAGGCCTTTCATCATCATTATAGAGTAATCTTCTGGCCTTTTTAGTAGACTCTTTTTGTTCAACATGCTTGTTTTTTCTCTTCTTTCCGTCCAAACAAAGCCTTTCATCATCATTATAGAGTAATCTTCTGGCCTCTTTAGTAGACTTTTTTTGTTCAACATGCTTGTTTTTTCTCTTCTTTCCGTCCAGACAAAGCCTTTCATCATCATTATAGAGTAATCTTCTGGCCTCTTTAGTAGACTATTTTTGTTCAACATGCTTGTTTTTTCTCTTCTTTCCGTCCAGACAAAGCCTTTCATCATCATTATAGAGTAATCTTCTGGCCTCTTTAGTAGACTATTTTTGTTCAACATGCTTGCTTTTTCTCTTCTTTCCGTTCAGACAAAGCCTTTCATCATCATTATAGAGTAATCTTCTGGCCTCTTTAGTAGACTCTTTTTGTTCAACATGCTTGTTTTTTCTCTTCTTTCCGTCCAGACAAAGCCTTTCATCATCATTATAGAGTAATCTTCTAGCCTCTTTAGTAGACTCTTTTTGTTCAACATGCTTGTTTTTTCTTTTCTTTCTCCCTTCACTTGCATTTTCTGCCATTATTTAGTTAGAGACAAGGAAGGAAAGAGATAGATGAAGCGAACTACTCTGTATATTTTGGAAGATGAAGCGTCTATTCACTCTTCGATGGCAGTACGCCGCCTTATTTTTTTTATATACCGCTTCCTGTTTGCAGGCCGTGTGGAGATAGTTTCATTCCTCGACAATATGACTAAATGAACATGGTTTGAGAACAGAGCAATATGTTTAGAGCCGGTGCAAACTATAGCATATATAATGTGACCCACATCACTTGAATCTGAAACACAATATACAATAATAACATATTCAGTGAAATTCTATACGGGGTCTGAGAAGGGTAGAGTGTATGAACATCTTACCTCTATCTTAGTAGGTAGAGCGGTTGTTTCTGAGAAACCTCGGCTCAAGACAGAGCACAAGCCTAAGCAAAGTAAGACAAATAAAGTGAATAAGTGAATTCTGAAAGAGAAAAAGAAGCAATAAATAATGCAACTAAATAAGACAAACAAAATACACATAGCATCATAAATCAAACGACAAGTGACTATAATGCAATATTGTGTCTACTAGTATGCTAGGCTAAGTGAGCCTACAATAATAATATTACAACTACCAGTTTATAAGCGTAGGTACGCCGGGCTAGCTACTACCCTTCTACCCTAATGAAAGAAATAATCCCCTTGATTATTTTCATTAATTGAAAGGCTATATATACAAGTTACATATTTCCATAATAGGAGAATCCTATTCCTATTCTACTCCTAAAATCTTATTCTACCATAATTCTAACTATACAATTATGGTAAGTGTATATCCTAATTATGGTAAGTGTATATCCTAATCTAGGTAACAAATACACTACAATATACACAAAATATACTTTCCTTAATATACAAATTTGATCACTGATTTGCTGCCCAAATCCGAGATGGGCCTGGACGAGTTGGGCCACTGCCCACTGCTTTGTTGTTGCTGGGCTACTTCTTGTATACCTGTGATATATATTGCTGTATATTCAGTGTATATCACAGGTATATTACCTTTGTTTAACACACCCCCGCAGTCATAGCGGGCGATCTTCGAACGCTGAGACTGTCCCTAAAATCTTCAAAGAGAACCGCTGGTAGATCCTTTGTAAAGATGTCTGCAATTTGATAACGAGACGGGACATGGCATACGCGAACGTGACCCTTTGCAACTTTTTCACGGACAAAGTGAATGTCCATTTCGATATGGTTGGTACATTGGCGTTGAACTGGGTTACCTGAAAGATAGATGACACTAATGTTATCGCAATATACCAAGGTTGCCTTCTGAATGGGACAATGAAGCTCCAAAAGCAAATTACGTAGCCAACATGATTCGGAGACCACATTCGCTACCCCTCGATATTTTGCCTCTGCACTTGAGCGTGATAGAGTTGCCTGACGCTTTGCAGAACCAGGAGACCAAGTTGTTGCCAAGGAACATACAATAGCCAGAAGTCGACCGTCTGGTGTCGGGACAACCACCCCAATCAGCATCCGTGTAAGAGACAAGTGTGGATGTAGATAAAGGATACAAGTGCAACCCATAGTCTAGTGTCCCCTGAATATACCGAATGATGCGTTTGATTGCATTCACGTGCTCAACTCTGGGATCATGCATGAATAAACACACCTGCTGACCCGCATACGTAATATCCGGTCTGGTAAAGGTAAGATACTGGAGGGCCCCTGCAAGACTGCGATAATGGGTTGGGTCCTCGTATGGTGCACCTGCTGCGGCACTCAGCTTGGGGTTTGCATCAACTGGTGTGGAAGTGGACTTACATGATGACATCCCAGCCCTCTCTATGATCTCAGCAGCATACTTTCGTTGAGACAAAAACAAGCCACCTGAATGACGTTTGACGGCAATCCCCAAAAAATAACTCAAAGGCCCTAAGTCTTTCATAGCAAACTCAGAACTGAGCATGGTCATGATAGACTGGCGCAAGGCATCTGAAGAGGCAGTCAAGATGATATCATCCACATACAACAGAATGTAGGCCAAGGACGACCCACAGCGGTAGATGAACAAGGAATTATCTGACCTGTTGTGAGTGAACTCAATAGTGGAAACAAAATCAGCAAACCTTGTGTACCAGGCCCTTGGAGATTGCTTAAGCCCATATAAGGACTTCTTCAACAAACATACATGATGAGGACGGTTTGGATCCCTGAAACCCAATGGCTGATGCATATAGAATGTTTCCTTGAGATCACCATGTAGGAAAGCATTCTTGACATCCAACTGATGAATTGGCCAAGTCTTTGAAAGAGCCAAGCTAAGAACAGTGCGAATGGTAGCCGGTTTGACCACCGGACTAAACATCTCACCACAATCGATCCCAACCTGCTGAGTCTTACCATCACCAATAAGTCGCGCCTTATATCGAGCAAATGTCCCATCTGAATTCTCCTTATGAGCAAAAATCCACATAGACCTGATAACATTAATACCATATGGACGGGGCACCAACTCCCACGTCTTATTATCAATAAGAGCATTATATTCATCAGTCATAGCGATTTTCAAATTAGGGTCATTTAACGCAGACACAGGATTGCGGGGCAAGGGGGATTTAGAGACATCAGAATGTAAATTAAAATGTCTTTAAGGTGTAAAGATACCCCGCTGACTACGAGTGACCGGTCTATGACTTGAGGAAGAATTGAGAGAATTTTGGGAATTTTCTGGGCTACTGCCTGCTGGCCCAAATTGAAAAAACGACTCATCAACTGGACCAGTTCGAGTGGTGACTGGCCCAATTCTTTGGGGCCGATCCAAAGATGCTGGGCCTTGCGATCGTGGGTCCGGTAGGCGATGGGCGTGGAGGATTTTGGATGCGGGAGATGTCCGAAAAATTCTGAATAATATACGGGGATATTTGGTCATCCAAAAAATTATACGACTTAGGCTCGGGAGTATGAACTTTCGAAAAAGGAAATTGAGTTTCATCAAAAATGACATGGCGATTAATTAGGATTTTCTTGGAAGATAAATCAAAACATTTATAACCACGATGATTCGACGGATAACCCAAAAATACACACTGGGTAGACCGAGCCTGAAGTTTGTTAATTGTGGTGGATGAGAATAACGGATAACACAAGCACCCAAAAATCCGAAGATGAGAATAAGACGGGTTCTTATTATATAGGATTTTGAGGGGGGAAGAAAATGTCAGACCTTTAGAATGAATTATGTTAAGAAGATATGTGGCCATTTGTAGAGCATGATGCCAAAAATATGGAGGTATGGAGGCATGAATTAAGAGAGTTCGGACAATGTTATTGATGGAACAAATTTTGCGTTCGGCCTTTCCATTTTGTGGAGATGTATGAGGACACGAAAACCTAAAATTGATCTCATTAGTAGCACATAATTCCCGAAACTCCCTATTGTCATACTCTTTCCCATTATCACATTGAATATTTTTTATGTCTCTTTCGAATTGAGTACGAATGAATGCTCTAAATTTGATGAAGACGGAAAACACTTGTGATTTATTTGCAATTGGAAACGTCCACAAAAATCTAGAATAATCATCTAAAAAGAGAACATAATATCGATGACCCACTGAACTAAGAACAGGAGACGTCCATAAGTCGCTATAAATAATGTCAAATGGCATAGAAGTATGAGAATTGGAGTCTACAAATGGCAACTTAACAATTTTTTCTAATGAACAAGACTGACAAATTGGAGTACGACTCGTACCCTTACAAGAGATAAAGCTATTTTTATCTAAAACTGATAAAATAGAAGATCACGGATGACCCAGGCGAGCATGCCACATGGAAGGAGAGATGGCTGCAAAAACTGATGGCAAGGCTGGACTCGATGGACTGAAACCGGGCATGATAGGATACAGATCACCCCTACTATCACACCTCATGAGATGACTCCCCGTCTTGAAATCCTTCACAGAGAAACCGAAAGGATCAAATTCAACAGAAACATAATTGTCATTTGTGAACTTTCGGATAGACACTAAATTTTTAATCAATTTAGGAGCATGTAAAGTATTTTTCAAGAGGAGTGGTGGATTGGGGGGAGACAACGTTTTCTGACCATACCCTAGAATTGGAATAGAACTGCCATTACCAACAATTATCCCACGAGGGGTGCTCAAATTGGAATAAGATGAGAGAGTACCTAATTCGGAAGTCATGTGAGTAGTGGCACCGGTGTCCATATACCAATTTGGGTCCGGTTGAGTTAACCCCAGTGTGTGCATCGCTGCCTCAATATCGGTTTGAGTGGGGCCTGCTGCATGATGGGTTTGCGGAGGTCGGGGCCCAAGAATTCTTGTCCGTGATGGAGCTGGGCCGTAGGCGCCCTTTGCCATTCTTCTTTGGGCCGCAGCGATGGGCCACCTTCTGGGTGTTGGGCTGAGCGTTGGCGGCCAGCGCCGTTGGAATTTCCTGCTGACTAATAAGGGCTGCTGGCCCACAGCCCACTGCCCCATCCCCAGCCCCACTGCTATGGGCCCCACTGCTGGGACCAGGGGTGGTGGGCCACTATTCCCTGGATGGGGCCCACCCCTATTTCCTGACCACCGGAACCGCCCCAAGAACCGTCGCGTTTTCCCCCGCAGTTTTTGTTATTATTCTTATGATTATTTTTGTCGCCACCATGATTATGGTTTTGGCCCGAATTATTAACAAAACCCGAAGAACTAGGAGAGGACGCCACCATGACGACGGGGCTTGCTCCGGTAGCCGCCTTCTTAGCCAAATCAGCTTCTTCCAAAGTAAGCATGGAGCGGGCTTGATAGAAGTCGGGAAGAGGGTTGCTTTGGGGAAGGAGAGTTCCAACACCATTATAGGCCTCCGAAAGACCGGCAACCAACTGTAGAACGAGACGATTATTAGTTATCGGTGCGCCAACATTCCAGAGTTGATCCGCCAACTCCTTTAGTTTCTTGCAATATGCAGAAACGTTCAGAAATTCATCCATTCGAACGAGAGAGAATTTCTGCTCGAGTGTGACGACACGTGAATGTTGGTTGTCTCGGAATATGTCACGCAATATATTCCACGCAGCCATAGCCGTGGTATCCGGCTTAATAATCGTCTGTAGAAGGTCCACTGAAATAGTGCCGTAGATCCACCGGAGAACGATAGCATCATGAGTAATCCATAACTCAGGATCCTCCGCATGAAGAGGTCTAGCGGGAGGAATAATGTGATGAATAACTTGATATGAGATAGCGTGAATTTTAAACAACTCCGCCCACATCGCATATTGGACGTTTTCCATCTCAAGGACAATAGGGATACAGTTCTTGATGTTGGAAACCATGAGGGCAGGATGATAATTGTTCTTAGACATATTGAAAGAACAAAGAAGGATGGGAAATTTAAGAGAGGTTTTTTAGAGCGGAAGACGAAATTTGGGAGAGAAACCCGAAGGGGGGTTCTCGGCCGAGAAGGTCCAAAAAATTTAGGGAGAGAAATTTTTTTGTAAAACCTAGTCTCTTGATACCATGAAAGAAATAATCCCCTTGATTATTTTCATTAATTGAAAGGCTATATATACAAGTTACATATTTTCATAATAGGAGAATCTTATTCCTATTCTATTCCTAAAATATTATTCTACCATAATTCTAACTATACAATTATGGTAAGTGTATATCCTAATTATGGTAAGTGTATATCCTAATCTAGGTAACACATACACTACAATATACACAAAATATACTTTCCTTAATATACAAATCGATCTTGATTTCTTTGCCCAAATCCGAGATGGGCATGGGCGAGTTAGACCCACTTGCCCCTTTGAGCGATGGGCTGCCTTGCTTTATTCTTCTTTGAGCTACTGCTTGTATACCTGTGATATATACTATTGTATATTCAGTGTATATCACAGGTATATTACCTTTGTTTAACACCTAATACGTGTCCTCCATAAACCCCTATCTAAGGTCAGTGAGTTGCACTTGCGTCATGTCTTGTCTAATCACCTCTCCCCCAATACTTACTCGGCCTACCTCTACCCCTCATGTACCCATCCATAGCCAACATCTCACACCTCTGCACTGAGCGTTTGTGTCTCTCATCTGCACATGCCTGAACCATCTCAACCTCGTTTCCGGCATCTTATCTTCCACCGAGGTCCCTCCCACTCTGTCTCGGATATCATCATTTCTAATTATATCCTTCCTTCCGTAAATTTCATCTTTTGGGTGTGCGAAGTCTTGACCGGCCAACACTCCGCCCCATACAACATAGTCGGTCTAACCACCACCGTATAGAACTTGTCTTTAAGTTTTTGTGGTACCTTTTTATCGCACAAGACTCCAAATGCGAGCCTTCATTTCATTCACCCTTCCCCAATACGATGTGTGACATCATCATCAATTTCTCCATTCTCTTGGATAATAGAACCGAGGTACTTGAAACACAAGACACGTGTATACTATTTTATTTCATTCTTCATTATTTTAGGGAGTTCGATTTTGAAAGATTCAATGATCATTTTATTTAAATTAGTAAAATTGCCCGCTCTTCTCGCGATCCTAAAATACAACAACCAGTTTATAGTCAGATAATGTTTTTTTAGAATTTTTGAGATAAAAGATCGTTAATCCTTCAAGAAATTAAGCGCAATTCGCTGATTTTTGTTTTAAAAGGATCGTGAAAGGTAGTATAAATTTCAAATTTAACTTTCTTCCATGAGAAAATGGAACCAAACTAAAAGCCAGAAGGACAACAAGTTAATGCATACACCTTCATATTTTTTATTGTGCTAAACAAATAATATAAAGTCATGTATAAAAAAGCTTAAATATGTTATCGAACTATTAGAAAAAATTTATTTCTACCCCTTGTTAATAGTTTGACTCAAATATGCCACCGTCATTGTCATATATGTCATTACTCACTAACATAACTCTACTACTACACGTTGCATTAACAAGGCCTTTCATTTTATGAGTGACATATATGAATTATTTCGTTAAGTTCAGTGGCATATTTGAGTCATTTTCCCGTTCTTTTTCTAATTCCTATATAAACTTCTTATCTTCTAATTTTATGTAATAGACTTATAAGAACAAGTTTGTCCGTTATATAAATCAAATTATTTATTTTAATCATATTAATAGTCCTACATTATTGATTAATAGAGAACGAAATTAATTTACCAATGAATCGCTAAATGTTATGGTCTTTACATATAACTTTTAAAATTTATTTAGAAGTAATTCACGAGATCATGCACCTCTATTTCCTAGTTATGGAGGAAAATGATACAATTTGTTGGTTCAACCTATTCTTGAAATAAAAAACTTACAAGCACATCTTTTTAAGAAAAAAAAACTAAACACCAAACACTAATAATTACTAACGTAATTTAGAAAAATAAATAACCGTACTTGCTAGTTTATTTAAAATTCGTTCATAAATTATCAACGAATTACCAATTGTAACTAAAATTGCTAAACAATTCCCAACATATCTTAAAAAATCAACTATCGGACTTGCCAACCAAATTATTATCCATTAGTGCAGTTGCTAACGGAATACCAACAACATTTCTTCTTCGTTACTATATATAGTTACCAACAAAATTAAATAACGAAGAAGCAAATTTACTAACTCCCTTTTCTATTCATTACTAGGTAAGTGTTGCTCGTGCAGAGCACGGGCCAAACGTGTTCAATCTCATATATTGCACTCTCATTTGTATTAATAAAATATCGTTGTGCCGCCATTTTAGGTTTTCAATCATATTATAAAAATAGTTCACGTGTGTTAACACTCAAAAGTAATTGAAGTGTTTAGCCGAATTCAGTGATAATCGAACTGTTCCAAAGCCGAATTTACTCCTAGCCCTCGACTACAAGAACTTCATCGGCTACTAAGGCATCTTAGCCGAGTTGTTAGTTAGAGGTACGACTGAGATCCACTCAGATGCAGACACCTCAACGACCAAGTCAAAAGGGTTTTCGGGCCCCTAGAAGCGGTAATGGCCAACAACAGCTAAAAGAAATGGTCATTATCCAAGCAAGAGGAGTAGAGGGCGAGAAAATCGGCACCACCTCCCCCATAGTCGGCCATTGAACTTAGTGGGTTACTTGATGGCTGACATGGGGGATCACATTGTACAGTTTTTTTCCTGTTTTGTACTATAAATAGGATCATTCTTTGTATATAAAAACACGACGAATCAAGCAAACAACTCAAATTTTTATCTATCTTTATCCTTTACTTTATTTATCATTTATTTTACTGTACTCAGTTGCATTCATGTTTCTTACCTCTTAGTTTATTCATACCACCGTCCTAACGCTTTTCGGAGTAGTTGGGGAACTCATTGCTGAAAATTAGAGTTCCGTTTTCAGACCAAATCGCTTAAGTTAAGGAATCAATTTGTTTCCCGATTCGGTCAGCCGATAAAACGGGCAAGAACAAATTTGGTACGCCCAGTGGGATCATAGGTGAATTAATAGAAAAGTTTGATTCTCCAGGTCAGGATCATTCTTGCCGTATGCGCCTAAGGTCCGGTAAGAAAACGAACCCCGAGTCCAGTCCACATCCTAAACAAAATCCTTCCAGAAGGAACAACGAACCAGTATCCCCCTCGGGTATGCCTAAATCGGTTGATACCCCTCCACTTCCTCCATCAACCCAAGTCGTGGAAGAATCTAGCCAATTTGAAGGTCTAATCATAATGACCACATCTTTTATTAGATAATAGATCGACTTGGGCACCCACGATATTATGTACCAAGTTTCTAAACAGTTGGCTGACATTGTGAATCCGATGGTGCATAATGAGGTTCAGCATGCGAGGGAGATGGAAACCAATCGAATGCACCCAGGGGAATGGTCGGCTAGTTTTGTCATCCCTCTGACGAGCGGTGTTGTTCAGCATGAGACCGTGACTCCCGGTGTTGTTCCTCAGTCGCATATGCATCAGCTAGTACCTACTCAGGTGCAGTCGGTAGCGCACCTAGGAACACAAGCCCAATCGCCTGGCAACCAGCACACTGCATGGTCACCGCCGAACCTTGGGGGGCAAAATGTGCTACTTAACCAAGTGAGTCTGCGGTATGGGCAGATCAACATGGCTCGGAGACCAGTTCAGGCTCTAAGACACTTTGGATTGTCGCCCGTTATGCCGTATGTTTCTACGAATGGTCCTACGATGCAGGCGAACAATGTTGGTCAGTCGAATTGGCAGCCGATGGCCCTGGCTATGACTTAGCTCGGCTATCTGGTGACGTTGTTTACAGCGAAATACCATTCCAGCAGTCATTGCCAGTACCCAATCCATACCTTCCAAGAAGCGTAATTTTTTTAAGAACGACCGACGTCCGAGGATAGTAGTCATGGAATATTGTTCTACCTTATCCTCAGGCTCCGTTAGCCGTTCCAGGAGCTCAAGTTGCAGGCTTTGTTGGCCATACCCGACAGCAACAATGGGGCATTACCCCACCTATTGGTAATGGCCAGCATACCACCTATAACCTTCAAAACCCTGTCCAACAAAGTGCAGAATGGAGGTCGCCAGTGCAGAACGCCTACCAGCCGAATCCAGTCGAGAATCGGCAAGGGACGTCACAACTGATAAACCCAAAAATTATTGCTAATACCATGTGGAGGTACTTCGGCGTCCAACTGAAACCTTTGGACATGCATGTTTATAAGAAGTCTTACCCCGATTGGGTAGATCGGATAGCACATTTGCCGAGGGGCTTCAAAACACCAGAGTTTTCCATATTCTCTGGCGATGATGGCAAATCCACTATCGAGCACATCGGTATATTTACTGCCCAATGTGGCGAGGCTAGCCAGAATGAGTATCACAAGTTGCAGTTACTCCCTCTCTCTCTAACGGGAACAGCCTTCGCATGATACTCCTCATTGGCTCTTGATTCCGTATAGAGCTGGGCTGACAAGGGGGATTGCTTCCATGATAGATTCTATTAGCCCCAACCTCAGGTTACCGTGACTGATCTAACGAATCTCAAGCAGCAGGTCGATGAATCGGCTGCCGATTTTATCGAGAGATTCAGAAAGAAGGTTGGGAAATGTACCGTACACTTCTCCGAGTCTGAGTGTGTCCATATGATAATCAACAACATGCACCCTCAGTTAAATGAGAAGTTGGTGGGACAATCCTACTCTGACCTGAGCCAGTTAGCCGAAGGCTAGCCAAATAGAGCAGTACGTCCAGGAGAAGGAGCGGAGAAAAGCCAACTGAAATCGAGGCTCCCACTTGGTATCCATCATTGAAGCGGATGAGTCTGACTCAGAGTCAGACGACTGCACGTCAGACGCAATGGTGACCGAGATTATTAGGGGTAAGGTTTACTCTTGCCCAACCTTGAAAGTCGTAAAAGACAAGGAGACGAGTTCATCCGATGATAAGGTCATTTACTCGTTCGACATCACGAAGGCAAATCGGATCTTTGATCATCTGCTCAAAGATAAGCAAATTTGGCTGCTTGATGGTCATAGGATTTCGCCTGCCGAGGAACTCAAAGACAAAAAGTACTATAAGTGGCATAATTCATACAGTCACTCTACTTCTAATTGTGTGGTCTTTAGAAAGGCGATCCAAAAGGGCATCAAAGAGAGGAGGTTCAAGCTAGCCGACAAGAGTATGGCTTAAATGTCCATTGATACCGACCCATTTCTTGCGGTACCAATATCTATGGTATCTTTTGCTAAGCCCGATGAGTCAAGGGACACCAAAAGAAAACAACCGATGAAAAGGGTATGGGTCCCAAAGAAACCTACCGAGGGGGAGGAGGCCATAAGGACCTCTTTGTTCAACCGATTAAGCAGCCTACATGACATTCGTAATGACAGGCAGCCAGCTAGGAGCAGTTTTCATGGCCGCCCTGAATACTCGAGGGACGTTGAACGAGAACTTCAGGAACAAACCATGAGCTTTAAAAGGGTCCCTATTGACGCCAGACATAGGCTTGGGGGGCAAGTACAGATGCCAACCAATCGGCAGCCGAGAATGCCTCGAATAGATGAAGAACACTTCCTAAAACCAAACAGTGGGTGGTCGAGTTTAATATAAATTAGGGTATTTCATCTTTACATATCATGGCGAGAAATGAGGACCAGACGAGACCCCGGAGAATGATTAAACCAGCCGCCAACACAGAAGAGGAGAAGTGGTCGGTAAATCAGGCTCCCGGAAAGAAAGAGGCACCACCGAGAGTCGCATCCAGGACTCGAAAAAGAAGGATGCAACGTGCCAAGGCCTTGCGTAAGATGCAACAAACATTGCATCTAATTTCAAACACCAAGGCAGCCAAAAATCATGAGATTCTTTAGTCTGCCGTAGCCGAGCCTATCGAGCGGGCATTCGGCTCAGTTGTTTCAAGGGCAATATCACTTGAAGGAGAGACGTCGGGTCAACCAGAGCTGGATGAACACCCTACCGATAACCCGACAGAGGAACCCCAGCAAGAGAACATGGCCCCGGATGGATTTCTAACCGAGGCAATCCCACAGATCGTGTAGAGGATTCAGTCAGAGGATCCCCAGGCTATCCCCATTTGTCTCCACGAAATGGAAGTTATGAATTGTTAGTCAGCCTAATTGGATGAAGGAAGGGACTCCATCCTCTATTTATTTAGCCATGACCTCATTAATGAGATATGGACAGACATTGAAATAGTCAGCCTAATCCCATATGAGTTTTGGGCCAGCTGCTCCGCGCTGGATAGCCTAGAAGGTGATGTTTGCGTAGAAGATGCAGAATGGGCAACAATAGTTGATACCCCGGCTAGGGACATTTTGAACATCGTATTTGGTGCACCTACAGAAGATATGGTTAAACACCTCAAACCCATTTACGTCAAGGGTTACATTAACGACAAAAATTATTAGTCGGGTATTTGTCGACAATGGGGCTGTGATGAATGTGATGCCGCTGCTTACCTTAAAGGATCTTAACAAAACAAAGGAGGATCACATCCCATCTAACATGAAAATAGCTAGCTTTATAGGAGAAGCCTCTGAAGCATTGGGATTCTAGTAGTAGAAATCATTGTAGGTCCTAATACAATCAGGTCTGCCTTATTTGTAATAGATGGCAAGCCGGCCTACACCATTCTCCGGGCAGGGACTGGATTCACACCAGCCGATGTCTTCCTTCTACCATGCATCAAAAGCTCATATTTTGGGAAAGAGACAAGATAGAAATTATCCCAGCGGATAATAACCCATTCCGACTAGGGATGCAGAACGTAGAGATTGTCCTCTATTCACCCTATGTGGCTCTCATAGCCGTCACAAAGCAGTATGAAGAAGGATCTTGCAATCCTGTAATCTTACCTCGCGAGGGTTTGAAATAAAATAATTAGTCGAACCACGACTTACCTTAGAGGATTTAAATAGTTAAGGAAACCCAAATCATACGTGACTTGTGGCATCGGCTGGCCGCCCTAAGTTCTGAGGTAAGGATAGCCAAGGCACCGCAGATGGGGAACCATGACAACGAAGTAACGCTTGCAGTCGATGAAGTTAAGCTGCCAATGGAACTTGAATCACCCATAAGAAGGGCTATGCCTAGTTTTGAGTCTCAGGATCCTTTGGAAGATATCAACTTGGGAACTGAAGAAATCTCTCGACTAACATATATTAGTGGTTTGCTGAAGGAGGAAGACAAACAAGGCATAACATCCATTCTACTACAGTATAAAGACTGTTTCACATGGGATTATCATAAGATGTCTGGGCTGACACGTACTTTGGTAGAACATAGATTGCCAATCAAGGAGGGTTTCAAACCCCAAAAATAGCCACCCAAAAGGTATCACCCTCACCTGATGCCTCAAATTAAAGACGAGATCGAACAACTGCTGAAAGCCGGGTTTATTAGAATGGCTAAGTATGTGAAGTGGTTGGCAAATGTCGTACCAGTCAAGAAGAAGAATGGCAAGGTTCGGGTATGTATTAATTACATGAGCCTAAATAGCCACTTCTAAATATGAGTACGTCATGCCGATAGCCAACATGCTAGTTGACTCAGCAGCCGCTAATGGTGTATTGACCTTCATGGATGGATACTATGGCTATAATCAGATATCGGTAGCCGAGGACGACATTCACAAAACTGCCTTTAGATGTCCAGGAGCGTTGGGCATTTATGAGTGGGTAGTTATACCGTTTGGTCTAAAGAACGCTGGTGCCACTTATCAAAGGGCAATGAACACCATCTTCTATGACTTGATCAGCAAAACTGTGGAGGTTTACATAGATGATATAGTACTGAAGTCTAAGGACTTCAATGATCATTTAGCCGATCTTGAACAAACATTAAAAAGAATGAGGATTCATAATCTCAAAATGAATCCAGTCAAGTGTATGTTCGAAGTATCGGCTGGCAACTTTCTTGGCTTTTTGGTACACAAGAAAGGCATCAAAATAGATCGTAACAAAGCCAAGGCAGTAATGGGATCCACACCACCCAAGACAAAGAATGAGTTACAAAGCTTATTAGGAAATATCAATTTCTTAAGGAGGTTCATATCTAACTCGGCTGGCAAGATGAAGGCTTTCTCGCATTTGCTCAGACTTAAAAGAGTCAGAAGAGCTAGTTGGGTCCGGAACAGCAAGAGGCCTTTGATCAAATTAAAAAGTCCTTAGCTACTTCCCCCGTATTGGTGCCCCCCGTGCCAGGGAAGCCGTTGAAATTGTATATTTTGGCTGCAGAATTATCTATCGGTTGCTTGCTAGCACAGAAGGTTTATGATGAAATTAAAAGAGCAGTTTATTAACTTAGCCGAGTGCTCAACAATGCTGAAACTAGATATACTCCTTTGGAGAAGCTTTGTCTGTCTTTGTTATATGCTTGCACAAAACTCGAATATTATCTAATGCCTCACGTTATATACGTTTTGTGCAAAGTTGATATTGTCCGGTACTTACTAAATAGACATGTCTTGCAAGGTCGATTACTGAAATGGGCCATCAAGCTTACCGCATTTTCTCTCTAGTATAGGCCACTCAGGGCCGTCAAAGGCCAAGAAGTAGTCGATTTCTTGGCAGAGCACCCTTGTGTAGACATAGAGGATCCATGTGCCGCTTCTACTGCATGCATAGACGTCGTGCCGTAGGTACTAACCTTTGACAGGTCTAGAACCCAGAAAGGAGTTAGATCCGGAGTCACGATAACAAATCCGAGAGATAAAACATGGAGGTTCTCCTATCAGCTAGATCCTGAATTTACAAACAACCAAGTCGAATACGATGTTCTCATCATGGGACTATAACTCCTAGTTTCTATGAAGGAAAGGTGCATCGAGATCCGAGGATACTCTCAGCTAGTGATCAAACAGTTGGCCGGGGAATATGACTGCAAAGACCAAAATTTACTGGCCCGTCACAGGATGTCTAGCAGGTTGCTTAGTAGGTTCGTATCATCCATGTTAAGTTATGTTCCCAGAGGCATGAATGTTGAGGCTAACGACTTAGCACATGAAGCTTCAGGCTTTAGGAAGTCTCTATAGTATGATGAGCTGCCAGCCGAAGTGCTAGCCATGGACCAGATCGACTCGTGGAAGCAAGTGTTAATCGGCTACTTAAAAGATCATTCCACTTGCAAGGACCTTAAGGTTAAGATAAGAGACTTGAAGTATGTGCTCATTGATTATGATCTTTACAAAAGGAATATAAATGGAGTGCTACTCAAGTGCATTGATAAGGCAGAAACCTTAAGAATCATGGGAGAAGCTCATGAAGGAATCTGTGGATCACACAGAGCCGGGCCAACAAAGAAGTGGCTGATTTATTACCATGGCTATTATTGGCCTACCATCACGGCCTATTGCTTTCAATACGCAAAAAGGTGTGAAGAGTGTCAGAGACATGGGCCAATCTAATGGGTACCAGCCGAGTTGTTGCACCCGATCGTGAAACCCTGGCCTTTCAGATGATGGGCTATGGACCTCATCGGCAATATTCACCCGCAATCGGCTAAAGGACATAATTTCATTATTGTGGCTATCGATTACTTCACTAAATAGGTAGAGGCACAGCCGATGAAAAGGGTTCATCAGACAGATATTATTCAGTTTATCCAACACCAGATCATATACAGATATGGTATTCCTGAGATGATTACCACCGATCAAGGAACGATATTAACTGGTTCTAAGGTGGCAGCCTTTGCTGAGAAGTTCGGTATCAAGATAATCACATCTTAACCTATTACGTACAGGCGAATGGGCAAGCCGATGCAGCCAACAAACGTTTTGTGGACACAATTAGTAAGAACGTGGAGGATAAACCAGGAATGTGGCATCTCACTCTAGATGAAGCCATTTGGGTGATCAGGAATTCTAAATCTACAGCTACCGGGACGACACCTTATCGGCTAACCTATGGCCAAGATGCAGTGTTGCCATTGAAAATTAAAGTCAAATATTTACAGGTGGCTAAACAGAACTCTCTAAGTTTAGAGGAGTATCAACATGCCATGCTAATGGAGTTAGACCAGCTAGATGAAGATCGACTGATGGTCCTAGAGAAAATTGAAGCCGGTAAACGTAAAATGGCTAAAGCATACAACAAACATGTTAAGCCTAAGAGGTTTGTCGAAGGTGACTTAGTTTGGAAAATCATTTTGCCGATTGGGATGAAAGATCGTAAATTCGGTAAATGGTCACCAAATTGGGAAGGACCTTTCGTACGAATCGCCGGCAATGCATATCGACTAATAAACATGCATGACGAAGAAATGGACAAGAATGTAAACAGCAAGTATCTAAAAAAAGTACTATCCTTCAATTTGGGGCATGTATGAATAAACGACAGCCACAGACCGGTTGCCTGGTCACAAAAAAAAAGCTAATTCTCTCCGACGAGAGATGTATGGCTAAATGACAGCCACAGACCGGCTGCCCGGTCATAAAATACATAGAAAGCCATTTCTTTCACATGCATGTATCGTACTGTTGGTCGCACTGCTCAAGCAAAGAAACGCCATCCCAAGTGGTAAAAAATAATGGCCCATCAGATCTGCGGGATTTATTCTAAAAACTGCTCAAGAATGCTGAGAGCAATGCTGAAGTTAAAATGTGGGATATAGATTCCCACATCCAAGTAAACCAAACACAAAAACAGAGGCGCCGCACATACCCGAGCCTGGCGTTACAACGGAAATCAAATTCTGACAGTGCGGCGGCATCAAAAGGACTCATGCGCCTCCATTCGGCTTCTTTGACCAACTTTACTCGGTCCAACCAACCCGAAGAATGAGCGATATTAGTCGGCCAAGTACGAAGGTTAGCCAAACAGCGGCCGCCGATGAACCAGTCACAAGTAGAAAGAAAGTCATGGTTTATCGGGCTGAGGTACTGAAACAAAAGAGAATCACCTTGTTCCGGTCCATCGTACGGAGGTAGAATCAGTTGTTCATCAACGAAGGCCAAAGCAGGGGTTAGGTCACTATCGGCTAGAATGATTTTTCCTGATCTTTGAGATAAAAAAGATGAAGTCGTGGTTTCCGACTAAGAAAAGGGCCAAAGATTAGGTGAGAAACCTATGGGGGGATACCTTTCCTTAAATAACCTTCAGAGGCGCGACTGAGATTAATTTATTGTTTTCAAAAACACGACCGAAAATCATCAGAGCCAATTCGTGGTAATGGAGACGCCTCAGTTAAAGGGGAAACACATTTCAATAAGTGATCATCATTGCATGCACTGGAGACGAGACGATTGAAGTGACATACGCGACTGTCAGACTGAAATGACGACTACTTTCGGATACATCAACTCAACAGTCACACTCGAGTTAATGCAGGGGGCAATTGTTAACACTCAAAAGTAATTTAAATGTTTAGCCGAATTCAGTGACAATCGAATTGTTCCAAAGCCGAATTTACTCATAGCCCTCGACTACAAGAACTTTATCGGCTACTAAGGCATCTTAGCCGAGTCGTTAGTTAGATGTACGACTGGGATCCACTCAGATGCAGACGCCTCAACGACCAAGTCAAAAGGGTTTCCGAATTCATAGAAGCGGTAACGGCCAACAACAGCTAAAAGAAATGGTCATTATCCGAGCAAGAGAAGTAGAGGGCGAGAAAATCGACACTACCTCCCCCATAGTCGGCCATTGAACTTAGTGGGTTACTTGATGGCTGACATGGGGGATCACATTGTACAATTTTTTTCATGTTTTGTACTATAAATAGGATCATTCTTTATATATAAAAACACAACGAATCAATCAAACAACTCAAATTTTTATCTATTTTATCCTTTACTTTATTTATCCTTTATTTTACTGTACTCAGCTGCATTCATGTTTCTTATCTCTTAGTTTATTCATACCACCGTCCTAACGCTTTCTGGAGTAGTTAGGGAACACATTGCTGGAAATTAGAGTTCCGTTTTCAGCCCAAATTTCTTAAGTTAAAGAATCAATTTGTCTCCCGATTCGGTCAGCCGATAAAACGGCAGAGAACAGAATTCGGGGCGAGAACAACGTGTTAAAATATGATAGTAAACCTTGGCATATTACTAGAAGTTCTGATGGAAGAATAAATATTTGCCTTGTCACAAGTTCTACCTAATTGTCAGTTAAATTTTAGTACAAATTATATCATAAAAAGTATTATAAGTTGTAATTTTTCTCATGTCATGTGATTAAGATAAATCGGAATAGAAAAACTCAATATTTTAAAATTAAAATTTAGATGTTCAAAAATTATAGAAAAAGTATTATAAGTTGCAATTCTTCTCATGTCATTTGATGAAATAATATATTTTAAAATGTTGATAAAAATTTATATAATTTAAATATCAAAAAATGGAAAATACCACATAAATTGAGACAAATAGAGTAAAAAAATGCTGATAACCACAATTTAATTTCAAAACAATTGAATCAAACGAACCTATGTTGTAAAAATACAATAAAAGCACTACGTTGACATGGCTACATTTGCACACCGAAGTCTAAGGCTGGCAAGTGGGCCGGGACGGCCCGACCCCGATTAGTATTAACAAAAAAATCGGTAGCGGGACTCGAACCGGGACGGGACAATGTCTCGTCCCAACCCGTCCCGAGCCCGCCCCAGGCCCGCCAGGCCCGAGCCCGCCCGTAGTCCGCCCTTTGCAAATATAACTGTTGCACCAACGACCATTTTAGATTTTGGTCGTTGGGCAACGACCATTTTTGGCCTCCCCCCCTCCCCCAACCCCCTACCCCTTAATATTTATTTTTAACCCATAAGTTATTATATTTACACTTTAACCCAATTTTTCAACTATAAATAACTCATTTTCTCTTCATCTTTCTCACAAATCTTCCTACAATCTCTCTAATCTCTCAATATATCTATCTACAAGTCTACATTGTTTACTAAATATTCAATTTTATTTATTCATTTGGGAATTGGGAGTGAAGTTGGCAACTAGCTTGAGGATCTTCCATCGAGCAAAGTTTCAATTTTCAACCTCTCGATTACACGTCGACGTTACGTCGGCGTTTGGTACATTCGTTCCTTCATTAAATTATTATTGTCTGTTTATTTTATTTAGCGCACTGAATTTTATTATCTTTAATTATTTATTATCATAATTAAAATGGAAGGATTAAGAGGTATGTTTAAGGGTAAGGGTAAGGGTGCTTCTTCTAGTAGAGGCAACAAGTGCAAGGGTACTTCTTCTAGTCATCTTATTCCTACACATAATGATTTTGTTGATACTCAACATTTTCCTACAATACTATTAGATTTAGACGAAGAGCTATTTTCTGAAACTCAAGAAGACTTTAATTTAAACGATGATCTAGATGATACACCCACTAATGTTGATGACAACACACCCACTAGTGCACCTTCAACTGAAATGCCTCCTATTCCCCCTAGTATGAGACGAGGTCCAGCAAAACGACCATTAAAATCAGATGCATGAATATTTTTTGATAGGGACGTAGAGAATCAAGTAGCTAGATGTAAAATTTGTAAAAATGTTTTAAAATTTAAAACTGAAAAAGGTCACGGTGGGATGGGGGATTTAATTAGACACGTAGTAAGTGCTCATCCAGTTAGGTATGCCCAATACCAGGCTTCAAAACCGGTGCGCAAACGCCCGCTCCATCGGGACAAGGTTCACATACTGATATTGTCCCGGACCAAGTACAGTGTCAAATTAACCCTATGACGGGGGGAATTGTAGGCCTTAAATACAATAAACATAGAGATAGGGAAGCAATATCAAAATTAGTTGTTGTGGAGGGTTTGCATTTTTCATTTCCTTCATCTCCCGGTTTTATTCATTACATTAGAGATATATATAATCCTGCTTTTAACGGTTTTCCTAGATCAACTGTTAAGAGAGATGTATTTAAATTCGCACATGAATATCAACAATATTTACGTTTTTCATTATATCATTTTAATGGCAAAGTATCTATCACGTCTGATATAGGCCGTAGTACTAACGGCCATGATTATTTAACTGTAACTTGTCATTTGATAGATTATAAATGGTCTATGCAAACACGTATTTTAGCGTATAGATATATAGATGATAGGCCCACTGGTACTTTTATTGCAGAAAATATTTATCAAGTGTGCGATTATTACGGAATTACTGATAAAATTATGACTATTACATTAGATAACGCTTCTAATAACAATTACGCAATTACAATTTTAAAAAATAGTTTAACTCCATCTTTTTCAGACCATTTTCATATAAAATTGCGCGTGTCATATATATAACTTAATTGTAAAGGGTGGTCTATCACTTTTTCAAGACATTCTTAGTAAAATAAAATTTGCTATAAACTTTATTTTTAAAAGTAATAGAGTACAACGAAGAAAAGAATATAAAAAAATTTGTCACGATTGTGGACTACCTTATAGAAAAATCCAGAAGAAGTATCCACTAGGTGGAATTCTTTATACGAGCAACTACTTGTTGCTTATGACTATAGAAAACATATAACTTTATTTTTTAACTCTCATAATCAAAATCCAGCTGATATGGTTGTAGATAGTGATTGGGTAAAAAATTTCGAACTTATTGTATTTTTAGAGAAATTTTTTCAAGCAACAAAAGAATTTTCCGTAATATATTATCCTACTATTTCAACTATGTTGTTTTATATACCTCTAATATTTTTATTACTTAGTGAATATATGAAAAACCCAGCTTATATGGCAGCTATTAAAAAATGTTTATCAAAATAAAAAAATATTTTATTCATATTCCCACTATTTATATTATTGATGTTGTATTAAATCCGACTATTAAAATAGACGGTACTAAATCACTAATTGAAACTATTTACGATTGTATAGAAGTACTATCACCTCCAGGTCCCAAAAATCTAAATCATCCACCACCTATTGAACAAACTAAAGAAGAAGTGTTGTCTAGCGCAGAAGATCAATGCAAAAAAATATATAGGTTTTACCAACAAGAAAATACTAGTAACTTACCGGCTTCCATACCATCTTCTTCATCTTCAACACAACCTCACAAAAGACATGTTGTTTCTGCGGCTAGTATTGAAAGCCTCAGAAATAGAATGTGCGGCCGTACCGCTACTAACCAAATTAGTGAATTGGATATTTTTGTTTTGTAGGGTTCTGTACTGTACCAAGAAGTTATCAATGAAGATGGACATGGAGACTTGCTGAAATACTGGAGGGGGAATGAGAAGACCTTTCCGACACTTTCAATGATGGCCCGAGATATTTTGAACATTCAAGCGTCATCAACTGCGTCTTAAAGCGCTTTTTCTGCCGGCAGATATCAAATAGGAGACCACAGACACTCATTAGCCGGAGACAACTTGGAAATTACAGTATTATTCAGAGATTGGATGAAATAATATATTTTAAAATGTTGATAAAAAATTATATAATTTAAATATCAAAAAATGGGAAATACCACATAAATTGAGACAAATAAAATAAAAAAAATACTGATAACCACAATTTATTTTCAAAACAATTGAATCAAACGAACCTATGTTGTAAAAATACAATAAAAGCACTACGTTGACAGGACTACATTTGCCCACCGAACTAATGATAGAAACAGGAAGTTAAGTTTGTCAAAAATTAAAATTAGTAATTTATAACATACAGTGAAAATAAATTGAAAACATATAATTCTATACTCTTTTAAAACAAATCATAATTGAATTGGAGCAATGGGCAAGTTAAATAAAAGAGTTGTCAAATCATGTGACAAATCAATAATGAGAAATTGGGGACCCACTTAAAACAACCCCATACCGCTGTGTCAAAGGGCTAAAAAGTCTACACATCAAACACTAGTAATAAAGCGTGCACAACAACTTCATTGGACAAATCAGAAGTCAGAACCAAACGTAAATGGCCAAAATGTCACTCACAAAATAAATAATGACACTTAAGCAGGCACGTCAATCCAACACTTCAACTCTACATAGCATAGCAGGCGTATCTCATGAGATAAAATTACAGTTTTGACATCTGAAATCCCAAATTATTCAAAAAACATGATTTGAGATTTTAAATTTTTAAAAATGTAAAAGTTAATTCATAAGTTTATATTTTTATAAAAATAGATTTATAATTTGATATATATTTATCAATCATGTTTATCAATTATTTATATCAAATATTAAAAGATCTATAAATTGGTATTATAAATTTACTCTTACCAATCATGTATGAGTATTATATTAAAGAGTAATTACACTATAATTCATGTTCAATTTTTTATTTTATTGAACTAAAGTTTGATAGAAAGGTCTTCTAGTAGCGTATTAATTTTGTTATGAATTATGACTTGCTCATTTGGTAAGAATGTATAAGATTGGGAAAATTTTGATGATTTTCACAACCTGAGGTTTTTTTATGTCTATAAGAAAAAATATATCTTGAGAAATTTAAATTGCATGTCCAAACAAAACTTCAACTTTAAATCAACGTGATTTCATCTCATGTTTTCGAATCATGTCCAAATGGCTCTATAGTAGAAATAATTAACGATATACCAACGAAAAATTGGTTAGTGAATTTACCAACCAAAATTTCATAAAATTACCAACATCTTTAGGTATTTACCAACCAATATTTAGTTGGTAAAATTTACCATTGAACCTTTTAGCAGCGGATAATATGAGTCGGTAACTCGATTTGATGAATTTATGAAGGAAACTTTTAGTTGGTAATTGGGGTTTCATTGAAATAGAGGGCGCTAACGCGACCTTCCTTCAGCTGGATTCGCCCTATCTATTCATCTATTTTCTCAAATGGATATTTAGGGACCTCTCTTGTTCATAGATCTTGAAACCAAATCAATATCCATTTCTCAATAGATCTATTTATCGCAGTTTGATAGCACCGCCAACAAATTCAACCATTTTCCCAGTTTAAATCTCGTCCAATCCATAAACTAGGCAATATCAGTATTAACAATGTAATGACTACTTAGTATTAATATAAATATCTACCTTTCCAAAAAAAAAAACAGAGGGTTGTATATGTATTCCTTCTCTCTCTAGGTTTTCTCACTCTCCAGAGAATATCAATATAGAGATCTTCTATGCTATAGGCTATAACGAATAAAATCTTATATGATCTCATGAGGGGTGTCAGGTGTGTATTTTGTTCTGATTTTTTAGCTAATTAAACGATATTGAAAATGTATTAGAGTCTTGAAAAGATTACGTTTATAAACCAAGTTTTGGCCTTTATGCGCCAGTCTCAATTAACAAAGGTATTAGGCGTACAAGCTTGTGTACTACAATATGTCATATTTAATTGACTAAAATTATACTAAATTTCCTATTTCTGCTTTGAATAGTATTGCAATAGATTGGGATTGAAATGATGTTATCAACGTAACAATGTAGGATTATGTACGTAATGGCTGATATTTGAATTTACAAAGAACCCAAAGTTGATGAAAGCAGTATAAATCAGGAATATTGTCTACAAGCAAGTACTAAGTGAGATACGTTTCATTATATGTTTGTACCGCATAAAATCAGAATAAGTGAAAAACATTATATGTACCTAATTGAACGTTAAGTATCATCTTCATAAGTTTAGACCAATCATTTTGACCTTGGTAAACAAGTCATCATACGACAAGCAAATATTAAATGAGATACTTTTTATTATATGTTTGAAACTCATAAATCAGAATAAGTGAAAAGCATTACATGTACCTAATTGAACATTAAGTATCATCTTCATAGATTTAGACCAATCATTTTGACCTTGATAAAGAAGTCACCATACGACAATCCACTTAGAGATGGCAATGGATCTTGAACCCGGTCCAGATCCGGTGGATCCAATTCAAAATTTGGACCCGACGGATTCGGATCGGATCCGGTTCCATTTCTGACGGATCGGATCTGGATATGGATCTTGTATTTGAGATCCGTATCCGGTCTAGATCTGATCCGTGGATCCGTTTTTTATTAAATATATTCATAACCTAGAATGTAATTTTATAAGTATTTTCTTAATTTTTTATCATAATTTATATATTGGGTAAAGAGTTGAACCAGGATAAGGCACAAGTCACACAACCATGTAATTTATCTTTGAAGTTTCATTTCTTTTACATATATGCTCTCTACAGTTTCTCATGTTTTCATTTCTATAAAAAGAAAAAATTATCGCTCTTCTTTAAATTTCCCTTTCTTGAATCTGCTAGCCGTAAGCTTTAAGTATCTTTCTCTCATTTGTTTGATCAGCAAAAAAAAATGAGATTTTTGATATATGACTGACATTGTTTTATGAAGTCAATCAGTAGAACTACAAGTGGAGCATCACTAAAGTTCAAAAATTAGCTAAAAGTTACAACTTGTTCAGCATCACTAATGAAGTCAATCGTCTTTATTTTCTTATGATGCTAAAACTTTGTTCAATATTTTGAAAGAATGGTGTCATGTTTGTGTAGGTTGATTGAATGAACTCAATCATTTTTTCAATCAGATTGCGTTTCATTTTGTCATAAAAATTCCAACATGTAGAAATATTATTCAAGCCAAAAAAATTTACATGTCTATTCAGATCCGATCCGTGGATCCGGATTTGGATCTGATTTATATGGACCCGATGGATCTGGATCCAAGTATGAAAAATGGATCTGAATCTAGTTGGATCCGGTCCAGATCCGATCCGTTGCCATCCCTAAATCCACATTGATCATTCACAAAAAATTATACTTTATTATTTCATGTATAATTATTTACTCAAAATTTTATTTCAATAATACTATTAATTTTAATAATATTATATATTGCATAAGATGATATACCTGTGTCGAGAAACTAGTAGAAATAAATGAGCGACCAAAATATGATACAATTCAAGTGAGTAGCAAATAAAGAGTTGTGAATATTACAAGAAATTTTTTTTTAAAAGCTATGAAGTATTATTCAAGGCCAAAAACTGACAAAACGACCTTTTCGAAGGATTAGAAACGGAACGCTCGACAAGGCAAGGAAAAATAGAGAAAACAAATTATGCGTTTCCCAGCTTCATCTAAAGACAGTTTGATTAAATAAAAGCAGACAAAAAGAAACCATTTATGATCTTTGGCATTTCATTCTAAAGCCAGCCATAGCTCTGTTCCTAACCTATCTCTGAACCTTAAGCACTCATCGAAACATTATGGTTCTACCTTAAACAATTCTAACGACAAGCCGAATGGTGGACTCTCTTACTACCTCCTCTGCCGGACTCAAAAGCCAAATGGAGACTTTCTCCTACTTCCACCTTCGCCGTACTGATCATTCCATTTTCTCAGCTCATTCATACTTGAGGCATCATATGCAACTGATGGCCCCACCTGAGTATTGTGAACATGAAACAGTTTTAGAAACCTAAAGGACACCTTCATGATCTTATCATCACTCTACAAACCAACTGTAATAATCCATGAGAGCTAATAAATAAGATCAGCAGATCCAATGCTTACACATATAATATGAGCCATATCTGTTAATAGGACTTAGCACAAAATATGGACACTTTATCGAGAGAACGTACTGAAATCTAGCTTTACAAATTCAATTATAGGCCCTTCAATTAGAATTTCCAGTTCAGATCATTTACCTTCGCTTTTGACTGAATGAAATCCTCTACAGTGAGCGGTCTTAACACTGGAATTCCATCTTTTCTACCTCCCAGTGATTCAACCTGAAAAAAGAGATAGGGAAAGTATTAGAAGCAAGACAATTACAATTTTTCATCATTGAAAAATTTCATTTAGAAAAAGAAATTCTTTTATAAGAACAAACACATATAAAGGAGAATAAAAAGACCATGAGAAATACCAAAAATACGTTGCCCCAAACATAATCATCCATTATTTATTCAAGTTCGCATTTACTGCTGAGATCCCAAGTCTCCAACCAAAAATACGTTGCCCCAAACATAATCATCCATTATTTATTCAAGTCCATGCAGGATGAGAACACTAAACTGGAGGAATAGTCACCTAAAATACGTGGTTTGGAGAAAGGAAACAACAGTGTACTCTTTCTACACAACATGATTTAATTGTCAAAGTTGGTCAAAATGTTCACTATTAAACAGGTAAAAGTTTTGGAGGAAACTTTCCGACACCACTATGAGAGATCAAAGTTGAATGTTTGAGAAGGACGAAACAATTCACACCGAATTTAAGACCACCCATAACTACAGTACCTTTCATGCAGCATCATAAGACTCATACGTGGCTATCCTATTATGGGCCTACTTTCCCAAGACAAAGAACAGGTCAGTCCTTGAAAAAGTGCTAGATATTATCCCCAATTACGGATTGGACTTACCTCCTTCTCTTCTTCTAGAATCTCTTGAACAGGTCTATAGGCTGCCGCAATGCACAGGTTCTGTAGATGATGCCAGAGTAAAACAAATTGGTGATGAGTAAGTCACAAATTAAAAACATGACAGCATATAATAGTTTGACATGCTAATCAATTACCTTCAGATCACTACCAGAATAACCGTCAGTTGCATTTGCAAGATTCTCATACGGGAAATCCGACTCCAAATTTTCCCGAGCAAGAATTATCTTTAGTATCTTTAAGCGATTTGCTGCATCTGGTAGGTCCACATATATCCTGAAAAATAACCACATACTTATCAGAAGCTTTATAGCTAAAAGCCTATTTATGGTTTTATTATCCATGTTCAGATTTAGGGTATGTTCGGTATGGAGGAAAACATTCCAATTTTCCCACGTTCGATTGGTCAAAATTTTTGGAAAATATCTTCTAGGAAAACAAGTTCCTTAAAAATGAGGAAAATGACTTCCCAAGTGGATGTAGGGAAAACAAGTTTCACAAGTGTCATTCCACGTTCATTGTGTCCTCCCAACCATCCTCATCTTCACCCCCACCCCGTAGCCCCCATCCCACCACCCCCACAGACCCTCACTTCCTATAGTATTTACAAATGCTTTTAGGATAATATGTTTTGCTAATGTACCGAACACAAGAAAGTAAATAAGAAACTCACTTATTTTGCAAGAAAACATTTTCCTTCATACCGAACACAACCTTAACATGAGTCCATTCTTGGAAACGGATCCATACTACATGCATTTGATATTAGTGACGCACCAGATTAATGAGGAAGCATATGAATTTGTGGCTAGGAAGTTTGAGTTACCATTTAGTAAAATATAAGAAAAAGATACCTCCTAGGTAAACGGCGAATAACAGCATCATCAAGATCAAAGGGACGATTTGTTGCACCAAGTATAAGGATCCTCTGGTTCTCCTTTGATCTCAAGCCATCCCATGCAGCCATAAACTCATTGCGCATTCTTCTAGTTGCCTCGTGCTCAAATGAACCACCACGAGCACCAAGTAAGCTGTCAACCTGTTTTATCCAACGCAACAATAACAGATGAAGAAACACACTTAAACATCTTATGTTCAGAAGCATGATCTCAGTTTTGACTACGTGCTTCAGCTGAGCATTAATGCTATGCAAAGATTAAAAGTTGTTGCCATGTACTTGCTTTGTTTAGAGCACTTATATCTTGCATTTAAAGAGTTCTATATGATCGTGAACTGTTTCACTACTCAACATCTCCACAATCACATGACAGCGTTTGAAAGTGAAATAGAAGTTATTAGAAGGATGAACATTAAGTTTTATCCTTAACAAGATAATCAAGGTATCTATCGGTCCTACTTTCCAGAAGGAATCAGTTGAGCAAGTACACTAATAGCACATGCCTCATGTGATTACGAAAATGCATCCTAAGTTTGATATTTAAGCATAATGAGAAAAAGTGGCATCACATGACTTAGCAGTTTTACCTCATCAACAAAAATAATTACAGGAGCCAGCTTACTGGCAAATGAGAAGAGTGCCTTGGTAAGCTTTTCAGCATCTCCAAACCACTGCAAGGAGAAAGGAGGTAAAATATAAAACTAGTTCCATATAATTTTAAGAGGAAGCAATCAAGCTTTCAGAAAACATGACCGTAAGCAACATCGAAAAGAAACCCAACACCATCCTTAAGAGGAAGAGGTAGATTGACAACAACAAATACGCCTCAGCCCCAACAAGTTGGGGTTGGCTAGATCGACAACATGAATACTTCCTTTATTTTGTTTTGATAGGCGGTAACAAGAACTTTCTGATGTCAACATCATTAAACTGAGTTACAGTCACAATATACCTTACTAAGACTAATTGTTAACGCAAACAACATTCAAGCTACAATTAGAAATCTTTTCAGTTTTTTTTTTAATGAAACTACGGGAAAAAATATGGAAATACTGATACAACAACATACCCAGTGAAGTGTCCCACAATGTGGGATCTGGGGAGGGTAGAGTGTACGCAGACCTTACCTCTACCTTGGTAAGTAGAGAAGTTGTTTCCGAAAGACCCTCGGCTCAAGACAAAGCATAAGCACAAGCAAAGCAAGAGAAACGGTCAGACTCGGACAAGAAATTTAAAGCAGTATGAAACTGAGAGTAACAAAAGCAAATTAAGCCATGATAGAGCATTCTGAAAAAAGAAGTAGTAACTAACGCAGGTAAATAAGATAAACAAAGTACACGAAAGAATAAGATGGAAATACTGATGAATCTAGAAAATTTAAACAAGACTCTTTCCTTTGTGCAATACAAACTAATTTAAGTCAGTCAATTCAAACGGACGAGTATTATGCCAAATAAAAGTTGCAGTATACATTAGTACTTGCAACTCCGGATTTTCCTTTAAGAAAAATCTCTAACTAATAATGCCACTACTATGATAAGATAAGCAAGTAATAACAATAGTTGACTCTTAAGTCACAAGTCACAACCAACCACCTCATTCACATCCCTGTTCCCCATAAAGTACTTCAGGAAGGTAGGTGAACCCAAAAAATGGCTAAACGGACATACAATGGTAATCCAGGACAAAAGGAGCTTCTTGTTCCCTCATCATTCATTAAGAAGACTAAAGTCCTCTTGTAGCTAAGACTCTTATATGTTCTTCAGTTGAGGAAAAAATTGGCTGCTAACTTGGTATTACTTAATGCTGACTTAACAAAATTTAATTGTCAGATTGTGTATAATGACTTCGAGCTAAATTTTAAGTATTTGGAATGTTTGGTCAGATATTAAAAGTTAAAGCTCCTTTCATGGCTGTCGTATTATTTGAATTTTCCAGCAACACTAGTAACTGCTAGGCTACGGTTTGTCATATTTGCCTTCCGCAGGGATTTCCACCATCAATTTAATCCCATTTCCAGATAACAGGAGACTTGATTACCCATACTTTTTCTTTTTTCTGATAACCGAGAAAACCCCGATGAATAGCGCACGGTTTGAAACTAAATGGATAATGGGCCCACCCCTCTATCGTTCTCCACTTAAACACCAAGCTTTTGTCTGCAGCAAGGTTCAAACACATGACCTATTACCCATATATTTTTACCCTCTATATCACTTGGCCAAGCTTATAACCAAAATGAGCCCATATTTTCAGATCTTACCCTATTTAGCCCATTTTGCATTTAACTTTGAAATACTTGAGAAAAAGGCAATAATTCCTTAATTTGTGATTATGACTTCCATTTTTTGATGTTTGAAAACTGATTGAGTGATATTAATGTTTATCATCACAGATTTAAACATTGTTGGGTGAATTAAAGAGAAGTTAGAAACTCCATTGTTGGGGTCTTTATAAGCTTGAAAACTCACAAATGGATTTTGTGATTTGTTGAAATTTTGACAAATTAACGATTGGGGATATCGTTCTGAAGTTGTGGTTATTTGAAGCTATTCGATAAAGATTTGAGCTATTTGGTGATGTTTTTGACCTATTCTGGATGGAGTTTCGTGGGTTGAAGTTTGTAGGGGACGAAACCCAAATTTCATATAATATTGTATAATTTTGTATAACGTAAAAGTTTGTAGAAACATCTCTTTTAAACTATTATACATATTTATACAAGGTTGATACATTACAGTAAGCGTATAATATTATACAGGGTGTATAAACACTGTTGCAAAAAAAGGTTGGCTATGCGGGTGTAAATTGAAAATATGTTGTGTTGGGCGGTATATTTTTTGAAAAAATCCCTTTTTTCGTTTTAGTATAAAAACATGTTAACATCTGATTATGCTCTGCTCTAATTAAGAAATTTAATCTTTTCTAATGATAATGATAAGAAAATCAAAAGACATGTAACAGGAGATTGGCCGAGCAAGATATAATGAATTGAAAACAAAGACAAAATCATTTGCTCAACTTACCTTTGATGTAAGGGTTGAACCAGTAATACTAATGAAATTAGCCCCTGCTTCTGTTGCAAGTGCCTTAGCAACAAGAGTTTTTCCAGTTCCAGGAGGCCCAAACAGTAAAATCCCCTTGCAAGGCTGATTAAGAAAAAGATAAAATAACTAAACAGTACCTAAAACGCCCTTTTTTCTTTTTTAGGAGGGGTTACTAGCAAGATGAAAAAATACCCGCAACAGATTTCCACGAGAGAAAAGCTCTGGTCTCCGCATTGGTAGGATTACAAGTTCGTTCAGTGCCTTCTTTACTTCTTCAAGAGCACCAATATCATCAAATTTGACTCCGATTTCACCAGATGGAACGACTGCTGACACAAAGTTGTTCTCATACTCATCCTTGGCAAGATTCTGCAAATTTGAAAGTGATCCATGGTAATAAGCTAGATCCTAAGTATAAAATTTAATAGGCAGGATATATCAAGACCCCCCCCCCCCCCCGAATTTGATGACTTCAATTTAGTGCACACGTGAACGTAAAGTCTCAACCCCCTGCATGATGATGTCACAAAGAGGTGAATACACGCTCTTTTAGGCGCGTGGGAGGGACGAAAATAAAAAAAATCAGCCTCCAAGTGGGGTATTTTCCAACTATTTATTACCACAGTCAAATACATTGTTTATTTGTTCCAACTATATTTCTCTTTGATTCTTCTTAATAAAAACTGAATATTTTATCCCAACTATGTTTTTCTCTTTAGATACAATGGCTATTTATTTCAACCGGGTATTTCTTTTTCGAGACAAATCTGCAAAAAATTTAGCTGAAACTCTATTAACAACAACAACAACAAACCCAGTTTGGTCCCACAAGGTGGGGTCTGGGGAGGGTAGGATGTACGCAGACCTTACCTCTACCTTTGTGAGGTAGAGAGGTTGTTTCCAGTAGACAACCCTCGGCTCAGAAGAAAAGTACTTGTCTAGCTGAAACTCTATTATTTTAGCCAAATAAAAAGAAGGTTTAACCAAAGTCATTGAGTTCAAACGGTGTGTTTTCTAGATAAGTAAAAAAAAATGTGTACTTCTTCTTTCAATGCAATGACTGTTTGTTTCAACAATGTAGTTACTCTTTTTCTGGTCAAATTTGTGAAATATTTGGTTGGAATTTCATTATTTTTAGCCAAATAATGGAGTTCCACCACCATATTTCTTTATATTTCCTCTATAGATACAATGATTATATGTTCTAACTGTGTATTTGTTCTCTTTCTGGCCAAATATGTAAAAACACCTTGATTAGAATATCATTATCTTTAGTAAATAAGAAAATTGTAGCCAAAATAACATTGTTCCAAGTTTATTACAGATTTGGCCCGAAAAAGATGATTTAAATAATTGATGATCTAAATAATTGATGATCTATCACTAGGAGGCACTCACTCTCATCAATACAGTGCTTGACTCACTTCCAACCTATGTACTGTCTTTATTTCCTCTACCATCTATGCTAAAGAAACTGGACAAGCTTAGAAGGGACTTTCTTTGGCATGGTTGTTAGGAGACCAAGGGATATATTTTGGTGAAATGGGAGATAACAATGAAAAGCAGAGATATGGGAGGTTTGGGCATCAGAAATCTAAGAAAGCAGAATAACAACCTCTTGATGAAATGGATGTGGAGGTACAAATGAAGAAGGGCAAGCTCTATTGAAGGATGTGATCAAAAGCAAATATGGTGAATTCAATCCATGGTGCAGCAGCAATATCAGCTCCAATCCTTATGGGGTAGGGGTCTAGAGAACAATCAGAAACCTGTCGCCAAAGCTGGAAAGTAATATGATTATAAAAGTGAGAGATGGTAGAAGAACAAAATTTTGGGGAGGTGTCTAGATCAATCAGAGTCCTTTAAAGGATTCTTTCCCAGACCTTTTCGGTATATGCAATAACTCAGAAACCACTGTCAATGAATGTTGGTCAGAGCATGGATGGAACCTCTTATTAGAAGACTTTTGAATGATTGGGAAGTGGATCGGGTGGCCAATTTGCTGCATGGTTTAGAGGATTTCAAAGGCATCACCTCAGATCCAGATATTATGAGATGGAAGCATAGCAAGGATGGGATTTTCTTTGTTAACAAGATCTACAGGTCAACTAATGTACAATAAAACAGAACCGTCAAAATTTGTGGAGAAATGTATGGAAAAACATAGCACCAACTAAGATAAAATGTGTCACATGCTGGTGGTCAGAAGGGCCTGTTTGACACAAGAAGTTCTGAAGAAAAAGGGGCAGATCATTGTTTCCAGACGTCAATTATGTGGGAAGCTGAAGAGACCAACAGTCACCTTTTTTTGCACTGCAGATTCACTGCACAGTTATGGTCACTATTATTTAGTCTCGCAAATACAAATTGGGCCATGCCTGAGCATACTGCAGATCTGTTGGATTAGAAGAGGGGGAAGCAAGAGTCAGAAGAAATGGGGGAGAATAATCCCACATTGCATTTGGTGGACAGTGTGGAAGGAAAGGAATAACAGAAGCTTTGAAGATAAGTCCAATTCTATTCACTTAGTTAAATGGAATTGTATTGTATCTTTTTTACTTTTGGTGTAAAGAGAAAGATAGGAAATAGACCTTGTAGATTTCTTAGGCTATCTGTAAGTATTCTCTTTCTTGTTCTCCTCTTTTTTGTTTTTGATGGTTGCCAGCATATCGTTCCTTAATGCTGAGGAATACAACATTACCAGTTTCCAAAAAAAATGGTGAATTTACAAAGGTAAAAATATATTTTTTATTCTAAGAATTCCATGTGGACAAAAAAATCTATGTGGCAGCGCGTGTGTTACACTTCCACGGGTTGAGTTTATCTAGGGCGAGGATACCAAAGTGTCTTGTTCAGGGTGTAATTAGGCCAACATAAAGTTCAGGTGTGCACTGAATAAAAGTCATCAAGTTCAGAGGGGCCCCAACCTATTTTGCCTATTTGTAGCATTAAAGCAGGGGATAATACCTTAAGATTCTGGGACGGCTTTTTTGACATTGTTTCCTGCTCCTTTAACCTCAAAATTGCGGTTTCAACGCTTCGCACGATAAACAGCAGAAATGAGCATCAAGTTGTGCAAAACAAAAGTCGGTTTACATGTACAGAAAAGTAAAAACAGAATTACCTTTCACGAGGCAGATACAATCTATCCCCTTTAATAGATAGATGGAGGCATGTATACAAGTAATGATTTTTAGCCCAACCAATAACTTTCTCAGCTTCTGCAGATGTAAGAGAAACCAAAGATCAGTGCAAAACCTTTTAGCTTTCCCTTAAAATTTATGAAATTAAGCTTTACCTTCCAATATAAACTAACAGTATTCCTTATTTTGATACAGGTTCCTTCCTAGACTGTGTTCCCATTTAAATTACACTGATACTATTTGGGGAACCACACTTTTTTTATGATAAGTTTTCAATCATTGCTTAGATATTTTCAATTATAAAAATTGAGCTATACAGTACTTTTAACAGTGTTTTCAAAAGCAGCGAAACCCAGAAAACATGACAGGATTCATGAGCCTTGACGCGAAAAGAGAGAATTTAAGTGTACAGTTCTTCGAAGTGAAGTGTAGAATTCAGGACTTTAAAAACTACCAAACCTATATGGACTTAGTACTATAGTGATCAAATTACAATTAATTCAATATACAATCTGATATTATTAATCCAACTCCTCTAATTTGAGTTCAAAACACCAATCACTTCTCGTCGGGATCACTTAGCACGTCGTTGTTTGAAGCGCATGGCTTCACCCATAAAGTGATAACCCGTCGCTTTGCATCACAATGGTTCTTAATAGCACTGATTTTTACATATTTGTAAAGTTAGAGGAATCGATATCCTAGTACAATGAAGTTTAGATACTTTGAACCCTGTCACTCTTCTGGATGGAGAGAATTTTATTTTATAGAGATAACTCCAAGAAACCATAATATAATCTCAATATTATCTAAACCTATATTCCCAGATCTTCACTCCTATAAAACTGGAGAAAGGCACAAAAATTGAATTCCGATAGAAGTATATCTACAGCCAAGTGACAGCTGAACAATCTATTCTGATTTTTTCAATTGAAAGAATTAAAGAACAATATATTCTGCTTTCACACGGAACACTTACTCTGCTTTGTGAGAATTACATCATCAGTATTTACATGCAACAAATCAATGCATGAAAGCTCGTGCTCTTCCAGAACCTGAAATATAGATAGTTATAGTGATAACTCCATCAATCAAAAAGAACCACCAATACAAAGACAACAAAATGTGCGACTAAAAGAACATATAGAGGTACCCAACCATTTGTCTAGAAGATCTTAAATAGAATAAAATTCAAACATTCACATTTAAAAGGACATATCTTTCTCCATACCTTGTACAATTCATTTAGGTTACTACGAGCTATTACAATTCTTCTGTCTTCTTCAATCTGTTTATTAAATGTATTCAGATCTTCCTCCTGTAAACAGGAAAACCACAGTAGGATGAGAAACCACCGAACTGAATACAATGCTTAAGAAGATAAATGCAAGAACGGAATAACTTGAAAAAATTATTTTCACAAAGGAGGCATCGAACGGCACAAAGAAAGTGCTGTGACAAAGAAAAATCATATGTTTAACCTATTAGTGTCCCACATGTCAAGTGTATGGAAGCAAAAGTGTTAGTATGTAATCCACTCACACTAAGAGTAAGGAAGTGAAAGCCACAACATCTCTCTTCTCTTTCTGCCTGGCAAGTTTAAAGCAAGAACTACAGGAAGTACAGTAGAGTTCCTGGTACGGTTTGTTGAGAAGTCCTCACATCACTTGACATGTAAAAAGTCAGGGAAGACAACATCTCTCTCTACACACACACATATCTTACCATTTTCAGCATAAAAAACAGCTATACATGGATCATTACTGGAAAAAAGTGCTATTTTATAGATTCACTGCATGCTAGCACGCGCATGGGTCTGCAGGAGAGACCAAGCAACCGAGAGATAAGAGTAGGGATAGTTTAAAGACCAGCAACTCAAAAATTACTTCAAGGTGGGCTAGGTAATCACTCATCAATGCAATGTCGTAAACTTCTACTATGCCTAATCATTTTGTGACTTGATAATTCTAGTGTTACAACTGATTGTTCTCTCCACAAAATACTTAAAACAAGGGGGGGGGGGGGGGGGAGGGGGGCACTTCCTCAATTGGAATTTCATTTGCTAGATTTATACGATACACACTACAAGAATCTTTAGAAGAGAAGACACAGGCGGGGATAATAACGCCCGTCTAATATTCTCTCTTCTATTAATTCAAATGAGTTGGTTAAAAGTTGAAAATCTTGAATCTGTTTTCAGTGTTCCACCAAGTTCAATTAATTGTACAACTTCAGACAGACTTTGGTACAGATAAAATCCTATTAGCAACCATCAGGTAGAGGGGTAGCATTTTCATGCAACAGGCAGGTACATATAATATATTTTGAGGTACTTCCCAGACAAAATCACCACCATTGAAAGAGAGGAAAAGAAAGGGGCTGGGGGGTGAGATCTAAATCATCAAATTCTTGGGGAAGATGCCAACTCCAGCTCCAGAAATGTTACAAAATAACATGATTAAGAGAACAAAATGAAATGATATCACGCAACATTTCCTCTAGTTAGAAACTATGCAAAAACTATATACTTCAAAGAGAAATTCAAAATTCAGTGGAACAAAAATGACTTAAAACAAACAAATGTAAGCCCAAACCAAAAATCATTAGTATCGCCATAATAAACAACTTCAAGTGACTAACTAAATCATTGCGTATTTCATGGTCTACTGCTTCATTTAGCTTAAATGCACAATTTCAAAGTAAAATGAAATCTTCAATTAATATGAGGAACAAGTAAATTAGCAATGATGAGTTGTTTCCTTAAAGTATAAGAAAACAATATAACATACCCAGTGAAATCCCACAACGTGGGGTCTGGGGAGGATAGCGTGTACCCAGACCTAACATCTACCTTGGTAGGTAGAGCGGCTGTCCTGGATATCATTTCTAATCTTATCCCTCCTTGTATGTCCACACATCCATCTCAGCATCCTCATCTCCGCAACTTTCATCCTTTGGATGTGCGAAGTCTTGACTGGCCAACACTCCGTCCCATATAACATAGTCGGTCTAACTACCGCCCTATAGAACTTGCCTTTAAGTTTTGGTGGTACCTTTTTGTCGCATAAGACTCCAGATGTGAGCCTCAATTTCATCCACCCTGCCCCAATACGAAGTGTGAAATCGTCATCAATATCTCCATCCCCTTCCCCTTGGATAATAGACCCGAGGTACTTGAAGCCTCTTTTCTTTGGAATGACCCGAGTACCAAGCCCCACCTCCACGACAGTCTCAAGGTCGCTCCCGTTATAGAACTTGCACTCCAAGTATTATGTCTTGGTTCTACTCAGTCTGAACCCATTAGACTCTAGAGTCTTGTCTCCAAACCTCCAGCTTAGCATCCACTCCGATGCGAGTCTCATCAATCAAGACTATATCATCTGCGAATAACATACACCATGGCACCTACCCTTGAATTTGTCGCGCCAGTCCATTTACCACCAGGGCAAATAAGAATGGGCTAAGAGATGATCACTGATGCAGCCTCATCATCACTGGGAAGTGTTTCGAGTCTCTTTCTATTGTCTGTACCCTGGTCTTGGCTCCATCATACATATCATTGATCACCCTAGTGTAAGCCACAGGTACACCTCTAACCTCCAAACATCTCCATAGAACCTCCCTCGGGACTTTGTCGTATGCCTTCTCGAGGTCGATGAAAATCATATGTAAGTCTCTCTTCCTCTCCCTATACTGCTCCACCAACCTCCTAATAAGATGAATGACTTCTGTAGTCGAACGTCCCAGCATGAATCCAAACTGGTTCTCGAAAATAGACACGCCTCTTCTCACCCTCATCTCCACGACCCTTTCCCAAACTTTCATAGTGTGGCTTAGCAGCTTGATACTCCTATAATTGTTGCAACTCTGGATATCACATTTGTTCTTGTACGAATGAATCATTGTGTTTCACCTCCATTCTTCGGGCATTCTCGTCGTCTTAAAAATGACGTTAAACAACTCAGCCACTCCAAACCTGTCCTGCCTGCGCTCTTCCAAAATTCAATTGGGATCTCATCAAGCCCAGTCGCATTGTCAATACAAGTCTTACAAAAAAATTATAAGCATTGTCAAACAGTGGTAACACACCACAGACCCATAGCATCCCAAAAATTCGGGGAGGACATAATTCATTTGCTTTTGCACTGTTTGCCAACAGATTGTGGAGTTGTTTGGAATTTTATAGATAGAATAGGTGATGTTTAGTATAAGGGAAGAAAGTAAATATGGGAAATCTCACACAATTAAGGAACGATTGTTTTTCCAAGACTCCAGGTGAACCTTCTTATAATTTGAAATATCGGCAAACCTTTGGTTTGCGTAAAACGAAACTTATAGCCAGCCAGCTGGCTCCCTGACTTATGGATCACATATGGGGAAATTTACAAATTGCACAAAAACTTGTTTCCATATTACACGGAAAAAGACAACAAATCATCTAATCAACTAGCGACATTGCAGAAAGATTTTGGTTATAATTCTACTTAGACTAAGAGGCACAAATTTGTTACAAAATAAGACATGGAAGATGCGGCTTCTAACCGCGTTTCCTCCCCCGTGGCTCCAGCAGCAGCCAATACATCTCAAATTATTATAAAAATCTAAGTACAACAATAAGCACAAAAAAACACCAACCTTTGGAGGATGAATACCCATAACATTAGAGAAGAGCTTATGTATATCATCATCTACAGAACGTTTTGTTGCTCTTAATCCCTCCGTTAGTCGCTTCAGAGAAAGAGGCTGCAAAAACAAAATATTGAAAAAATCAACTTTACCATTATCAAAATGAAAAACTCGTGCATAAAATATTGGGAAAATACATCAACAAAATGCAACAAATTCAGGTGAATATGAAAACACCCCATTTACAAGGAAACCATAGATGAAGCCTCTATAAATGATAAGAGTAAAAGCCACGACCAACTAGTCACCAATATGTAAAGAAATTGAATTCAGCACTTAGTCACTGATATATCATCTATTTATAGGAATGTCATCATTCAGTACCCAACTCATAAGCAGCTACAGACAATATTCAGATGCCACAATGATTTATGTCATGAAGTACCCATCACACATGACACAACAGAAAACAAATAGTAGGACCTTAAAAAATTCAAACCACCATATAATTTGACTGAAGATAACGAGCATTACCAACTTCGCAAGGCGGCCCAAATTGGGAAGAATCATGGTCTGTAGACAGACAAAAAGAAGTTAAAAAGCAAAATAAACCGAAAAAAGTCAAGGAATAAGATGGGTCAATTTTTGGACTTACAAATTTCTCTTTTTCTTTTGACCCTGTTTCAACCTTGTTTCGACCACAGATCAAGACAACAGGTCCTGATAATTGGTCGAACATTTCTTGCACTTTGTGCACAAATTCTTTCCTATTTGCCTTGGAAACAGCTCTAGACAGCCATAATGAAGAATCTGGAAAGTACACAATAATAGGTTGCGCAGACTTCAAGACCTGCACACAATTAAATGAAGTCTCAAAAAAGGATAGAAAAGCTTGAATTTTAAAATCAATGTGGTAAAAGAACATAAAGACTATGTAGATCAATTAAGCATCATACCTCGCATAGTACCTCCATGGCAATGTAGCAGTTTTCAGCCTGAGCATCAAGATCATGTTCAATCTCGTTGGCTGTAAACAGACGAGACGGTTAAAATTTTAATTTTTTTTAGTTATGCATCTATGTTCAGACATAAATTACCAGAATACCTATTCAATCTACAGACTAAGGGTTCAAACTTGGACAATCAATATAAATAATCTCTTTATGACAAATAAATTTCATATTGAATAGCCTATCTGAAAAAGAAAAAAAGTTGACAAGTTAAATAAGTCTCCCCCAACAATTTATGCCAATTGCTTGTCGTCTACTAATACTAATAGTTTTTAGATCATCCAGTGTGAAGTCACAATCAGCAGCCAACAAGTTATACCAGAACCAAATGATTTTATATTTTTTTGGTTAAGTAAAAAGATGACTTTAGAAAAGATGCCTTTATCACCAATTTCACTGCAATCCAGATGAAGAATACATACCAGGAATCCAGTATATTGACGGTTTCACATCCTGTGCTTTGGGTTTCTTGTCTTTCTCTTCTTCCACGGTTTGCTTTTCACTAACATCAAAAATAACAGCAACCTGATCACCATTCACCTCATATATCTCACCACGTTGACCATTGGACATGGACCTGCAAAAGCATATCGATGTAACAACGTACATGCATGCCTCTGTTAAACATGACATTTAAGCAACTCTTTACTTGAATACCTTTAAGGCAGATACATTAGTAAAATACATTAACTGCTAAGTAGATGGTTCAATTTAAAGCGTCTTAAACCTCTTAAAAGAGCTAGCTGCACAGATATCGGCGATAACATTGAGAATAAAAAACGAATAACAAAAATAATCAGGACAATAGCAATTATGGCGACAACAATCACTAAAAGCAGTAACAACAACTTATTTCACTGCAGATGCCTTGACCAAATGCAGACCACCTTCATACTTCTCTCATATCTTAGATATAAAACCGAGAGCTGCACTAGCACAAGAACACTGCACTATATCACTATGAACATCAAAAGGACATTACGAAAGAAGCCAGAAGGAATCCTGGTGGATGATGAGCAAAAATGCCCCACCACCATCCCAAATATTCCATATCTTTCCAGTGAGAAGGAACGTCAAAGATACAATCATGCGTCCAAGCACCAAATGGAGAAATGTTTTCTCTATAGCACTTGTCACGACTTACCAACCCACCTTCCATGAATAACAGTGTAAGCATTTGTTGGACCACCAGAAGTAGGTATCTTCCCCAATAAAATCCTGTGAGAATTGGAGTCAATTACTAAATGACGCTTGATCCAAAGTTCGCATGGATTATGCTAATACTAAGACCTTTGCTCTACGACAAAACTCTCAGCTCTATAAGCAAGCAAAGCATGGACAGGAAAGCAAAAAATAATGCTGCATGACTTTTTGAGAGTAACAATTTCTTAAATAAAGCGATAAGACAACCAAAATTGTTTCAAGTACAGTAAAGAAAATGAAACGAGTAGAGACTGTTTTCTAACTCCTAGCTTTAAACATGATGCACCTCCTTGGCTTTTCCCTCCATGAGATGAGCCAAGTGCATCGGACCGGTGGATAAGAGAACTGAGCTTCTTGTCAGTTTCCTACAAAAGCAACAACAACAACATACCCAGTATAATCTCACCAGGTGGGGTCTGGGGAGGATAGAGTGTACGTAGACCTTAACCCTACGTATAAAGGTAGAGAGGTTGTTTCCGATAGAGCCTCGGCTCAAGGAAAGATGAAAAGGCCGCAGTAATAAAAGCCAGTAACAACAGCAAGATAATAAGATAAACGAAATGAAAGAGTTCCCTACAAAAGCAAAATCATAAAATTCAAAGAAATTCAGATATCCCACTTAAAGTTTCCCTGCGTCAAACAATTTCCATCAATATGCTGCGTACAACCCCCCCCCCCCCAAGACCCCACTTGTGTATTACTCTGGGTATTTGTTGTATGCAACAATCTACTTTATATTGTTTGGCCGTGCTATGATCAGCACGGCCAAACGATCAGCGCTTTTATCAATTCCAGTATATGTGTCCTAATTGCCACTGTATATAAGGGGCATCTGAAGTGTGAAGCACAAAGTATCACAGATAACTAATCTGCTCCTGGGATCAAGAATGATGAACTGGCAGTATCTTTGCAGTCAATTAAATTTATGTAGGACATTATTAAGCACTACAACTCATATTGGAAGAAAAGGAAGCTGATATTTCATCTTATTAACACGGATTCCTCCACATATAACACTGTGGAACGAGATATCATATATAAGATTGCATTCAGCTTCAGTTTAGGAAAGAATAGTTTCAAGGTGACACCACGGAGTAGGCTGGAGGATTGTATTCCAAGATAGTGTTTAGAGACCTAAAAAGGGTCTTCATACATTTCTTGTTTAGAGCTTTTACTTTCCTTGTTCTACATCTTCTTTACTAGTGAATTGAGGAAATTTCCTCCTCCATGTTCTTCATTATCTTTTGGGTGAATCATTCTTATAGGTGTCTATTGAACATCTCAGCAATTGACGGGAATTTAGCCCGCATCTGATCCAGAAGAAGATGTCATCATTTGATGAGAAATAAAAAGGACTACGAAAATTCAAGTGAATGAAACTGATGCAGCTACTTTCGAAGTACCAGAAAGAAAAGCAATGAGTGGTACAATTTGATCCTTCTACAGCCAAATATTAAAAAAAATCTGAAATTGGCAACATTGGTATTGATAGCACTAGGGCAGTGCTGAAGTCATATTCTACAGCCAAATATTAATTTGCGGAAAGACTTGTGAATCGCTACGCTTGTTTGCGCATATCCAATGTTGCCCGTCGGTTAGCGAAATTTTTCCAATAGTAGAAAGCACTACGCTTCACCTCTTTCAACAACATGGAAATTGTTTTACAAGGGTACCCTTGAGCCAAACAACATAGCAGTCTTCTGGATCAGGCGGTAACCAACAAAACAAACCCAATAGATAGGTCAAAGGTTGGTCAGTTTGTCTGATTTGGTTAAACTTAAAAGCAGATTCTACCCTCTTATTCTTACATCAAAAAAGCCATTGTGCTGGTGTATTCAAGATCGCGGGAGTTCTTAAGAATTACTACAATGTTGCACATGTGAGCAATGCTGGTAACATTCTTTTTTTTAATAAAATCTTGTTGTTACATTCTCCTAGCCAGGCACATCCAAGATCTGACCGGGCAGGGCGGATCAACTTCCAAGTAGAAAAATAGAAGAGAAAAGGCATACAAAGTTATATACAAGTTACTACCCCCAGACAGGAAATATATCTTTATAATGGTCAGAGTAGCTTATCGACAACTTGGTTTGAGTTCGATCCATGCTTGACCAAAAGATTAAGCCCTCCTAGTTTAGTACTAGAGAAATAGTAGTCTTACGAAAAAAATGATTGTTTAGTAGTCTTATAAGAAATTCAAAAGACAGGGTATTTGGATTCTTCTCCTAGCAAAACCATATGTTCTCAAGGTTTAATTATCACTCTCCTAGTCTAAGATATGACGCGACAGTAAATGCATAATTTTATTTTTGATAATGGACAGTGAATCCATACATAACCCGCTCTAATGCTACCTTTTGTACTCGGAGTTAACCTATCAGCCCAGACAGCTTATTGGGTTATCGGTTGCTCATTTAAAAGCTTAAGTGTTGAGTTTTTGGAAGCAGAGAACTCAGCCAAAGATATTATGCAACAATCCATAACTACCCAATGTGAGGAGAGGTATTACAGGCACTTCCGTTCTCTCTCTAAAAATATTTCAATTCATAAAGGCTGTAAGCCTGTAACAAAAGTTGGAGGGAAACATGAAATCACAAGTTAATGGAATGGGACTCTTGAAAATATAGAGGAACTGCCTAAGAAAATTGGAAAGAAAGATTAATCCTGTGGAAGCAGCATATCTGAATAAAATTTACCAGCTAATTTGCAGCAAGTTACGACTCTTGAAGCAGTAAGATTTTGATTATTTAAGATCGTCTAAGAAAACAAATACTTGAGAGATGTGTGACGTAACCAGCTAATTTGCAGAAAGTTACGACTCTTGAAGCAGTAAGATTTTGATTATTTAAGATGTCTAAGAAAACAAATACTTGAGAGATGTGCTACGTAAAGGCACTAACCTGTTATCGGCTTTAACAACACCAGAAGGTCCAGTATATTTTACTCGATCCCCTGTATGAAGATTAAAATGTAAATATAAGAATGGAAACTACCATTACAAAGTAAAAACAAATACTCCTCAAAAGATTGTAAATATTGCAGTTATCCAAATTGAATATCATGTTTGCTATTTCAAGCGTCAAACTCAAATATATTGCACCGAAGCTCCCAAATGATGTTTTAATGACTATCAATCATCTTCCAATTGAGTTACAATTGGAAAATTTGTGCTTTTGGTCCATAAAATATCGACAGATTCTGATCTTGGTCCTTGTGATTTCTGGTTAAACACATTTAACCTTCAATAATTGATATGTGCACTTTTGATTCCTAGTAAGTGCTAAACCGTCTTCTTCTTTTTTTATAAGGTAGTAAGTGCTAAACTATCTACTTTTGATTAAGTGTGCTTAACCATATGCTTATCGATGTGTTATGTTAAATTCGTATTGTTAATCCATATTTGAGGAAAATATAATTCTAGAAATAGTCTAAATATAACATATTTCATACAAGGAAACTAAAATGACACATTTTGGTTAATTGAAGGTTAAATGTACTTAGCCAAATATTTCAAGGACCAGTTTTAGAACTTATAAACAACTGAATGACTAAAGTGCAATTATCCCATTAAAAATTTCTTCAATGGAAAGGTCAAATGACATGAATTTATCCAGAACCAACATAACTAATAACTGCCACAATCACAAACTACCGATCTCTTACTACTAATAATAACAATGTTTTAAAAGGCAAAAGAGTGAGCAAGGTGATTTTCTTGTGGTGAGGTCAGCTGTATGCCTCAACGAGTGGCGCAGACCTTTTCTTCTTAATATCTTTCAGAAGTAATCAGCTTTAAATGTTTTTTTTTATGAAGTGGTAATCAGCTTTTAATGTAGTAACAGAGGAAACAAAGGGATAAAACAGAGCATAGAAGCAGTAATGAACATTATCAATGGATAGCTGGGAGTTTTGAGAGAGAGAGAGAGAGTGTGTGTGTGTGTGTGTGTGTGAGAGAGAGAGAGGGGGGAGGAATCGCCATTAACCTTTCTTGACAATCAAAAAAAGGTCTAAGATGACAAAACTACCTCTTGTTAATCAAAACTTTGAAGAAAACAACCCCGGCGAGACATGAAAAATTACATTCTTCCTAGTTATACATTTGATGTAACGAGAGAATCCAACACTGTATACATAGTTGTATAGATCTGTAAAAGAGAGTGATCTATGAAGTATTGAAAAAACTTTTTTTATATTTATACTTTTGATGTAAAGAAAGAACATAATATTGTAGATAGTTGGCCTGATTAAATGACTGATTCAAAAACATCATTACTTCGCCCATAATTTTGACATGCTCAAGTGCGTAATTAATGAAAGATCTTTGATATATCAAAAAGAAAAACAACGGAAGTATTGCATACACCTCATCTGAGAAGTGCTATAAGGAGAACACAGAAACCTTGACAAAGGTTTAATTTAGAACTTCCTAAATTCCTTAATCTTCTCATGCTGCAATATATAAGAGTACTCTATAGCCTTTTCTTTTTTATCAAGGAAAGCCTTTTCTTTCCTCTTCTTCTTCTTTTTTTTTGTCATTTTAATAGCTTCTACATTTTCATCCATCACCTGAAGTGCATTGCTTGCTATCCATTCTCTATTGCCCGAGCCTAACCATTATCACTAGTTGCTTCTTATCACCTTCACGATTGTCCATTCCCCGCAATTCTTCACGATAAAGTTGCCTGGCTAGACTCAAGAGAGTACTCTCCCGTCTCACATGCCTCTCAAAATCAAGATTGTTACATGTCCAAATCAGTGCGTCAACACATATTCACTGTTTATTTGGGTGATCTTTCCTTTTTTTCATTAAAATGGGAGATCTGTAGTATTCAAATGGGAGGTCTATTGTCACATTAGTTAGATTGGACGTAGCGAACCAAATTACAACAAAATTCGATAAGACTTGCACCACTTCTAGAACCAAACTGACCAAATCAAGCAACTTATTACCTCTTTAGTGACAAGGTTCTGAATTTTTGCTCACTCCATCCCTGGTCAATACCATATCTTTCTATTCACCCATCTAAAGGAAATAATGAATTCACTTCCCTTCTAATATATATATAAACATAGTAGTGGTACCTTGACCAGCTTGCGCACACCTCCTATCCCACCGGATACCAACATCCTCACCAGCATTACAAGAATGAGTAACTCTATCAACCAAGGAAGGGCAAATGGGACTGAGATTTTCGCAAATGCTAGGATTTGAATCCCTAGTCTCTCATGGTCTTCATCCCTCTTCTTCAATCGCCAGGTTACACCCTTGAGTGCGGAATTTCTTTTCCAATATAGTATCGGAAGAACTAAAAGGTTTATATTTTCGGTATCAGAACTGAAGGACTATTTAGTCACTTATACTTATTTATTAGATTTGTTGTTAAAAAAATTGGTTACAACTTCAACAAAGATAATTTTATCCTTTGCAGTCGGGCCACCTTCTCCTAGTGCTCACTGTCACACCACTTTCCCAGGCCTCATTCCCAACTCAGGGAAGTCTTCTTATTTCCTTAGTAACCCATTTTAAACTCAATTGAGAAATATCTTTTTTCGATCAAAATGCAAATCTTAAAGTGAGAAATTTTTTATTTGCAAGTGAGTGTGGAGTGACTATGACCCAATCTTGACGCGGAAGGAAAAGAGGACCGGATTAGAGTATGTGTTGCTTGGAAAAACCTTATTCATAAGTGATTGTAAACCAAATGTATCAAAGGAATGTATTTGTCAGAATGACACCTTAAGGAAAAATTAAGGGGAGAAATGATACCGAAAGACACCCTCAAGGGTAGCTCAGTTGGTTGAGCATGGGGCTTCCTTAATAGAGGTCTCATATTCGAAACCCTCTACCTACGATAGCAAAGGATTTACCTTCTGGGTCGAGCTCGTCGCACGGGACTTGCCTAGTGCGGGTTATCTCTCCTATGTGGTTTGCGGGCTATTTCACAGAAGCGGGGTTTACCTTGTGTGCACCCGAAGGGTAGCAGCTGCAGGTTCCCTTGTCATAAAAAAATGATACCGAGAGACTAAGAGCGCCAATAATCTCCATAGGTGGTGAATTAAAACATCCCCCAGCCCAGCATAAGAGTTTCAAGTACCACAATTTAATACTTGCGGATACTCTTTTTCAACTACCGTTTCCCTAAAAATGGAAAAGTAACCAACAATTAATGCCACAAGTTCCCTCCATAAATATTGTACACACACATTTTCAGTCTCCTTAATATTTTTTCAACCAAAATATGAAGATTCAATTTGTAACCAAGGGAGCATGAGTCGCATGACAACCACTTCTTTTTTCTTTGACATAATTGGGAGTAAGGCCAAACACTATGTTATTTGTTATACCCTTCACTAACTGATTGGTGGATTTGGCTTGGGAAACATGTAAGCATGCCCATTCAACTGTTTCAAGTACCAACACATTTACCCATCTCAGGTTGCCACTACAAAAGAGGCACGACAACAAACCACAACTAACTGCCAAATCAGTTGGTTAAAAAACAACAAAATTGCCCTTAGAGTTTTGATCTAGTGTAAGAGCACAACTTGTGATATGTAGGTTAGGTGCATGCCACGGGTTTGAAACCTACCACGCACAAAAGGATGGTATTAAGTGGAGAAGGGTACAGCGACGGGGCCCATTCATTATCCACCGAATTTTGACTTTCGAACCATAGACCACTGACCCCCATTCCTTGATTATAAAAAAACATACAAATTCTAAAAAGTTGTTGACAAATAGCTCATTTAAGAAACTCCTATGCACAAAATGGAAGTCCAAAAAGAGACTTTGACAAAAAGGAAGTTATAGAAAAGGTAATTCTAACGGGCGACGGGATAAAAAGGTTGGAAGATGAACTTGCTAAGTTGTTCCTAGAAAGCTGACAAGAGAAGATAATTGAGACTTCATTGCATCCAACTGTGTGGCCGAGCGATGGGATTATAATGGGTATGTTGTTGTTGTTGTGTGGCCTAGCGGTTAATGAAGTGGGTGAAACCTTAAAGACCAAGGTTGTACATGTACTGCTGGGAGGTAGTATACTCGGTGGAATAATCGAGATGCATGCAAGCTGACCCAGACACTATTGTTATGGGAAAAGGATGAATTGAGACTTTTTTATGCTTTGATCACTATCTTCTAGAATCTACAACGGAAAGACTCAGGCAGACATAAACCATTCAAGATTCACTTGACCATTTCACATAGGTATTGATTGAGTACCATAATTAGAATGCTAACAAAAGAGGCAATGAAGTTTTAGCAAATAAAGCTTATTGTAAGGTTAAAGAGAATGATACATTGTAAGAGGTCGGTTTCACGAAAACGATAAACCAAACAAAAAGAAACATGTTAGCACAGCCTATGAGGAATTCTGCTGAAAAATAGCACTTCATACCTTTTTTGAAGGGCCGTTGAGTTTTCTCTGACTGATCAACAGCCTCTGAGGTTGATTCTGGGGAATTTTCAAGTTCCCCAGAAACACTCTGCAATCCATGCAATGTTTAAAATCAAAACCATGAGAAATCCATATAACATCTATACAGATGGATTTCTAATTTCTGACATATTGAAGAATTCAGTAACAGTTTAAAAATACGGATGTAATCTCAACCAGGGCATGTTACGTATAATAATAAATCATGAAGGTGTTCTCACAAAAGAAGTTACATGATATTCATCGTTAACGGAGAAAAGAAAATACAAACAACAACAACAACATACCCAGTGAAATCCCAACAACGTGGGGTCTGGGGAGGATAGAATGTACACAGACCTTACCTCCACCTTATTAGGTAGAGCGGCTGTTTCTAGGAGACCCTCGGCTCAAGACACAACATAATCATGCAAAGCAAAACAAAGTATGAGAAACGGTCAAACTCAGACAAGAAATTAAAGCTTTGTGGGCATGCAGATAGTAAAATCAAATACGCAATGGTAGAGCATTCTAACAACAGGAAGCAGTAGCTAACACAACTACATAAGATATATAAATTAAACTAAAGAACACATGGTAGCAGGAACCAAACTACCGGGTAAAATAGAGCAATAATGCGCATGTAAGTGTGATAGACTAATTAAGCGTAAGTAGGACTACGCTCGACTACCTACTACCCTTCTACCATAATCTGTGTCCTCCACAACTCCCTATCTAAGGTCATGTCCTCGGTAAGTTGCACATGCGTCATATCCCATCTAATCACCTCTCCCCAATACTTCTTTGACCTACCTCTACCTCTCCTGAACCCGTCCATAGACAACCTCTCACACCTCCGCATTGGGGCATCCGTGTCTCTCCTCTGCACATGCCCAAACCATCTCAACCTCGCTTCCCGCATCTTATCCTCCACCGAGGCCACTCCCACTTTATCCCAGATATCATCATTCTTAATCATATCTCTCCTTGTATGCCCACACATCCATCTCAGCATCCTCATCTCCGCAACTCTCATCTTTTGTATGTGCGAAGTCTTGACTGGCCAACACTCTGCCCCATACAACATAGTCGGTCTAACCACCGCCCTATAGAACTTCCCTTTAAGTTTAGTTGGCACCTTTTTGTCGCACAAGACTCCAGATGCGAGCCTCCAACGGAGAAAAGAAAATATTACAATTTAAATCCAATTCTCCAATCTACTCTGAACTCCCACCTATTGGTGACTCTTACAAAGAGTAGGCAATGAAATATATCGTATTCCCTTATCATATTCATGGATCATCTTATTTATACATTTTGGCCTAATATTCCTACTCATCAACCATAAATTACCATGTTCTCATATTTCATATGTTTGTGCCCATTACACAGTTAGCCAACAATTTCGAATATGCATGTCAAATATAGATTTGTTTTTCTTATTACCCAAGATGTTGACTGCATTAGGTTCACCCATTTCCGAAATTCTGTGTCTTCTTCTTGCTAGATATAATTTTGGAAACTTTCAGATTTACCTTCTCAAAGTCTTCAAGGTTGAACGGAATAAGTTTTTCTAAGGCTTCCACTGATGCTTCAACATCAATGTCTTCCTCACTAGCTTCTGACTTCGTCTCAGCACTGCTTCTCCATTCTTCCTCGTTACTTGCATCATTTGTATCTTCCATTTCAGAATCCGAAGTACACTCTTCGCCTGATTCTACATCTGATTCGCTTTCAGATGAGTAATCTTCACCAAAGTCCTGTGCATAAGTAACTTTAGGAATATATGGGATAAAAGCATATTGTTGTTATGTCAGAATCAAAAGGAACCAACAATAAAACAAACATATGAATCGCTTACATATGGAGCAAGAATGCTGCTATCAAGCACCAGTAATGGTACTTTTAAATCTCGAGCAAGGGTTCGAACTAGTCTTTCCCTATAAAGCTCAGTCCCTGCAACATCATCAACAATTCAGTGTATTTTCTTAACAAGCAATAATAAAGTCTTACAGACAGGAATCTCATACCAGTCTAGAAAACTCTACCTGGTATACTCTGAAGCAGAATTCTCCCACTTGAAGAACTCAAGCGGCCACCATAAGCCTCAGTAACTTTCTTATGCTTTAAATGGGATGCTACACACTCCACCAAAACATTTTTTGTATGTTCACTGCAAGGTTGTTGACATAAATTAATCCATAATAGCAACTTGGCAGCAAAGAGAAAGTAGATCTGAAAGGCAGGAAACTCACTGGATATAATAAGGAAATGTATCCCATGACAGAGCTATTTTCTCCCATGGAACAACCCTCCGTAAGAATTCATTTTTAAATCTTTCGTGTCTACTCAAGAAAGGTGATTCTTTCTTCTTACTCTCTATAGACAGCTCTTCATTGCGGAGCCACTCCTTCTGCTCTTGCTCACCAAGCTGGCTATGTGCATCACAATGTCTCACATTTTTTTCCTTCCGAACTGTTCCCTTATCACCATCTCTCGTGTGTACATGTTTATCCTCACTACCATCACCTTTAGAGCTAAAATACCTTAAATGTGTCCACCTCCAATTTGCAGGTGGACTCCTCAACAACCTTATATTCCCCCCTTGAGAAGTTGACTTGGATGTATCTAACAAAGCTCTTCCTATCACACTGCCTAGAGAGTTGCAGTTGGAAGGTATCTGTGTAACCCTTGAAGTTTGTGTAGGGGAGTAAATTCTGTAGCCATTACTAACATAATGGTTAAATACAAGATTCCATCTTTGGTTGTTGCTTCTTATTCTCCTCACATACATTGCAACTTATTAATACCTACTAATATCAAGCAAAGTTTACAGGATTAGTCCAGAATTAAATAATCTGAAAGCAAAATGCAAACATGCTATTTTCCCCCAGAAAACGAAAATAACTTCATACTGCTTTTAGCTGCAAAAGAAATCATATTTCTTCTTTCTGAACCTTACTAAAGAAAATTATCATATGAAATAAACAACTAAAAGTGATCAAATTCCTAATAGATGGACACAAATTAACACAGCATAAAATAGTCAAAAAGCCAAATAAAACTCACAAGAAGAATGAATTCAGAAACACAATATAATATTGAGACACAAGCACTTTCAGTTTATCTATTTTCTCAAAATTTGGGTGAGAATAGGCCTATTGTTGAGGAAATGGGGGATCCAGAAAACCAATATAAAGACAAAATCTATTAGAATCAATCAAAAAGACTCATTCTTTAACATGCCCAACATAAAAAAAATTCAATCTTTACATTTATGTAACGTGGGGGGTGCTTTTTGCATATTGTCCTAAGATAATTACAATGCAAAATAAATGTCTGAGAAGCCACTGAAACAAAGAACAGACCTTGTTTTTTTGGGGGGTTATAAAGAGAGGGGCATGTAGAAAAAAACAGTGAGTTGTATGTAGGTGAGGTGAGGTAAAGAGAAATAGAGATGACCCTTGAAAAGGGGAAGGCTACCGTTTGTTGAGTCTATGCTAAAGAGGTAACCTAGGAGGAACTGAGAAACACGACAACGGTCTCCAAACGATCATCCGCACGTTTACTTCACTTAGAGGCTTATGGCCCAATAGGTTTAAGGAAAGTGTTGCCTATGAGATAAAACATATAGGAAAAAATTTATTAAATTTGAAATTTTGCTCATAAGGGTAAGCAGGGTCAAAAAAATAAAAAACCACCCCTTTCAAGTTCATTATTGTAAATCACTCAATTTCATAAAATGCTTATTGGGTCGCACCTTTTAAATTATATCCATATTTTAAAAGAAAATTCAACATCATATGATAACTTATCTCACTTCATGGCATAAAATTGTTCAGGTTAACGAAGTGGGAATTCGATAGCCCGTATTCATGTTTCAAGCTAAAAGATTGATATTTCATAACTTGAAGCTTCATCCGTCAAATCAATTTGATTGACTTATCCGCCTATATAGACCTTAATTATACATTGCTTGTGGATTATGCATACTTTAAGCTATCGACAAAATCTTTTATCTTTCATATCTTAGCTCTTGCTAACACACCTACCTACCCTTGTTTCTTAGTTATTAAGGATCTTTTTATTTGCGTGTCTCAACATTGTATCTCGTATTTCTTGTATATCACGTATATTTATGTATATTTATGAAAATATTTGATAACGTATATTTATATACATGGTATACGCATATTGCAGTGACATCTATTGAAAATTTGTACATGTGATAACAATATATGGCGTGTCATACACACAAGTGGCGGTTTTAGGTATGTTTGTTTACTCCAAACCATTCAAATTAACTATAATCCTCCTCAATTTTGTATATAGCATCATATATGGTGTTTACAATCAATTCCAAATCATACTAACTCACACTCGTTCAATCCAACAATGTTAAAAAAAAAGTAGAAGAGAGAAGTGAAAGTAAGTTTGATGCTTGGCTCTATGATCCCAATTATTATATAATAGATTCTAGTTGAATCCCAAGAAATTGAGTACAGCCCTTTCGATTTTCGTTGGGAAAGAACGGGCCCTGGCGTATGTTTCCGAATCAACTGCATCGAGGAAAGTCTTTTGTCAGGGGCGAAAGCCGGCAGCCTTTCCTCGGGTTCGTAGAGTCAGGTTTCCCGTTTACCCACAACGGAGTCCTACCGAGGATCCGGTGTCTAAGGTGTCTAGGATCTCTTGGTCCCTGCGGAAAGGAAAAAGAATTTCACGCTCTTCCTTTTAATATTCTGTATTTTTTAGACAAAACTTTTTAAGTTATTGATCCAGAAATTACAAATTGATACTCAATTGGCAAAATTGTTCTAAGTACTTCAATGGCTAAATCCAATTATATGTCATCGACTTTTCTTCAACTAAGGTCTTCCTTTTTTGTGTGTATTTGAATAATGGATGCGCTACTACTTTTAGGGGATATATTGAAGTGTGAAATTAGGTAGAAAAAATTGTTTTTCCTATTATTTTGTCAGTTATTAGTGCATATGACCATACAATGCCAAACGTTGTGGGCTTCAATTGCTAAACTTAATCTTTGATAAAAATATGTCAATATCTCTTTTTAAAAAGTTTATACACAATATTTGATCCTTTGTTAAACTGAATTTAAAATGATGGTTTTGCCCTTCTACGTTTAAAATAAGCTTCCTTCTAATTTGGTTATTGATATACCATATTTGTTTTTGTAACACTGTATTTTCGGATTAGGTTTGAACTCATTAAATACTTGCGGTTAGTCCCGAATAGAGTGATAAATGTGATCCATTAAGTATACAAGGTTCTTTGAAAGTAATTTGGGGTGTAAATATTTTTTTAAGGCGAAAGCAAGTTGAAAAGTGCATGTAAATCAAAAGTTATAATTGAATTTGCACAAGGCCTCACTTAAAGCACATATAATTCTTAATTGGTAGTGAACCTGAAAAAACTTTGGGCTTGAAAGTTGTAATACTTTGGAATAGCTTTACAACCATATAAAGATCAGGTCAATCCGAATTGTGAGAAAATAGTTATGTACATTTTACTAAAATAGTGCGATTCTTAGTATTCAATGTGATTAACATGCGCGACATCGCCATAGTATCCAAGGCAAAATTTGTTATCTCTATAAATACGATTTTTTTCGGGAATTTTCATTATACTTCACTTTGACCGACTTTTATAGGAGAAAACACCCTTGGGCTTCTCCAAACCTCACAAGGTGAGTTCCTACTCAAACCTCAAGTATTATTCCATTACTTTAACAAGGATTAACACCAATTCGTCATCTAATCCATAGATTTCGAGAACTCAATTCGAGATCGATTGAAGAGAAATATCATTCAGAATTCTTCATGAGGGAAGTTCATTGGTTACTATATCGTTTAGGAGGTTAATTATGGGTTCATGTAGCTATAGGAAAACGTTATAACCCATGGGTGATTCTTGCCATATCAAGAACACGATTTTTTACTTTAAAGCCCTAGTTTTCCAAAAGGGTGAGAACTAATGAAATTAAATTAAAGGTCTAATATTTATTATCATAGTCAATTGTGGAGCAATTGTTGGACATGGGAAATTCCATTTGAGAGAGTTTTAGTGGGATTTGAGGTATGTCTCTTTTGGACATATTTTTCGACATTGAAAACATTTTTTTTAATAATGATTCATGAGTTTTGAGGGTCAAGCCCACATTGAACCTCTATATGTATATACTTACGTATTTGTGGTTTTCCCCTATAAATGAGATGATTGAACTTGATTTCAAAAAGTTTGGTCTTTACACATGTTTTTCCCTCTGGACGGGTTATTGATTTGAAATTAATTAATGATTTAAACATATTTTTTAAATCAATTAATGACTTAATATACCCAAATTAACATGATGATGAGCAAAATTCATAATGAACAATTCAACTATCATGATGTGTGACTTGTGATTCAGTTGTTATGCCATGATTTTTGTTATGATTTTTGTTATTGTGTTTGCCCTAACTACTCGAGAGGAAGGGTAGTCGCGGATCCTAACGTGATTTACCTAGTCATTCGGGAGGAAGAGTGACCATGCGGGATTGATACTCGGTGTGGTTTCATGCATAGCTAGGGATGGCAATTGGGCGGGGCGGGGCGGGTGCGGGTACCCCTCCCCCGCACTTGTACCAGCCAGAAAATTTTATACCCGTCGCGGGTACATTTTCAACATCTATATCCGCCTAGGCTGGTATATTCCTAAATCCACACCCGCTCCACCACCCAAGTGGATATCCGCCACCCGCCAATACCTGCTTGTACCCGCCAGCTATATTTTGTAATCAATTCATTTGTCATTTTGTCAACCTGTCATATTTTGCCTCAAAATCCATTATTATTGGGCTTATGGGCTACTAAAATTGTGTGTGCCAAATTATTTGGGCTTTAGATAAATATAAAGTTGTACAAATAAAATTATAGTTGGCGGATATAAGACGGGTGGGTGGATTTGGGGCGGGAGGTTGGATGCGGGGCAGGGCAGGCGCGTATGAGGAGGGTATAACTGCAAATCCACCACCTACTCATACCCGCCTACTACCCGTCAAAGTTATACCCATACCCGCCTACTACCCGCCAAAGTTATACTCATACCCGTCTACTACCCGCCAAAGTTATACTCATACTCGCTCCAACTGGGTGCGGTGCGAAATCCGCAAAATTGTACCCACATGCCATCTCTATGCCTAGCTATTCGGGAGGAAGGATTTTTTATTTATGTGTCCCTTATTCTATCTCGTGTATATCAGTATATATCCACTACATATTTGTTTATCTCTTTATATCATGTATATTTATTTATATCTATGAAAATATATTGATAGCATATATTGATATACATGATACAGTGACATCTATGAAAATGTGTACGTGTGGTATACATTAATATACGTGATATATGCGTGCTACACACATTTCGTAGTGGTGTTTTTCATGTCGGGTTGTTCACTTCAAACCATTCATATTAACTATGATCTTCCTCAAATTTTGTGTAATGTAGGCGTTAATAACCAATTCTATAAATACTCACTCACACTCGTTCAATTCAATAAAAAGAAAATAAGTAGAAGTGAGAAGAAAAAAAAAGTTCGATGTGTTAATACTTCGTATTTTTTTCTAGACAAAACTTTTTATAATTATGTATCCAAAAGTTTCCAAATTGATACTCGGTTGGCAGAGTTGTTGTGAGTTCTTCAATTGGTAAATCCAATTATATGTCACCGACTTTTCTTCAAAATAGAGCTTTTCATTTTTTATATGTATTTGGAATAATGGATGCGCTGCTAAATTTTTGGGGATATATATTTTGAAATGTGAAACTAGAAAGAAAATATTGATTTTCCTATGCCAAATTTTGTGGACTTCAATTGCTAAATCTGATTTTTGGTAAAAATATGTCATTATCGATTGGGAGTTGTATATAGATATCAACGTCTCTTTTCAAAAGTTTATGCACAAATACTTGATCTCTTATTAAATTGGATTTAAAATTATATTTTTTCCCTTTCACGTTTAAAATAGGCTTCCTTCTAATTTGGTATACAATATTTGCTTTGCTATTTTCTATGTACGATTCTCACAAAAAAATTATGTGTATTTTATCTTCGTTGTTACTTCGATTTTCCGGCATGCCTTTGTGCCATATTTTTCCTTCACATTATTTCTTCTCCAACAACGGTTCATATCAATGTATTTGTGTAAAAGGTATAATTTTATTTTTCTAATTTTCCTCTAATATTAATTATGCAAGCATGCACTTTTCATCGACGAGTAGTGTTTTTGAATATGTCATGTTAATTTGTTGATACTATTGTATATAGGTTTAGTTGAAAACTGTTTTTCAATGATGAATAAGAAAAAGGCTTTGGGGGTATAATTTTACCTTTTTTTTTTTTATGTTGTATACATTTTTTTAGCATAAAATGCATTGTAAATCGACTTAAACATGTAGGGGTGTTACAACAACCAACATATGTTGAAAAGGATTTAGACCAACTCAATTCAACCATTTTTAAATATGGGCGCAATGGCGTGGGCAAAAAAAAAACGAGGATTGATGTAGCATCTTCTTCATTTGGACGGTTTACGAAGATCACTACTGAATATGATGAATCTCCCACAACTGTATCGGGGCATATGATTTCATTGAACCATTCCAGTCTTTGATCTCACACCATGTGTCACCTCTCTAGTCAAACATATAGAGTAGATGCGCATCTTCGTCAGCTTATAGTTGACCTTCTTTTTAGCCCTACCAGAAAGGGCATATATAATGAGACACCATCTATTACTAACCTAGTGAACGATAAAAAAATAATCAGCATAATGTTGACACCTAATTTTTATCCTCCAATACTTTATTAAATTATTTAGAGTTCATGAGTTATGAGCGGAGTAAAATATGCATTTTACAGCGCGACAATGATTTTATAAAATTATTCCGGTGATATTTTATCATGTTATTTGGCAAAATATTATCAAATATATTATTGTATATCGTTTGCCTATTTTTACATATTTTAGAGAAATATATATCAATTTCTATAATTTAAAGAGGACAATTATTTGATTAATTATCTAAATTAATTATAATAAATTGATAAATATTTTACTCCATGAATTTAGAAAAAATTGATTAATTAAATACGGTGTCAAAAATAATATCTCACTTTTATTCCATAAATGGATTCTTAGTCGGGTTTGTGTTTTAATTTTAACCTCAAATTGGTTTTAATTGGCCGTTTTGGCTACAATTGAAATTTAAAATGACCATTGGTTAATTTAATCACGTGGCCACATTTACACAAACTTCGTTAAATAGCCTTAACCGCTTCTATTTCATGATTTTTGGGCCCTTTCCTTTTTAAATCGACGGAGCCCAGTCCAACAAGGACCAAGGCCCAGCCCAACCGCATTTTATCCACGAAAGACAAGGGCAAAGCCCAGCCCAATGAGTCTTGTCTCCCTCTCCCTCCCCTTTTGAATTTAATTAAAAAATGATCGAAAATCAAAACTACCACATCGGTAGATTGGGAAGAGTTAGGGGCTTTTGGCTTCTATCCTCTTCTCATTATCCCCAAGCCTTGAACAGTGGAAAATTCTCAAGTTCGAGCATAAGAGTCATATTTTGAGCAATTGGAAATTCTAGAATATTTTTCTATGGTTCTCCCAGTCTAAAGTTTCTTTTTTCTTTTAATTTTTCAAGAGTCCACAAGTTATCCAGTAATTTTTATGCTCCTCCACGTAAAAGTGAACCGTAACACGTAAATTGGAGGACATGAATCGAAAGTAGACTAAGATTGAAAGTAAAAGTTCAAGGGGCATGATAAGGAAAAAAAGAGCAAGTTTCTTAACAAAATGATGAATAAGTTGAGGTCCTCCTGTGGTGAAAATGACTCAGATGATGACAATGTTAAGGATTTGGAGCTCACATTTTCCTCCACTTCCAACTCCATGTGATGCATATTTTAGGGAGTCGTTCCTAATTTACTTATTTTATTTAATTGTGTTGAGGATAATGCAACATTTTAAGGTTTGGGGTGATATTATTTTGTTATGCATTGTACAATTGAAGCCTTATTATTGAGTTTGTGGATGTTGATATATTTTGATAACTTGGTAGCATGGATTGATTATTTTCTTAGTTACTTTAATTATACTAGTTTTACTTGTGCTATGTTTTGTTTTTGTTGAGTAGTTATTTTATTAGTTTTTCTTCTTGTAGTCTTAATATATGTATATAGCTATCATAAGAAAACTATGCATAACACTAGAATATTCCACCATGAGCTAGTCTCCTTCCTATGTAGGCCCTCTACAACAACAACATACTTGTGTAATTCAGAAAGTGGGTTCTGGGGAGGGTAAATTGTACGCAGACTTTACCCTTACCTTGGGAGGTAGAGAAACTGTTTCCGAAAGAACCTCGGCTCAAAAGAAAACATGACAAACAAAATGTTAGATAAGGGTTGAAGAAAGTAAAGGGTCATGGAAAATACTATAGATAAGCACTAATGCAGAAAAATAACAGTAATACGATAATCGCAGTACAAGAAATAATAGTTAGTAACAAGAAATCGACAGACAAGAACATATAAAGGTAACACTAGACCTACTAGTATGGAAGGATACACGAGACACATACTACTACCTAACTTTTTACCATAATACGTGTCCTCCACAACCTCCTATCTAAGGTCATGGCCTCGGTAAGTTGCAATTGCGCCATGTCATATCTAATCACTTCTCCCCAAAGAAAAAATGTGTGTCAAATGGCACGTAGGTAGCATGACGACGTGGCGGATCATCACATGCATAAGTTTTGCAGATTTGGCCAGAGAAGAAGAAGAAGAAGAAATACACAGTTGAAAAAAATAACTATTGTATAGAAATAGGAAAAAGAAACACATTTGAGATAAAATATATAATGTATATTAAGGAGAAACAAGGAGAAATACATTTGAAACAAATAGATCATTACATTCGATTATGTGACAATTAATAGTTGAAAATACCCCATTGAAAGTTGATTTTTTAATTATTTTTTTTCTTTCACGTGCCTAAAAGTGGTTATATTCCCTCTCGTTTCCGCATCAAAGTCCGGGTGGTCGATGCTATCAAATTGACAAGTTTAGAAAATAAGTAGATCAATGTAAAGTTCATTTGTGTACTTAACAAAAATCGTCAAGTTCAGGGAGGTCCCGTGATATTTGTCACAAATATCTAATATTTTGGCGTCACTTTACCTCGTATCTTAGTGCTTTAATCGCATATTTTATGGTGAAATCATTGAATTTGAGCTTATGTTGGTGTATCTAGGTACAACACGAACAAATGAGCTAAAACTGAGCTATTTTGATAGATTTTCGATACAATTGTACGTGGGCAAGATAATGGAGAGATCACGCAACACATAGTGGAAAAATGGATCACTGAAGGACCATATGCGATGCATTTGTGTCGCACGCAAAGGGCAGGGACACCATCTCTATGAAGTTGGAAAAACTAGACTGACAGAGCCAGTTGTTATGCAACTACGACGCATGTCCAAGGCATGTAGACTGCTTCTTTGAAGTTTGGAAATCAGAACTCTGCAGACACACCCACGATGCATGTGCATCGCACATCAACACAATGATTTTTCTATTTTTAGTAGGATTTGATTTACTTGTTTTAGTTTTACCCTAGACTATAATAAATACATTCTTTTGGGCTTTTTTTAGGATTATGCTGGAATATTTTGTGAGACTTTGTAAGTGTACATTATTCATCTTTAATTCTTATTTTCTTTCCTTCAATTAAACCCTAGTTTTATCATGAATTCTTGTGTTCTTGATAGAATTATGAGTGGCTAAACTCATTTGTTTTGGGGTTGTGTCCGTAGTATGATTGTTGACATATATACTTGAATTGACGTTGCTAAACTATCGTATGAGTTATTTACTTAATCTTGTGCACAACTATTTTACTACTTCACAACCAATAGGATAAATCTTTAGTTCTTAGATTGAACTCGAGAGAGGAATACTAAGATAGAATGAAGATTGAGTTGAGTAGGGTCTCACCACCGGAAAATTGGGGTAGGGATTTATGACTAAGATAGAGATATACCTAGATTGCCCTACTTGGTTGAAATACACGAATTATAAGTACATTTCTGTTAATATTCATGACCATAGAGATATAGGCGTGAAAGTAATACAAATAGATGACTAGAGGACTCGAGAGATTCGTAGTCGTATAATTAACCATGTCAATCAATAACTCGGTAATGACGTAAGTCAAGGAAAGTAAAAGTGAAATATGATTACAAAACGTGCCATGACCCTGGGATGTCTCTTGTGATAAATTCCAGCCTTAACAACCGTTATTTGCAATCTGTTGGCATGCATTAATTAATTATTTACTATTCTGCATTAGTTATAAAATAAAAAAATATTCTCTTTCATACTTGCATAATTAGTAGTGATAGTGAATTCTTCTATAATTGTTGATCATAAGTCTATGTGGAATTGATATTCGACTTTTACAAGTCGCTATATTACTTGGCGACCACGTATAATTGTGTGTGCATTCGGGAGCAACAAGTCTTTGGCATCATTTTCGGGTACTTAGAAATTAACTGCTTTATTAGAATAATCTATTACTGCTTAATTATCCAAGTATTAATGTCTTGATCTTATATGTTATTTGAACGCATGTAGTACAGTCGAATGTGAAGGTCTGTTAGTCAAAACAATCTTGAGGATTTCCACTATGAGCCTAGATGGATTTTTCACCAGCGCACGAGGGAAGTTAATTTTCGGGAAAATCAAGAAGCTATCGTTATGGTACATGAAGTAATGGCAGCTAACTCACCACCAACGACAATTTGAGAGGTGGAAGTACCTCTCGTGGGCAATATCCATTCGAGTATTATCAAACCTACCATTGAGGGGCACTTTGAGCTGAAGCATCCCAGATTCAATTGCTTCACTCTAACAGACATTTCACTGGTCTGCCGCACGAGGATCCTTAGTGACACATCCAAACCTTTTTGGAGATTGCGGATACTTATATGACCATCAAGGTCACTGCTGATTATGTGAGGTTGACACTATTTCCATTCTATCTGCTTAGGGACACCAAGAAGTGGTTACAAGTAGAACCAACAAACTCCATGACCTCCTACGATGATCTAGCGAGAATTTTTTTGACTAAGTTCTTTCCATCTGGAGAAATCATTAAAGATATTACATAATCGAAAGAGAGCCTTAGGGTGGCAGATATCAGACATTTAGGGGATTAACCCGGCATTCTACATGCATAAGATATTCTTGGAATAAAATCATACGCCAAGTGTTCAGCATCAAAGAAAATTGAATCCTGTCATGAAGGAAGTGGTGAAGAATGAGGTAATTAAGTGGTTGGACCCATGCATTATTTTTTTGATTTCTGACAGTAAATGGGTCAGCCTTGTACAATGCGTTCCGAAGAAAGAATGGATGACAGTGGTGACGAACGAGAAGAATGAACTCATCCCAACATGAACAATGACAGTGTGATGTATTTGTATGGATTATCGTAAGCTGAATGAGGCCATCAGAAGAGACCATTATCTAATCCCTTCATTGATCAGATGTTTGATAGATTAGCTGGTTAGAAATATTATTATTTTCTAGATGGATATTCGGGCTACAACCAGATCACAATTGCTCCTGAAGATCATGAGAAAACTACATTCACATGCCCCTATAGTACATATGCTTTCAAAAGCATGTCGTTCGGGTTGTGTAATGCGCCAACAACATTTCAACGTTATATGATGGCTATATTTATATGTGTCAGAAAGTCTTTTGATGTATGCTTGCAGAACTTATATCGTGTACTTGCTAGATGCGATGATACCAACCTGGGATTTAATTGGGAAAATGTCATTTCATAGTCCAGAAAGGCATCGTCCATGGGCATAAGGTGTCGAAAAGAGGGTTGGAAGTGGATCGTGCAAAAATGAAAGTGATTGAGAAATTACAGACGATTCATCAAGGATTTATCTAAAATATCTAATCCTATGTGTAAGTTTCTCGAGAAAGAGGTGAAGTTCATGTTCAGCGAAGCATGTCTACAAGCATTCAAATAGTTGAAGAGAAGGTTAGTAATTGCTCCAATTATGATAGCGCATGACTGGACTCTTTCTTTTGAAATAATGTGTGATGACAGTGACACTGCCGTGGGAGCCGTCCAAGGCTAGAGAAAGGAGAAGATTTTCCTCTTGATTTACTACGCCAGCAAAATTCTTGATGTTGCTCAATTGAGTTACATCGTCACTGAGAAAGAGATGTTGGCGGTTGTGTATGTCTTCGGTAAAATTTGGTCCTATCTTTTATGAATAAGTGTCATTGTATAGGGATCATGCTGCAATCCGATACTTATTTAACAAGAAAGACACGAAACCAAGGCTTATTCGGTGGATTCTGTTACTTCAAGAATTTGAAGTGGAGATTAAGGATCACAAGGGAACTAAAAATCAAGTTGTTGACCACCTGTCGCGGTTAGAGAGTCATGAACATATGGTGGAAGATGGGAAAATTCGAAAGGTTCTCCCTAATGAGCAACTCTTTGCAATTCCAGTGGCAGACGTACCATGGTATGCATATATGGTGAACTTATTGGTGAGTGGAATTTACCCACCTGAAACTACCACACAATATAGAAGAAAACTGTATCACGATTCGTGATTCTGTATATGGGATGAGCCTTATTTGTTCAAGCAGGGTCCTGACCAGTTGATAAAGAGGTGTATTTCACAGATAGAAGTGCAACACGTCTTAGAAAGTTGTCATTCCTCGCCATATGGGGGACATCATAGTGGTGATCGTACAACCGCCAAGGTCCTGCAATCATGTCCCACCATTTTTAAGGACGCACATGTATTTGCTCGAAGTTGTGATAGGTGCCAACGAACAGGGACCATATCGAGAAAACATGAGATGCCTCTGAACAATATTCTTGAGGTGGAGATATTTAATGTTTGGGGCATTAATTTTATGGGTCCCTTTCCACTATCCTATGGGAACAAATATATTCTACTGGCACTGGATTACGTGTCTAATTGGTTTGAGGCAGTCCCTATACCTACTAGTGATACCAATGTGGTGGTAGGTTTTGTTAAAAAGATGATCTTTACGAGGTTTGGAACCCCAAGGGCCATTATTAGTGATGGAGGGCTGTGTTTTTCTTTTTAAATTTGATGAAGACATTTTTGGCTAAGTATGGGGTCAGTCACAAGGTGGCAACTGCGTATCACCTACAAACTAGTGGGAAGGTAGAGGTCTCGAATATAGAGGAAAGCAGATTCTAGAGAAGACAATGAATGCCCAAATAAAGGATTAGTATGTGAAACTTGATGATGCACTATGGACCTATCGAACTGCGTAGAGGACCCCAATAGGAACGTCTCCCTATAGTATGATCTATGGAAAAACGTGTCATCTTCCAGTCGAATTGGAACACAAGGCATATTGGACTATCAATAAGCTCAACTTAAACTTGGGAGTTGGCAGGGAATAAGCGAATGTTACAGCTGCATGAACTTGAGGAATTCAAATTGCATGCCTACGTGAATGAAAAGTTATAAAAAGAGAAGACCAAGAGATGGCATGATAAGCATATCCAATAACATTCATTTGAGCCATGACATTAAGTGTTGTTGTTCAACTCTAGGCTTAGATTATTCCCAAGAAAGCTTAGGTCCAAGTGGTTGGGCCCTTTTGAGGTACTAAGAATGACGCAGCACGGGCGGTGGAGCTCCAAAAATCAGATTCCGAGTAAACTTTATTGGTGAACGGTCAGCGGGTAAAGTATTATTTAGCTAAGGACGTGAACTTATAAAAGACCTTAGTGGAGCTGACCAATGAATGATAAGAGGTAACCAACGTCGTGTCGCGATGTTAAATCAGGCGTTTCACGGGAGGCAACATGTGCTTTTGTAATTTAGAATATGAAAAATAAAAAAAAGTATGACGTGCCATAATATTTAATTAAGGCACTTGTTGGGAGGTAACCCAACCTTTTATAATGTCACATGTGTTCATGTTGTAGGAATAAGGAAGGAGCGAGAGTGAAAAACGAGGCAACATTGACTTAAGAAAATATGAAAAATTGCTCCAGATTTGTAGTGTGCTCTGCGTGTGAGTCACACAAACAAAGCACATATGTCTGAGAATTTTAGTTAAAAAAAATTCAGAGAGGGCAAACACTCGCTATACATGTGCGACACATATCCCTTCTGAATTTCAGAGATGGATCTGACCCGCGCTGGTTGTGCGACGCACGTCCAGCACACGGGTCGGCCCAATTCAAAATTTGAAGTCTTTTAAAACCAATAGACCCTTACAAAATTTACTTCCCTCTATCTCTCTCAAACTCTCAAGGCCGAGCAAAAACCATCCCCTACTTATTTTAACTTTCAATTAAACTCAAGAATCATCTTACATCATTTATTAACACTACAATGTAAGTGAATTTCATCATCAATCCATGAATTTCCCCTTCCTTATTTACCTTGTTCTTGAGTTTTAATTTGAAATCGAAAGCTAGGGTTGATGGGATTATGCGACATTGGGTGGGGTTGGTATTGTTTTGTTGATTCTTGATTGCTAGGGCTAGAAGATGACCCTCATTGAAAAAGGAAGGGTTTTATAACCCACATTGTTGTAAAAATCAAAGGGATGATTCTATGCCCACAATATGTTTGATAAATTATTTGAACCATATTTTTGGTGATAATTGTGAAGTATTGAGTAGCAATGAAACTTTAAACATCTATTCAAACATTTGGGCATCCAAAAACACGCAAGAATGAGGATTTGAGAGAAATTTTTACAATGAGCTTGAAAACACCCTAAGTCCTATAACATGTTTTTATTGTTTTCTTAGATGTAGCATAGAGTAGACAACTTCTTTGTTTTACATTTTTGTACTGTAGTTTGTAGTAAGTGTGGGGTCAGTTCAACCCCGGGATAATGAACTATGAAAGTACCCGAATAGAAATGTCAAGTAGTTCAAAAATAGGTAGTTTGAAATAAGTGAGGGGTTGTTCCACGACCCTTCTTGTGGATTATATATACTTATTGTTTGGATGCTTATTTTTGCATGTACTATAGGCAACCCAAAGTCAAAGGGAAAGGCAATTGTAACATCCTCATCTCATGACACTAAAAGGGGGCACTCTCGAAACCCTCCAAAAAAGTAACAGACTCCTAAATTCGAGGCGGGAAAAAATCCTACTATCCCGGTTCCCCAAAGAGTTGCCCACCTCCCTAGTCCATACTTTGTAGGAGCGGGGCATGTTGAAGGGTGGTATGATGACTTTGATTTGTCGGAGGGTTACATACCCGAGAGGGCAGTGAACATAGGACCATTGAAGTGTAATTTCAGAGATATTTACAACAAGATAATTACCATGGGTTGGAAGAAAGTCTTCAATCAACCTGGGCCTGCTAACATTGATATGGTTCTGGAGCTTTATGCTAATTTTGATCAATAATGATCCCTTGAGGAGGAGTACCCGGTTGTTGCATTTCAAAAAGAGTGGGTTCATTTGCAGCCATCCACTTTATGTGCTATACTCGGAGTGCCTGATCATCCGATAGAACTATTGTAGGAGTTTATTGAGAGGCCCGACTAAAAGACATATGAGAGACATTGTGTGGGCCTAGTTCTACGGCCAAGTGGTCACACTATGATGGAAAGTACCGGAGACACAAGAGTTTGAGGATGAGCAATTTTTGTAGAGAGGCTCGGGTGTGGTTACGGTTGTTGAATAATATGATCATGCCTCTTGATCATTACTCAAGTGTGAGTAAGGTGAGGGTGCGCATAATGTATTTATTAATGAAGGGGTTGCCCATTAACACTAGGTATTTGATGTTAAAAGAAATGAAGCAGGTAACGGAGTGCAACTCCAAAAGGTTGAGTTAAGGCAATATGCTCACAACATATTTGATGACTCTGAACAGTGACTTGGCATACACATTTGACAGGGTTCTTGACCCTATTGATAGTATGGTTGATATTTCAAAGGTCATGGCACCGGGCAATCCGTGGAGCACAACCTTACTTCGGGCATGTCTACCTTAATCACCCAAATGCACAAGATGATGGTGATTCAGGGAGAGCACTTTCAGTTAGACTATTATAGTGTCTATGCCGAGGCCCCGCACACTGTATACTCCAAGGTGTTGCTTGGTGAGGATGCCCATCTGCCTGAGGATGTCTGTTCCGTAGATCTGATGCAGACTGACTTAGAAGTTGGTGAAGAAGTGAAGTCGCAGCCACAAAGTGACCCTGATGATGAGGAAGAAGAAGACATGTCCAAGCCGGAAGACGGTGAGGACGGTGATAAGGAGGATAAGGCCCTAGTGGGATCCAGGAAGTATTTCTGACCTTACTTTGCTTTTAATTGTTTGTAGATGCATTGAGGGCACTACATATTTTAAGTGTGAGGTGGAAATACATCCCATGTATTATACAATTTTGAGGTTAAGGGTGTTGATTAATATGCCTTAGGATTTTCTTTTAGTTGTTTTGAGTCTTAGAAAAAAATAGAAAAGTGAAAATTTTCAAAAAGTTTTTTTATTTTATTTAATATCTTCTTAAGTCCCTCGTTAGTGGCATACATCACCCAACCCCTTAGATTTTTTATGGCATCGGTTCTTTCCTGAGGGGAAGCCTTTGAATCGGGTAATAGTTTTTTTATGAACCAAGTCCCAAAGCCAGTCTAATGATAGATACTCAGGTTAGGTGAAATACGATAATGAGCAATTCTCTGTATTTAAAAATCAAAAGCATGCTCAATAAAAAGAAAGAAAAATTAACCTTCCTTGAGACACTTAGGTTCGTCTTCATGACTCGTAGATGACTCATTTGAGCTTAATGTGAATTATATTATACTTGCCTAAATTGAGGAATGATATGGATTCACCTTGAGTTAATTGTGTGCCATGTGTGTGTAAGGTATTTGTATGTACTCCATGTTTTGTGTTGGTGTCTAGAACTTGCCCGGTGTGTTCACAAAGTAAAATGAAGTTGTTGATCTAGGAAGTGATAGAGGCCTTCTTTGTTAGCCAAAAATTTACCTAAATTGCTTGCCTATGAATAATTTCCCTAGTCAGCCCCGTCGAGTCTTTAGACTTGTTCTTTGGTAACTACTGACAAGCCTATTCCCGTTCATTCTATTTGACCTTAATTTGATCCTTCTTACTCCTTGAGCACTTTAATGATGCAATTGAAAATGGGGTAGAAAAAGTGAAAAAGAAAAAAATGGGATGGTTTACTAGTTGATGTCTCAAAACAGTTTATGAGTGCACATGAGTATTAAATGTAGAATTTGCTAGTTGGGAATGTTGATAAGTATAAAAAGAAGAAAGAAAATACTAAAAAAAATGAAAAAAGGGAAGTTTGAAACGTAAAAAAGTTGTTCATGCTAGCTGGTGTATGTGAAATAATTGGTGCTTAATATTTGGGGCATGATTGGGATGAATGGGTGTTGGTTAATTTAATTGTGTTTGGTTAGTAAATGAGTGAATAATTGTGAAAGTTCTGTGTATTAAAGTGCTTAGGGAGGATAGTCACTATTTTATCCAAACTCTTAGCCTACATTACAACCCGTTAAGACCTCATTGATCCTGGATTTAACATACTTGTATTAGTGAAGCAGTTACACTAAGGGCAAGCCTATGGTTCATTATATATTGCACGTGAGGTTCTTTGTGAGAGTGAGCGTAAATTGTTGATTGATTATGTCCATTAAAACTAGTTCAAAGTGAAAATTATGTGAGATATGAACAACTCTCTTTCGGTGAGGGCGCATAATTGACTTAGGATAGGTGAAATATTGGTTTCTCTGTGGGTATCATAATAATTATGTTTGAAGTGGTGTCGTTGAGTTAGTTTTGAGTTTAAGTTGTTTCTAGAAGGTTTTTTGTGATTTTATATGAAAAGCATGTTGGCCTGAGTTTAGAGGAATTTGCTGGAATTACGACTCTAAATATGATTTTTGAAAGTGTTATGTTGGCCGAAGCCCGAGTAGATCTGTTTTGATTGGTGGTTGTTGTGTCTGGTTAATGCAATAGTTGCTATTGATTTGCTCGAGGGCGAGCAAAGTCTAAGTATGGGGTGGTGATATTTGGCACAAACATCTAATATTTAGTGTCACTTTACCTCGTATCTTAGTGCTTTAATCACGTATTTTATGACAAAATCATCGTATTTGAGCTTATGTTGGTGTATCTTGTGTATCTAGGTACAACATGAACAAATGAGTTGAAACTGAGCTATTTTGATAGAATTTTGATACAATTGTACGTGGGTAAGATGATAGAGAGACCGCACAACACTTAGTGAAAAAATGGATCACTGAAGGACAATGTGTGAACCATTTGCGTCGCACACACAGGGCAGGGACACCATCTCTCTAAAGTTGAAAAAACTAGACTGACAGAGCCAGTTGTTATACAGCTGCGTCACATGTCCAAGACACGTAAACTGCCTCTCTGAAGTTTGGAAATCAGAACTCTGCAGACACACCCGCGATGCATGTGCATCGCACATCAGCACAACGATTTTCCTATTTTTAGTAGAATTTGATTTACTTGTTTTAGTTTTTACCCTAGACTACAAGTAGACTCTTTTGGGCATTTTTAGGATTATGCTGGAATATTTCGGGAGACTTTGTAAGTCGTACGTTATTCATATTTAATTCTTATTTTCTTTCATTCAATTAAACCCTAGTTTTATCATGAATTATTGTGTTCTTGATAGAATTATGAGTGGCTAAACTCCTTTGTTTTGGAGTTGTGGCCGTAGTATAATTATTGACGTATAAACTTGAATTGACGTTGCTAAACTATCATATGAGTTATTTACTTAATCTTGTGCACAATTGTTTTACTGCTTCGCGACTAGTAGGATAAATCTGTAAGTCTTAGATTGAACTCTAGAGAGGAATACTAAGATAAAACGAAGATTGAGTTGAGTAGGATCTCACCACCGAAAAATTGGGGTAGGGATTTGTGGCTATGATAAAGATATACCTAGATCGCCCAGCTTGGTCGAAATACATGAATTATAAATGCATTTGTGTTAATGTTCACGACCATAGAGATATATGCCCTGAAAGTAATACAAATAGGTGACTAGAGGACTCGAGAGATTCGTAGTCATATAATTAACCCTGTCAATCAATAACTCGGTAATGAAGCAAGTCAATGAAAGTAAATGCGCAACATGATTACAAAACGTGCCATGACCCAGGGATGTTTTTCTCCTGTGATAAATTCCATCCTTAACAACTGTTATTTGCAATATGTTAGAATACATTAATTAATTATTTACTTTTCTGCATTAGTTATAAAACGAAACAATATTCTCTTTCATACTATCATAATTAGTAGTGATAGTGAATTCTTCTATAATTGTTGATCATAAGTGTCTGTGAGATCGATATCCGACTTTTACAAGTCTCTATATTACTTGGCGACCACTTTATTTTTTGTTAATTAGGTACTGATAAATTATCATAATGATTTAGTTTAACAAATTATTGATTAAAATATCAACAAATAATTTAAATAATATCACATAGAGGATTGATTTTTCTTTTAAAGATTACATAACCTACAACTGGAATATCGATATAAATGTATAAAGTGGGGCTTAGTAGAGGTGGTATGACACCTTTCTCGGGCATGGAAAGACATTTTATCTTTTTTGTCATTTTTTTGCCTTATAATATATTTTCTATTAAATATTTACTTGACACAATTTTTCCTCCTTCCAGGAAAATGAATGAAACGTTGCCACAGTGGCAATAATGCAACAACCACAACTGTTCAAATAAATGTTGCAATAATTGTGATAATTAAACTTGAAAAGGAGCAACACGGGATCATCTTTTTCTTCGTTCTCTTGTCTTTCACCTATTTAACTTGGGCTAGCGGTGTAGAACATCGTAGTCGTCATGACGTAGCATAAATTTTATCTTAATTATATTTTCGGTTTACAAGGAAGAATGTGTTGGAAATTTGCCTTTGGCGAGAGTTGCGTCCGACCAACTTTAACGGCTTAAACACTAGTGTGACGCATGTTGGAGAATTCGGTTATTCACACGTGCATGATCTACTAAGTACGTAGATAACCGTAGGGCCAAGGATCGTCAAATTTCGTTGAGAAATGAGAGAGATATTGGTCCACGAAGTGAGGTGTTTGAAGTATGGAAAAGTATGGTATGGGATCAATTCTTCCTCATCGGTGGAGGAAGAAAGAATTGTTTTGTTTATAAGACTCAAAGTTGGCTTGGGGTTTGGGACCCCAAGGGGTATCCCGTGTGTTTAAATGAGGGAAGACCTAGATGTGCTTCGGTTCGAGGAAAGCCCACACGCGCTCCGCCATCGTCCGCCCGTTCGGTCCAGTTCCGGGTTCATGGGCTCATGGGCTCATGGGCTTATGGGCTCATGGGCTGTGTTCTTCTGATATTATCTTTTTGGACCAAGATGTACAGTTTGGTCCCTGAAGTTTCAAGAAAGTCAGAATTGGGCACTGAGCAGAAACGTCCACCAGCACTCAATTCAGCCATTTATTTTGGCTGAATTACTCTTACTAAATGGTCAATCCGTTGCACATCTTCACCATTTATTTTGGAGGAATTACTACCTCCATAATTGCCATTACTTGGCCAGTAATGGCACTTATGGAGGCAGTTCATCAGCCTCTCCTTCAACTATATAAAGGACCCCTTGTCACCATTGTTGAGGTACACGAAAATTCATAAACAGAAACAGATTTTAGTCTTCCTACAACTCCAGCATCATTTCATTACTCAAAATTCTGCACGGTAGCACTTGAATTTCATTTGCTCAATTGTTTCTTTGTTGTTTTATCTTAGGAGACAATTGTTCAGGACGTATAAATGATACATACGGGGCAATATTGTCTTAAAGACATAGTGCAAACACTCGACTCAGCATACACAAAAATAGTTCAAATTCCTTGTTCAACATTATTGTATTTTCAGTTTGTTGTTGAATTGTAATTTCAGTTCTTGTATTACTTAACAGTTACTTGTAATTTCCGTTTCCTGCACCTTTGTAACCAACAAGTTTAAGACAATATTAGCTTACTGTAACTGCTGCAACATGGCTGGAAACATGACCGATGCTGCTGCCTCTCAAGGCAATAATGTTGCCTTCCCCGCCACTGTCGCTACTGGACAAGGCAGCAACTCTGCTGCCTTCACTTGTGTTGCCGCTACTGTTTAAGGCAGCAACTCTTCTGCCTTCCCGACTGCTACTGCTTCACCTTTTGCCTCACACCATGATAGTCCTGAAAAATTCATGGGATCAGAATTTAAGAGATTGCAACAAAAGATGCTTTTCTACTTAACTGTTATGGGCATGGCCGGTTCCTAACGGAAGATCCTCCACGAGCTGGAGATGAAATGGACTCTTCGTCTGCTGAAACGGGTGAAAGGGGCCTTGGTATCCATGTCGTTAACGACATGAAGATGGTTCTTGATGTATGGAATCATAACGATTTCATGTGTAAGAATTACATACTGAATTGCTTGGCAGACCCTCTCTACATGGTCTATTGCACCGTTGGCACTGCCAAAGAGCTGTGGGAAAAACTGCAAAAGAAGTACAACGCACAAGATGCGGGTACTAAGAAGTTCATCATTGGTAAATTTCTAAAATTCCAAATGGTGGATAGTAAGACAGTGATGTCCCAAGTCCAGGAGTTCCAAATGATTTTACATCACCTGGATTTGGAAGGAATGAAACCAAATGAGCAGTTTTTGGTTGCATCACTGATTGAAAAGTTACATCCTTCGTGGAATGAGTTTATGAGTTACTTAAAACTCAAGACAAAGGAGATGACATTTGAAGAGCTTGTTATCAAACTCCAAATCCAGGAAGATAATAAGAAGACCTTGCCTGGGGGTAGACAACCTGCTGAGGCAAAGGCAAATCTGGCTGAGGCCAAAGGGAACTCAAGCAAGAAGTGGAAGTTTCAGAAAGACGGCAAGGCCCACGCAGCGGAGATGTTCAGAGGTAACTGTCACCACTGTGGGAAACCTGGTCATAGGATCAAGGAATGCCGCAAGCTCAAGACTGAGCAACAACAGAAAGTCAAGTCTAAAGGCAAGGCGCATGCTAACGTTGTCAAGGACACGCTCCTGGATACCATGATTGAGGAATTCTCGGCAGTGGTGCTAGAAGCCAACTTGGTTGAGAATCCGATGTAGTGGTGGATGGACACAGATGCTACCAGACACATCTGTTCCAATAGAGATGTCTTCTCCACGTACACACCGGTCACCGACAAGAAGCTGTTCATGGGCAACAACGCTTCCTCTAACGTGCTGGGGGTAGGAAAGATGGTCCTGAAGATGACTTCTGAAAAGGAGCTCACTCTGAAGGAAGTGATGCACGTCCCAGAGATTAGAAGAAATTTAATTTCTGGACCTTTATTGGTTAATGCTGGTTTTAGGCTAGTGTTTGAATCCAATAAGTTTGTACTCACTAAAAATGGCATATTTGTGGGGAGAGGCTTCGTCTGTGAATGCCTCTTCAAAGTGAATGACATGTCTGTAATGCGTCCAAGTAATAAAGTTGAACCTTCTTCTTATTTGCTTGAGTCTTCTAATTTATGGCATCATAGATTAGGACATGTTAACTACAAGTCTATCCAAAAGCTGGTAAAGATGGAGTTGTTATCGTATATCGACGTAAACCCTCAACATAACTGTGAGGTGTGTGTAGAGGCAAAACTCACCAAGCTTTCTTTTCGATCCGTCGAAAGGAATACCTCTCCTCTAGAACTTATTCACACAGATATATGTGATTTAAAGTTCGCACAAACTAGAGGGGGGGACAATTACTTTGTGACATTCATTGATGATAGCACAAGGTATTGTTACATTTACTTGTTGAAAAGTAAGGATGAAGCCTTTGAAGCGTTCCGACGTTATAAAGCAGAAGTTGAAAACCAACTAAGCCTACTGATTAAATCCATTCGTAGCGATAGAGGGGGAGCATACGTAGCGCCATTTGAGGAATACTGTGCCCAAGAAGGCATTGTTCATCAAACGACGACTACATACTCACCTCAATCGAACAGTGTGGCGGAACGTAAGAACCACACATTGAAAGAAATGATGAATGCCTTGCTTATCAATTCTGGTCTTCCATAAAATATGTGGGGAGAAGCCGTCCTTACCGCTAATACGATTCTTAACAGAGTCCCACATAAGGGTAAGGACAAAACTCCATATGAATCATGGAAGGGAAAGAAACCCACCTACAAATATTTTAAGGTGTGGGGTTGTTTGGCAAATGTTAAAGTACCCAAGCCAAAATAGGTCAAGATTGGGCCTAAGACTGTAGATTGCATATTCATCGGATATGCAAATAACAGTAGTGATTATCGCTTCTTAGTGCATAAGTAAGATATTTCAGATATCCACTAGGGTACAATCATGGAATCAAGGAATGCTCTATTCTTTTAAAGCACCTTTCCTAGAAAGGAAAAAGACATAACATCTCGCAAACGAAGTTATGAGCAAAGCTCTCAAGAACCGGGAGTCGTCGATGGCCCGGATCTAGATGATTCAGATCTAGCGGATCTCGAGGTGGCTGAACATCCGAAATCTAGTGTTTCAGATTCTCAGAACTTGGAGACTCCAGAGATTGATCTAAGGCGAAGTAAAAGGGCCAGGAAGGATAAATCCTTCGGTCCAGACTTTGTAGCTTATATGGTTAATGATGAATCAAAGACAATTGCTAAGGCGTTGTCAACTCCAGAAGCACCGCTTTGGAAAGAAGCTATTGAGAGTGAAATAGGCTCCATTCTGCATAACCATACTTGAGAGTTGGTTGATCTTCCTCCGGAAAATAAATCGTTGGGTTGTAAATGGATACTCAAATGGAAATACAAAGCAGATGGGTCTATAGACAAGTACAAGGCCAGGTTGATAGTCAAGGGCTATCGGCAGACAGAAGGCTTTGACTACTTTGACACATACTCCTCGGTATCCCGGATGACATCCATACGAGTATTTATTGCGATCACAGCTTTGCGTGACCTTAAGATACATCAAATGGATGTCAAGACAGCCTTCCTAAATGGTGATTTGGAAGAATAAATTTCTATGGACCAACCCGAGGGGTATGTGGTTCAAGGGCAAGAGAAGAAAGTCTGTCGGCTTGTCAAATCTCTGTACGGGCTGAAACAAGCCCCGAAGCAATGTCACGAAAAAATTGATAGTACTCTACTATCGAAGGGTTTCGCCATTAATGAGTGTGATAAATGTGTCTACACGAAAGATAACTCTGACTCATTTGTTATGATATGCCTGTATGTAGACGATATGTTAATCATAGGAAGCAGTCCTAGGGTAATCCTAGAGACTAAGAACATGTTGAAACAATGCTTCGACATGAAGGATATGAGTATTGCAGATGTCATCTTAGGGATTAAAATCTCTAAGACGTCTGACGGACTGGTCTTATCTCAATCTCACTACATCAAGGATGTTTTGAGAAAGTTCGAGACGTTAGACAGTTCACCGATAAAGTCACTAATGGATACAAATCAAAAGCTTGATAAAAATATTGGTGCACCTGTATACCAGGAGCGATATGCACAGGTGATCGGTAGTTTGATGTAGATAATAAACTGCACCCGACCTGATATTGCTTATGCAGTCAATAAGTTGGCTAGGTTCACCCATAATTCGAGTGATAATCACTGGAAGGAGTTGAATCGGGTATTACAATACCTGAAATACACGTTAAATTTTGGGTTACACTATTCGAGATATCCAGCTGTACTAGAGGGGTATAGTGATGCAAACTGGATATCTGATATAGAGAACACCAAGTCCACCAGTGAGTATGTATTTATAATTGGTGGTGGGGTTGTATCTTTGAAATCCTCTAAGCAAACTTGCATCGCCCGATCCACAATGGAATCGGAGTTTATCGTTTTAGACAAAGCAGGAGAAGAAGCTGAGTGGCTTCATGACTTCTTAGAGGATGTTCCGTGTTGGAACAAACCCATACCTTCGGTAATGATCCACTGCGACAGTCAGTCGGCTCTAGGAAGGGCACATAATGCTATGTACAACGGCAAGTCTCGTCATATTCGATGGAGGCATAAGACCGTTAGGCAACTGATCACCACATGTATAATATCCATTGATTACATTAAGTCAAATGATAATATAGTAGACCCATTGACAAAGGGTTTACCCAAGGATCAGATGGCTTGCCTGTCTAGGGGAATGGGCTTAAAATCCAAAATATAAGGACCAATACAGTGGTAAACCAACCTTACTAACTGGAGATCCCAGTAATTTGGTTCAATGGGAAAACTAAGCTGTGAAGGTTCAGTTGATCGCTTCAGTGGAAGCATGAGCACTTCAGATAGTGATTTCTGTAAAGAAACACCAAATCCAAAGCCGTTCCCGCGATAGACGTTAAGTGTTATCTGCAGTATGGGTAAAGGTTAAGTTTTTAAAATCTTTAATGATCCTCAACAGTTGAGGTTAGGTTTTGGAAAACTTTTTATGATTCCTAACACTTGTGAAGTGAGGTATAGAAGGATACCTTATAGGAGACCACCTATTTAAGTACGAGGACGGGCCGCCTCAAATGAACACACTTAAGAATCCTAGAAGTTGTCCATGGCCACAACGGACAAAACATTACGAAGAAGAGAGTAAGAGAATTTGTTGTGTTGGTACTATTGACTTGGCTTACACTAAACACTGACGGTTCAAGATATCATGTTCACTGCGCAGTAAGTAAGTCCGATGATATTTAACTATGGAAGGTTCAAAGCTGAAGCTACCTTTCATTATGCAACATCGATCTGCTGAAATATTGCTGGAAATGAAAAGGCAACATGTGAGTGTGCCAAAATCTCTTTCAAGAGGGGATTGTTGGAAATTTGCCTTTGGCGGGAGTTGCGTCCGACCAACTTTAACGGCTTAAACACTAATGTTACGCATGTTGGAGAATCCGATTCTTCACACGTGCATGATCTACTAAGTATGTAGATAATCGTATGGCCAAGGATCGTCAAATTTCGTTTAGAAATGAAAGAGATATTGGTCCACGAAGTGAGGTGTTTGAAGCATGGAAAAGTGTGGTATGGGATCAATTCTCCCTCATCGATGGAGGAAGAAAGAATTATTTTGTTTATAAGACTCAAAGTTGGCTTGGGGTTTGGGACCCCAAGAGGTATCCCATGTGTTTAAAGGATGGAGGACCTAGATGTGCTTCGGTTCGAGAAAAGCCCACACACGCGCCGCCGCCGCCCGCCAGTCCGGTTCCGGGTTCTGAGTTCATGGGTTGTGGGCTGTGCTTCTTCTGATATTATCTTTTTGGACTAGAGAACTTTGCCATATGTACAGTTTGATCCCTGAAGTTTCATATGTATAGTTTGGACCAGAATTCTTTCATATCTACATTTTGGTCCCTGAAGTTTCAAGATGTACAGTTTGGTCCTTGAAGTTTCAAGAAAGTCAGAATTGGGCACTGAGCAGAAACATCCACCAGCACTCAATTCAGCTATTTATTTTGGCTGAATTACTCTTACTAAATGGTCAATCCGTTGCACATCTTCACCATTTATTTTGGAGGAATTACTACCTCCATAATTGCCATTACTTGGCCAGTAATGGCACTTATGGAGGCAGTTCATCATCCTTTCCTTCAACTATATAAAGGACCCCTTGTCACCATTGTTGAGGTACACGAAAATTCATAAATGTAAATGATTTCGCCTTTCCTACAACTTCCAGCATCATTTCATTACTCAAAATTCTTCACGGTAGCACTTGAGTTTCCTTTGCTCAATTGTTTCTTTGTTGTTTTATCTTGGGAGACAATTGTTCAGAACGTATAAAGGATACATACGGGGCAATATTATCTTAAAGACATAGTGCAAACACTCGACTCAGCATACACAAAAACAGTTCCAGTTTCTTGTTCAACATTATTGTAATTTCAGTTCTTGTATTACTTAGCAGTTACTTGTAATTTTCGTTTCCTACACCTTTGTAACCAACAAAATGTTGGTTTCAATTATAATCTTAAATGAGAAATAATTAATTTTAGTCTTCTGAAGTATACAGATAGAGAGATTATCCACATTATGTATTTAAACATAATTTTATTAATCGTTTTGTGTAGGGAAAAGCTTTGCTCTTACCATTAGAAGCATTACATTAACTACATATTTTATGTAACGACTCACATAGTCGTTTAAAGTATTTTACATAGAAATTCCTAAAATATTCTTCCCGAGATTTTATTTATGTGTTTGTGACTTGTGGAGATGGGTGACATAGTTTTCGAGACTATCAGATGAGTTTCAAATTTCATTTTAGCTAGTTTAGAAATTTTCAAGTTAAAGAAATAAAGAGATTTGACTCATAGTTGACTTTTGGATAAACGCGTTATTTTCAAGGTTTCATAGCTTGGTCGAGCCTTCAGTTCGGATCCCGAGGTAATCAGATGCATTTTGGATAGTTAGTTGAGAAGTAGAATTTTCATAGCTTAAGAGTTGACTTTGGTCAAACTCGGGTCAAGGATACCTTTTCCGGAAATTCCGAGTGCACGATCAAGTCTAGAGCGTGTTTATGATTGAAATGGGGGATCCCGGATGAGTCTCAGGTGTTGGATCGAAATTTGGAAGGTTAGAAGTGAAGCTGGTTCAGCTGGTGCGATCGCACCTACGGGTGGAATTTCTGACCTGCGAGGTTGGGAAGGGTAGGCATCGATCGCATATGCATTGCACAGATGCGAAGTCGCAACTGTGAAAAAAGGTGAGGGAGTTGGGCCTCGCACCTGAGATGGCCTGACATTGGGGATTTTTTCTCGAACACATTTTATTCTAAAACCATTTTGGGAGCTTGAGGCACGAATTTTGGAGATTTTAAAGAGGTCTTCAAGATTCATCCTTAAGGTAAGATCCTACTCATAATCTAAGCATTTATGCATTTTTTATCTTTTAATTAGTGATTTTTCATGTGATTTTGATGGTAGAACATAAGGGTTTTCATATTGTATTTTGGGGTTTAGTTCTAATTAGGAAATTGATGGTTCAATTGGGATTAGAAATTGATGATTTTTAGGATATGGACTATCTAGACTATGGGTAAAATGATATTAGGCTTAAATTTTTGTTTTGCCCTTGTGGGCTCGGTGTTACCTTTTTGAGTTGATTATAGCAATATGGGTATTGTTGGATTTGTGTGACCTTGTAGAACTATTTTGACCATGATGGATTTTGACCTTCGAGATTTGAGAATGGGTTTTGGATTGACTATTTGGACCCAATTTCTTTTTATAGCTTTATGTGTGTCGTTAGACTCATATCCTTGTGTAGAATTTGTAATTGGACAGATTAAGCTCGTTCGAAAACTCAGCGGAAGGGAAGGCCGTGGAGTGACTCTTCGACTTCGGATTTAGGTAAGTTAAGATTTACTAGACCCTTTTATAGTTTTTTTGTGTTGGTTTAACTAATTAAGGGGTGTAATGGGAAACCGGGGGTCCCGTACCTGTGAGGTGACGAGCACTTATGTGGGTACCAGTGCATATATAAAAGGGTAATGAAAATGCAAAATAGTTATATCTGTGACATAGACTATGTGTTTAGCCTTCGGGCCTCGAAGAGTGGTGTGTAAATCCACTTAGGTTGATATGATTGTTGTTTAAGTGGGTTGTATTAGCCATGATTGATAGTTCCTTGATATGTGATTTGTCGTGCATTCATCACTATGTATATCGTCTAAGTTATGAAAAAAGTACTTGTTTTGCTAAATTAATTTGATATTATGCATTTGCATGGTGTACGCATATCTGTTACATACATTCATGATAGTATTGACATCTAATTAATGAGGTACCAAAAAGGGGCCTTAAAGACAGGGTATTTGGATTTGGTATACATAAGTGATGATGGTGATGTTATTACAACCTCAAAATTGGGATCCGATGGGAAATGATTACGGGTGGGAGACCTCATGAGTTCCACATGAATTACGTAAAACCTACTGCAGGAGCATATGTCTATTGGGTGCATATGGTTTGCATAGCATACATATCCTTGCATTACATATCATTTATACCTGTTGATGTGAATTTTTTTTCGCATGTGCTCGATTAATATAAAGATGCAATCTTTATGGTTTTACATTCTTAACAATGAATAAAAGATGGAGTCTTTACGATTTCTTAATGTAAAGGATGAAAAGCTGGAGCCTTTGTGGGTTTAGATGCCCTAATTGGGTATAGGTTGAAATTTTATGGTTAAACTTGGCTCTCTTGGGTTAAAGATTGAAACTTTACGATGATTCTCGATAACAGTGATGATCTTTGTGAATAACTTAGCCATAGAATATTTATTTACAAGGTTAAAGTGATTATAGACTGTGTATCTTAAATAAGTAAATAGATAAGTATCGGATAGTACCAACCCTCGTCATCGCTATAGTTAGGTCGGTCAACGATGTTGTTCGGTACACGTGCTTCCCATACTCACTCTACACTTGATGCATATTCTGTGTGCATGTACAAATCCGAGCGCGAGTTGAGCATCGTGGTCTGAGCGCTTATTGAAGAGCTTGATTTGGAGTCCATGGTGAGCTGCCGATGCCTTCCCAGCACTGGATTTCCCTCTATCATTTTATTTTTTGTCTTCTTTTACTTTAGACAATACCACATTAATATTCAGACTTGTAAACACATTTTTAGAAAGCTCTTGTACTAATGGCTTCGTAATGTTGGGGATTTTGACTTAGACTTATCTTTATTAAGTTATTAAGACTTTTCCAGTACATTGGGTATATGTCTTTACTTTTCTGCGCTAATTTATGTATTCGACTTGCATGGTTTGAGGTTCGCCTACGGGTTTAGGATAGGTGTCCTCACGACACAAATAGGATTTTGGATCGTGACATTTTCATATTTATTTTAAACTCATGTGCTCTTTTATGCCAACACCATTATTCTTGCAACACTGAGGTAATCCTTCAAATCGATCATTTTCAAAATAATAATTCAGAATTCTTTTTAAAAAATTCTTCAAAATTTTAAAGAAATATATTGAGAAGTACCTTAAGGAGACAATAAGCTTTGAGAAAAAAAAGTTGTAAGACTTCATTTAAATTGCTCAACGGAAAAAAATCGATGCAATGAAAAAACCCAGCTTGAGAAATAAGAAAAAAATAGAGGGAAAAATATTTTAAAATTATCCTTCTACTTTCTTTGATTTAATGGACACTCATTCTTTTTGTGAAAATATGAAAGACAAATTTACTTAAGCGGATATCAACATGCAAACTTGGAGAAGTTATAGAAATACGTCATCTAACAGAAAAAACATGTATATATAAGATTTATTTCTACTTCTGTTCCCGTCTGAAATGTCTGTCGTCTATCAGCTAACGAAATCGGATGAAAAATTAATTCCTTAACTAAGCGATTTCGGCTGGAAGCCGAACTCTAACTCTAGCAATGGGTTCCCCAACTACTCCAGAAAGCGTTAGGATGGTGATTGTATAAATTAAGTGATAAGAAGCATAAATACAGCTAGAGTGTAGTAAATGCGATAAAGATGAAATGAAGATATAAAAAATCAGTTGTTTGATTGATTGCTCGTACCTATTATGTACAAATGATCCTATATTTATAGTACAAGAAAAATAAAATGTGATCCCCTTATGTTAGCCATTAAAATACCCACTAAATCCACTATCCAACTATCAGGAGGTGGTGCCGATTTTTACTCCTTGTTTTCCTCTTGCACGATTAATGGCACTTCCTTCTAGTTGTTGATGGTTGCTACCGTTTCTTGAGGTCTAGAAGGTTCTTTGACTTGGTCTTCGAGGCATCCAAATATGTGTGGGTCTCAGTCGTTCCTCAGAATTATAACTCGCTCAGGCTACAGTAATAGCCGATGAAGCTTTTCTAGTCAAGGGTTGTGACTAAGAGATTCGGCTACGAGTCAGTTCAGTTATTGACTTAGAATTCGTTTGCCTACTTATTTTGAGGTTTTTACCTTCGGCTGTCACTTGATTCGGCTAAACACTTAAAAGTATTTTTGAGTGTTAACAATTACCCCCTACATTAACTCGAGTGTGGCTGTTGAGTTGATGTATTAAAAATAGTCATCGTTTTATGTGGCAGCCGCGGGTGTCATTTCATTCACTTTTGCCCTAAATGCATGCAATGATGATTTTTTCTCTGAAAAAGTTTCTTCCTTTCAATCGAGGCATCTTGGCTTCCACAACTGAATCCCGATGTATTTCAGTCGCACGTTTGAAAAGAAAGTAGTCCCAATGCGTGTCAGCCACATCTCCAAAAGAAAGATATTTACGGAGAGACACCCAGAGGTTTCTCACTTAATCTTCAGTCGTTCCCAAATTCCTTTCCTTCTCCAAAGAACCTTATTTCCTTAATCAGAAAATCATGTCTTCATCTTCCTCCCCATCTCAGGGATCATAGAACGCCAATTTGGCTGCTGATGACCTAACCCCTACCTTTGCCTTCATCGATGAACAACTGGTTCTTGCTCCTTACGGTATATCTGAACAGGGAGACCTCCTTCTTTCTCGGTATCTTAGCCCGACAAACTATGGCCTTCCTATTACCTGCGATTGGTTCATCGGCGATCGATGTCCGGCTAGCCTACATACCTGGCCGGCCAAGATTACCAAATACTATGATTGGTTGTAACGAGTGAAATCAGCCAGAGAGGCCGAATGGAGACGCATGGGTCTCTATGACGCCATTGTGCTGTCGGAGTTTGACCTCTCTTATAACATTGGTCTCAGATACGCTTTCCTCGATTATTGGTTGACCACTGCCAACACATTTGTTTTCCCCTGTGGAATGATGACCCCTACATTAGTCTATATGGCGGCGATACTTGGCCTTCCGATACTGGGAGTTGAAGCGCATGTCTTAAGCGACATAGATGTTGCTGACTTGGGCATCAAAGTCTTAAAGACTTCTTCCAGCTATGGCCAATGCATGACCAACAACAGTCGAATATCGCCTCTTCCAGTCGACGATGCCGAGTATCATGCTTTTCTGCTCTTTTGGTTCGGTCGATATTTTGTTTGCACAGGGTCTTGTGCAGTCGTGAAGGAGCTGGAAATTTATACAGCACTAGCCGTTTCGGGGGAAAATGTCAGATGGGCATCTATCTTCCTGACTTATCTTTATGTGGATCTTGGTGATGCCCAGGCAAGGTTAAGGGACTCCAGAAATCTGGATACCTTGACCGGTCCCCTGTGGTTCCTTCAGTTATGGATCACCCTGTATTTCCCAGAGTTTATTCCTGATGTTTTTATGACCGTTGTTTTCTATTAAACCCGCCGGTGCTAGCCGATATTCTTCGGAAAATACCCCTCGTGCCCTAGGATACTTTCACAGCAGTCTCCACCCTGCATGGCCTATCGCGAGACCATTACATAGATTGGCAACCAATCTTCGAAAGATGGGCCACTCCCGATTGGGTCCGCCAAGTTGCCGATGACAACCTTAGATTCTCTCAGCGGAGAACTATGGCCCTCACATGGGGGCGCATTTTTACGACTAGGGATTTATTTGGTGGCTTAAAGCCCACCTCTATGAATAATAAGTTGACAACGGAGCCCTATCAGCCAAACTTTGTGGCAAGGCAATTCGGTCTCACTCAACACGTACCATGGCCTCACCGCAATATTGTTTGTTCAACCCAACACTGCATTCTTGATGCAAAACATGCGAGGAAAATAGCCGATCACAATCTTGATAGGCTCGCCCTATTTGACTGGCAGCCATTTCCGCCGAGAGCAAATACTACTGTTGCTTTTGACGGTTGGTGGAATACGGCCAAGGAGAAATTCTTCCAGTGTCCTTTAGATGTCTACTGTGATCGGCTGGTCCTGTCAAAGAAAACAAAGACCAAAGAAACCTCTAAATCATGGACAAAAGAGGCTCATCTGAAAGCGGCTCCCCTTAAATCGGCTAGACATACTGCCTTAAGGTCTTCCATCAGGTTGCGGCAAACAACGAGAAAAGGTAAATTGATTTTTACATATGTGCCGGCCATATTATTCTTGTGAATTTCCGGCTAACGTCTCTTATGTGTCTTTCAGCAACTCAATCCCCCCAGCGTTTATCGATCTGGAGACCACATTTAACAACGAATCCCCATCACCCAGGAAATCTATTCCTAAATAACCCAGGTGAAGCGGAGGGGTTGTCATTCGAGATTGTAGTGAAGAAGAATCCTACAGAACCAGAGTTCATGTTTTTGCTGCGGAAGAAGAGGAAATCGAGGTATATCTCTTGTCTGGCTTAAATACCTTCACATCAGTTATCTTTTCAATATTTATGTTTTGTGTTTGCCCTTTAGGGACCACAACTAACAAGACGTAGATGGCCGCAGAAAGCGTTTGATACCTCTGTTCATATTTGAGGGTCGTCCTCTTCGGATCATGCTTCCACGCATTCGCAGGATCCATTACCGGCTGTCCTCAAGGCCAAGATTTTTCCTGTCAAGGCAGCCGAAGATTTTTACGTAGAGGTATACCCTATCTCTTATGCTTGGTCGTTCACTATTTCCAAACCCTTGCCTCTATTCTGAACATTTCCTTTTTGTACAGGAGACGACTTGAGATAATCATTCGACTGAAACTAACCCAATTGATGACTTAGAAGCACAAGCCGAGATCATCCTTAAAGACGTGCTTCTGTAATATTTTGGCTCATTCGACATTGTACCTTCACCATATTCGCATGTTAGCATTCATCAAGAGCGAGTTGAGGAGTCTCTTGCCAAGGGAATCCCGACCAGCAAAGAAGAGTCCCATGCTTTGATGTGCTTCTCTGTTCCGATTGTCAAAAGAAGCAAGGGATTCCCCAATTTTGGCAACCGCCTATAATGACATGGCTTTGGCTCTAAATGACTCATTTGCTTTACATAAAATGGCCAAGGTTAGCCATGATGAGGCGGTCACTTCTCTGCAACAGTTGGGGTCCTTCGACAAGAGAAGAGCCACATTCAAACTTCTTTCAATGAGGTGAATGCAGAAAGACAACATAATATCAGTCGAATGAATGACTTGCAGGAGCAGCTGTCAAAACTGGGCAGGGCATTCATTTGGATAACAAGATCCGGGAACTTGGTAGCCAACAAGTGGTTTGGGAATTAGATCAGAAAGTGGGCAGTGAACGGCTGGCCCAACACGAGAATGAGTGGACTGTGTGGAAAAATAGACTTGCCCGAGCAAAGCCAATACCCCCAGTTAATTTTTTTGAAGTAGTATCCGAGGGAACTTATTCTTCGGTTATGACTACTCTTTTTCCAGTTGATCATGTTGCTCAGTTGTCAGTCGACACCCTCATGGACATGCAATCTGAAGCCATCGCTATTTTTGTTACTCAAGAGGTATTGTCAGAAGCCGAATAACAACCAGACGACACTCTAGCGACCGATACTCAAGCTTTTATCGAGACCCCATCAGTTGTAGTGGATGAGCCTTTGTTGGATGCTGAAGGAGGAGTCCCAAAAGAAGTAGGAGCGGATGAGGTAGTAGCCATTGGTGCGGCTGAGGATGAGAAATAGATTATGGCTACCCAAGACGACCAAGCAGCCGTGGATTCGGCTAATCCTGAGACCTATGTAACTGATGATGTAGCACAACCTCTAGCTAGTGAAACGCCAACCAACTTGGCTTCCTAGTTTTATCGACCCCAAATCGAAGGGTCTAATTTTTTAACCAGGCAGTCGGTCTGTGGCTGTTGTTTACTCATGCATACCCCAAATCGAAGGGTAATACTTTTTAAAGTATTTTCCACTTACGTTTATGCCAAGCTCTTCATCATGCATGTCTATTAGTCAATACGCGTTGCCAGTAATCCGTTGGCTTACTACGAAGGGTCCTTCCAAATTTGGCGACCATTTATCGAATTTACGATCTTTCATTCCAAGTGGCAACACAGTTTTCCAAACTAAGTCTCATTCGGCGAACCTCTTAGGCTTAACATATTTGTTGTATGCTTTGGTCATTTTTTGTTTACCGGCTTCGATTCTTTCTAGGGCCATCAGTCTATCTTCATCTAGTTGATCTAACTCCATTAGGATAGCCTGCTGATATTCCTCTAAGCTTAAAGAATTCTGTTTGGCCACCCATAAAGACTTAACATTAATCTCCAAGGGCAACACCGCATCTTGGCCATAGGTTAGCCGATAAGCTGTTGTCCCAGTAGCTGTAGATTTAGAGTTTCTGATTGCACAAATAGCTTCATTCAAAGTGAGATGCCATACTGCTGGTCTATCATCCATATTTTTACTGATTATGTCCATAATAAGCTTGTTGGTTGCTTCGACTTGTCCATTCGCCTGTGCATAATAAGGCGAGGATGTGATCATCTTGATCCCAAATTTCTCAGCAAAGGTTGCCATCTTAGAACTAGTAAACACCGTCCCTTGATCGGTTGTAATCGTCTCAGGATATATATATATATATATATATATATATATGATCTTGTGGTGGATAAACTGAATGACATCTGTTTGATGAACCCTCTTAATCGGTTGTGCCTCTATCCATTTTGTGAAGTAATCGGTAGCCACAATAATGAAATTATGTCATTTAGCCGATTGTGGGTGAATCTTGCCGATGAGGTCCATAGCCCATCCTCTGAAAGGCAGGGTTTCACGATCGGGTGCAACAACTCAGCTGGTACCCATTGGATTGGCCCATGTCTCTGACACTCTTCACACTTTTTGTGTATTGAATCAATCGGTCGTGATGGTAGGCTAATAATAGCCATGGCGATAAATCAGCCACTTCTTTGTTGGCCCGACTCTGTGTGATCTACAGACTCCTTCATGAACTTCTCCCATGATTCTTAAGGCTTCTGCCTTATTAATGCACTTGAGTAGCACTCCATTTATGTTCCTTTTGTAAATATCATCATCAATGAGCACATACTTCAAGGCTCTCATCTTAGCCTTAAGGTCATTGCAAGTGAAAGGATCTTTTAAGTAGCCGATTAACACCTATTTCCACGAGTCGATCTGGTCCATTGCTAGCACTTCGGCTGGCAGCTCATCATACTCTAGAGTGAGTAGAGACTTCCTAAAGCCAGAAGCTTCTTGTGCTAAGTCGTTAGCCTCAACATTCATGCCCGTGGGAACATAACTTAACGTATATGATACGAACCCACTAAGTAACCAGCTAGCCATTCTGTAATGGGCCAACAAATTTAAATCTTTGCTGTCATATTCCCCGACCAACTGCTTGATAACCAACTGAAAGTCTCCACGAATCTTGATGAACTTTGCCTTCATAGAGACTAGGAGTTAGAGTCCCATAATGAGAGCATCGTATTCGGCTTTGTTAATTGTCAATTCAGAATCCAACCGATAAGAGAAGCCCCACTTTTTATCTCTAGGATTGGTTATCGTTATTCCGGCTCCGACTCCAAGGGACGATGTTGATACATGTAGAAGAGGGGGCGCATGGGTCCTCCGTATCTACACAAGGGTAGTCTGCCAGGAAATCAGCTAATGTCTGACCTTTGACAGCCCTGAGTGGCCTATACTCGAGAGAAAACACAATGAGCTTGATTGCCCATTTCATTAGTTGTCCTTGCAAAATAGGTCTATTCAATAAGTACCAGACGATGTCTATTTTGCACAAAATGTGAACCACGTGTGGCATTAAATAATGTTCAAGTTTTGTACAAGCATAGAATAAGGATAAACAAAGCTTCTCTATAGGGGTATATCTAGTTTCAGCCTCATTGAGCATTCGTCTCAGGTAGTAAACTGCCCTTTCAGTTCCATCATCGACATCTTGTGCTAACAGGCAGCCGATAGACAAATCTGCAGCTGAGATGTACAACTTCAACGGTTTCTCTGGCATGGGAGGCACCAGCACAGGAGGAGTTGCTAAGGCCTTTTCAATTTGGTCAAATGAATCTTGCTATTCTGGGCCCCATACTAGCTCTTCTAACCTTTAAGCCTAAGCAAGGGTGAGAAAGCCTTCATTTTTCCTGCTAAATTAGATATGAACCTCCTTAGGAAGTTAATCTTCCCTAACAGGCTTTGTAACTCATTCTTTGTTTTGGGTGGTGCAGATTCCATTACTGCCCGAGCTTTGTTATGATTTATCTCAATACCTTTCTTATGTACCAAGAAGTTGTTAGCCGATACTCCGAACATGCACTTTGTTGGATTCATTTTAAGATTACGAATCCTCATTCTTTTTAGTGCTTGTTCAAGATCAGCTAAATGATCTTTGAAGTCCTTAGACCTCACTACCACATCATCAATGTAGACCTCCACAGTCTTTCCTATCAAATCATGGAAGATGGTGTTCATAGCCCTCTGATAAGTAGTACCAGTATTATTCAGACCAAACGGCATAACTATCCACTCATAAATGCCCAAGGTTCATGGACACCTAAAAGTAGTCTTGTAAATGCCCTCCTCGACTACTGATATCTGATTATAGCATGAGTATCCATATATGAATGTCAACACACCATTAGCAGCTGCTGAATTGACTAGCATATCGGCTATAGGCATGACGTATTCATCTTTAGGAGTGGCTAGATTTAGGTTTCTGTAATCAATACATATCAGAACCTTGTCATTCTTCTTCTTGACTGGCACAATGGTTGCCAACCATTCCATATACCTAGTTGTTCTGATGAACCCGACCTTCAACAGCCATTCAATCTCAACTTTAATTTGAGGCATCAGCTGAGGGTGATATCTTCTGGGCGGTTATTTATGAGGTATGAAACCCTACTTAATCGACAATATATGTTCTACCAAAGTACGTGCCAGCCCAAACATCTCATGATAATACCACGTGAATCAGTCTTTATACTGCAGTAGATGAGCCGTTATACTTTGTTTATCCTTCTCCTTCAGCAAACCACTAATATGTGTTAGCTGAGGGACTTCCTCAGTACCCAAGTTGATATCTTTCAAGGGATCCTGAGACTTAAAACTAGGCATAGCCCTTCTTATGGGTGATTCAAGTTATATCGGCAACTCGATGTCATCGGTTGCCAGTGTTGGTTCTATGTTGTAGTCCTCTACATGTAATGCCTCGGCTATTCTTGCTTCAAAACTTAGAGCAATCAACTGATGCCACATATTACGTATGATTTGGGTCTCCTCAATCATCTAACTCTTCCAAGGTAAGTCGTGGTTTGGCTAATTGTTTTATTTCAAAACCTTATGGAGTAAGATTGCAGTATTACCAAGATCCTTCTTCGTATTGCTCCGCGACAGCTATGGAGCCACATAGGGTGAATATAAGACAACCTCAAAGTTCTTAACCCCTGTTTGAAATGTGTTATTATCGGCTGGGATGATTTCTATCTTGTCTACTTCCCAAAAGATAAGCGTTTGATGGATGGTAGAAGGAAGGCATCGGCTGGTGTGAATCTAGTCTCTGCCCTATAGAATGGTGTAGGATGGCTTGCCATCTATTACAAAGAAGGCATATCTGACCGTTTTAAGACCTAAGGTGATTTCTGCTACTAAGATCCCCAAAGCTTCAAAGGCCTCTCCCATAAAGCTAGCTATTTTCATGTTAGTTGGGGTGAGATCCTCTCTAGTTTTGTTGAGGGTTTTCAAAGTAAGCAGCGGCATCACATTAAGCACAACCCCATTGTCGACAAACACTCGGCTAATAGCTTTGTCATTAACATAAGCCTTAACATAGAGAGGTTTGAGGTGTTTAATCATCTCTTTCGTGGGTGCACCAAATACAATGCTCAAAGCGTCCCTAGCTGTGGTATCGGCTATAGTCACCCATTCAGTGTCTTCCACACACACATCACCTTCTAGGCTATCCAGCGTAGAGCGACCGGCCTAGAACTCACATGGAATCAGGCTGACCATTTCAATAGCTGCCTAAGTCTCATCGGCCGAATCATGCTTAAATAAATCAAAGATGGAGTCTCCTACCTCATTCACTTCGGTTGACATGAAGTTAATACATTCCATCTCGTAGAGACATATAGGAATCGACTGAGGTTCTAATGATTGGATCCTCTATGCGATTTGTGGAACCATCTTGGCTAGGGATTCCTTCAGGATAGTAGTCTCCCATCAAGGTTCCTATGTCAGGTTGTCATCAGGCTGTATGTTCAGTTCTGGTTGGTCCAAAGCTTTTTCTTCATGCAACACTGTCTCTGAAGAGATTGAGCCAAATGCTCGCTCGATAGCCTCAGCTACGGCAGACTCATGAATTTTCTATTTACCGGCCGCCTTAGCGATAGATATCATGTGCAACGTTTGCTTCATCTTGCTCAAGGCTTTAGCATACTACATCCTTCTTTTCTGAGTCCTGGATACGACACTCGGTGGTGCCTCTTTCTTTCCAGAAGCCTGATTGATGAACCACTTCCCTTCCTCTATATTGGCGGTTGGCTTAAGCATCCTCCGGGGTTTCAACTGACCTTCATCCCTCACTGTGATACGTAAGGAAGAAATGTCTTCTTTTATGTTGAACTCAGCCACCCTCTGTTTAGATATGAGGAGTGATTCCTCATCTATCTAGGGCACGCTCGGCTTCTCATCGACTGGTAGCCATGCTTGCCCTCCAAGCCTGTGCTTGGGGTCTGCTGGGTTCCTTTTGAATGTCGGGTACTGCCTGTGAGGTTCCCGAGTAATGTGCTCTGGTTGATAAGGGCGGCCACGAAAACTGCTTCCAGCTGGCTGACTGTCTGTGTCCTCATAGTTGTCATATAAGCCACCTAGTCGATCAAACACAGAGGTCCTTGTGGCCTCCTCCTTACCAGTGGGCTTATTTGGGACCCAAAAATTTTTATCGGTTGTTTCCCTTTGACGTCATTTGATTTATCTTGCTTAGCAAGGGACATCATAGATATCGGTACTACGGGAAATGGGTCAGTATCAACAGACATTTCAGTTGTGCTTTTATCGGCTAGCTTGAACTTCCCCTCCTTGATGCCCTTTTGAATTGCCTTCCTGAAGACCACACAATTAGAAGTAGTGTGGCTATATAAGTTTTGCCATTTACTGTAATTCTTATCCTTGAGCACTTTGGCATGAGGGATCCTATGGCCATCAAGCAGCCAAATCTGTTTATCTTTAAGCAGATGATCAAAGATCTAATCTGCCTTTGTAATGTCAAATGAGTAACCGACCTTGTCATCAGTTGAACTCGTCTCCTTGCCTTTCGTAGCTTTCAAGGCTAGGCAAGAATAAACCTTACCTGACAATCTCGGCTACCATTACGTATGCCGTGTAATCGGCTGACTCTGAGTCAGACTTATCTGCCACAATAATGGATACCAAATGGGGGCCTCGGTTTCGGTTAGCTCTTGTTTCTCCTTCTCCTGGATATACTGTTATATTTGGCTAGCCTTCTCAGCTAACTGGCTTAAGTCAGAGCAGGATTGTCCCACTAAATTCTCTTTTAGCCAAGGATGCATGTTATTGATTATCATGTGGGCGCATTCTGATTCAGGGACGTGTACAATGCATTTCCCAACCTTTCTTCTGAATCTTTCGATATAATCGGTAGCCGACTCATCGACTTATTGCTTGAGATTCGTCAAATCAGTTACAGTGACCTGAGGTTGGGGCCAATAAAATCTATCATGGAAGCAACACTCCATGTTTGCCCAACTCTGTACGGAGTCGGGGGTCAATGATGAATACCATGCAAATGTTGTTACGGTTAGAGAAACGAGGAGCAACTACAGTTTGTGATACTCGTTGTGGCCAACCTCACCATATTGGGTGGTAAATCTGTTGATGTGCTCAATGGTAGATTTGTCGTCATCACCCGAGAAGGTGGCGAAATCAGGTATTTTGAAGCCTCTTGGCAATGGTGCTATCCGATCTACCCAATCGGGGTAAGGCTTCCTGTAAACAGGTATGTCAAAGGGTTTCAGTTGGATGTCAAAGTACCTCTTCATGGTATTAGCGATAGTGTCAAGGTTTATCAGTTGTGAAGTCCCCTATCGATTCTCAGCTGGAACTGGCTGGTAGGCGTTCTGAACTGGAGGCCTCCATTTTGTACCTTGTTGAGCAGGGTTTTGAAAGTTATAGGTATTCTACTGGCCATTATCAATAGGTGGGGTGTATCCCCATTATTGTTGTTGGTCATAGCCACCAAAGCCTGCAACTTGAGCTCCTGGAACAGCCGACAGAGTCTGAGGATAAGGTGGAAGAGTGTCCCATGTCAGCTCTCCCCGGACATTAGCCATTCTTGGAAAGTTTGCACTTCCTAGATGGTATGGATTGGGTACCGGTTGTGACTGCTGGAGTGGTGTCCCGCTGTAGATAGTGTTACCAGATAGCCTAGGAGGGTCACAACCAGTGGCCATCGGTTGCCAATTCGGCTGGCCAACATTGGTCGCCTGTACTATAAGGTCGTTTGCATGAGCGTACGACATAACATGCGGAAAACCAAGGTGTCCGGATGCCTGAACTGGTCTCCGAGCCATATTAATCTGTCTATACTGCAGATTCACTTGGTCGAGTAGCACAGTTTACCCCCCAATATTTGGTGGCAACCATACAGTAGACTGGTTACCAAGTGATTGGGCTTATGCTCTTAGGTGTGCTATCGGTTGTACCTGAGTAGGTACTGACTAATACACATTCGATTGAGAAATAGCACCTGGAGTCACAGTTGCATGTTGCACATCGCCACTCGTCAGAGGGATGGTAAAGGTAGCCGAACCTTCTCATGGATGCAGTCAATTGGCCTTCAGTTCCCTCACCTGTTGAACCTCATTATGCACCATTGGCTTGATAATGTTAGCCAATTATTTGGAGACCTAGTACATAATGTCGTGGATGCCTGAGTCAATCTGCTGTCTAATGAATGATGTGGTCATGACAGTTGGACCTTCAGGTTGGATAAATTCACCCACAACTTGGGTTGATGGGGGAAGTGGAGGGGTATCAACCGATGTAGGCATACCCGATGGAAGTGGTGGCTTGTTGTTCCTTCTGGGAGGATTTTGTGTAGGATGTGGACTGGACTATGGGTCCATTTTCTTACCAGACCTTAGTCGTATACGCCAAGCGTGATCCTGACCTGGAGAATCAAACTTTGCTATGGAGTCAACTATGGTCCCACTGGGCGTGCCAAATTTGTTCCCGTCCGAAATGTATGTCGTCTATCGGCTAACGAAATCGGATGACAAATTCTTTCCTTAACTAAACGATTTCAGCTGGAAGTGGAACTCTAACTTTCAGCAATGGGTTCCCCAACTACTCCAGAAAGGGTTAGGATGGTGATTGAGTAAACTGAGTGGAAAGAAGCATAAATACAGCTAGAGTGCAGTAAAGACGATAAAGATGAAATGAATATATGAAAAAAATCAGTTGTTTGATTGATTGCTCGTACATATTATGTACAAATGATCCTATTTATAGTACAAGAAAAATAAAACGTGATCCCCCTATGTTAGCCATTAAATTACCCATTAAATCCACTAGCTAACTATGAGGAGGTTGTGCCGATTTTTACTCCTTCTTTTCCTCTTGCACGATTAATGGCACTTCCTTCGAATTGTTATTGGTTGTTACCGTTTCTTGAGGTCTATAAGGTTCTTTGACTTGGTCTTCGAGGCATACAAATATGTGTGGGTCTCAGTTGTTCCTCCGAATTATGACTCGATCAGGCTACCGTAATAGTCGATGAAGCTTTTCTAGCCGAGGGCTAGGACTAATAGATTCGACTACGAGTCAGTTCAGTTACCGACTTAAAATTCTTTTGCCTGCTTATTTTGAGGTTTTTACCTTCGGTTGTCACTTAATTCGGCTAAACACTTAAAACTATTTAACAACTTACTTCTCTTTCACTTTGAGAAATGTTGAGTTTATGTGATTTGTATTATATCGATGTAATCCATCGCTCATGAATATATTGCCTATTCTTTTTAATGTATTTGTCTTAGCTTAATTGTCTTAGTTTGATATTTGTATGTATTTTGGGTGTGAATGTTTTAATAACATAGCTGGAAAGGTCAAAAACTAACTAAAAAATTTAGTTTTAAATTTTTTGAAACATAGATTAAGAGAAAGAATAAGTACAAAAAGAATCAAATAGCAAAAAATTTCCATAAATATAAAATTTATATCATGCCAAACTTAAAAGACTTAAACATAAATACAAAAAGATATGCGTGAAACGCTACCAGTTTCAACTTTTACTAAATCAAAGTTAGCATAGGTCAATGAAAAAAGAAAAACTCGAAATGAAATTAAAAGATTAATATCACAAGTGAGTAAGAATTACATTAAAAAATCTTCACGTGAACTTGAAATCTTGGACCAAATGATGCTTCTAAGACATCGGGAGATTTATAAATTTAGTTAGATATGACTCAGAGGTGACTTTATATTATTTTTCTTTTAAATTTTAAAATAAAAGAAAATTATTAACAGGTTACATTATGCTCATAAGAGGAAAAAATACATTATTATGTAATTCTATTTATTCTATTTTTTCCAGCAAAGATGTCTTTCCACTATGGTGAATGAAATCAAGAAAATTTTGATAGACAAAAGAAACGACGATGGTGTTGCCATTAGCAGAGTACTTGTTAATGTGGGGTTACAACAATTGCGGGAAACGGAAAGTAAGTAAATATTACAGATTGTTCGAAAGGATAAACTAAAGATTACAACAAACTGGAATCAAGAACGATACAAACTCCTTGTGATTTGCTGAGTCGAGTGATGACACTCTGTCTTTAAGACAGGATTACCCCGTATATATCATTTTACGTTGTCGGGCAATAATCTCCCAAAATCCAACAACAACTTAACAAATGAGCAAATGAAACTCAAGTGTTACTCTTGAAGAACTTTGAATATAGAAATGATGCTAGAGAGGAAGAAGAAAATTTCAGAAAATTTCTAAGTGTTGAACAATTGAGCCAAAGGCCTCAATTTATAGTGTAAGGAAATGACCCCTCAACTAGCCAACTAATGACCTTCAATAACCATGTAATGACACTTATTGAGGGGTTACATTCAGCCAAATAATGGCTGAATTCATGTGCCAAATAATGGAGATTCAATGCTCCAAAATCAGCCCAAAAGTCAGAACTTTTCATCTTCCCGTCGCAGCATTCTGCCTCCGAAGCACCGCGACTCTGTGAATTAGCACCGCGGCGCCTTGGCTCCAGTATCCCAACCACCAATTAGCGTCGCGGCGCTGCCATGGGGGCGCCTTGACGCGGCGCTCCGCACGACGGCGCTCGGTAGCGGACTCAAGCGGTGTTAACGTCGCTGACCGCTTCACGGCTCCACGGCGATTTTCGACTCGTTTCATTTTACACTTCGTACACTTCTTCCTTCGTTTACCAACGTGGAATACTTGTCATTTGACCAATAACAATCCATCTTTCTATGTTTTAAATGTATTATGTATGTACCAATATCTCTTTCACTAATGAAATTTACGATACTTGGCACTACGTGTACACGTGTGTGGAAACGACATTTTCCGACGTGCGGGGCCCCAATTGTTCGAGTCATAAATTATGGGATAAACTTAATTCCACATTAGTAAATTTCCAACAATCCCCTCTTGTAAGAGATTTTGGCGCACTCACAAGGTGCCTATTTCCAGCAATCTTTCAGCGGACATATGTTGCATCTGGATAGGTAGCTTCCGCTTTGAACCTTCCATAGTTGAATACCATCAGACTTACTTACTGGGCGGTGAACGTGATGTCTTGAACCGTTAGTGTTAGTGTAAGTCAAGTCAACGGTACCAACACAACAATTTCCCTTACTCTGTTCTTCGTAATGTTTTGTCCGTTGTGGCCGTGGACACTTCTTGGATTCTTAAGTGCGTTCATTTGAGGCGGTATATCCTCACAATTAAATAGGTGGTCTCCTACAAGGTATCCTGCTATACCCTACTTTACAAGTGTTAGGAACCATTAAAATTTCCTCAAACCTAACCTCAACCGTTGAGGATCATTAAAGGTTTTGGAAACTTAACATTTACCCATACTGCAGATAGCACTTAACGTCTATCGCGGGAACGACTTTGGATTTATGTTTCTTCTAGGGATCATAACCTGAAGTGCTCTTGCTTCTACCGAAGCGCTCAACTGAACCTTTACAACTTAGTTTTTCCATTGAACCTAATTCCTGGGATCTCCAGTCAGTAAGGTTGGGTTACCACCATATTGGTCCTTAAAGCTTGGGTTTTAAGCCCATTCCCCTAGATAAGCAGAATATATGATCTTTGGGTAAGCCATTTGTCAATGGGTCCGCTATGTTATCCTTTGATTTTATGTAATCAGTGAACATTATACATGTTGTGATCAGCTGCCTAACGGTCTTATGTCTCCATCAAATATGACGAGACTTGTCGTTGTACATAGAACTTCGTGCCCTTCCTAGAGCCGACTGACTGTCGCAGTGGATCATTGCAGAAGGTACGGTTTGTCCCAATAAGGGGCATCCTCTAAGAAGTCGTGAAGCCACTCAGCTTCTTCTCCTGCTTTGTCTAAAACGATAAACTCTGATTCCATCGTCGATCGGGCGATGCAAGTTTGCTTAGAGGATTTCCAAGACACAGCCCCACCACCAATTTTAAATATATACCCACTTGTGGACTTGGTGTTCTCTATATCAGATATCCACTGTACCCCTCTAGTACATCTGGATATCTCGAATAATGCAACCCGTAAGTTAACGTGTATTTAAGGTATAGTAGTACCCGATTAAACGCCTTCCATTGATCATTACTCGAATTACGGGTAAACCTAGCCAACTTATTGATTGCATAAGCAATATCAGGTCGGCTGCAATTTGTTATGTACATCAAACTCCCAATCACCTGTGCATATTGCTCTTGGTATACGGGTGCACCACAATTTTTATCAAACTTTTGATTTTTATCCAGTGGTGACTTCATAGGCGAACTATCAAACATCTCAAACTTTCTCAACACATCCTCGATGTAGTGAGACTGATATAAGACCGGTCTGTCATATGTCTTAGAAATCTTTATCCCTAAGATAATATCTGTGATACCATATACTTCATGTCGAAGCATAGTTTCAACATGTTCTTAGTCTCTAGGATCAAGCTAAGACTGCTCCCTGTGATCAACATGTCATCTACGTACATGCATATCATGACGAACGAGTCAGAGTTACCTTTCGTGTAGACACGTTTGTCACACTCATTAATGGAGAAACCCTTTGATAGTAGAGTACTATCAATTTTTTCGTGCCATTGCTTCGGGGCCTGTTTCAGCCCGTACAGAGATTTGACAAGTCGACAGACTTTCTTTTCTCGCCCTGGAACCATATACCCCTCGGGTTGTTCCATATAAATTTCTTCTTCTAAATTACCATTTAAAAAGGCTGTCTTGACATCCATTTGATGTATCTCAAGGTCACGCAATGCTGCGAACGCAATGAATACTCGTATGGACGTCATTCTCGACACCGGGGAGTATGTGTCAAAATAGTCAAGACCTTCTTTCTGTCGATAGCCCTTGACTACCAACATGGCTTTGTACTTGTCTATAGACCCATCTGCTTTATACTTCCGTTTGAGTATTCATTTACAATCCAACAGTTTATTTCCCAGAGAAAGATCAACCAACTCTCAAGTATGGTTATGCAGGATGGAGTCTATTGCACTCTCAATAACTTCTTTCCAGAGCGGTGCCTCTGGAGTTGACAATGCTTCAACAATTGTCCTTGGTTCGTCATCAACCATATAAGCTACAAAGTCAGGACCGAAGGATTTATCCTTCCTGGCCCTTTTACTTCTCCTCAGTTCCAACTAACACAACCGAATTGGTTGAGGAAAAGGAACCCCCAGCGACCAAGCACTCCCGCCCTACTAAAATGATTGAGCCGAATACAACAAAGATTCTATTGCATATATTTTGACTAAGTATATACTTACCTAGATATACAAGATTTTAAATACAAAATATATAAAACTAAATCAAAATCTAAGACTCAAATCTTTCTATTGTTGTCTTGGATCCACAATCCTACGGATCCTTAGGATTGGTATATTCTTTTCTATCCTGTAGTTTGTAGTTTCCCTGAATCAAGCCAAGTATGACAACTCTTTCTACCCATCATGTATATTGTCCCCTTTGTTCCGTGTTGAAATAGAACCTTAATTTATTACTTATTATTAGATTTTAGATTCTAGAGTCTCCAAGTTCTGAGAATCTGGAATACTAGATTCCGGATATTCAGCCACTTCGAAGTCCACTAGATTTGAACCATCTAGATCCGGGCAGTCAACGACTCCTGGTTCCTGAGAGCTTTGTTCATAACTTCATTTGCGAGAGGTTATGCCATTTTCCTTTCTAGGAAAAGTATCCTCAAAGAATTGAGCATTCCTTGATTCCATGATTCCATAATTGTACCCTCGTGGATATCTGGAATATCTGACTTATGCACTAGGAAGCGATAAGCACTAATGTTATTTGCATATCTGATGAAAATGCAATCTACAGTCTTAGGCCCAATTTTGACCTGATTTGGCTTGGACACTTCGACCTTTGCCAAACAACTCCACACCTTTAAATATTTATAGGTGAACTTATTTTCCTTCCATGATTCATATGGAGTTTTGTCCTTATCCTTGTGTGGGACTCTATTAAGAATCGTATTAGCGGTAAGGACGGCTTCTCCCCACATGTTTTGGGGAAGACCAAAATTGATGAGCAATGTATTCATCATTTCCTTCAACGTCTGGTTCTTGCGTTCAGCAACACCGTTCGACTGAGGTGAGTATGGAGCAGTCATTTGATGAACAATGCCTGATTCGGCATAATATTCCGCAAATGACGCTACGTATTCTCCCCCTCTATCGCTACGAATGGATTTAATCTGCATGCTTAGTTGGTTTTCAACTTCTGCTTTGTAACGTCGGAACGCTTCAAAGGCTTCATCTTTACTTTTCAACAAGCAAAGGTAACAATACCTTGTGCTATCATCAATGAATGTCACAAAATACTTGTTCCCTCTCTAGTTTGTGCAAACTTCAAATCACATATATCTGTGTGAATAAGTTCTAGAGGAGCGGTATTCCTTTCGACGGATCAAAAATGAATCTTTGTGAGTTTTGTCTCTACGCACACCTTACACTTATGTTGAGGGTTTACGTCGATAGACGGTAATAACTCCAACTTCACCAACTTTTGGATGGACTTGTAGTTAACATGCCCTAATCTATGATGTCATAAATTAGAAGACTCAAGCAAGTAAGAAGAAGCTTCAATTTTATTGCTTGGACGCATTACAGACTTGGCGTTAACTTTGAAGAGGCATTCACAGACGAAGCCTCTTCCCACAAAAGTTCCATTCTTGGTGATTACAAATTTATTGGATTCAAATACTAGCCTAAAACCAGCATTAACCAATAAATGACCTGAAATTAAATTCCTCATAATCTCAGGGACATGCATCACCTCCTTCAGAGTGAGCTCCTTTCCAGAAGTCATCTTCAGGACTACCTTTCCTACCCCAGCACGTCAAAGGAAACGTTGTTACCCATGAACAACTTCTTGTATGTAACTGGTGTATATGTGGAGAAGGCATCTCTATTGGAACAAATGTGTCTGGTAGCACCCGTCCCATCCACCATTTGCATGGGATTCTCAACAAGGTTTGCTTCAAGCACCACCACCGAGAACTCCTCAATCATGTCGTCAAGAAGCGTATCTTTGATGACGTTAGCATGTGCCTTGCCTTTGGCCTTGGCCTTCTCTTGTTGCTCTGTCTTGAGCTTGCGACAGTCCTTGATCATGTGACCAGGTTTTCCACAGTGACAAATGTGTCTGGTAGCACCCGTCCCATCCACTATTTGCATAGGATTCTCAACAAGGTTTGTTTCAAGCACCACCACCGAGAACTCCTCAATCATGTCGTCAAAAAACGTATCTTTGATGACGTTAGCATGTGCTTTGCCTTTGGCCTTGGCCTTCTCTTGTTGCTCTGTCTTGAGCTTGCGACAGTCCTTGATCATGTGACCAGGTTTCCCACAGTGGTGACAGTTCCCTTTGAATTTCTCCGCCGTCTGGGTCTTGCCGTCTTTCTGGAACTTGCGCTTCTTGCTTGGGTTCCCTTTGGCCTCAGCCAGATTTGCCTTTGCCTCAGCGGGTTGTTTTTCCCTAGGCAAGGCCTTCTTATTATATTCCTGAATTTGGAGTTTGACAATAAGTTCCTCAAAGGTCATTTTCTTTGTTTTGAGTTTTAAGTAACTCATAAACTCATTCCACGAGGGAGGTAACTTCTCAATTAGTGATACAACAAAAAACTGCTCATTTGGTTTCATACCTTTCAAATCCAAGTGATGTAGAATCATTTGGAATTCCTGGACTTGGGACATCACAGTTTTGTTGTCCACCATTTGAAATTTCAGAAATTTCCCAACGATGAATTTATTCGTATCAACATCTTGTGCGTTGTACTTCTTCTGCAGTTTTTCCCATAACTCTTTGGCGGTGCCTACGGTGCAATACACCGTGTAGAGTGGGTCTGACAGACAGTTCAAAATATAGTTCTTACACATGAAGTCACTATGAAGGAACTGTAACGTTCACTTGAGCATCAGGAAAGGCGTTGGGTGTGCCTTGAGCAGCAGTGAAGGCATTGGATGTGCCTTGAGCAGCAGTGGGGAAGGCAGAGGGGTTGCCTTGAGTAACAGCATCAGTAGCAGAAGCGAGTTGTTCTCTTTCAGTCATCTTTCTAAGCACTTACAACAATCTTGTCTTAAAATTATGGGGTTACAACAATTGCGGAAAACGGAAAGTAAGTAAATATTACAGATTGCTCGAAAGGATAAACTAAAGATTACAACAATCTGGAATCAAGAGCGATACAAACTCCATGTGATTTATTGAGTCGAGTGATGACACTCTGTCTTTAAGACAGGATTACCCCGTATATATCATTTTACGTTGTCGGGCAATAATCTCCCAAAATCCAACAACAACTTAACAAATGAGCAAATGAAACTCAAGTGTTACTCTTGAAGAACTTTGAATATAGAAATGATGCTAGAGAGGAAGAAGAAGATTTCAGAAAATTTCTAAGTGTTGAACAATTGAGCCAAATGCATCAATTTATAGTGTAAGAAAATGACCCCTCAATGGCCTTCAATAGTCATGTAATGACACTTATTGAGGGGTTACATTCAGCCAAATAATGGCTGAATTCATGTGCCAAATAATGGAGATTCAATGCTCCAAAATCAGCCCAAAAGTCAGAACTTTTCATCTTCCCATCGCAGCATTCTGCCTCCGAAGCGTTGCGGCTCTGCGAATTAGCGCCTCGGCTCCAGTAGCCCAACCACCAATTAGCGTCGCGGTGCTGCCATGGGGGCGCCGCGGCTCCAACCGTGTTGCGCCGCGGCCCTTCACGGCTCCGCGGTGATTTTCGACTCGTTTCATCTTACACTTCGTACACTTCTTCCTTCGTTACCAACGTGGAATACTTGTTATTTGGCCAATAACCGTCCATCATTCTATGTCTTAAACATATTACGTATGTACCAATATCTCTTTCACTAATGAAATTTACGATACTTGGCACTACGTGTACACGTGTGTGAAAACGACGTTTCCGATGTGTGGGGCCCCAATTGTTCGAGTCATAAATAATGGGATAAACGTAATTCCATATTAGTAAATTTCCAACCGTTAATATTTACGTTAATTTTTTTTCGATGCAAATTTCTTTTAGCATATTAATTTTTATTACCGTCTTATCCCTCAATCTCTTGTCATTATGAGATGTTCCAATTCTTTATCTAATTTAAGTTGAAATATTTTAAATTCTTCAATAGAATATTGTCTTGATCCTAATTTTAAAGTTATATCTTTTCTCCTACTTCAATTTTTTCACTTAGTAAAATTTTATAAGATAAATTCAAGAACTACTATTTATAATAGAGATAATTTCAAAGACATTCCTTGAGTTTTGGCTTAATAACATTGATCTCCCTCGTGATTTTGAATATTATACTTACCTCCCATATTTCAAATGATTTTGTAACAATTTCTCTAATCTATTTATTATGAGTATAAAATAGTGTGATCCGACTAATTTGCTCTTTACAATATACTTTTTGTTTAATTAATTTTGCAGACATTTTTATAGAAAAAGAGTTCATTCCCAGCGAGCAAGACAATGCTACTCTCTCAAAGTTCACTTCTTCCGCCACTCAATTTACTTTCAATTTTGTAATATTTCATAATTTTTGTTGTCAAATTTTACGATTAAGTTGTGTATATACCTATTTTTTTCATGCTATTCATGCTTCCAAGGCAACTAACAATACAATCTATAATGCCAATATGAGGATTGCAATTCTTAATTTCATAGTTGATGGATCTTTAAATATTGATTTGGTTTATTTTGAAATAATAGAGGAGAGACATCTAAAGTTTGAATCTTTGAAACCATCGAGCTCTTTCAAATATGAAAAAATCCACAAGAGCTAACAAATACAAACTAAATCTCACAAAAAAAAATCCAGATTAAAAACCCAAACATGTTTTCTTATTTTTTGATTTATGTGACAACAATATCAATTCTAGTAATATGAACTTTGATCCGCATTTTTACTTGGAAATATTAACAGTGATTTGGATGAAAATAATTTAACAAAAAAAAAGAATTTACAAAATTAATTAAGTAGAAATTATATCAAAAAGGGCAAAGTAGTTCGATCATAATTGTTTTACATTAATGATAAACTTAAGAGTTGTTACAAAAAAACCAAAATAAGAGAAATGTATTGTTTTAAACTTGAGAGAAGCTAGTGTTATTAAGTCAAATTACAAGGGATGTTTCTGAAATTATCTCTATAGTTACAAGAATAATAACAATAACCACAAAATACTAGTATAAATTTTATTAGGTGGTGTCTGAAAAGGGAATAGTGTACACATATCTTACTAGGGCTGGTAGTGGATCGGGTGGAGCTCAATCCGCCAACCATCCATCCACCACCCTACCCATCCATCACCCTATTTTTTCTTCATCTACATCCGATCCACCCATCATCCATGAGTGAATTGGGTGGATTGGGTGCTTCACGGATGAAAATTATAGCACAATCAGTTTGATACTTTTGGTTTATTTTTCAGTTTTCATACTATCTTGCTTTACCATTATAATTTGATCTTGATACCATTGTAATATTCCTCAACATATTATATTGCTAACAATTATAGTCATAAATAGAGTGATGTTCAACATAGAAAATGTCAATTATGTATAATGTAGTACAAAAATAACATTTTTGATACTAGGGATCATCGTTATTGTCATGTTGAAATTGAAAAAGAATTTTCATTCACTTTAGAAAAATAAAGACAACTATTGAAAATAAAACCAAGTACTAGTAACGACATGAGTCAGGGGTATGTTATCACTGAACTACACAAAAAATAACTAATTTATAAATGGGTGGATGAATGGGCCGGGTGGTGGGTTGGATGTATGTCCACCCGAATCCAACCCGATCCGTCACCCGATTAAAATCTGTGTTTTATCGGTTTTTCGTCCATATAATCGGGTCGGGTGGATCGGATATCCATCGGGTTAGGGTGAAATTGCTAGTCCTAAATCTTACCCTACGCTGTGAAGGTAGAGAGACTATTTCCGATAGACCCTCGACTCAAGAGAAGATGTAAACATAACAATAATAATAGATAGTGTAGTAACAATATAATAAGATAATGAAGTAAAGAACGATAAAGTCAAAATAGAGATATAGAAAATAAGTAAATGTACAAAGATAATAATACTTCGTACGAAAAAGAAATCCTCGTGGCAACCTACTAGCCCTCTGCTCCGATACTCGACCTCCACACCCTCATATAAAAGATATTGTCCTCGAAAAGCTGAAGTGGTACGATATCTTGCCTAATCACCTCTATAAATGACTTTTTTGACCTACCCCTCCCTCTTCCCAGACCTACTATTGCTGACCTCTCACACCTTCTCGTTGGAGCATCTACGCTGTTTGCATCTCTTTTGCACATGACCAAACCATCTCAACATTCCTTCCCGCATTTTGTCCACCACAGAGGCACTCCCACCTTGTCTCGAACCGCTTCACTCCGAACTATATCTGTTACCCCACATCCATCTCAGCATCCGCATCTCTGCTAGCTTCATCTTCTTGAGCCGCTTTTCTTTGAAAATTTTGTTACATGTGGACTATCTCAAGGCCATGAATTTGTAGATTTTCTGCTTTTTGGGTTGCTTATTTGATTAATAATAAATAATTTTTTATTTTAGAATTTAATAAATAGTTATTCACTCAAGTATTAATTTTTTAGGATCACGCAAAGCTCAAATAAATATACTAGTATTATTTATAATCTTTTAAGAACAATATGGTAATTCTGTACTCCATAATTAAGTTATTATTGTTGAAAATAGGTTGTAGGGAGAATATAATTTTAATGAAAAAAAGACCAAGTAAAATAGGTGTTGAGAAATATGAGAGGATGATGCAAAACCCTAATTATAAGTTACAATAAGGTGTCGCCGTTACATAAGTGGGTAGGGCTAGTTTTGCACTATAAAAACAAGCTCAAGAAAATATCTCCTTCCCATTCTCACTTTCGTTAAACCCTAAACTTCTCTCTTAGGGTTTTGCAGCCTCCTCCTCCCCCTTTTTTTTCCACACATACAAAGGCTTGTAATGGGTAAATCTACAAAGAAGTCTGCCACCAAGGTTGATGCTGCTGCTATAGCTGCTCCTACCAAACCCATGAAGAAAGGTTTTCCTCTTTTTGTTTCTCGATTTTAAGGTTTTAACTTTTTTTGGTTCTTTTAGTTCGTGGGGTTAAGGTATTTGTCTGGTTAGTTGTGTATGGTTTACTTCTATTTGCTCTGTTTGTTTTAACTGTTTTTAGCAAAAGATTACATATTTCATGCAACCTCTTATTTTACTACATGAAATATGTTTTTTGCTGGTAGAGGAAATTGGTTGATTGTGTGACTAATTGTGTCTTTAAGGTTTTCTTGATTTTTTTTTGTTTGATTTAGTTGCGTGGTTTTGTTCTATCTGCTCTGTATGTTTTTTTTGTTTGGTTTTGTTTTTAGCAAAAAGAATACTGTTTTCATGTACCCTTTTATTTTATCTCCATAGGGAATTCACAGGATTATTCTTTGCTTGTTGTTGTTCTTGGTAGAGGAAAACATTTGGTAGGTGATGTGACTGATTTTGTGTGTGCGTGTGTCTAAGGTTTCAACTTTTTGGGTCTTTAGGTTTGTGCGTTTAAGGTTTTCTTGAAAATTTTGTTTTGTTAGTTGTTTGTGGTTTTGTTATATTTGCTCTGTTTTTATGGTTTTTAGTAAAAGAACACTTTTTTTCACGTATCCTTTTATTTTTCTACGATAGGGAATTCACAGGATTGTTCTTTGCTTGTTGTTCTTGGTAAACATATGGTTGGTGGGTGTGACTAATCATGTGTGTGCTTACAGGGAAGAGAGTAGCTGAGGAAGCAACTGTGAAGATAGTGAGTGCAAAGAAGCAGAAGAAAGATGTTGCTGTAGCCCAAGCTGTTGAGAAAAAGATGAGTGATACAAAGACTCAGAAAAAGAAGAAACAAGAAAGCAGTTCTTCTGGTGATAGTTCCTCCGAGTCAGAAGATGAGAAGGTAATTTACACATGCATTGTATCTCCTTTCAATGAATTTTGATTTGTGTTGTGTTTGAGATAACTGACTCCATGTGTCTTATGCAGCCTACTAAAGCAGTGGTACCTCCTAAGAAAGTGGTTCCTGCCAAAAATGGAAAATTAGCCATCAGTTCTGATGATTCAGATTCTTCAGACGAGGAAGAAGTAAACTACCCTCTTAGTTCTATTGTGTATTTATTGATAGTATTTTTGCCCGTTTTATAACTAACTGTGGGTGTTGTGTGTATAGGCTCCTGCTAAGAAGGATGCTTCAACTAAGAATGGTGTTGCTGCTAAGAAGAAAGTAGAGTCGAGTGATAGTTCAGATGATGATAGCAGCTCTGAGGAAGATATTCCTGCAGCCAAGAAACCTGCTGCCTCAAAAAAAGTAGAATCCAGTGATGACTCCAGTGATGATGTAAGGACACCATTTGCTTTATGTTAGGTGATATATTCAAATAGGATCCTTTGCCATATAGATACTATACTTAATAGTGTTGTTCTTTGATACTATAATTGATTTATCCATTTGACAGGAACCTCCTAAGGCAGTTGCTCAACCTAAAAAAGCCCTTCAAGCTGTGAAGAAGACTGCTGACAGCTCATCAGGATCATCAGATTCTGACGCGGATAAGGTTTGATCACTTGATATCTGTTTTGTGTTATTTTTCCTATTGCCATTTTATTGAATGCATTACCTACCACTTAAGTGAGTATCTTAGGTGCAATTGAGTAGCTTATATGATCTTTTTTTCATTCCCTTTTTCTAGGGAAAAGCTGCTGCATCTAAAAAGAAGGTTGAGTCTAGCAGTGACGGCTCTTCTGATGAAGAATCTGATGAAGAGGTAGGCTGGCAAAATCCCTTCTCGTACTTGTAAATGAGCATCTACTCTGCTCAACGATTTCTTAAAAAGCATGACATTCCATGCGTTGTGACATTATATCCCTTCTAATATTTCGTTTTTGACAATGAATCTGTTTAATCATAAATAAAATCACTGTGCAGGAACCCAGTAAGGTTGTCCCATCTAAAAAACCAGCTGCTGCAGTACCTAAAAAGGTATGCCTGAACTCATTTCCTGGCATACTGCACTTCTTTGTCTTGATGATGTTAGTTAGTTTGTTGGCCAAGATTTTAGATGGGACCACAAGATTTTACATTCTATATTTGATTGCTTTTGCAGGCTCCTTCATCTGATGATGAGAGTGAGGATGATAGTTCTGAGGAAAGTGAGGAGGAAGAGCCTCAAAAGAAAAAGAGCAAGGTCTGGATATGTTTCATTTGTGATATTCCAACTTGCATTTCATTTTCGTTCACTGGTCTAACAATAGTCTTTCACAGCCCTCTAGTACTCCAGCTGTATCAAAGAAGCAGAGTAGTTCTGAGGAATCTTCTGAGGAAGATGAGTCCTCTGAAGATGAAGAGGATGAAAAACCATCCAAAACTCCCATGAAGGTAATAATTTTGTATCAGCATATTCTTTTTGACACAAGTATATGATCTGCATCTCTTTGTGCAGCTTTCATATTAGTCACAGCATATCTAGCATCATGGCTCGCTGTTTGCCCTAATATATATTGTTGGATGGCTCGCTGTTTGCCCTAAAATATATTGTTGGATTTTTTTATAATTAATCAAATTAAATGTTGCTTTAATTGTTGGAGTATTTTCTTGCTATATCAGGGTGGTGATGTAGAAATGGTTGATGCTGCTTCCGCTAAAGCTGTAAGTGAAGCTTTAGAAAATTATATTCTTGATCATTAGCTTTGGAAAATTATATTTGTATGTATTTTGCCTAATACTGTTCTATTTAAAATGCAGGAAAACCCCCCTATTACTCCTAAAGCTCAAACTCCAGGGGGATCAAAAACATTGTTTGTTGGAAATCTATCTTATTCAGTTGAACAGGCGGATATGTGAGTTATTATTGAACTTTTCCAGTGCTTTGCCTGTGATAATATCTCAAGACTTGTAAAAATGGTTTTTGCAGCGAGAATTTCTTCAAAGATGCTGGAGAAGTTCAGGAAGTGCGGTTTTCTACACACGAGGACGGTTCCTTTAAGGGCTATGGTCATGTTGAATTTGTCACTGCTGGAGCTGCACAGAAGGTAGCTATTTTCTCCATAACCAGCTAGTCTGAGTGCTTGCTGTGCTTTTCTGTTGCTCATTTTCTCATCTTTGTATTTTTTTACTATCAAAGTAAAGGTGAGTTTTTCAATAAGAATAGTTGAGCATCTGTTCTACAATTACTATAGCTGCAAGTAAATATAAATCTCACTTCAAATATATCTTAGGACAGGATTGTGCATTCTCTATGGATGCATTCTTTTATATGTTATTTCTGTAGCAGTTGATATTGTAAACCATGTAATGTGATATGCTATGCATCAGTCTCACATGACCATGAGCCTAAATTGGTACATTGAAGATTAAAATGCCTACCATAATTGTATATGGAAGTTGGACACCATCCATTTAGTTTTTTTATCCCCTGGATGGAATGCTAAAATCTGTTATATCCATTTAGGCACTTGAACTAAATGGACAAGAACTTTTGGGCCGTGATGTAAGGTTGGACCTCGCTCGTGAGAGGGGAGAATATACACCGCGCAGTGGGTATGCATGCAATTTCTCTCCCCTTGTTGCTTTCATTTTAAGTTGGAAGTAGAGACGTAATTTCATCATGTGTTATCTTATGATTTGTAGGAGAGAAGAGAACTCATTCCAGAGGCCGGCTAGAACTGAAGGAAGCACAATTTTCGTTAGAGGCTTTGACAAAAATGAGGCTGAAGATCAGGTCCTTGTCCTAAATCTTTTTTGTTTCTCATTAATTGTCACTTTCCTTTGATATCTTGAGTTGGTCTAAATATTTCAAATACTTTTACAGATTAGGAGTTCACTTGAGGATCATTTTTCATCTTGCGGAAAGATCTTTAAAACAAGAATTCCTACAGACCCAGAAGGTTATATTAAAGGGTAAATATTTCTAATTTTCATGTGCATGTTTTCTCAATTTTGGTTGTCCAGCTTTGTCTCAAACCATTTGTAGGTCTATAGAGGCATTTGTTTTGTTGTGTACTGATGACTGTAAATTTGGCCTTTTCTTGAAGGATGGCTTACATTGAGTTTGCAAATGGTGATGCTGAGGCTATAAACAAAGCTCTGGAACTTGATGGATCGGAAGTTGGAGGGTTTAGCTTGAACGTGCAAGAGGCAAAACCAAGGGGCGACAGTTCTGGTGGAGGCGGCAGAGGTTTTGGTGGTAGAAGTGGTGGTAGGGGAGGTGGTAGAGATAGTGGTGGTAGATTTGGTGGCCGTGGTGGTGGTGGTCGCTTTGGTGGTGGTGGCCGTTTTGGTGGTGGTGGCCGTTTTGGTGGTGGTGGAGGCAGGGGACGAGGAACTCCAAACAAGCCAAGCTTCACTCCATCTGGTAATGTCATATTGTATATCAACTTTTACAGTCCATTGGGTAAAAATGTGTTTTGAAGTACATTTCTCTTTTTATCCTCCAGTTTCATCATTTTCTCGTCTAATTTTTTTATGTTCTGGTAATTGCAGGTAAGAAGACAACCTTTAATGATGAGTAACTTATAGCTGGGACTCTACAGCCGACTTGTCACAACCTGTGTCTCCTTAATCTCATGCCGTAGTAGTTTTGTTTTTTAATATAAATTTTGAGTTGAGCAAGAACTTGGAAATGTAGTTAGTTTAAGAGTCGGTATTATTTTGTTTCATTTAGTCATACGTTTTGTACCATTCTTTTTGGGTGGAAAATGAGTTGGATGCTGATATGCTCTTACCTATATTTGCTGTGAGAAGTTGCTTATATTATATTTATGCTGATATCTCTTACATCCTTGCCTGCCACTTTGGACGCTTATGGTATTTCCTGATTTGTGTGCTTCAGGCTTCAGCTTGATTGTGTGGTTTTAGTGTTTATGTGTATCCCTCAACACATGTTAGGTAGGTCTGGGCAATGAATCGAGCCGAGGCTTGTACTAGGTTGGCTCCAGAGCGCGTGGCTTATATATGGACATATGGTGGTATATCCAATGTGTGACAAGTGGATTCCATACAAATGTTTATTTACATGGACGCAGCTTCTTGCACATGCATTTTTTTTAAACGTTGGGAACCAGTTTTTATTAAAATTTCACGTCATACTTTCACAAAATACAGAACGCCATAAATTTAAGATTTTTCTAAATGAAGTTTATAACAACTTAGCTTTACTGATTAACCACGGCCAATATAGTATCAATTTGATTGAAAAGTCTTTAACATGGAATAGGATGGTAGGACATGATTATTTTACACGTTGCTATTAGTTTGAAAGGTTTTGAATTTTCTGATGAGAAAAATACACAAAATTAGCAGTTTACTGCTGCTTATAAAAAATAACCCCAAAAAAATGCACAGCGTATGTCCGAATTTAAAATTCAGAATTCAAAATACATGATTCTTTCATCCGAAAATCATGCGCTTGAGCATTGGAATGAAATGAGCCCAAAAGAAGTGGAATGAATATGGAGGATTCAACACCCAATCTAGCGATCAATGAAGCGGATGAAACCTTGTGAAACTTTAAGCAACAAAAACACATGGCTTTATGCCCCCCAAAAAATCTCAAAACGAGGATGTTTTCCTGTGAAATTGGTTCTAACCAGAAAATCAGTTAGAGATTTGTATTTTAGGGTTTAAAAACAAGTGAACCGTATCCGATCCGGAAAACCACTTGACGGTCCGGTTTCGAATGGTAAGAATAAGAAATAAACAGATAAAATAAACAAGTAAGCTCAGATTTAGAACAAGTAATGGAAATAATGGTCTCGTAATTCTTTCGATATCTTGCTTTGAGAGAAAATAGAGTTTAGATTACAAGAGTGAGCAAAATGATCCAGAATACGGTTCCTTCCTTCCTAAACTTTGTATATATATAAGCCAAAAACTAAACTATTGTACCCCTAAAGTCAGGATGACGAGACTATGCTGATGTCACTGTGCCCACGCGCGCTGCGACGCTCTGGCCAAGGAGTGTGGATGTGACAGGAGTAGGTGGGAGTGGGGGACAACTGTAGAATACCCCCGAGTTGTCTGAGTCTTCACATGTGGTGATCCATCCAGAAGCACTCTTCACCCAATATATATAGTCCCTACTTTTCGGGCCCTTCATTTCATGAGTTCGGAAAGTGGAAGAGTCTGTACGTTTTCAAAACTTTTTGCGGGAATTGAAACGTCACCTCTTTTCCCACGACCAGACGCTTTGTCAGGTCAACATTTAATGCATCCAATCACTCATTCAACGACGCCCTTTCAGAGACACTGATTGAAACCTACTGACAGGACACAACGCTTCATTTTCCAAGGCTAATGATTACTTATGCTGGCTATTTAAACGGATGACTCCGCTTGCATTTCTTTATCCTTACTCTCATTTTTTTCTTTTGTGCGAATTTAGTTTCTTACACACTTGACTCCTGCTTTCACAATGTCTTCAATTTCAACATAAACATCTTCTTCTTATAATCTTACTCTCGCCAGTATGTGAGAGCAGTTAGGTGCTACTTCAGAGGTCTCCATCCGCCGCCGGCCCTTGTCTTCTTCCATCACTCGGACGATAGACTTGGGTTCCTCTGCGTCTGACATGATCCCCTCCAACCTTAACTGCGAGAGGGAATTCCGTGCCAACATTCAGTATGAATCCGTGAAAGGCATTACTTCTCTGATCGATGACTCCACCATCGTCCAAGTCCGTATTGACTGCCAATGGGGGCTTGGGGTTGACATATTCCCCATCATGTTAATGCCAGCATCACCCAATACATCCCGTTATGTCCATGATCTACACTTTGGCCTCCCAGTTCATGAAATTATTGATGCCTCCTATCGCCGATACGTCATTTGTATGGGGAAACTGACCTTCCAAACTTGGAGAGTAATCTGTTGCTTGCACCATCTGGCAGACCTTGCTAATATTCTGTTCACTCGAGTGTTTCGTGGGGAAATGATAAATCTTGCTTTCTGAGGCTCCCAATGCCTCATTACAAATGCTGATGACGATCATGACCGAGGGTGGTATGATCGGTTCATGATGATCCATACATACGCCTCCACAATGCCGCCATCGACTCTCTTCCGGAGGAGTGGAACAATGCATGTAAGTATCCGTATCATTTCTTCATGTATTTTTTCCTGATTACTGCTTGGATTCCATTTCTAACTCTATCTTCCGTGTTCTTCTAGCAACATGGTCATACTAGAGCCCATGTGTGATATTTTTGGCTGGGTGATCGGAATGCTTCGAGCCTCCAGATATGTTGATTGGACTCGGAGAGGCATTTTTCCGCCGACAGGTGGAAAGGAAAAACCTATGGTGAGTGCCTTTCCCTTATCTTTGTTCTCTTGCCAATTGAGTCTCGGGGTATTACTCTGACTTCTTTCTTATCCGCAAGGTCTCCCCGCTCGAGGGGCTTTGGTAAAGAAGGCTCCCTCCCAGGAGAAAGCCCATGCTCGTATTGCAGAGGCGATGAAGAGTAGGAAACGCATGCTTCCAGATGATGCCGGGACATCTTCCTTCGGAGGAATCAGTTCGCTTGTAAGAACGCGTCGCCAATTCAACGAGTACTGGAAGGAGGAGATGCGGGGGTTGGTCCATGTGGAGGATGACGAGAGAGAGGTCGCAGAGGCCACAAGCATGAGAGTCCCTTCCACCGAGGCTGTCGTGAGATCGGGAGTCATTGAAGGATAACCTGGGATCATAAGGGTGGTGATGCTGGTGCTGGCTCTTCAGTTCCACCGCCTCCTGCTACTAGTTCGGACCTCGGTTTGGAGGCTTCCCTGAACCATCTAGCGGGTATTTTTCTTCAGGTAATGTGAACCATTTTCTCCTTATCAATTGTCTTTAGAGTGGATGCATGTATTATGTTTGCTTGTTTTTCCTTTTCGAGGGTCATGCTGCCGCTTCTTCTACCCTCGAGCTTTTCAAGAGCATGCCTCCTTTTTCCTTTCGTGATATAGAGAGGTTGACGGAAGAGAACTAGCGCCATAGGGAAGATCTTGCCGAGCTCCGAACAGAGAATAGAGGTCTTCAGGATTTGCGGACCACTTTGGGGCTTCAGTGGGAAGAGGCCAAGCAAGCTCTGACAACTCGGGAGGACATCTTTTGGATCACGACTATGACTTACCAGTTACTAGGGGAGAGGTTGGACTGGGTGGAGGCCTAGCGTGATGCTTCTTGGGGGAAAGTGTAAGCCCTTGAGGCTTCTGTGCTTGGCACAGGTCCTGGAACTAGCGCTTGATGCTTCGCTGAGGGCCGACCAGTGGAGGGCTATGTTGCTTCAGAGTTATGCCATCCTTCATACCCGATATAAGATTTTGTAAGGCATTGAGGAGGGCCGTATTGATGTTTCCTCGACCCTAATATATGCGGAGGTGGATTTGGGTACAACTGAAGCAGATATAGACGATCTTCGTGATGAAATGACCCTTTATCCGATGCCTCTGCTGGTTTCTCCGGTGGTGAAGATGCCCCCCTTGGCTTAGCTTTGTAAGTCTTAAGCCTTTGGACGTTGGTTTGGAGGCCTTTTTCAGCATGCCTTGGGAAGATAACTAGGTTCAGCCTCTTTAGCATGCCTTGGGAAGATGACTAGCTTCAGCCTTGTGAATTTGTTGCGGGCCTGCGTGTCCCTTATGAATGCTTTTGTTTCTATTTTGGCCTGCGCGCTGTTTGTGTTTGATGGATATTTCAGGGCCTGTGTGTCCTCAAATATTCTTGTATGAGCCTTTGTGCTCTCTTTGCTCCCCGTTTTATGATAATTATTAGTTTGCTTGAAACCTTGACTCCTTATTCCTACGCTTTGACATGAACTTATATTTTTGCAACAATAGTAATCATAAAATGACATGACATTTTATTTTGCACTTAACCGTTGAGGCATGACCTCTATGCCCGTCTATCGGAACTATGCTAATATTCGAGCATTTATTATTTAAGTTAAGGTATGATGACCGTTGCACGCATATTTTGTTTTTGCATTTTGTGTTTGAGGTCATCATTCCTAACCCAATCCGGGAATGTCACTTTCGGGAATACTTTCATGATATTAAGGATCTAAACATCCAATTCGCAATAAGGGAGGGCACTCCATTTTTGGTGCTGATAGGGAGGACGGCTCGACCCCATTTAATGACACAAAGTATCATTGAACCTGCACGCTCGGAGGATCTATGGCCGTGTCGTATGTTAGAAGCGGTTTACGGAGCCGTGTGGCTTCTGAGTCCGATTTGCCCCAAACGTTTTTGAACGTTAAGCGAAGAAGCCTATCTAACAACAGTAAAAAATAAGTGGACATATATATTTTGTTTTTGAAATTATGAGGGACGACTCATCCTTTTGGTACATAATCCCCTTCCGGAGTCTTTATAAAATGGGAACATAAAGAAACTGAGCGAGTGCAGTGACTGCCAGCAGTCCCTGTCCGTGTGAGTTCATCCTCAGGAAGATCTCATGATCTGAACACTTAGATCCACTCTTCTCCCCCCGGTACTCATGTGCGAGGTATCCAGGAGGTAAGTGTCGGGGTATGATCCGATATGATATGCCCAATATGCTTTTGGGTTGTTGCCTCATTAAAATCATTGTCAGAAAAATCCAATTGGGACAAAACCTTGGCTAAGGAAAAAAGTGCAACACATATCCTTATTCTCACCCCGGGTGACAAGGAGATGTCAATTTTGAGGGAAGTCCATGTTAGGGAGAGAAGGAAAGTTAACCGAAGATAGATAATATTGAAGCTTAGGTACATACCTGTCATACTTTCAAAGAGAGAATCTCTTCAAGTGACTGACGTTCCAGCTATTCTTCAACTCTTTTCTGAATTCGTCTTTGATCCGATAGGATCCCTTTCCTGCAATTCCTACTATTTGGTATGGATCTTTCCAGTTGGCTCCTATCTTACCCGCACGAGGATACCTGGTTGTGAGCGTGACCTTCAGGAGGACGTAGTCCCCGATTTTGAAATGTCTCAAATTTGTTTTTCTGTTGAAGTACCTCTCAATTTTCTGCTTTTGTGCTACCAGATATATGAGGGCCAACTCCTTGTGTTCTTCTAACAATTCCAATCCTACTGCCATAGCTTCATTGTTGGACTCTTCGGTGGCCCGGGTGTACTAAAGGCTGGGTTCCCCGACTTCCACGAGTATCAAGGCTTCAGTCCCATAAAATAGAGAGAATGGGGTTTCCCCGGTACTTGTCTTGGCCGTGGTCCTATAAGTCCATAATACCCCCGTAACTCTTCCGGCCATTTACCTTTAGTGTTTTCTAACCTTTTCTTATTGTTTTGGATCAATGTTTTGTTGGTCGAGTCTGCATGTCCATTTGCACACAAATGGTATGGTGATGAAGTGATCCTCTTAATGTTTAGGCCTTCTAGGAATTTGGTAACCTTTACTCCCATGAACTATCAACTGTTGTCACATGCTCTCTCTTTTTGTATCCCGAATCGGCAGATGATGTGAACCAAGATAAAGTCTATGACTTTCTTCTCTCGGACCATTTTGTACGCTTTAGCCTCCACCAATTTTTACAAATAATATGTCAAGATTAGTAGGAACCTCACCTTTCCTACAACCCCCGATAATGGTCCCACGATGTCCATTCCCCACTTTAGGAATGGCCACAGGGCCACTACCGAGTGGAGTGGTTCGGTTGGCTGATGCACCATGGGGGAGTACTGCTGGCATTTTTCACATTTTCAAACGTAGGCCTTGGCATCTTCCTCCATCCTAGACCAGTAATATTCAGCCTTTACTGTCTTCTTTACCAGTGAGTCATATCCGGAATGATTATCACAATTACTTTAATGTATTTCCTTCATCATGTATTCGACTTCTGTTGGTCCCAGACATTTGGCCACGGGACCAAGGTAATACCTTATGTATAGCTCTCCTTTGTGTATGCAATATCACGACTTTTGTCCTTAGGGCTCGTGCGACCTTACTGTCTTCTGAAAGAGTCCAGGTTTGTAAATATTTAACGATGTCGTTCTGCCAGTCCCATATCAGACTGGTTGAATTTACTTTGTGCAGGCTAGTGTCCAGGATGTAATGTAGGAGGTAGACTATGGATTCTGACTCTCCCTTAGCCGCTCCAGACGAAGAACCAAGCTAGCTAGGGCATCCGCTTCGACGTTCATCTCTCGAGGAATTTGCGCCACTTTTCACTTTCTGAAGTGAGCCAGCAGAGCTGTGACCTTGTTCAAGTATTCCTGCATCCGACTATCTTTGGGCTCGTATTTGATAATGATTGTGTTGATGACCAGTTGAGAGTCACTTTTTAGCTATATATTTTCAGCTTCAAGCCCTCGAGCCAATTCCAAACCTACAATTGCAGCCTCATACTACTGCCTCATTGTTAGTTAAAGACATACATTTAATAGTCTGCTTGATCATTGCCCCTGATGGGATAACCAGGACAATTCCTAGCTCAATGCCTTTTATGCTTGTGGCTCCATCTGTGTACAAGATATACTCTCTAGATGAGATCTCAGTTTCCAGGACTGCTTCTTTTTGGGCACGGGGTATCATGCCTAAAATGTAATCAGCCACGATGTCAGCCAGGGCTTGTGACTTGACATCAGTCCAGGGTCGATAAGTAATATCATATCTGCAGATTTCAATTGACCAATTTGCTAGCCTATCCGAGAGTTCGGGTTTGTGCAAGATGTTTTTCGAGGGAAAGACTGTTATCACACATATGTGGTGACATTGAAAATACGGCCTTAGCTTGCGAGACGCAACCACCAGGGCCAAAGCCAATTTTCTGAGATAGGGGTAACATGTTTTGGCTTCAGATAAGGCATTGCTAATGTAATAAACAGGGGATTGCGTACCTTTTTCTTCTGAACAAGCACAACACTTACCGCAATCTTGGAGATAGCCAGATAAACCAACAAAGGTTTCCCTACCTCGGGCCTCACGAGCAAATGTGGGTTTGTCAAGTCTCTTTTAGGCCCCTCAGCGCCTGTTGACACTCTGCGGTCCATTTTAAGTCTTTCTTTTTCTTCAGCACACTGGAGAATTTTTGACATCGCTCGAATGACCTTGATATGAACCTTCCGAGTGCGGTTGTTCTCCAAGTCAACCATTGTACTTCTCGGGCATTATTAAGCACGTTCGGTATTTGTTTGATCGCTTGGATCTGATATGAATTGGCCTCAATGACCCTATTTGATACTATGAAATCCAAGAACTTCCATGAGCCTATCCCAAAAGCATATTTCTTCGAGTTTAGCTTGAGGTTATACTTGCGGAGAGTATCAATTTTACCCGGAACTCAGTGTCTAGACTCGAACCAAGGTATACATGTTCCTCGGTATGGCTCGGATAGTAGGAGGTCAACTCAAGATCTTCTTCCGTGGATCTCCCTACATCTAATTCTTCCAGCGCGACAAGTCCTCTGGGTACCCGATCCGACGGGTCCTCCAGATAGGGGTTTCTTGTCGATTCTTCTTTACACCCAACTTCCGGTTTGGTCCTAGAGTCAGGCATCTATAATTTCTAGATGTTGCTTTCAACCTTCCCATCTTTTTGGCAACCAAAGTCACATCCGCTTGATCGGGGTTCCAAGTCTCCCTGAATTTCCACTATTCCCTATGGTGTTGGAAATTTCATGACCCGATGGAAGGTAGACGGGACCGCCTTCATGGCATGCAGCCAAGGTCTCCTATTCATCAGATTGTATGGCATTTATCCCTCGAGAACATCGATCAAGACATTCAACGAGACTCCCTCTACGTGAGTGGTCAACTTGATTTGTCCTCGAGTTTTTTCTCTACACAGGTTGAATCCGGTCAAGATTTTTATTATCGGGATCACCTATTCGGTTAGCTGTATCTCCTTGAGTATGCGGAGTTGCACTACGTTTACAGTGCTACCTGGATTAACAAACACACACTTACTGTTAATTTTAAAGATTTGGATAGATATTACCAATGCATCAGCGTGTGGGCCCTCAATGCTTCTCCAATCTATCCCACTAAACATGATGGGGTCTTCGGGCTCTTCTCTTCTTCTTTTCCTGGATGAGGAAGGTTCTTCGCTTTTTCACCTCTGCGATACCGCTCCAATTGTTTCTCATTCGATGATCATGTTGATCATACCCGGTTGCGCTGGATGTTCCTATGAAGTCCCACTTCTGTTTTCTCGGGCATACTTGGATCGACTGTTGAAAAATTCCTTCATGTGCCACCTCGTATCGCAAGTGCTTACAGTCCTCTGTCAAATGCCCTAGAATTCCATGAAACTCACACCAAAGCTCCACGTCCGTGCCCGCTTATTCGGGTTGGATCGTGTTGCTACCGGGAATTGAGTTTCCTTCATGCTTTTCATTGCCATGACCAACTCCACGACCTCCACGTTAAAGTTATAAGATGCCATGCTCGGTGGACCTGAGGCATTTGTGGACTTTCTCTGCGGTGTCTCCTTGTCTCTCTTGGGCTGACCCTAATCATACCTCACCTTATTCATCCTTTATTTAATTTGCGATCGAGCCGAATAGGGTTCGTACCAGCCTCTTGGATCTCTCTGTTTAAATGGGAGAGAGTTACGAGGCTTGCCTTACGGTACACCCCCGGCCTATACTTGGGCGTCGAACCTGTGGTCATCTTCTATCCTCATTTTGGCTGTGTATCTGTTGTTCACTTCATTCCAGGACTTAGCTGGGAACGTCCTCAAGATTTCCTTCAACTTTCTTGAGGCATATGAACGGTTGACATTCAGGCCATCATTGAACGCTGCGGCGGCCCAATCCTTAGGAATAGCGGCAACAACATCTTCTCCTACTGAAATCATTCCATGAAATTGCAGAGCAACTCGTCTTTCCTCTATTTTATGGTGACGATATCCTCTTTGTGGGTTTCGACCCTTCGGGCCCCTGTATGGGCCTTCACGAACGCATATGCAAGAGTAGCAAAAGAGTCAATAGAATTTTTAGGTAAAAGAATATACCAATAGAGTGCTCCCTTTGTGAGCGTTTGGTTGAATTTCTTCAGCATGACCGATTCGATTTGGTATTGCTGTAGGTCGTGTCTGGTGACGGCTGCCTCTACAACCGTCAGCGTGGGATAAGGCCCATGGGCCGATCCAACCCAGCTCGTGAGTTGACAGGGTTAGGCTTTAATTTTTGAAGCTCATTTAAGAACGAGGCTTTTTAGCCCGGATCGAGTAAGCCTGCTGGCCCGTGGGCTTGAGAGCGTGTGGATTAGTGAAGATTTTAAAAAGTGAAGATGTAAAGACAACATTGTCATAAGCAGAATCAAATGTGCTTGATGAAGATGATGTGCTTGTGTTTAATACGTCATAAGTGCCATGGAAGTTTCTTTGAGAAGTTTAGTTTTACTTTAAATGGATGAAATATGATCATTTTCTTTTGCATTTTATTGAGATCTATTGGAACAAATCTAGGTTAATATTCATATTTAGCTAGTTGTGTTGCTACTCATTAATTTTTTAGTTTGCTATTAATATCTCTATTTGGTTCGAGTGATATATATCAGTTATTAATATGTTAAGTGTTAATAATGTCAAAAGTTAATCAGTTTCGCAGAAGATTTAATCTATAAGATTGTTTTCTTGTTCAGTTGTACCCAAAATAATTGCATAGAATGGTAGACATTTCATACCGAAACCATACAATTAAATCTTTACTTGAATCCAAACTTAATAAGCAATATTAGAATTATTTTATTTGTGGATTTGAGACTTGTTTAGCGAGTAGTAAAACCATGTAATATTGTCTTGTAAATATTTATGCTAGAAATTTAAATTAGAGTGTAAATTAAAGAATTATGAAAAATATATTATTTTAAAAAGGTGGGCTAGCCCGACTAGGCCCACAACCCATGTAGTGATGAATTGGGTTTGCTGTTTAATAGCCCATCAAAATGGTGGGCCAACCCGACCTGGCCCGTTAAATTTCAAAGGCCGTGTGGGCTAGCCCGGATGGGCTGGAACGGCCCGTTTTGACAGTTGTAGCTGCCTCAAAGGTCATAATGTGCTCATATGGATTCTTTGTGCCGTCATACTTAGGTATGTCGGACATGAACTTCTTCGGGATGGGCTCGGGATATGCATCCACCATGTAGGATATCTTCCCATACTTTCTTGCCTCGACCCCCATTAACACAAATGGTCTCCTAGTATCTGGCTCATTCGCTCATGGAGCTTTTTCTTTAGCGATGCGAGTCTTGCCAAGTCCGCTTTCGGTACTGCATGCTTTGTCTTTTCTGCGTCTACTACGGAAGTCCTAGGCACCTCGATGACTTTGGGGTTATTTGACAGGTTGCTACCCGGTGCTGCCTCGAATAACGAATTTAAGAGTTTTTCCATGCACTCTATTATGGCATTGTTTGATTCCAAGACCGCGGCCAAGGCCACTTACGAAGGAGATCCTTCTTCTTTGAACATTCCTCCACCTTAGAGTACGGGCGTCTCTTTCTTTTCTTAAGGTAACGCTCTTTAGGTCATACCTCCTTGCTTTCTGTCGAGTGACTTCGCTTGTCCTCTCTATTCAAGGGTTTATTGGGAACTCTCCTGGGATTGTTATTGTCTCTTCTCTTCATTTTTGTGCCTCTAACTCTAGACGATTCTCCCCGTTGGAGCTCCGTAGATCCGTTGGCTGTGACCCCTGCGAGTCCTTTATTTCGGATGGAATGCTACTTCCTGATACACTGCCTGTTTGCTCAGCCATAACTGGAATTTTGTGCAATGGATTGATTCTATACGTACGTCTGAGAATTTCGGGCGGCGAATCAGGACAACACCATAACTGTCTATCCCCACAGACGACGCCAAACTATTTTATGGTGAAATCGGTTCTATCCAGAAACTCAGTTAGAGATTTGTATTTTAGGGTTTAAAGACTAGTGTGTCGTATCCGATCCGAGAAACCCCTTGACGAGTCTGATTTTGAATGGTAAGAATAAGAAATAAATAGATAAAATAAACAAGTAAGCTTAGATTTAGAATAAGTAATAGAAATAATAGACAAGTAATTCTTTCGGCATATTGCTTTGAGAGAAAATACAGCTTAGATCACAAGAGTGAGCAAGGGGATCCAAAATATGGTTCCTTCTTTCCTAAGTTATATATATATAAGTCAAAACTAGACTATTGTACCCCTAAAAAGTCATGATGACGAGACTATGCTGATGTCACAGTGCCCACGCGCGATGCGGCGCTCTGACCAAGGAGGGTGGATGTGACATGAGTAGGTGGGAGGGGGGACATCTGTAGAATACTCTGAGTCATCTGAGTCTCCGGATATACTTATCCATCAGGAGGCACTCTTCACCCAATACAGAGGAGCTCCAATCTGCACTCGAAATCGTCCAGTTTCAATATAGAAGCATCACAAACTAGTATTTACAAGGAAATCGTTACTGAAACTCCAATATGCAATCGAAATCAATCAAGAATTGGTATGTTTTGACCTAGATATTATCATAATCTCAAAATCTTACCTACTTCAATGCCGAATTTATCAACTTTTATTCAACATGGTGGCAAATGAAATATTGACAACAGTATTGTGGATTATATGTTGTAATAAGTAGCAAACATGTATAAGTCAAACCACAACAAATACCGACACAATGGTCCCTCATAGATTAGGGCCACTAGACCTAATAATCAAATCACGAAACCTCACACAACATGATATGTACAATAAGCAGTACAAGCAATACATTATTTGATGAAAGTCATAACCCATAGTTCATAGAAAATAATTTTAAATCATACTTAAATCTTAACGGTATCATATCATAGTCAAAAGAGAGTATAATATAAAGTAACTAGCTCAAAAATAATATAATGACCCAGCATACTCTCTTCCCACAACATACTAGGTAGCTTAAAAATGGTAAGGTAAACTTAAAGTCATGCTTTTAAGAATGCAAATAATATAGAAGTTAAAGTCTCATTCACTTCAAAACCAATGAGATTCGTGAACCTAGCACTCCAAATCTTCAATCAAACAGACTTCAATGGCTTCAATCTATGCAATATATTGAATAACACATCATATAAGGCAAGGTGATTCATTTTCACAATTTTAGGAAAAGTCAAAGTCAACTATAAAGTCAAGCCTCAATCAGCTCGATCAAACTCCAAAACAAATTATGTAATTCAATTACCCATAATCTCATGAGTCCAAATCAATAATTTGAATTCTAATTAGAGTCCAATTGCGTGGAATCTCACTTTTACCATATTAGGAAGTTAGGTCTAAAATTCCCAAATCTTACTCTTTATATTTTGTGATTTCATGGTTAGAATTGCCTCAAAATCGAGTATAATCATTATAGGGTGTTAGAGAATTATTACCTTAATGATTCAAGGCGAAATCATCACTTTGGATCAACACGCATGAGTTCCTCTTGGCCAAAAATTATAAAAGCCTTAGTATGATTTCATCACTATTCAAAAATATATCTAAATCTTTCTGCGATTGCAGAAGCCCGCTGTCAAAATGGGCTGGCCCAGCCCATCTGGGCTATCCTATATGGGCTTTGGAATTTGACGGGCCAGACCGAGCTGGCCCACCATTTCGATGAGCTTTTAAACAACAAGCCAACCTTTTTTTATTTTTTTTTTCATAATTCTTTAATTTAAATTCTAATTTAAAATGCTAACATAAATATCTACAAGACAATATTACATGGTGTTACTACTGCTAACCAAGTCTCAAATCCACAAATAAAATGATTCTAATAATGCTTATTAAGTTTGACTTCAAGTAAAGATTTGATTGTATGACTTCAGTATGAAATATCTACCATTCTATGCATTATTTTGGGTATAACTGTAGAAAACGATCTTGTAGGACCAAACATTCTGCGAAATTGAATAACTTTTGACATTGTTAACACTTAACATACTAATAACTGATATCACTCAAACCAAATAGAGATATAATTAATATCAAACTAAATAGTTAATGAGTAGTGATAGTACTAGCTAAATAGGAATATTAACATAGTATTACACCCCGTAGTTTCACGTTCCATCATGTCGTCAATTGATACCAATATCCTAGAAAGAGATACGACCTTACAAAAGGGTAATTATGGGTTACATCTTATTTATGGAAGTAACAGAGTGTATGAAAGTTAAATGGATCAAAGAAAATATGTTTCGATGAAATCAGAAAAAGTTTAATTTGACGGCAAGATTGACGGACCATAAAAATGGAAAATCTGAACCGTCAATTTTGTTTGAGAATTTGAAGTTGCAGATCTGGATTTGATGGTCCAGATTGATGGACTGTCAAAAGTTTGACGGGCCATCATTTTGAGGTAGTGCAAATTTTGTTTCGGGTTTAAATTGAGTTTTTTTGTGATTCGAGGCTCATTTTTTCCCAAGACCAAGACCTATTACTCTCTCTAAACCCTCTAAGATACTATATCATCATGAGATCAAATCAGAGGCAAATTATGCAAGATTAACATGATAAATCCCGTGGTTATCGTAGAAATAGTCTTCTCCGCATAAAATCGATTTTGGAAAACACTCGGGGATAAGATAACTTACTGTTTTGAGGTGACTCCGGTGTATAAATGTAAATTTTATCTTCCCCTATCTAGTTCTATGATTAATTGATGATTTTGAGCAAGTTGTGAAAGGATTTTCATAATCAAAACTCGTAAACTTATGAAATCATCGTGATATGACTTATTGAGCTGTTTTAATTGAAGTATGTGTCGATATTGATAAGCAAACTGATTTTATACGTTATGGGACTAAGGAAAGTCTGGGTTAAAGCATAAAAGGAGCCTAAAGAATCCTATATGCTTAAAGTTGTCGAAGGACGCCTAATTGAGTTTCCCTATAGAATTTGTATTTGATATTGACATCAACCCTTCATATGATATAGATAATAATTCATAAGAAGTGCGAGGGCTTGCAGAATTATTGTAGCTTCATGGACAAGGTATATTAAGACTACTCTTCTTTCTTTTGGCATGATCAGAATGAAACGAACATAAATGAACGATATCCATAACGACTCCACTCTTAGATATGTTAGAGGCTGATGTTTTGACTTCTATATAATGATAGTGATCTTATCTTATGGATTTTTGATTCTTCAAAGTAAGTTACGTTGATGATGTTAGTTCCATATTGTTAATCGGAGGTGCAACGACCTTGCGTCATTCCAATAGACTCAGATTATATTATTATCACACACACATATATATATATACTATGACCACACATACGTTATATATGCGTATGCTATATGATATGTATATGGGGTATGGGAAATGTTATGGCGTTATGTACGCACCACCACCTGATCAACTGATATATGATGATAATTATGCCCACAGAGGCCGATATGATACTATGCGACACCCATAGAGGCTTGAAGGTGTTATATATGCATATGTATATATATGACCAGGCGTTATATAAACACATGTACTATACTTATACATATTATGGCCCACAGAGGCACTCAGAGTACAAGTTGAATTTCCACTGCTTTACCTTACAGTTGTACATTCAATTACAGTTTCAGCTTTTGCTTTATTTACAACATTGTACTTATTTACAACTTCAACCTTACATATTCAGTACATCTTTTGAACTGATGACCCTTTTTGGGGATACTACGTTCATGCCCGCATGTACAGATATAGATGTAGATGATTTCCTCATAGTAGGACTCGACTTAGCTGGAGGTCATCACGCTTCTTTCTTTCGGAGCTGTGTAGTGAGCTGATAGGTATGATGAGTACATATATGTATATACTTGGGTATGGCGGGGCCCTGTCCCTCCCAGTTGTTTATGTTATACTCTTTAGATACTTGTAGATAGTCATGTTGTGTATTATAATTTTGTGTGTGACCTTGTCTGCCTCTCCAGTAGACTTATTGTGTCCATATTGGCCTTGTCGGCCTTTATATATATATATATATATATATATATATATATATGTATATATATATATATATGTATAGATTGGGTCTTTTCTGCGTGCAGGTGGTTGTATCTCTATTCAACTGAGTATTTATTAGAAGCCTTGTTGGCCTATGAGTTGTTGAATTCGTCACATGTATCAGGGTTGGTACGCTCGAGCCTTAAGGCACCGGGTGCCGGCCACACCCCCATAGGTTGGGGTGTGACACCTAGCTTTGCTTCAATAGATCTCAATAAAATGCAAAAGAAAATAATAATATTTCATCTATTTAAAGTAAAAATGAACTTATCAAAGAAACTTCTGTGACACTTATGATGTATCCAACTCCAGCATATCATCTTCATTAATCACATCTGATTCTGTTTGTGACAAGGTTGTCTTAACATCTTCACTTTTTTTTTTTTAAAATTTTTAGATTAAATATTTTTGGCCCACGGGTTGGCCCAATGCTCAAGCCCACTGATCAACGGGCTTACTCGGACCGGGCTAATAAGCTTCGTTCTTAAATGAGCTCCAAAAAATCAAGCCCAACCCTATCAAATTACGGGTTGGATTGGATCGGCCCACGTGCCTTAGCCAACATTGAAGGCTCTAGGAGAAGGATCCTCACAATTGTGGTCACTTCTCCATTTTAGGGCATCACGATCGCAAACAGAGTCAACGCAATTACAAAAAGTAATTTCCTCCATTGACTAGTGCACCACATTTACACATTGAAGTCGCGACATGTACCTCCCGGGCACTATATATGTGTGTTTAAAATACAACTAATGACAAAAAAAAGTTTAATCTTATGTATAATAGCTAATTAATCAATATGGACATGAGGTCTTTCATTTCCATTTTTCAGAGAGAAGGGTGCGTACATTTACTATTTATTAGTGTAGTTTATTTTAAAACTATTGAATTTATCGAGCTTTGTGCGGTCATTATAAAATTAAAATATAGCTAAATAGTTATTATATAATATTTCTAATTAAAAAATTCATCTTTAGTCATCAATTAATTTTTATCTTTAGTCACGAAATTAATGATCCTCTTTTGAACTTCAATTCAAGAAGTATAGAATCTCATCATGCAATTGATTTCAGGTACTCTGCACTTTGTATAGTCTAAGAACATTAAGTAAATTTATAAAAAATCAGATATCTTATAACAATTTAGACAATCTCCCTCTTTTTATGACAATGAAATCCTTAAAAATAACATACATTTGGATAATGATTTTTTATAAATTACTTTTGGATTAATTCATAAACTTGATTTCTTTAGAGTAGATACTTATATATTTTGATGTATCGTATAATTAATTATATATTTCAAAAAAATATATTAGGAAGACCACCTGCAACACGAATTTTTAAACTTTTGTGTCGAAGCATGTTCTAAGAGGGTATACATTGTACTTGAAATATAAATCTCAGATAATTAATACAAATAGAATATATATTTGTAAATAACTCATATAAAAAACTTATGGATGTAACCTAGCTAGAGGTAGTTTTGGAGAGGAAATAATTGAAACTTACCTTGACGAAAAGGAAATCCTCTTATCGCTTAATTAGTGAGGAGTGTAAATGAAATTAAAAAAACAAAATTAACTAAGAAACAAAAACACCTAAGAGAAATGAAATAGTATAATATAAGAGAAAAGATAGAGTGAATACTTGTACATTTTCTCATGTATACACCTATTCACATAAATAAATGTAATTGCAATTGTAATTGAAATCTTAAATTAAATTACTATTTTTTTCCTGGAGGGTCAAGAAACTGGGAGGGAATCAAACTATTATTGCTCTTGAGCCAATTTTTCCTCCCATAGTTTCTTCAAATTGGATGTAAGCCTTTTGTTTGGTGCATAAATCTGATTTTAATGAATCAAGAGGTTAGTTCAACAAACAACACCATCAAAAAAGGGCCGAGCGAATCCACAAAAGCTTAAACAAATATTCTAATTTCAAGTTTATAGATAAATTTTTATTGACGAGATGGAAAATCTACAATCTAATTCATTTTCATAAGAATATGCATGTAAATATTTGATAAAGCTTATCTTAAAATAACATAGACCCTTACTACTACAAATGTAGTTCTCAACGATAATACCTAAACAACAAATATACTTAAACTCTCAGTTAATTATGATAAAAAATTTAAAGGATCCAGACTGTTATTAAAAAAATGAAGGAAATAAGAAGTATAAATTATTAAAAAAAGAACAAAAAACTATTAACATCAGAAACTACATTACGTGGATAAACCTGCTTTCAATTGCAAAAAATACATACCATGGAAATAGAAACATGTAGTTCTGAATCCCAAAACTAAATGTTGAGAAAAAACCAACAATAAAAATTCTTCATTAGAAACAAAAGTCATATATCAACAAATCATCGAAAATGTTATAGGCAAAATAAATACAGGTCCTGTTAGAACATTTTTCGATATGCTAAAAAAGATCATAGAGGAATATTAAAAATAACAATGTGCAAGACTCAAATTAAAAAGAAAAATTAAAGAAAAAAGGGACTAACCTAGCATGAGAAGGATAACAAAATCCTTGATGGAGGACGAGACTATTTACAGGAAGAATTGGGTGCCATATATTTTATAACTAAAATAGTAATCATGGTCTCAATCCTTATTCATATCATTAAATAATTAGAGATGTGTAATAAAGATTAATTTACACATTAAATAATTGAGGGTTATAAACATGAAAGATTGTGATTTATGAATATTAATGCTAATTAAGAGTAAAAGTTGTGAAGATAGAGGAATATGAATTGTAAAATAAATGAAAAAAATGATCAAAAAAGGGAAAAAAAGATAAATAACATTCTTGGGTCAAAAGAAGTGCCACATCATTCTTCTATTTCCTAGCTTTATATAGATATATAGATTAAACTTTAATCAAGGAACTTTTAGCTAATTATTTCTCAAACAATAATTATAAATTACGAGTATCATACTTTGGCTAAAACCTTAATTGTAGTCATATGAAACACATCATGTTACTAATTTTCTTTCTTTTTTTGTAAATTTCTGAAAATAATTAGGTTTCACCTAACACATCTTTTGCCAAATTTAATTAGGTATTTGTATAAACTTTTCAACTAGATATCAGACAGTCCCTTCAAAATAAAAGTCAATAATTGATAAAAAAAAGTTTAAAGATGAAGAAACTCATCTCCTTATCATTCCATCTGGAATTTGTTAATTCTTGTGTAACAAAAGCCCCACTACTGAAAGAGCAAATTAACAGAATATATGCTTCACAAACATAAACAATGGCAAAAACAAAAGAATAGCAGTATTTATGAACTCTTCATAGGTCTCAAAGGTCAGCCTTAAATGGAACGCCGGCTGCCGGAAGCCATTTTTCTCCCTGAATGAAAGGCTTCACTGTAAACTTGCTTACTATTTTGCTTGTAAGTCTCAATTTCAAGCCTTTCCAATTAACCCTCTTCTTGGTGTTAGCCCCAGCTCCAACGTTGTTATACTCAGCATAAAATATGGTACTTGGAGCTGTGGTTCCAACCCATGGCATCCATCCATTTGAATGAATGAAGCCTCCCAAGTTTGATTGCATGAAAACAGTTGTTGAGTAATTCTTCCATGGCCTCCCTAAGAAAGTGTTGATCCCAGTAAGGTTTCCCCAGGGCGTAACGGTACAGTTTTGGATTGAAATTCCAGTATTTTGGTTTGGATCAACTTTGCCTTGAGCTGTGATTGTGTTTTGTTGGCCACTCATTGGTTTTCTTGGAAGAATGTTGCAGTTCTGGAGGACAACGGCTGAGTTTCCAAAAATGAAGTCAACTGTCCCATAGATATCGCACTCTCTGTAGAACTGTCTGTTGGAATGAGGGTAAAGAGTGTCTTGGAAAGCATCCATTTTGCAGCGGTAGAACACTGATTCATCTGCGGTTGACATCAAGGCAACTGCCTGATGCTTGGCTGCACCAGCTGTGTTAACAAATCCAATATCGCGAGCCACAAATCCCTTACCAAACACCGCTGCAAAAAGTTATTAGAATGGTTAGTTAAAAAGAATCCCTTTTACAAGACAAGACTTGTTGAAATGTTGGAGTCTTGGAGATTTTTTCTCCCGGTAAAATGAGAAGTTTAAAAATATAATCAGGAAGGTGTATCTTTTTAAAGCGTACTAAAAAAGAAACGACCGTCGTACAAATGAAACAGAGAAGTTACTATCCAGTTTGCAACAATAATGAAAAATAGAATTTCAGCAAGGTTAGGAATTGTAGCAAAGAAGAGACATACCGAACGTGGCACTTTGGAATGTAGGGGTTCCATCAATGAAGTTACGGTTACCAGTAACGATGGTAGCATCTTTTCCATCACCAATGATCATAATGTTCCATTTAGTCTTCTCAATCCTCACATTCTCTTTGTAAATACCCCTTTTCACATAGATCACAAATCTCTTCTTGCTCTTCTCTGGTGCAGCTTTTAGTGCTGCCTTAATGCTCTTGTACTTCCCTGAACCATCTCTAGCCACCACTACATTCACCTTTATCTTTTCTGCTGATATCTGCAGCAATTTCCTGTCATTTGATGACAACCAACTTGGGTGCTCATCATCCCCATATCCCATCAAACGCCGCCTCTTTCCAATAGCACCTAAGCTGGTAATGGAATTTTCTAAGGAGCTTATAAGTGCTAAGCTGTTGCTGGTGTACTCGGTTGAGTTCTTCAAATTCTGGCCTGCAGCTTTGCTTAAAGTGACATTTTGGAAACTATCAATGCAAGTCTGTTGATAAGTCCCTGCAGAACTCAACCATGTCCTTAGATCATCAAAGGCATTGAGTAACGAGCTTTCAGCAACTGACAATGTGTCGTTCAGGTGATCAAACGCGAGGGATAAAAGCTCGTGGCAAGTTTCGAGAGCTTTGGCAGCAGCCGGATCATTAATGTTCTTGAAATTTTCACTCTTGAAGAACTTATCGGAGGCACCAGAGAGCTCGTTGAGTGAGACTAGAACAGACATCTTGTAGATGTCTTGAGGTTTGAGAGAATTACCTTTTGAAGCATATGGGGAAAGGCTGGAGATACAAGAATCTGGATACAAGGTTAGATTGCATGCTGCTCTAATGGTTGAGGAAATTGACGACACATTATCATTTTGCTGGGAAGTTTTGTTTTTGTTGTGGGAAACACCACCAACCACAGAGCCAACAATGATGGACACAAGAACAATGGAAGATATGGCAATAATTGCGATTCTCTTCCTTGTTTTTCGACGAGCCATCAGCCTTTCATTCTGTACTTCATCCAGCTTTCCCCATGGATTAAGAGATGCCATTTTTGAATTGATACAAATTTAGAATGAATGGCTTTTGTTTGATGGTTGTAAATTGCTTGTTTGTGAAGTACAAATTTGGTTCTCATTTATACAAAGAGCAATATGCCATTTGAAAAATGAATATTTACTATTTTAAAGGCAAAATGCGGGAGTACGTGCCAGGCATCACCAAAGTGGAAATTATTCTCATTTTAATTAGCTAGCTTGGCGACGTGCTTCTCATGTCTTTGATTCTCTTCTTTTCTTTCCCCCTAACCACTAAGTATCAACTCTCTAGTTTTTGCCATTCTTCAAATATATAACCAGTCTCTATCTCTATTTATAGCTTCTTACACAAGTCCATCTTCGACCGCTATATTTTCTGACATCAACTGCCCACTGCTTGCTTACTTCTCCCAGGGCAGTTCAATAAGATCCGTGGCCTAAAGCCAAAATTTAACGGGAGACCTTATTTATTCTATAAAAAAATCATATATTTTTTTGTTTGAAACCATTTTGTATTAGCATATCTTCAAACCATAACCAATAAGATGAATCGATAACATTTAAAACCGAATTTAACCACATGGTAAGTACCCTAGTTCAAGCCTCGTAAGGAATAAAATCTTGCTAGGAATCAATTCCCACTTTAATTGACCTTGCGTATTTCAAAATCGAACTAATTGAAAAATTCAATAGACATATCAAACACCCTATGAAAAAAATTGAGGCACCTAAAATTTTGGGGCCTAAAGCCATCGCTTCAGCGGCTTGGCCCTCTGGCCGACCTTGTCTTCTTCACTACTTTGGTTCTATATCTCGTTTCTTAACTTCCACCATTTCTCCCTTTAAAATTTTCAAGAATAACCAACAAAGCATATGTTACATGAGGTGGTTGCACAATTCAACACCGTGTATCAAAACATGCAAGCTCATTACATTTCAATTTTACTCATTATAAAAAGAATCAGATCCACACAGAAGAAACTTGTCGGAAGTAAATGAAAAAAGGCCAAATCTGTCCCTGATCTATTGAATTTGGTACATTAATTCCCTTCGTTCACCTATCGGGCCAAAAATACTCCAACCTTTTTCTTTTGTCCCAAATATGGCATAAAAACTAACGAACAATTTAAAATAAATAAAAATAAATAAATTGCCCCTGATCTATTGGATTTGATTTAAAAATGCTCTCAGTTAACCCATATCGAATTAAAGGACCTACCCGTCTATAAAGATCAACCATTCATAAGAATAGTGGTGGCAGATGGTCTGGTTGAGTCGAAATTAGGCGGATTGAAAAATGGGTTAGATTTCAACCCACTCGTATTTAATGCGGGTAAAAAATGGGTTGGGCATAAAATGGACGGGTTGGAAATGAATTAACTCATTATATAAGTGGAATATTAATTCAAGTATCATATTTTATAATTTTTTTCTTTTGCTCGACCATTTAGTGAAATAACGTTTTAATTGGATTGATATACACTCTTCATAATTAAATTTGACTATTATATTACTTTCATGGATACGTTTTCTTAGATATGCAAGACACAAAACTAAACAAAATTGTTAAATATGCCTATGCTATACAATATATCATATGTATATTTCGGATTTTGTATATTAGTTTAGGTAGTATTTGAGTGTAATTAGTATTGTATACTTACCATAATTGTATTACCATAATTGTATTACCATAATTGTATAGTTAGTGTCCAAGTATAATAAGATTTTAGGAGTAGAATAGGAATATGATTCTCCTATTATGGAAATATGTAAATTGTATATAAACTCTTTCAATCAATTAAATAATCAAGAGATTATTTCTTTCATGGTATCAAGAGTCTAGGTTAATATTTTCTCCCACTTTCGCCCTAATATTTCCGTCCAAACCACAGAATCCGAGCCCCCTTCCTCGGTTTCCGTGCCCAGAAATTACTTTTCTCTTCCTATTTTTTTCTCCCCAATCCCTACTTCACGTCTTGCGTTGCTATTATGGCTAGGAACATGTTTCACCTTGCCCTTACTATATCTAATATCAAGAATCACATCCCTATCATTCTTGAAATAGAAAATGTCCAATACGCGACGTGGGCCGAACTGTTCAAAATACATGCACGCTCGCATCAAGTTCTCCATCATATTATCCCCGCGACTCCTACATATACGGAGGTCCCAAACCAGAGGATGATCCTACGTTATGGACGAGCTTTGATGCTACTATTCTTCAGTGGATTTACTCCACTATTTCTAACGACCTCTTGCAAACGATTATCGAACACGACGCTACGGCGATGGAGGCATGGAATAGAGTACGTGATATATTCCAAGATAATCAGAATTCTCGTGCTGTTACCCTTGAGCAGGAATTTTCCCACATCCATATGGAAAATTTCCCAAACGTTTCAGCATATTGCAAAAGGTTAAAGGAATTGGCGGACCAACTCCGCAACCTTGGCGCGCCTGTTTCGAATAATCATTTGGTCCTACAAATGGTTGCAGGCCTTTCAAAGGCATATAGTGGTGTTGGCACGCTTCTTCGTCAGAGCAGCACTCTTCAGCAATTTTATCAGGCTCGTTTTATGCTTACCCTTGAAGAAGCCGGTTTGGAAAAAAAGGCGGCTATCGGTGCTAGTCCCATAGTCACGATGACGTCCTCTACAAAACCTCCGGGTGGTGTTGATAATTCCGGCCAAAACCATACTCATGGTGGCGGAAAAAATAGTCGGAAATATAATGCCAAAAATCGCGAGGGCAAACGCGGTGGTTCCGGAGATTGTCACGGTGGCAGTAGGTCTCGCAGTACCGGCAGTGGGCCACAACCCAACTGGTCCCAGTCTTGAGCCCCCTGGCCGTGGGCCTGGGTCACTTGGCAGTGGCCCAACAATTTCGCATTCTGGCCACTGGTCTGCCCAATAGAGTTTTTCAGGCCCAATCCAGTTTGGCCCAGTAGTTCTTGCCCCAGTTCTGGGCTAGGACAACAACCCGGTGTACTTGGGCCCCAGCCCCTCAGGCCCATCATGCAGTGGGCCCCACTCCTTCCGACATTGAAGCTGCGATACACACGCTTGGAATAAATCCTTCGGACCCAAATTGGTAGATGGACACCGACGCCACTACTCACATGACGTCCAACTCAGGTACTCTCTCATATTATTCCAATTTGAGCAACAATCGTGGTATAATTGTTGGTAATGGTAATTCAATTCCAATTCGTAGTTATGGTCAGAAAACATTGTCTCCCCCCATCCACCCCTTATTTTGAAAAATACCCTTCATGCTCTAAAATTGATTAAAAATTTGGTGTATGTCCGAAAAGTCACCACTGATATCTTCGTGTCCATAGAATTTGATCCATTTGGTTTTTCGATGAAGGATTTCAAAATGGGGAGTCCTCTCATGAGGTATGATAGTAGGGGTGATCTGTATCCTATCACGCCACATTCCAGTTTCTCGAGTCACGCAATGCCATCCACTTTTGCCGCTCTGGCTCCTTCCTTGTGGCATGCTCGTCTAGGTCATTCAGGATCATCTATTTTGTCTTCCTTAGATAAAAACAATTTTATTTCTTGTAAGAGTGTGCGTAGTACTCCGAATTATCAATCTTGTTCTTTAGGAAAAATAGTTAAGTTGCCATTTATAGACTCCAATTCTCATACTTTAATGCCATTTGATATCATTCATAATGATTTATGGACGTCTCATGTTCTTAGTTCTTTGGGTCATCGGTATTATATTTTCTTTTTGGATGATTATTCTAAGTTTTTATGGACTTTTCCGATAGCAAAAAAATCCCAAGTTTTTTCCGTCTTCTTAAAATTTAGAGCATTCATTAGAACCCAATTCGAACGGAAAATAAAAAATATTCAATGTGATAATGGCAAAGAGTATGACAATGGGGTGTTTCGGGAATTCTGTGCTAATAATGGAATCAATTTTCATTTTTCTTGTCCTCATACTTCTTCACAAAATGGGAAAGCCGAACGCAAAATTCGTACCATTAATAACATTGTCCGAACTTTATTGATTCATGCTTCCGTACCCCCATCTTTTTGGCATCATGCTCTACAAATGACTACATATCTCCTTAACATAATTCCTTCCAAAGGTTTGACATATTCTTCCCCCCTTCACATTCTATATAATAAAATCCATTCGTATTCACATCTTAGGGTCTTTGGGTGTTTGTGTTATCCGCTATTTTCGTCCACCACAATTAACAAACTTCAAGCCCGTCTACTCCATGTGTGTTTTTGGTTTTTTCATCTAATCATCGTGGTTATAAATGCTTTGATTTATCTTCTAATAAACCATCATTAGTCGCCATGTCATTTTTGATGAATCCCAATTTCCGTTTGCTAAAGTGAGTAATCCCGTGCCTAGTTCGTATAATTTTTTGGATGATGGTATATCCCCGTATATTATTCACCATTTTTCGGACATGTCCCGCACCCAAAATTCTCCAGCGGGCCCACTACCCGCTGGTCCCACTGGTCCGTCACAACCCTATCTGCCCAGTTTTGTCACTAGGTTAGTTTCAAAGAATTGGGCTACCCACCAATACTAGAATCGGTCCAGTTCTGCATCCCCATCAAGCTGCTTCCGAAATGGGCCAGCAGGCCCATTGCCTGTTGGCCAATCCATACCGAGTCCATAAACTTCCCCGAGTCATAGACCAGTCACTGGTAGTCAATGTGGTATTTTTAAACCTAAAAGATATTTTAATTTACATTCTAATACTCTTAAATCACCCTTACTCCGTAATCCTGTATCTGCATTAAATGACCCGAATTGAAAAATTGCTATGATCGATGAATATAATGCTCTTATTGATAATAAGACGTGGGAGTTGGTGCCCCGTCCATCTGGTATTAATATTATTAGGTCTATGTGGATTTTTGCTCATAATGACAATTCAGACGGTTCGTTTGCACGACATAAGACTCGGCTTGTGGGTGATGGTAAGACTCAGCAGGTTGGTGTCGACTGTGGTGAGACGTTTAGTCCGGTGGTCAAATCGGCTACCATTCGCACTGTGCTCAGCTTGGCTCTTTCGAAAGCATGGCCTATTTATCAGTTAGATATGAAGAATGCTTTCTTACACGGTGATCTCAAGAAAACAGTCTATATGCATCAGTCCTTGGGGTTTAGGGATCCCAAACATCCTCATCATGTCTGTTTATTGAAGAAGTCCTTATATGGGCTTAAGCAGTCTCCTCGGGCCTGGTAGAATAGGTTTGCCTACTATGTTTTGACTATTTGGTTCACACACAGCAGGTCAGATAATTCATTGTTCATCTATCGTCGTGGTTCGTCTTTGGCCTATATACTGTTATATGTGGATGATATTATTTTGACTGCCTCTTCCGATGCCTTACACCAGTCTATCATGACAATGCTCAGCTCTGAGTTTGCTATGAAAGACTTGGAGCCCTTGAGTTATTTTTTTGGGATTGCAGTCACTCGTCATGCCGATGGCTTGTTCTTATCCCAGAGGAAGTATGCAACCGAGATCATTGAGAGGGTTGTGATGTCATCCTGTAAGTCCACTTCCACTCCGATTGATACTAAACCCAAATTGGGTGCCGCGGCCGGCGCACCATATGAGGACCCAACCCGCTATCGCAGCCTTGAAGGGGCCCTTCAATATCTCACATTCACGAGACCAGATATTACGTATGCCATACAACATGTGTGTTTGTTTATACATGATCCCAGGGTTGAGCACATGAATGCGCTCAAACGCATCATTCGGTATATTCAGGGTACACTTGACTATGACTTGCATCTATATCCTTCCTCGACGTCCACACTTGTCTCGTATACATATGCTAATTGGGGTGGCTGTCCAGACACCAGACGGTCTACGTCTGGCTATTGCATGTTTCTTGATAATAACTTGGTCTCATGGTCTGCGAAACGTCAGTCGACTTTGTCCCGCTCCAGTGCCGAGGTTGAGTATCGAGGGTAGCTAATGTGGTCTCTGAATCATGTTGGTTACGTAATTTGATGTTAGAGGTTCATTGTCCTATCCAGAAAGCAACCTTGGTTTATTGTGATAATATTAGTGCCATCTACCTTTCTGGTAATTCGGTTCAGCGCCAACACACTAAGCATATCGAGAAGGACATTCACTTTGTTCGCGAAAAGGTTGCTCGTGGTCAAGTTTGCGTCTGCCATGTCCCGTCCAAGTATCAAATTGCCGACATCTTTACAAAAGATCTTCCCTCAGTCCTTTTTGAAGATTTTAGGGACAGTCTCAGCGTTCGAAGACCGCCCGCTATGACTGCGGGTGTGTGTTAAATATACATATGATATATAATATATCATATGTATATTTTGGATTTTGTATATTAGTTTAGGTAGTATTTGAGTGTAATTAGTATTGTATACTTATCATAATTGTATAGTTAGTGTCCAAGTAGAATAAGGTTTTAGGAGTAGAATAGGAATAAAATTATCCTATTATGGAAATATGTAAATTGTATATAAACTCTTTCAATCAATGAAAATAATCAAGGGAAAAATCTCAATATCGTATTCGTCTAGAAGAAAAACAAAAATTGCGTTTTCATTATGGTCTTACAGAACGACAATTACTTAAATACGTTCGTATCGCCAGAAAAGCCAAGGGGTGAAGGCGGCTGTGGCCGTTCGATAAATGTAGCGGTTGCTCGACCAAAGCTGATCAAAGACTCGATTATATGCTTGACATTGACATAACAAAACCACTCTTTCAAAGGTGGGATCAATCCCAACCTATTCTTCTTAGACTAACAGTCTATTCGTGGAAGTAAATTATCCAAAAAGTCTCTTTAAAAAATTTCATAGAGCTAATCAATTCTGATTGTATCACTTATCAAATTCATCAAATCTTAATTAACATTGTTTCGTATCGTTTCATTTTCAAATAAGTTACTCTTTACCCCCTTATCACAGGAAGGAAAAAATATTCACTATTAAGACATTGTGAATAAGGTTATAAATAAGATAAGGGGATGACACACTAAATTTCTATCTACCGGGGGGAGGGACATCATATTAGGCATGTTTTATTGGCCCTTCCTATCCATTTACTATCTGCTACTAACCCTCAAATGGGTACTTTGGAACTCATAGAGAAGTATATTGCTAAGTTCTTTTGGTCTCGCCAAAATAATGGAGGCAAATATCACTGGGCAGCATGACACAATTTATGTTCCTTGGTATGAGATTTGGGCATGGGTCGTGTGTGTGCACCTGCGAAGGAGAGGTTGCAGGGGCGGATGCGCATAATTATCCGCACCTGCGGACCTTTTGAGTTAAATGAGTTCTCACATCTACAAGGATTTTTTCACAGTTGAGGTGTCACACCTGCAATGTGTTTTCCGCACCTGCGCATATCGGTGGGCAGATATAGGGTCTCTTCCCCACTTTGATTTCATTATTTCTTAACTCAAATTCGGGAGAATTGAAGCTCGGTTTTGAGAGATTTCAAGGGGTTTTGCTCAATCTAAGCTTGGGGATAAGATTCTAACCATAAATCTTTCATTTATCATTGATTCCTTCCTTCTTTTAGCAATTAAATCATGATTTTAGATTAGAAATTGGGTTTTATAGTCCTAATTCTAGAAGCGAGATTTTTATGAAATTGAGAGTTCAAATGTGATTAAAATTCCATGACTTTTACTAATTAGATTACGGGTAAGATGATTTTAAACTAAATTTCCAGTTACACCCTTGGGGCTCAAGTTTGGCTATTTTGGGTTCATTTTTGGGTTTCAAGAAAAGTATGGAAATATGGGTGTTGTTAGACTCATATTCTCATATAGACACGTAAATGATAGATTTGGATCGAGTTGAGGCTTCTCGAAAAGTTAAGACGATTGCTTGAGGGGTTTGTGGCTCGGCCTTCGAGGTAGGTTATGACTTACTCTTTTAGACTCCGATTAGAGATGCACATATATAGTATATATATTGTCGGGGTATGCATGTGAGCCTTTGGGCATTGAGGGTGGTGATAAATCCACAGGCTTGGTATGATTGTTACTTATATGGGCTATGCTAGCCTTGTTTGAGTTTTACTTGTGATTTTTGATTCCGATTCATATTCATCATGCTACATCTTGTTAATACCATGAGAAAAAGGGCCATTCTTGAAATTGAATTGCTAACATGAGATGAAATGGTACTTGTTGTTACGGATCACTTTTACGCGAGACATAAAAGCTACTAGGAGGTTGTTGGACTCTATTCGAATATTTATTTTTTAGAGTCGCCACCTATTTTATAGGAAAACCAATTTAAAAGGTTTATTCAAATATTGAAAAATCCTTTAAAAGATCAAAGTTCGAGGTAAGGGTTTTTATGATCCATGGGGAAGGTGTTAGACATTCCGGTATTAAGGATTCGTAGAATACGGTTGACCTTCGAGTTATATAGCATGCTTAATTGTAAATAATTGCTTAAAAAGTGTTCAATTTGCGCAAAGATAAAAGTCATAGCATATCATCTTATTTTTTGTTTCAAGTTTTAGAAGAAGGGGTTTTGAAAAGCAAATAGTTGAATTTTGTTTGGAATGATCCATCTATGGGTAATTAGTCAATTCATTTTCGGACTAAGACACTCAAAATTTAATATGAGTAGAATCCCACTAGATTTAATCCAATGTCATGTCTAATATCCTTATATACTTTTGATTTTTTTTTGAAAAAGAAGTATAGCCCCTTTAGAATGATATGCTATGTTTTTTTTTAAAGATATAATTTTTTTCCCTTTTTTATTGTGAAGGTCAACTAATATTCTATTTCAAATCACTTATTTCAAACTTGGGTCGTTAAATTATTCTTCCACTTTTTAAAAGTCATTTAGTTGGGTCTGCACCCCCCCCCCCCCCCCACGAAATAGTCCTTAGAGATGAAATTGTCCAAAATTAATTTTTGAATTCATGTTTTTGCCAAGTCCTTTGCAAAATGAACTCTTTTCAAATTAAGCAGTCCAGATTCCTTTGTTTTAAAACAGTCCGGTTTTGTTATCTTAAAACAGTCCAATTTTTCAAATTTATCCAAGTTAAGAAGAAACGTTTCAAATACTCGATATATCCGAATTTAGAAGAAAACATTTTATTGCTTATTCATTTATTGAATGTACAAAAATCATTTATCTCTTAAGGGGGCTGATTTCAAAACGTTTTGGGGACCTATCCGTTCTAAACGATGTACATATCATTTTTTCTAATCCAAAGTCATAACCAATTTCGGGTTCCAATATTATTAAGCATTCTTACGAATTATAATATAAAATGTAAAATACAATAATTAAGAGATGAGTTAGGCTGGTGGGCCTACCAAGCCCACCAATTAACCATTTTCACCCATGATTAGGTCTTCAATATGCTGCAAGATGGTCCAGACTTGATCAAGAAAGCTATTGGACCTTTGGCCCAACTGGGGAATAAGTATTTTGGCCTAACTGGGGAATAAGTATTTTGGCCCAATTGGCCCGTCCAGTGCGTGCAAGAGGAGAAAAGAGGGGGAAAAAAGGAGATGGTTAGAGGGTATCTAAACCTATCTAAAAAACAACAACAACAACATACCCAGTGAAATCCTACAATGTGGGGTCTCGGGAGGGTTGAATGTACGATGACCTTACCTCTACCTTGGTAGATGCGGTTGTTTTCGAGAGACCCTCAGCTTAAGCCAGAGTACAAGCCTAAGCAAAGTAAGACAAACAAAGTGAGTAAGTCATGATAGCGAATTCGGAAAGAGTAAAAGAAGCAATAAATAATGCAAGTAAATAAGCGAAACAAAATACACATAACATCATAAATCAAATGACAAGTGACTATAAGGCAATACTGTGCCTACTAGTATGATAGGTTAAGCGAGCCTACAATAATAATATTACAACTACCAGTTTGTAAGCGTAGGCAGGACTACGCTGGGCTACCTACTACCCTTCTACCCTAATATGTGTCCTCCATAACCCCCTATCTAAGGTCATGTCCTTAGTGAGTTGCACTTGAGCCATGTCCCGTCTAATCACCTCTCCCCAATACTTCCTCGGCCTACCTCTACCCCTCATGTACCCGTCCATAGCTAACCTCTCACACCTTCGCATGGGGCATTTGTGTCTCTCCTCTGCACGTGGCCGAACCATCTCAACCTCGCTTTCCGCATCTTATCCTCCACCGAGGCCACTTCCACTCTATCTCGGATATCATTATTTTTAATTCTATCCCTCATTGTATACCCACACATCTATCTTAGCATCATCATTTCCACAACTTTCATCTTTTGGGTGTGCGAAGTCTTGACCGGCCAACACTTCGCTCCATACAACATAGTCGGTCTAACTACCACCCTGTAGAACTTGCCTTTAAGTTTTGGTGGCACCTTTTTATCGCACAAGACCCCAGATGTGAGCCTTCATTTCATCCACCCTGCCCCAATACGATGTGTGACATCGTCATCAATCTCTCCATTCCCTTGTATAATAGACCTGAGGTACTTGAAGCTCCTTTTCTTTGGAATGACCTGAGTACCAAGCCTCACATCCACACCTATTTCAAGGTCGCTCCCATTATTGAACTTGCACTCTAAGTATTCTGTCTTAGTCCTACTCAGCCTGAACCCTTTAGACTCCAGAGTTTATCTCCAAACCTCCAGCTTAGTGTTCACTCCGCTGCGAGTCTCATCAATCAGGGCTATTTCGTCTGCGAATAACATACACCATGGCACCTCTCATTGGATTTGCCGCGTCAGTAAATCAATCACCAATGCAAATAAGAGTCTGTCTCTAAACCTCCAGCTTAGCGTTCACTCCGCTGCGAGTCTCATCAATCATGACTATTTCGTCTGTGAATAACATACACCATGGCACCTCCCCTTGGATTTGCCGCGTCAGTAAATCCATCACCAATGCAAATAAGAATGGGCTAAGAGCTGATCTCTAGTGCAGCCCCATCATCATTAGGAAGAACTCAGAGTCTCCTCCTACTGTCCGTACTCTGGTCTTGGCTCCATCATACATATTCTTGAATTTCCTAGTGTATGCCGCATGTACACCTCTAACCTCCAAACATCTCCATAGAATCTCCATAGGGACTTTGTCGTATGCCTTCTCGAGGTCGATGAAAACTATATGTAGGTCTCTCTTCCTCTTCCTATACTGCTCTACCAACCTCTTAATAAGATGAATGACTTTTGTAGTCGAATGCCCTGGTATGAATCCAAACTTATTCTCGGAGATAGACACACCTCTTCTCACCCTCATCTCCACAATGCTTTCCCAAACTTTCATAGTGTGGCTTAGCAACTCGATACCCCTATAGTTATTGCAACTCTGGATATTATCTTTGTTCTTGTACAAATGAATTATTGTACTCCACCTCTATTTTTCGGGCATCCTCGCCGTCTTAAAAATGACGGTAAACAACTCCATCAGCCACTCTAAACCTGCCCTACCAGCGCTCTTCCAAAATTCATCTGGATCTCATCAGGCCCGGTCGCTCGTCCCCTACGCATCCTGCGAACAACACCCTGAACCTCCTCAATCTTAATGTTTTCATAATACCTAAAATCCTGGTACCTACCAGAGTGCTCCAGATCTCCCAGCACAATGTCCCTATCTTATTTTTCGTTCAAGAGTTTAAGGAAGTAAGTCTGCCACCTCCGCCTATATGCGCGTCCTCCACCAATACTTTGTCGTGCTCGTCCTTGATGTACCTCACATGATCCAAGTCCTGGGCCCTCCTCTCCCTCGCCTTCGCTAGTATGTACAACTTTTCTTCTTTAATTCCACATATAGACGTTCAAAAGTCGCCGTTTTCGCTGCCGTAACCGCTAGCTTTGAGATGTAAATTACTTGTCCAATTTAATTGAACAAGTTTCCCCGATTTTGACAGAGTAAAAATATTTATCAATTCAAATTATGAATCTAATCAATTAACACAACTGTTTTTCCTTTACTTTGATTTTAAAATTTCAATTGATAAGTATTTCTTAAATATGTGAAAATGAGGTATGATATACCATAAATATACTGGATGATATTTAATGAAATGAAATGGCAAAATATTTTCAGAATAATTTTGTAAAATTATTTTTTTTCCTTATAAAAACTTCGTCAGTGACTTGAGAATCTTGAATAATTAAATAAAATTATTGGAGGGTAAAAATTAGGTGTCAACAACTGACCCTCATTGTTCGGGGATGACAGGACCATCATTGAGCAGCGAAATTTGACAAACCTGGTTTTTGGTCGAGCAATTCAAAAAGTACTCTCTTTTATGCAGTTTTTTAAAATTATGGCCGAACACTGCTTTCTGGGTTTCCTACATATCGCAGTCTGTATGAGAATTCAAGTCACTTTTAGTTCTCAAAATGTGATATAATAAAGCAAATTTTGGAAACTAAAAGTCCTAGAATGATTTTGTTGGAATGTGACAGAACCTCTGGTATTGAGTTCGCCTACATATCCCTGATTTTCAAAAATCAAGTCACTTATAGTTCGACTCGATAGGTTGAAAAGGGTATCCCTTATGCGGGAATGCTTTTTTCGGTTTTGAAAAACCTTTCCAGTACATGTCTGACCAGTCGCGGGATTTTAAAAAGATAAAAAATTTCCTTATTTCTGTGATTGAGTGTGGTGTTGAGTGATATTCAAGCCCATGTACAGAGATCTTGACTCTCGTTGGTACATAAATTTGGCTGGTTGCCCAAGAAAAAGTTCCACATTTTCTCCGCGTGCGTCTGGATCTGGTCTGCTTGCTCTCCTCCTCCGGTTGTTTCCGACATGTTTCTATTTGCTGGAATAGTGATGTGTTTGATTATTTTTGTTTTGCCACACCTGCGTGGCTTTGTTGCTGTGCCCTCTTGGACAAACGTTTTGAGCGGGTGACTCACTGGGCACTTTCTAGCTCATGTGACTTTTCTCAGTCGAACTTGTCTGAGCGGGTGACTCGCTTGGCACCGTCTGACTCATATGAATTTCTTATTTGAATTTGTATGAGCGACTGACTCGCTTGACACCGTCCGGCTCGTGTGGTTTTCTTTGTAAATTTTCATGAATGCATGGATAGTCCTTGCGGCAGTTTGATATGAATAGCCCTCTCGACAGTATTTTTGTTTGAATAAATGGCCCTTTTGTCATGCATGAGTTTGTATGAATGGACCTCTCAATAGTATTTTTATGAATGACCCTCTTGTCATGGATGTTTGTATGAATAACCCTCTCGTCATAGATGTTTATATGAATGGCCCTCTCGTCATAGATGTTTGTATGAATGGCCCTCTCGGTATGCGTATTTATATGAATGGCCCTCTCCGCATGCATATTTGTATGAATGACCTTTCGACATGTGTGTTTGTATGAATGGCCCTTGTCATGCATGTTTATATGAATATCCATCTCAGTATGTATGTTTGTATGAATGACCCTCTTGATATGCATGTTTGTATGAATTTCCCTTTCGGTATGTGTGTTTGTATGAATGACCCTCTCGACATGCATATTTGTATGAATGACCCTCTCGGCATGTGTGTTTGTATGAATGACCCTCTCGACATGCATATTTCTATGAATGACCCTCTCGGCATGCGTGTTTGTATAATGGCCCTATCGACATGTATATTTGTATGACTAACCCTCTCGGCATGCATGTTTGTATGAATAGCCCTCTCGGCATGCATGTTGATGACAAGTGTGACCCTTGAGGCTGAATTGTCTTTCTTTCATCCATTGTCGGCTGTGACCTCTCGGTCAGATGACTGATTTGTCCATTATAGACCTTATGTCTGAATGATGCCGCCCTTATGACGCTTTGTCCTTTATATAGCCCTTATGGTTGGATTGTGCCGCCCTTGTCCTTTATGTAGCCCTTATGGCCAGATTGTGTCGCTACTATGGCGTTTTGCTCTTTATATAGCACTTATGGCCAGATTGTGATGTCCTTGTGGTTCTTTGCTCTTTATATAACCCTTGTGGCTTGATTGTGCCGCCGTTGTGGCATTTTGCTTTGTATATATTCCCCATGGCTGGATTGAATCATCTTTTGGCATCGGGTACCCTATTTGCATTTCACCTATTTTCATCATGAACAAACATATTAGTGAAATAAGCTGCCGTCCTCCTAACGACATTTTGGAACCTGCAACTATAGAAAAATCATTAGTTTTTATAAGGTCGATACGTGCCGTCGACTCCTGCTGTGTCGTTCCTTTATTTCCCAGCGCTGGACCTCTTAGGCTCTATAATATAAGAGATGCCTTTATACTTGTGACAAAATAATGAAAATGTTTTTGAAAATGTTGATAAAAAATTTAAAGCGCGTTTGATTGAACAATAATTTTCATTATGAAATATTATTATTATCTCATTGTCATGACATGTATGCTCCGAGCAAGATACTCTGGTCATCCTTGGCGCTTTGGGGCGCATTCCCCGCTTGTCTGGTGAAATTTTTGAGACTCCCCTTCAAAAATTGTCCAGTTGAAGGTTGACGTCGGCGAACTCTCATGCTATATTGCAGTGAAGGAATTTTTGAGACCCTCTAGAAAATTCTGCCCCAGTTGAAGGTTTAGGGTCGGCTGGTTTTTGTGTCAGATTTAACAGTGGAATTTTTGAGATTTTTAAATCTTCATATTTCAGTGGCTTCCTAGGGGTTTATTTGGTCTTTTGTTTGGTCCGACCGAGCTCAAGGAGCGCCTACGTATCCTGTCGTAGCAGGAATCAAGTCAAACGTAGTTTGAAACAAAATAATTGATTCTTATAATAATGTGACCGATTCTTATGTGGACTCTCTATGTATTCTACCTCAGGAAATTAGGTCATCGCGTAGTTTATATTATAAGGAATGTCATTTGTTTTTCTACTACAAGAGAAGAATACCAAATCCGATGAGAATCTTTCTATGTATATCTGCCGTAAGAGATATATCGTGTGTAGTGATTACAAATAAAAGTGCGATTACAAGTTGAAAGACGTGCCTTTACACTTAGTATCTCTTGATTGCGTCTGAATTGATTGCTTTGGGCCATTCTTGACCGTCCATCTCTGCTAAAATCACAACTCCTCCGAATAATACCTTACGGACCATGTAGGGACCTTGCCAGTTGGATGCAAACTTTCTTTTATACTCGTCTTGATGTGAAAACACGCACTTGAGTATTAGTTGCCCTATCTGAAAGAGTTGGGATCTGACCCGCTTGTTGAACGCGCTAGCTATCCTTTATTGGTGCAATTGGTCGTGCCATATGACAATCATCCTTTTCTCATCGATCAGAGCCAGTTGCTTGTATCATTTCTGGACCCATCTTGCGTTGTCCAATTCTGCTTCTTGTATGATTCTAAGTGATGGTATCTCCACCTCGGCTAGTATTACTTCTTTAGTATCATAGACAAGAAAATACGGGGTTGCTCCTATTGAAGTCCAAATTGTCCTTTGGTATCCTAGCAATGCGTAGGGCAATTGTTCATGCCAACACTTGTAATTGTCTGTCATTTACCTCAGTATCCTCTTGATGTTCTTGTTGGCTACCTCTATGGCTCCGTTTATCTGTGGCCTATAGGCGGTAGAATTTCGATGGGTTACATAGAATTGTTCACAAATGTCCTTTATCAGATGACTGTTCAGATTTGCTCCGTTGTCAGTTAGGATGGACTCCGAAAAGCCGAATCGACATATAATGTTGTTTCACACAAAATCAACTACCTTCAGCTATTGAGTAGATTTTGATTCCAATCACTCATTTAATGTAGACTGTCATTCGTAGAACATTCGTGAGCTCGTGAACTATCAACATAACGTATGTAAGGCCAAACCTTTCTTCTAAGCATGAATACTAGAAAATTGTATCTATTTCCAAAAAAATCATTGCCTAAAGAGTACTAGATCCATGTCTACATAATTCTTGTCGGAAGTACCTTATTGTATCAAAATCTGATCTCATTATCTTGGCTTTGTTGGTTGCATAGTAGATTTTATATTCCTCCTTGATGGATCTTATTAAGTCATAGTCTTGTATATCGACAAATTGTAATCATAAAGCAAAGTAAGGAGTCATATAAAAGAAAGGCCAAACGCCACTATTATTATAGTACATGGTTCATACCACTGAACTAATATCAGTGGGCAGTTATATACATATATACGCACACACACCTCGGGCTATATCTAGATGGCAATTATATATATACACACACCTCAGACTATAATCCGGAGGGCAGTTTATATAGTATAATGTAAAATAAGGGTCTCAAAGTAAGTTTCAGAGTTTGCCCTGGGTGGCATACATGTTATCACGTTATCAGGTTGCCTGTGTTATCCTGTTTACAATTTATACTTTCATATTGTTATTCATCATTCATGTATCAGTACATTTCTTTTGTACTGACTCCCCTTTTTCTTGGGGGTGCTGCATTTTATGCTGCAGGTTTAGAGAGGGGCTCTGATAGACCTTATCAGTAGGAGCTATTGAATTCCAGCCGTCAGTTGGTAAGTTTCGCCTCTTTCAGAGCTTCCTGGTCAGGTGTCGAGTTATATATTATGTGTGTATATATATATATATATATATGTAAATAATGGGTAGGTAGGGTCCCTGTTATAACTATATGACAATTCTGTCACTCATAGAGGCTCATAGATATGTGTAGTATGTTTTGTTGTGTTGTATGGCCTTGTCGGTCTTGTTTATATACATATATGTTGGGTTGTACTCTTGCCCTTTTTAGTTTGTGGCCTTATCGGCCTTCCTACTGTGTTGCTATTCAAATTATATCCTAGTACAACCTTGTTGGCCAGAAAATATATACATTCAGGAGTCTGGTCTTTAGAGTGGTACGCTTGGCCTAATAGGACACTGGGTGCCAGACACACCCCCTAGTTTGGGTATGACAAACTTGGTATCCGATTAGGTTAGTCCTAGGGAGTTTAGGAGCGGTGTGTAGTAAAGTCTTATTTATGGGTGTGTTGTACACCATGCTTATAAACGAGAGGCTGTTGGGCAACTAGGAATGTTTACTCTTCTTTTATCTCATAGATCGTGCTGTAGAGTAGAGCTATATGGTTTTAATCTGATTCCTTTTTCAGTCATGCCAGTTACTAGAAGGGCTACCGCTAGTCATTGAGCCAGTCCAGATATGGGCAAAGGTACTGATAATGCCTCACATGGACATCATCATAGAGTGGAGGCTTAGGGCGATTCCCATTCTCATGCAGCACCTGTTCCACCCCCGCGTGAGGAGGTTAAAGGAGAATGGTACCCACAACTTCTCAAGATACAATAACTCCAGCTCCGCAGAATATGTCCCCCCTAGTTCCTTCACCTGACTCCACTAAACAGGGTGTAGTGAGTACCATACAATTATTGACGTATATAGTAGCTTTTTAGCAGTGACATATAATGGCTTCTACAGCTGCTGTGTTGTTTGATGGCACAGAGAGCTCTAAAACTCGAGAGTTTCTCGGATTAAGTCTGCAAGTATTTACGGGTACATATCCAAATGCGGACCCTCAAGATTTTACTAATCAGATGCTGTGAATGTTGAGGGTTATGCATGCTTCAGATACTAAGGTAGTAGAGCTAGCATCTTTCAGATTACGAGCGTGTCTATTATGTGGTATGAGGCGTGGGAGCGGTCCAGAGGACTAGATGCACCTCCCGTTGTGTGGGAGGAATTCTCAGAGGAATTTCTTGATCATTATTTTCCATTGGAAGTATGAGAGACCATAATAGAGTGTTTCTTAAACCTTAAGTAGAGGGGCAAGATCATTTGGGATTAAAGACTGCAGTTTGATTCTTTGGCTAAGTATGCTCCGAATATTATGGATATGATGAGGGCTCGAGTTCACCGATTCATAGTAGGTTTGAATCTACATTTGGTTGGGGAATGTACGACATCATCCCTCAATAGGGATATGTAAATCTTCAGGATACATGCCTATGCTCAGAATGTCGAGGATCGTAAGTGCTAGTTCAGAGTTGATAGGGATGAAGAGAGGGATATGAGTAAGAGAGCTAGATCAACTGGATTCTTTGGAAAAACTTCGCGTAGTTCCAGACATCGATTCCCTAGGCATCCACCTCGGTTTTCCAGCAGTGCTCCACCTCAGGTTTAAGAGCCTAGATATGATAGGTATACACAATCTAGACCAGTTAAGAGTTCGAGGGCTTCTAGTTTTAGAGACAAGAGGGTTCAGGCCAGATGAGGCTTCCATTATCGACATGCAACCAGTGTGGTAAGGCACATTTTGGACAGTGTTGTCAGGATTCGAATGTATGCTATTGGTGTGGGAGTCTTGGTCACTATATGCGCCAATGTTCGAGTAGAGGTTGAGGAGGTGGTATGGATCAGCCAATAAGGTCGACAATAGCTTCCTCGTCGGGTGCTCATCCGCTAGGTGGTGGGCCACAGACCTCAGAAGGTAAAGGCAGAGGCATAAGAAGAGCATCCAGTTAAGGTGATGCTCAAAACCGCATCTATGCATTATCAGGTTATCAGGATTTGGAGTCATCTCCGGATGTGGTTACATGTATATTATCTATCTTCACCTATGATGTATACACATTCATAGACCCTAGTTCCAATTTGTCCTATGTTATGCCCTTCGTTGTTAGTAAGTTTGGGTTTGAGCCGGAATTGTTATCTAAGACATAAGAAGTAGCTACACTGGTTGGTGAAATGATAGTAGCAAGACGAGTCTACAAGAATTGTACAGTTACAGTTTGTGACCGCCCTACTTTGGGTGACTTAGTTGAGTTGTCGATGGTCGAATTTAATGTCATTATGGGCATGGATTGGTTGGGATATTGTTATGCGAATGCTGATTGCCAACAAAGATCGTTAGATTCAGTTTTTCAGGCGAACTGACCCTAGAATGTAAGGGTAATTCAGTTACACCTAAAGGCAGGTTTATTTCCTACCTAAAGGTAATGAAGATGATTACTAAAGGTTATATTTACCATCTGGTGCGAGTAAAAGATATAGATGCAGAGCCTCCGACCCTTTAGTCTATCCTCATAGTTAATGAGTTTCTTGATGTGTTTTCGAATGAACTTTCGGGTATTCCTCCAAAGAGGGAGATTGCGTTTTCCATTGATGTACTTCCAGATACGTAACCAATATCTATTCCACCTTACAGGATGGTTCCTGTTGAGTTAAGGGAGTTAAAGAAGGAGCTGAGAGATTTACCGGAGAAGGGCTTTATTAGGCCTAGTACTTCACCATGAAGCGCTCCAGTATTATTCATCCACAAGAAAGAGGGTTCTCTGAGGCTGTTTATTGATTACATGAAGCTGAACAAAGTTACCATTAAGAATAAATACCCACATCCGAGAATCGATGATTTATTCGATCAATTACAGGCTGCCAAGTATTTCTCAAAGATTTACTTGAGATCAAGGTATCACTGGTTAAGGGTATAAGAGAAAGATATTCCGAAGACTGCCTTTCGGACCAATTATGGTCAGTTTGAGTTTATGGTGATGTCTTTTGGACTCACTAATGCACCAACAATCTTCATGGATCTAATGAATCGGGTCTTCAAGCCTTTCCCGGATATCTTTGTGATCATATTTATTGATGATATTTTGGTATACTCACAGACTGAGAACGATCACGTGAATCATCTTCGAGTGGTGTTAAAGATGCTCTAGGATCATAAGCTGCATGCTAAGTTTTCTAAATATGATTTCTAGGTAAACTCAGTTGCTTTTCTGGGTCATATAGTCTCTTAAAAGGGTATCAAGGTAGAAAATTAGAAGATTGAGGTTGTAAAGAATTGGCCGAGGCCCATGACCCCTACCGAGGTACATAGTTTCTTAGCTTAATAGGTTATTACCAGAGGTTTGTAGAGGGATTTTCATCTATCTTTGCGCCATTGTCAAAGCTAGCCTGAATGTGCAACTACTGGATATGAGTGTTGGAAGTGTGGTGATTCAGAATACTACAGAATCATTCCTGGTAGCAAAAGTAAAAGCAAGGCAGTTTGATGACCCTGAGTTGGTCAGAATGAAAAAAAGAATTCCCTTGCAGAACAAGCCAATACCGGAGCTTGCAAGAGACAAAATTCTTAGATACCAGGGCCGACTATGTGTACCAGATGTTGGAGGGCTCCGAGAGCAGATTATGGCCTAGATCTACCAATCCAGATATTCCATTCATCCTGGCTTGACAAAAATGTATCATGATATATGACAGTTCTACTTGTGGAATGATATGAAAAGAAATATCACGGAGTTTATAGGTCAATGTATGAATTTTCAACAAGTTAAAATCGAGCATCAGATGCCTATGGGCTTAATGCAAATTTTGAGATTCTGATGTGGACGTGGGATGTGATCAACATGGATTCATTACAAGTTTATCTTGTTCTAACAATTATCACTCCAGCATAAAGATGTCCACATATGAAGCTTTATATGGACAAAACTGTAGATATCCAATTGGTTGTTTGAAGTGGGCGAAACTGAATTGCTAGGCCCTGACTTAGTTCAGCAAGATGTGGAGAAAGTGAAATTAATTCAGGAGCATTTATTGACTGCACAAAGTCGACAAAAGTCTTATTCGGATGTTCGATGCCATGATTTAGAGTTCACAATTGGTGATTTTGGGTATTCTTATAGGTTTCGCCAATGAAAGGCATCATGCGATTTGTCAAGAAGGGGAAACTTAGTCACAGAATGTTGGGCCACAAAAGATCATTTTACAATGGACTAAGGCCTTTATTTATATTATCAACTTTATATTATCAACAAACTCTGAATTTTACAATGGACTAAGGCCTTTATTTATAGTACAAAATGGACTATTCTAGAAGAAGACAAAAGGACACAAATTGCTTGGGAGTTTGGCCTAGTGTGAATGGATTTGGAGTGACTTGGAGGCCAAGGTGTTTCGGCCACATCTTCCTCTTCTATAGGCCGAGATTGAGGTTTCCCATGTAACCATATTCATGAATTTTTTAGCTCATAAATTCTTTCAACAACCTCATCTTCTTAAAATGTGTTGGAGTATTCTATTCTTGGTATTTGTTTTGATGATCATTTCGGCCACCTCTTGATCTTCCTTAGGCCGAATTTGAAGTCTTCAATATAGCCAACTTCATGAACTTGTTAGTTCATAAAGTCTCTCCTTGAAATCCCAACTTCTATATGCCTCTTGTCCTTACCACTTTGTGTCATTTTCGGCCTTGTCACCTTGGAGGAAGAACTCCCGGCTTTGTTACCCTTTTACATGGCCTAGTTATTACATGGCTTGTTAATTGTGTCCTAAGTAGTTAAGCTAGAAACTAAATAAGCTAAAATCTAAGCTAGAAAATAAGGACAAGCTAAAAGAAAAACAAACATGGTCTTCGGCCAAGACCTACATACAAAGCCGAATAAAACATGTACTTGAATCTTGACGTAACAAGTCCAATTCCATTCCATTTTGCATGCCATGTTAGGTATCCAAGTGTGACATGCCATTGTTGGAACTCTTAGGAAGGCACTTCTCGACTCATGTTGGGAGCTTAGGTTCACAGACTGATTTACATCAGTTGTACCAGATCGTGATATTGATTTCCGCATTGATTCGGAGCCGGGCACCAAGATTATTTCTATTCTGCAATATCAGATGGCGTTGACAAAGTTGAAGGAATTGCAGGAGCAACTGCAAGATATGCTGATCAAGTGGTTCATGATGCCTAGTATTTTGCCATGGGGTGCTCTGGTATTATTTGTGAAGAAAAAGGATGGATCTGTGCGTACGTATATTGACTACCGATAGTTGAACAAGGTGATGGTGAAGAATAAGTATCCCCAACCATTTCAGGGTGCATCAGTCTTCTCTAACAATGATTTGAGGTCTGGTTATCACCAGTTAAAGATTAGGGTGGAGGATATCCATAAGACAGCTTTCAGGACCCGTTATGGTCACTATGAGTTCTTGGTCATGTCTTTCGCTTACTAAAGCCCTAACCGCTTTCATGTATTTGATGAACGGTGTTTTAAAACCACATTTGGATTTCTTTTTTATCATCTTCATCGATGATTTTCTGATATACTCTCTTTGTAAAGTAGAGCACGAGCAATATTTGAGGATCGTGCTTGTGATTCTGAAGCAGAAACAACTCTATGTTATGTTTTTGAAATGTAAGTTTTGGCTCAGTTCTATGACATTTTCGGGCCATATGGTGAGCAAGGATGGTATTATGGTGGATCCCAAGAAGATCGAGGTGGTTCGTGATTGTGTTAGACTACTTCAGTCATTGAGATTTAGAGTTTTGTTGGCCTCGCTAGTTACTATCGGCATGCCTTATGACCTTATTTAAAGCGTCGTGTTGGTGTAATGAACTAATTAAGAGGTTAATGGGGATACTAAGGAGCACCCGATACTTGTGAGGTGACGAGAACTTGCATCGGGTACTGGTATCATGTTGTGGGTATTTGCGTTATTTTAATTGTATAGTCTAGACTGATGCCATGCTTTGAGCACTGACTGATAGATAGTATGATCATATGAATTTATGATTGGGGTGTGAAGACCGTACTTTCTGTATCTTCAATTATATGTCTGTCTTATCTATGATTGCATGTTCTCATCTCTCCCTAAATACTCACTTAAAAGTGAAAAATAAGCTAAAGGTCGAGTCTTTATGGTTTGCATGATTAAAGATTGAATCTTTGTTATATAGTTGGCTTATTATTGTTGTGCATGTCATATTCATGCTTTCATATGGTATCTCATGCATATTACACTTGAGTATACATATGTGGAGTCTTAGGGGAAATGGTTCCGGACAGAGAGATGCGATTGATATGAGCCCGAGTGGCTTGAGACAGATATTATGAGCCTAGATTGAGGCTAAGTGATATGATTGATATGAGCTTGAGTGGATAGAGACAGGTAATGTCAGCCTAAAATTAGCTAAGTATTGTAATTGGAAGCCTAATGTTGGCTAAGGAACTCGAAGGAAAATGATTTCGGGTGGTATATAGACCTTATGAGTTCCCCATGGGTCACGATTCATAGTATTTGAATGTGTGTATAACGGTGATGAGGAAAAACGCTTTGCATTTACTCAACATTTGCATATCATAACATATCATTGATTCCTTGTTTGGTTGACTTTTCTAAATTACTTATTGAATCATATTATCATGCCTATTTGACTACTTGAACGAATTCATGGACTTAGAGATTTCTTATATCGAATCTTGTATTTATTATTGTCGGTTGAATCTTTATACAAGACTAGTTGCAGTTAAGTGTAAAAGTGGTATTCGGAAGACCAACCCTTGTCTCCGTTTTAGCTAGGGTCGGTCGACGATGCTGCTGAGTACACGTTGTTTGCTCGTACTTACGCTACAATGGCTACACCCTCTTTATGTGCAGATTCTATTCCTAGAACAAGCAGATCTGAGACTTCGCATGTTGCAGAGGAGCACATCCGGATAGTTCGGGGTGAGCTACTAGCGTGATTCCGTGGCACCGAATTCTCCCCATATCCTTATTTCCTGTCTTTTGATTTCTGGACAATTCATGTATTTGGGTTATATCCCAGACCTATAATCATATTTAGCTAGTTCTTGTACTAAGTGACACTGGGTCTTGGGATTTGTAATACTTTATCCATGTTTTCTATGTTATGAGACATATTTATGACTTTAAATTAATTTGCTTAATTATTCCGCATTGTTACTTTCGGTTAAATAACTAGATAGGTTGTGTTCGGCTTACTGACTTAGTAGAAATTAGTGCCATCAGAGCTTAGTTAACTGGATCGTGACAAATATGAACATAGGATAAGAGATTTTTCATAATACAAATTTATGGAGTAATAATTAACACAAGTACATGCAATGCTAGTACATTTTTTTAGAAAAACGTGACTAAGTAATAAACGGGTCAGTTAGGTTCATATCTTTTTATTTTAACGCATAAAAGATCTGAAAATAACATACAATAAATTAAAAAAAATTATTTTCTTTTATTTAAATTATAAGTGGCCACAGAAGACCATTCCCTCTTAAGGAACAATGTTTACTTGGGACATCCCCATGATTTAGTTAAGAAATTAAATAACTCAAGTTAAATTGTTCGGCGAAGCATTCAATGTAGAGGCTCCTTCCACACGTGGTGGTGGTTCCTTTCCATTTCGACAACGATTGGTTGCCTCACAACCACGGGTATAGGGATTTACTGGTTTTCCTACATGGCAATTGTTCAGGCTTTTATTCTTGTGGCTGCATGGGACGCCATTACCTCCAATAGCTCCATATCCAATTCTCTTCCCCTCAGAACTTTCTGCTAACAATGTGATTGCAATGAGAACAACCACAATAACTGCCTTGGACGTGGCCATCTTTAATTTCTTAATCGGAGTGGACAAATAAATGGAGACTGCTTATGTTATAAAGATATAGAAGATGTCTTTGAATGTTGGCATTGGTTTGCTCATTTTCAGGTCTAACGTACAATTTTTAACGGTGTACACATATATCGCTAATTAAAAACCACACAAGAAAGCAATACTAATCCCCCCCCCCCCCAACCAACCACCACCATATTGTTGGGATTGAAATAATGAGTTGTCATGGGAACGTAAGCAAAATAAATTTTAAAGGACGATAAATCATAAATAAAACAAAATATATCAAAAGAAAATATCATAATATGATTCGGTTGAAAGCAAACTTTTAACGATGATAAATTGGAGCGCATGGATAAAATTTTGAAGAGTCATTTAAGCCTTATTGCACTTCCCAGGTTTCAGAGGCGTTTGAAGAATGTAAGAACTTATCTCAGGTTTTCGCTGAGTAGTCTCCATGCACTGTTGCTTACCGCATATGTTGATGAATTTCATTTTCTTATGTCGTAGAAGTTAAAACAAAGAAAACAAAACTGAAGAAGATTTAAATAGATAGTAAAATTTTATAGGTCATAATAACAATGGAATGTATGTGTCTGACCCAAAGTAAGATTGTGACACTAAGAAATGAGCGAATTAATCTTTAATGCAACCAATAATTTATTATTTAGAAGTTAGAACTAAGTATTAGTATTGAAGTCATTCTTTTAATATTTTAAACTCATAAAGTTGAAATCTTAGCTCATTTCTAAATTTTTTATCCTTTCCCTAAGGGTCAAGAATTTTATCTCATACAATTTCATTCGGCCATCCTCCCTAAAAGACCCTCAAACGAGTTATTTCATATAATAATAGTGAAGTATAAAATTATGTTTTATCAATTGAACCTTTTCAACTATTAACAAACAATATATTATAAATTTGTGCAGTGGATAAGGATGAAATGGAGGAGGAGATGGTAATGAAAACTGGGCAGCGGGCATGATACACAAATTGCACGAATAATAGATTCAAATCTTGTCTTATATCCAATCTTGTCTTATATTCTTCTTCTACTGTATTTGTTTGGGGTATTTAAGATATCACAATTGTTTTGAGGTTGTATTCTTAACTTCCTTTCAAGTTGTAGAGTAATGTTAACTTGACTTACTTTTAGAATTGTAAAGTTTCAATATGTATTCAAGTTGAGTTGTAGTATCACATTTAACGAGAAATTATTTTCTTTCCGTAAAAAACCCTCCTTTCTTGTTCTTTCATCTTTAACTATTTTCTTATCACACAGACTTTTGTTTTGTCTAAACTATTTTTATAACATCTTTTGTACTTCTTTATTTAGAATAAATCAATCAATTTTGCGCTTTAATCACTTATCCCACATAGTTTTAGATTCGGAAGAACACATAGTTATGGACCTCGAAAGGTTCTTAACACTTTCTTTTTGAGGTAATACCGTTACCCAATATAAGGTTATGCTGACTAATAAAATATTGTCATTTGCAAATTAATTGTTGTAAATAGGGCACTTTAACTCCTTAGGTGATGATTCTATTCTTTTAAATCCTTTAAAAGAGTTGTCACATGTAAAGACCCACTTTTGCGAAAAAATGAGGTGATGGGGTGAGGCAAGCAGTGACTAGTATTTTTCTTAAAGAACGTGACTAATTAAGAACAAGTCAGTTAGTTTTATAGTCGTTTATAATTATATTTTTTATTTTTTATAGGAGATTTTCATTTTTACATATAAGAAAAAATCTTCTATTAAAAATGTAAGAGGTCACATAAGACCATTCCCTCTCAAGAAACAATATTTACTTGGGATACTCCCAATATTCGGTCAAGAATTTTAAAAAACTCAAATTAAATACTAAAGGAAAACCCAATGTAGAGACTCCATCACAATTCCTAAGTCCATTATACTCTACATCACCATAACCTCACTCCTTTATCACATTAATGTGCAACTACTTAACCTTTTCTTAAATACGAGCACAAAGGTGAAGTCTTTTCATCAATTCAATTACAAATAAGTCATGTAGCCACACAAACAATAAGAATGAAACTAATGCAATGTAAGTGATGCAATGTAACTGACCATTTTGAAACCTGGTATACACATGCTACTGTACGTCGCCACATAACTATGACCCATGGGGACTCCACGAGTCCATATACCGCTCACAATCAATTGGTATGATCCATCAGACTAGTAGATCATCAAATCACAGACTCATTTATCGAGTCATTTCATATAATATCATCTCGGTATCAATATAATCTCAATATAGTATCATCTCATATCGAACTCATTTCTTTCCATTATATTAGTCAAGCGCTAGCGCCGTACAACTAGTATAGTATATCCTGGTCTCATCGGACCAAACAACATTCCATAACAGATCCAACTCAATATCAATAATAATATGAATGTATGAATGAAACAATAAATATGACAAGTAATTATGGTAGCATGAGATGAAAGTCAAGTTCTTAAGAGATGAATAACCACCAGCCTCAATGGAATCAATATCACAATAATTCCCTGTAATCAGTCCTTTCAGGATAAGAGGCATAGAGTGATGGGATAAATCAATGCAACACACCAAATAGGAGTTAAAATACAATTATCATAGCCCACATAACTGCTGACGGAACTAACCTAAGTGTGATTATCCCCAACACAACACAATACACCGATATCCACCGAAGTGCTTATCATAGTCGCTAAGGTGGGACCCCCATCACGCCCAATACCCCTCAATAATTATAAGCATTTCAAGCATCTATTAGAGTCTAAAAGAATAAATCGTAGCCTACCTCAATCCCGAGTGAGTGCCACGAACTATCCTACTTGCATCATTCCTTTTCGTATCGTCTCCGAATGAGCAATGTCTAACAATTATCAATTCTACATTAACACACGAGTATAATGATACCAATAAGTCTTGTAAGGTGTCATGGCCCCTTTCGGACATCGTGGTGGCACCTACACTTTTCCCACTAGTAGGCGAACTACTTCCCAATTAACAACATAACAAAAATAAAAAAATGTAAATAACAGAATATTTATAAAGATTGTCTCAACATAACATAAATATGGAAAACAAGTATGATAATAAGTTATTACAACCCCCAAAAAGATCTGGCCAATAATACAAGAGCTCTAAAAAGCAGAAATAAGTCTGAATGTCTAGAAATGTCTCTCGAACTCAAGTAAAGACATAAATAAAGAGAAGAGCATCCAGGGCATGATAATGAAGGCATGCTCACCCCGAACACAGGAAATCCTCCAACTCAGATTCAGCCACAAAGTCCTGAACTGGTACATGATGCTACATCTACATCCAAAAGAATGCATAAAGTGTAGCATGTGTACACAACGTACCCCTGTAGGAATCATAGGCCGACAACAATGGAATATACATCATAGAAATAAACATCAAGTTAACTCTCAAGTAACCCTATACTAAGCAGTTCAATGAATCAAACAAGTCACCTTGTTCACATAAGAGTTCAATAACTAACAATCCAGGTATTATGGAGCCAATCAACAAGATCCATTTATCATGAAGTCACTCAAGTTCCATAAACAATCCAAATGACGTCACTAATCAACAAGTAATCAATGTATAAATGAATGTATGGTATGAGTGCAAATGCCAGGTACCTTTACACAAATAGTATACATACGTTCAAATTCTATGAACTATGACCCACACCGTCCATATACTGCTCTGAACCAGCCAGAATTCAACACATGTATCTTACTAAAGCCCAAGACGCATTTGGAGCCATATCAATCATTTTCATCATTTCAATGTTCCAACCATCTCATAATATATCATTACCTTTCCAGTCTTATTGGACCCATAACTTTTCCATACCACTCCACTTTCAATATCATAAGAACCATGAGTGTATGAATGAAATGATAATAACAAGGCAAGTAATAAAGATGTATGAGATGCAATCAAGTATAAGAGATGGATATCACATGCTTTCAAAAACTCAATAACATGTAATTCTATGTAAATCAATCTATCATATCAAAAGAAATGAGATGAATAAACATGGAAATTATCAACAACGGCGACAAGCCCAAATAACAGTAGTTGAAATCAGCCTAAGACTGATACCCCAAATCACCTATCAACACAGTTCAACACTGGTACCCACCCAACCATTTATCACAACTGCTAAGATGGGACCTCCAAACACGTTCAATACCCCTCAACATTTATAACGAATACATACTTTTATCAGAGTCTATAAAGATAAATTGTAGCCTACCTCGAAGCCGAGCAGGTGCCAAAAACCGTAGTTCTCAACCTATGCCTTGCCTTTGTGAAGTGGCTGGTAATATTCATAGTCTAGCACATAGATTATACGTTATTAAGTAATCTAATACAAACACAAGGACTTAGTCCTTAAAAAAATCCAAAAATACACCCCAAAATTGACACGGGCCCATGGTAGCGAAATCAAAACTTTATTACCAAAAAACTATGATATCATACAATGGAATAAAATCCTTAAGTTAAATTGAAAGCTAATCACGTTTGGACCATCAATTTCGTGGTTATGTAAAAATCCCCAACTCAAACCCTAGGTTTTCCCCAATTTTAAAAAGGGTTCCATTATCAAATTAACAATCACAATATCATCTTCTATCATTACCCAACACTATATTAAAAAAACACAACAATATAAACTTAATCAATCCCCAAGTTATGATTTATGATCTCTTATTCTAGCATGTAAACCAATGTTATATTCATCCCCAAATTAGAAATTATACTAGGATTAGAAGACCCAAATGATACTTAATCAATGAAAAGGGATGAAAATTTTACCTCCAAGAATATTAATGATGGAAATCCCTCTCTACCGAGCTCTAATACTAAGAAAAGTGTTTTGGGAAAGTGAAACTATTTTTGGGCATTAAGTTCTGATTATGAAAACACTGATTCCTCTTCCGAAGCAGAATCGACATTACCAAGATGGAGACGCTTCGATGGAAAATAGTCCGCCTAGGCGGAATAACTTAAAAATTCTGGATGGGCGCATGAGCAAAAATGACTCCATAGAGGAGGATCTCCTCTGCGAGAAAATGTCCACATAAGTGGAAACTTCAAATTCACATAAGGCCCGCATCTGCGAGCCAACCTTCACAGAGGCCGACCCACAGAAGCGGCCAGAAGGCCCCTGGTGTAGCATACCAGAAACCAACTAGGAAACTTATCCAATTCTCTACCAAATACCTGAAATGCTCCCGAGACCCCCCCCCCCCCCGAATTCAAACCAAATATGCTACCCCAAGATAAACGATGCTACAAACTCGCTCGCTCTCTTGGATTTCTCATATGACCGAGCTAAGACATACTTTTCTATAAAATTACACAAAACATTCAAATCCACAATTTTACAAAAAGAGTCATAAAATACATCGATTGACTCGGGAAGTGAACCAATGACTCAACTAAGTCGTAAATGACCCTCCAGAACTACCGAAAGTAAAGGAACCAAAAAATAAGCCCATATACCCAAAAGTCAACTTTGGGTTAAACTTATCATTTCTAAAACCTTTATTGTAGGTTTTTCTTTCAAAAATCACATAAAGGTACCTCAGGATCCGTGCTACCCATCCCTGCACATCATAAACCCCACACAGAGTTTATAGGAAGGGTAGTTTAGTCAAATACGAGTCTTTAGCTAAAAATGACCAAGTGGGTTATTACATCAAAAACAAATTAAACAAATGTTCATCCTTGAACGGAGAGAAACAAAAAGGGGAAACGTATGGAAAGTAGTAAACAAGTGAGGGTATTGGCTTCGCATATCAGCCTCAGTCTCCCAAGTAGCCTACTCGACAGGACGATGCTTCTATTGCACCTTCACATAAGCAATCTCCTTGGATCTCAACTTTCTCACTTGCCTTTCCAAAATGGCCACAGGCTCTTCTTCGAACTCCAAGTTCTGATGAAGCAATACAGAGTCCCATTCGATAATATAGGACCCATCGGCATGGTACTTCTTCAGCATAGAAACATAAAAAACCAGATGGACACCTGAAAGACCTGGTGGCGGAGCCAACTCATATGCCACCTCTCTAACTCAACATCCCTCTCTTGTCGAATCTCATCACGCCCTTCATAGGTGAGAACTTTAATAGAACCCTATCACCAACCATGAACTCCATATATCAAACCTTTTCGGTCCGCATACTCCTTCTACCTTCTCTAAGGAGTCTATCAATAGATCGGTACCCCAAGGCCTCACCTCGAATGCATAATACAACCCAATCGAAGAGCGATACCTCCTACCATACAAAGCCTCGAATGACGCTATATTAATGCAGGAGTAATAACTATTGTTGTACACAAACTCTGCCAAAGGAGGGAACTAGTCCCAATGACTACTAAAATCAATTATGCGGGCCTGTAACTTATCCTCCAAAACTCGAATGTTTTGCTCAGACTGACCGTCTGTCTAAGGATGAAATGTTGTTTTGAGATCCAAGCGAGTATCCAACTTCTTTTGCAAAGTTCCCATAAATGAGAAGTAAGTTGAGTAGCTCGGTCTGAAATGATAGAAATAGGTACCCCATGCAGATGAACAATCTCACGAATAGAAATCTTAGCCAATTTCTCCGAATTTAAGTCATTTGGATAGGAATAAAATGCGCGGACTTGGTCAACCTATCAATAATGATCCAAATAGAATCCAACTTGCCCAAAGACTTTGGCAACCCAACAACAAAATCCATAGCGACCCGCTCCTACTTACACTTGGGAATGAGCATCATCTGAGTCAAACCACCGGGTCTCTAGTGCTCATACTTGACCTGCTGATAATTCAAACACCAAGACACAAACTCAAAAATGTCTCTCTTCATCCTACCCCACCAGTAATGTTGCTTCAAGTCACGATACATGTTTGTAGCACCTGGATGAATCGAATATCTAAAGCTATGAGCCTCCTCCTTAATCAATCTCATTAAATCTCTAACATAAGGAACACACACTATCTCTTTGATCCTCAAGACCCCCTCTCCATCAATCATAGCCTTATTGGCTTCAACTTCCATCACCTTATCCCTAATCTTGCGTAATTTCACATCATCACATGGATTGGTCTTAATCTGCTCTAAAAGAGACGGCCTCGCCATAATACAAGCTAAAATCCTACTCGGATTTGAAATGTCAAGCCTTACAAAACTACTGGCTAAGGACTGAACCTCCAAAAAGGGACACTCATCAACTATCAACCGCGCCAAACTCCCCATACTCACCACCTTTCGGCTTAAAGCATCCGCCACCACATTGGCCTTGCCTGAGTGGTACAAGATAGTCATATCATAGTCCTTTAGTAACTCCATCCAGCATCGCTATCTTGAATTCAAATCCCACTTATTGAACACATGCTGAAGGTTGTGGTAATCAGTATACACCTCACAGTGAACTCCATAAAAGTAAAGCCTCCAAATCTTTAAAGCAAATACAACAACTGCCAACTCCAAGTCATAAATAGGATAATTCTTCTCGTGAACCTTCAAATGCCTCGATGCATAAGCTATCACTTTACCCTCATGCATCAACACATATCCCAACCCAATCCTCGAAGCATCACTCCACTAGAAGGCCAAAGTTGGGGCTGTGGTCAAAAGTGACTTGAGCTTTTGAAAGCTCTCCTCACACTTGTTGGACTACTAAAGAGGCACCTATTTCTGAGTCAACCACATCAAATGAGAAGCAATAGATGAAAATCCTTTGATGACCTGACGATAATAGCTCACGACACCCACGAAGCTCTGAATCTCTATCACCAAAGTAGGCCTAGGCCAATCCCTAACTTCCTCTATCTTCTTTGGATCAACCATAATATCCTCTCTGGACACCATGTGTCCAAAAAATTCTAATAAACTGAGCCAGAACTCACACTTCGAGAATTTAGCATACAACTTTTTTCTCTTTCAACAACCTAAGAACCACTCTCAAATGCTTCTCGTGGTCCTCTTGACTCTTCGAACATATCAAAATATCATCAATGAAGACAATTACAAATGAATCCAACTGATCATATCAAAATATCATCAAATCCATGAATGATGTGGGGTATTGGTAAGCCCAAAAGACATCACCAAGAACTCATAGTGACCATAACGAGTCTTGAAAGCCATCTTGGGAACATCTTCGACCTTGATCTTCAACTGATCATACCCAGACCTCAAATCAATTTTTGAAAACACAAAAGCACCATGAAGCTAGTCGAATAGATCATCCATACGAGGAATCAAATACTTATTTATGATGGTGACCTTGTTCAACTGCATATAGTCAATACAAATACACAAGGTGTCATCCTTCTTCTTTACAAAAAATATAGGAGCACCCCAAGAATACACACTAGGTTGAATAAAACCTTTACTCAATAAATCTTGAAGCTGCTCCTTCCACTCTCTCAGCTTCACCGAAGCCATACGACACGGAGCAATAAAAATGGGTCGAGTACCCCGCTCTAGATTAAAATAGAAATCAATATATTTATCCGACGGCATACCCTACAAATCTATCGGAATGACCTTAACGAACTCACTCACTACAGGAATTGACTAAAAGGAAGGAGTCTCCGCTCTCGTATCCCAAATATGAGTTAGGTATGCTAGACAACCCTTATCCATTAACTTCCTAGCCTGGAGAAAAGAGATAATCATCTTAGAAGCAGGGCTGGAAGCGCCCTTCCACTCCAACCTTGGAATACCCGGCATCGCTAGAATGACTGTCTTGGCATGACAGTCCAGAATTGCATTGTATGGTTATAACCAGTCCATCCCCATGATAATATCAAAATCAACCATGTCTACTATGACCAAGTATACCCAGGTATCATAACCCATAAAAGCAACCACACAGAGTCTATAAACTCAGCCTACAACCACAGAATCACCAACTGGTGTAAACATACGAATAGGGACATCAAGTATACTACACCACGTATCCAAATCAATAGAAAAGTACGCAGACACATAGGAAAACATAGACCCCAAATCAAATAGCACTGAAGTAGACCGATGACAGACTGATATGATATATGTGATAATCACATTTGATGCCTCAACCTCCGGCCTACTAGGGAAAGTGTAACAATGAGTGCGTCCTCCCTTGGACTAAGCACCATGATAGCCGCCTTAGACTGAACGAGCCCGATATCTACCCGTCTGAGACCCACCTTGACTAGCCTAGTGACCACCATGACCCGACTAGGAACCCCCTCTGCTAGATTGACTGCCACCCGTAAATGGCTGTGATGGGGTCCTGGGTGTCTGGGATCCACATGGTATAATTCTAGGGTACTCTCTCCTAAAATGTCTAATATCACTACAATTGTAACAAGCTCTGGTCGCTATGGGCTGCTGAATAGTAATAGAAGAATTTGAGTGACCATCACAATTAGAGTACCAAGACTGAGTACCTCTAGAAGACTAACCATCCCTATAACCACTCTTCCCCGAAGAAGTACCAAATGTATTCTGGAGGGCTGCCTAGATCGGTAGACTAGATTGCGAATGCTGAAATCTACCCTCCTGCACATAACCATGCGAAGTATACCCACTATAATATCCATGTTGGCGAACTATCTTGTCAGACTCATGTCTGGGCCGCTTGCCCCTCACAGACTCAACCATCCTAGCATGCTCTGCCACTGACTTAAAAGAATCCAGAGGCCACCAACTGTAAAGTAGCCAACTGAAGGGGAATACTCAACCCTCTCACAAAATATCTAACTCTCTCAGCCTCTGTAGGTAGCAACGATACTGCATAGAGTGACAAGGCATGAAAACGAGTCTCGTACTCAACAACTGATGTACCCCTTTGCTCCAACTTGGAAAACTTATCTCTCTTGCTCACACGCAAGCTAAGGGGCACATACTTCTCTAGAAAGATCTAATATAACCTAGTCAAAGATAGTAGAGGTGACCCCGCTAGTCGACAATCAACATAAGCCCTCTACCATTGCTTTGCATCACCCAAAAGCTGAACAACAACAAAATAAACCCTATGCGACTCAATGATACCCAACGTGTGGAGCTTCTCATGGCTGCTCACTGTAAACTTAAAGCATCCTCCTCAATCTGGACATAGAATATGAGGGGCTTCATGTTAGAGAAATGCCCCCATATCTTCTGCTCATCGCATGTCATAATAGCTCTTGTAATCGTTTGGGGACCAAACTATAGTGTCGAAATCTCATCTATATGAGATGCCAAAATAACAGCTGGCTGAACTCGAGAGTCTGACCCTCTTCCACTCACGTATGTGACTCACCTGTAGTAGTTGGAAGAATGCCCTCCTGGGCAAAACCATCTAGAAAACTCAATATCCTAACCATAATATCCTGAAGAACCGGAGTAGCTACGAATCTGAGCTAATCCTGGGCTGGCTCCATCTTCTCATCATAATGCTCATCCTGAGGCTTAATCTTCGGCTTGAGAGACACTGATCTAGCACGAGCCTGGATGTAACCCTGTGCTCCACCCCTCGTCGGTGTAGTTGCTCGGGCTCTACCTCGACTTCGACTGTACCACGACCATGCACTGCCATTGCAGGTGTCGGTGCCTCCTCTTTCGCTATGTGAGCACGAGTCCTCACCATCTATGAGTGAATAGAAAACAAAGGTCAGATACCAATTTGATCAATCTTAGCACGAAAGGAATGAAGAAAGTAAAGTTTTCTAAATGTCCCATAGGCTTTTGAAGATAAGTACAGACGTCTCTGCACCGATCTGTGAGACTCTACTAGACATTGCTCTTGTAGTTAAGACTGTTTAACCGAAAGCTCTAATACCAATTTTGTCACGACCCCTTTCGGGCATCGTGGTGGCACTTACACTTTTTCTACCAGTAGGCAAACCACTTCCCAATTAACAACATAACAAAAATAAAAAAGCAAAAATAACATAATAGTTATAAAGATTATCTCAACATAACATAAATACGGAAAACAAGTTTGATAATAAGTTACTATAACCCCCAAAAGATCTGGTCAATAATACAAAATCTCTAAAAAGAAGAAATAAGTCTGAATGTCTAGAAATGTCTCTCGAACTCAAGTAAAGACATAAATAAAGAGAAGAGCATCTAGGGCATACTAAATGAAGGCATGCCCACCCCAAACACAGGAAATCCTCTAACTAAGACGCATCCATGAAGTCCTGAACTGGTATATGATGCTATATATGCATCCGAAAGAATACATCAAGTGTAGCATGTGTACACAATGTATCCCCGTAGGTATCATAGGCTGACAACGATGGAATATATGTAATAGAAATAAATATCAAGTTATCTCTCAAGTAACCATGTACTAAACAGTTCGATGAATCGTACAAGTAACCTTGTTCACATAATAGTTCAATGACCAACAATCCATGTATTCCGGAGCCAATCAACAACATCCATTTTTCATGAAGTCGCCCAAGTTCCAATAAACAATCCAAATCATGTTACCAATCAACAAATAATCAATGTATAAATGAATGTATGGTATGAATGAAAATGCCAAGTACCTTTTCACAATCGGTATACACACGTTTAAATTCTATGAACTGTTTCCCATGGGGGACCGACACTTTTCATATACCGCTCTTAGCCAGCCAAAATTCAACACACGTATCTGACTAAAGATCAATGGTCCTTTGGAGCCATATCATTCATTTCCATCATTTCAATATTTCCAACTATCTCATAATATATCCTTACCTTTCTGGTCTCATTGGACCCACAACATTTCCATACCACTCCACTTTCAATATCATCAGAACCATAAGTGTATGAATGCAATGATAATAACAAGACAAGTAATCAGGATATATGAGATGCAATCAAGTATAAGAGATGAATATCACATGTTTTCAGAAACTCAATAACACATAATTCCATGTAAATCAGTCTATCATATCAAAAGCAATGTGATGAATAAATTCAACAATTATTAACAATAGTGACAAACCCAAATAACCCATCAACACAGTTCAACATTGGTACCCACCCAGGCGTGCATCACAGCCGCTAAGGTGGGACCCCTAAAAAACCTAATACCCCTCAACATTCATCAAAGCCGAGTAGGTGTCACGAACCCCAATCCTTAACGCAAGCCTTGCCCTTGCAAAGTGCCTCATAATACTCATAGTATCACACGTATATTTTACGTTATTAAGTAATCTAATACAAACACAAGGACTTAGTCCTTAAAAACAATCCAAAGATACACTCCTAAGTTGACCCTAGGCCCATGGTAGAAAAATCGGAACTTCATTACTCAAAAAGTAAGATATCATACTATTGAATCATATCCTTAAGTTAATTTGAAAGCTAATCATGGTTGGGCCCTTAATTTCATGATTACGTAAAAAGCCCCAATTCAAATCCTAGGTTTCCCCTCAATTTCACCATCACAATATCATTTTCTATCATTACCCAACACTATATTACAAAATCACAACAACCTTAATCAATCCCCAAATCATGATTTATGGTCTCCTATTCTAGCATGTAAACCTATGCTATATTCTTCCCCAAATTAGAATTATACTAGGATTAGAAGACCCAAATGATACTAAATCAATTAAAAGGGATGAAAATTTTGCCTCCAAGAAGATTAATGATGGATGACCCAAGAAATCCCTCTATACCAAGCTCTAGTCCTAAGGAAAGTGTTTTGGGAAAATGAAATCATTTTTGGGCATTAAGTTCTGATTCTGAAAATAGCGATTCCGCTTCTGAAGCAGAATCGACGTCTCCAAGATGGAGATGCCTCAGTGGAAAATAGGTCGCCTAGGTGGTATAACTTAAAAATCTTGGATGGGCGTAGGAGCGAGAACTACTCTGAAGAGGAGGATCACCTCAGTGAGAAAATGTCCACAGAAGCAAAAACCTTAGATTCACACAAGGCTCGTATCTGCGAGCCAACCTCCACATAGGCGGATCTGCAGAAGCGGCCAGAATGTCGCTAGCGCGTCACACCTGAAACTAGCAACTAGGAAACTTAGCCAATTCTCTACCAAATACCCGAAATACTCCCGAGATCCTTGGATACAGACCAAACATGCTACCCTAAGGTAAACGGTGGTACAAACTCGTTCGCGCCCTCAGATTTCTCATACGACCGAGCTAAGACATACTTTTCTACAAGATCACCCAAAACATCCAAATCTCACAATTTTACAAAAAGAGACATAAAATACTTCCGATTGTCTCGAGAAGCAAATCAATTATAGACTAAGTCGAAAATGACCCTCCAAAAATACCAAAAGCGATGGAACCTAAATAGGAACCCATATACCCGAATGTAAACTTTGGGTAAAACTTATTATTTTCAAAATCTTCATTTTTGGTTTTTCTTATGAAAATGACATAAACGTACCTCGGGATCCATGCTACCCATCCTCGCTTGTCACAAACCCCACACAAAATCTATGGGAATGGTAATTTAGTTAAATATGAGTCTTTAGCTAAAAACGACCAAGAACATCGTTCCATAAGGGATTTGGGGTCAAAAGTAAATCTAAAACATCATCCCGAACCCCGAAGGTCATAATAGTAATTTTATTGAGAAATTGAGTTTAATATTACCAAAATAGTATTCTTCGGGTTTACACTACTCTAACAACCCCCATATTGCTATACTTTAGCCCGAAACCCAAAACGTGACCCCGGGCCCACAAGGAAAAAAATCAGAATTTTAAGTTAGAAACATGTTATCCATAATCCTAATAGTCATTATCCTAAGTTTCGTAGAGTTATAATTCCAATTGAACCTCCAATTTTATAAATTTATCAAAAATGCACTTTGTGTCAAAACCCATAAATCGAATATTTGAAAAATCCAGATTGAAATCAAAATCTATGTTAGAAATAGTTTACCAAAGGCTTAAACAAACCAACAACATATAATTTACTCAAATCCAACCATAATTAATTGAAGAAAACTCAAATTTCAACTTAGGGTTTAAAATCCCCAATTTTCCCTAACCAAACACGGATAAGATTGATAACCAACGGAAATAATATCAAGGAAATGTCAAAATAAAGGTTAGTTACTTATTCCCTTGTTGATACAAGAACAATGCAGAAAAAATCACCTCAAACAGAGCTCTAGAACTCAAGATATGCTCAAAATACTAAATGAGCGCACTCTGATTTTTAATACACAGTGATTTCCGCCTCCGCGACCAAAAGGTCGCACCTGCAGCCTGCCACATATCATTTCCGCACCTGCGGGGTCTCAGGTGCGGACCCCACTTCGCAGGTGCGATGCACCAGCACTAACAATTTGTTCCGACATTAAAATGGGCATAACTTCCTAATACGACACCCGAATTCGATGATTCTTTTTGCTATGGCTCTGTAATTACGATTCAGATCTAATGGTGAAATAAAAACAATATTAAGAGCTCATTTTCTCATTATGGTACCCTTTATGTCCAAAGAAACGACGCTTAAACCTCAAATAAGAGTGTGCCATAACCCAAATCCATCCGAAACTCATCGTAATCTCACAAAATCATATGGACAAGTCCAAAATCATCATACGGACTTGCTCGAACGCTCAAAACTCTGAAATGAGGTTGTAATGACCTGCTGTTGACCGTGGTCAAAACCAAATCATCTCAAAAGCTAGTTTCTCAACTAACCACCTAAATCACACATGAACTTCTCGGAAATCAAACCAACGACTTGACTAAGTCATAAATCACATTCGTGCCTAATGGAAAGGACAAAACTTTGAAACAGACTCAATTACCCCCGGAGTTGACTTTGGTCAAACTCCTTCATTTCTTGACTTAAAGATTTTCAAAATATCATTTTCCTTATACCAAACTCGTCTAAAAGTCGGTGGAATTGCGTCACCCATCCCCGCAAGTCATAAACATCAATACGAAGCTAATGGAACCAACAAATTTCAAATTCGGGTCTTATTTTTTCCCGTGAACATCTTTTCACTATACATAAGCATATTAAGTGCTAAAACTGACCTAATTATCAAAAACCAACCAAATGAACTTTAAATTAGTTCCGTCAATTTCTACAGGTCATAAATAATATTTTAAATCTAACAGAATCTTTAGATCGCCAATCAGAGCATGTTTTTCCAAAATTAACAATTTATTCAAATAATTAAATGTCGTAATTTCCAAAGTGAAACCTTCTCCCAAGGTGAACCAAATGATATCCATTTGACTTCAAATTTCATAAGCAAGTCAGATACTCTGAGATTGAACTAGAGGAAGGATATTTTGGGGGAAAGAAGCTTAAAACTCAAAATGACCAAACAATTCGTTATATTAGATACCAATTAAACAATCAATGATAGAGAAAAGTACGAAAGCCAATAAGTAACCAAATAGTCTCCATTATAACATCATGAAAACTTCCACAGGAAAGAAGTATGCTAGTAGCACTGCTTTTTCACATCATCGGTCCAAACTAGCATTAACTTAGCTTAATGAACCAAATTTCCATTTCTTCATTCCTGAAATTTATTTCACATTTGATCCTCGAATATAAGAACCGACTCTGCTCGAAATCTCTGATTTGATTATAGCCACACCTCTATATGCGTTCGATTGATTCTACAACTATCTCCTTAAACACCATGATCCTTTAGTTGTAGCCCCAAACCATAGTACATCCTATATCGATAAAATATTTTGATTCTACTACTCCTTATTTCACACCCTCTAATGTCGTCCTCATATCTAGATTCCTTAGAAACACATAGACACATTCCACAAGCCCAAATCATGACTTCCTTTTGCCAAAGAAGAATTCTTGTTTTATCTTAGAAAACTCTAAGAAATTTATCAAAAATTGATCTTATCCAAAGCGATTGTGCTAATTCTGATTTTGTTAGTGTTGTTTCGTCGGGTTGCAGCTACTGAGTCAAAACCCATCGCACACTTTCTTTCAATCTTCAACGATCATACTATGTGCATTACCTTAAAGATTACCTTGTCATGCCAAGCACGTAGAAAATCAACTAATCAACTCAGGGACTTCAATAACAATTTTCACCTCCTCAATACATCATCAAGTAGACGTAACTCCTTAGAACTGTCCAAATAGTTGCCATCAACAAAATATTATCAAGTCCACTTGAAAACTTTAATGAGAATCGGTAACACTGTCATACCTCCATTCTGAATAGAAATCCATCGAACCCTTATCAGTGGTTTACTAGAATAACTATAAGTCCTCCAGGAAATATAAACATAGGCCACCCAACCCTAATTGAACAATTTTGGCCCGGAATAAAGTATTTAAATTTCTAAATCATCGATTGCCACCCGAAATGATTCCAAAAATAACTAGTAGGCTTTCCATAAGCCTGCGGTGACCTCTTCCATCTCTTTTCTCATGAATAATCAATTATGTGCCATCACCCACGACTCCAAAAGTTGGATTCTATCCAAGTCATCAACTTAGTACCGAATAACTATACCTTATGATTGTAATCTTTATGTTTCTGAACTTCCACCCGATACTCAAATTTGATACAACCATATGAACTCTAAATACATCAAATCCTCCTTGTACATTCTCTTAACTCACCCACAACTCTGAACACCTCTTTGTAAAATCTGTTGCCTTCTTTACTACAACTTCACCCATCGAACCTCTAATTATTATACCTCGATACACCATAACAAACCAAAATGTATCGAATCTCATAATTCACCAGCCTTACCAAATCTTAACGTATCAACCTTACAATCCATGTACCTTACCTTGTGCATTTACTCATAATTCTTTAGTATCGAACTGCTCATTTATGTTACCTAGTCCTCAATGCTTCAACATAACCTACTACCATGAACAAAACCACACCTCGACTGAAAGATGCAACCCAACACCACCACAATCTATACCCCACCCAAGTAATCCTGCTACTTTGAATCCAACTCCTTTTCTTTTCCTGAAATGTACCTTACTCCTCCCAATTTAGATCAACCATACATTTATCTTAATCCTTCAAATTCCTCATTTCATTTCAAATCACATTCACCACTATCGACCGATCAACATGCAGACCCACTCAAGAGTGTATCGTAATATTATAAATCTTGCAAAATAGTGAAGCCAACCTTGGAGATTGTAGTATGCCACCCACTCAGACAACCGAATGTTTTCCTTTCCTCATTCGAACTTTAAAATTGAAAACTTCTCTATATATGATGCCTCACCTGAAGTCTTTCCACTAGAAAATATCGACCGACTCAGGATATCCCAACAAGAATAAATTATTGTCGATGCAATACCCTAAACCATTACTGAACTTGCCCATAATTCGTAGGGAGGTCCTTAATTACCGTAGACAAAATCCTATTAACGTTCTCATATAGCTCCATCGAAGTGGCCTTGTCAAAATTCCTTAACTAAAGAGTCCTTATTCCGCCTTTTTTCATGGGCTAACTGTCCCAATATCGGTAACCACATGTTCTATAGTGAACTTACCTCTCTTAGTTTTCAATCGGTATTCATGATCCTTAACTCAACTTCCAAATGCTCCTCACCTCTTGAATTAGTTCAAAACCATCATCATCTGCTACCATAAATGTCGATATTAACCAACACTTTACTCGAGGCCCTAAATGATGCTTTCCCTCGAAAAACCACTTCTTACCTTATTCGCCGAACCAGAACACCTCTAACAAATCGTGCGATTATTCCTTTCATTCGGTCAACTCCAAAAAGTCACGCCACTAGTAATCGTAGAAAATTCTCAAGTATTAACTTTTACAAACCAGGCCCACAACCTTATCCATAACTAGATGTAACATCCGGTAACTCTGTAGAAATAGAACTTTTCCTCTGCCAGCGCTAGAGTTATTGCTATTAATCGATCACTGGCTACCATTAGCCTACGACATAATCAAGCATACCTACTCATCCATGAACCTTCGTATCCACTCTACATTAAATAACACAACATAACTCTAAAATAAAAACACTCATGGTTTCAACGATCCCCTTATCACTAACCACGAAACACCAAGCGACCCTATGAACATACCTTTTATTGAAGAATCACTGCTGTCTATTTTCTTAAGTTTCACTCGTTACAAGTAACATTTCCACCTGACCTCGAACAGATAGCCATTTCCTGAAGGAACCCACAAACCACTAGTTCTTACTCCACTACTACAATTCTATCATGTCAAAGCCCAACTTAACTTTTTATAACCTTATACGACATCGAACCTCGTACATCTTGCAACCTTATCCTGATGAGCACATCTGATACCAATGTTTTTGTTCATATAGCGGGGATTGATCCATTCAACTTCTCTTCCTTGCGCCTTCGTATTATCATTCCCACATTCTAAGGATATCACCAAACTAAGGAGTCTCAATCACAACACCACTCAACTGAACCTTCGAATCATAGCTGAAAACTAAACTTGGTCATGCGTTAGTATCACAATGACATATCTTGTACCCTACCGCTGGACGTTATATCAAACCACTCACGTACGAATTTAAGAACGTGTTTTGTCCATCAATGATAAAATAGGATGAAAAAGTTTCAGATACTAATTAGAATCGACAAGATATCAATTTTCATGAAGTAGCACGAAAGGAATGAAAGAACAGAAGTTTTCTAAATGTCCTATAGCCTCTCGAGGATGGGTACATACATCTACGTTCCAATCAGCAAGACTTTACTAGACACTGCTCGTGTACTCGTAAGACCAGTGAGCCTAGATCTTTGATACCAACTTGTAATGACCCAAATCACTGGTCATGATGTCACCTTCACTATCCCCCCGGTAGGCGAACCATCCCCAAAATCATTAATCAATTTAAGGAAATAAAAGTAGACAATGATGAATTAATACTAAAACTGACTTTCCATAATAATGTTTAAGAACACCAAGTACATAGATAATACACTTTCCAAAACCAGGTCTGACTCATACATAAGCGTCTATACTTGAAGAAATTTAACATCAATGTCTGTAAGACGACCCAAACTACGGGTCATGATGACACCTACACTATCCTCCTGGTAGCTGAACCATCCCTAAAATCATTTAAAAAATCATTTGAACATTACAAAATAGTAAGAATTATAGAAGAATTAAAATTGCTTAATTAGAAAACTCATAAATATCAAATATCCTTTACAATATATCCTTTCCTAGAACCTGGTCTGACTTATACAAGAGCGACTATGAATACAATAGAGTAAATCATTTAATATTAATAACTGCATTGGAATAATAAGAACAATGTAACTACATAGAGGGAGATCAGGGTTGCTGATAGGATATTTAGCTCGCTCTAGGCCTCCACGAACTTCGGAAGTTGTAAACTGAACCAATAGCTAAACCTGCATCCACATAAAAGATGAAATAAGTGTAGTATGAGTACACAATGTACGCCTGTAAGCATCACAAGCCAAAAATGATGGATCACATGTAACAAATATATAAACTGAGTTGACTCATAGGTGTCCTAGATATTACACATTCATTATCAACATATAGTCACACCAGAACATTACAATTATATTTAACACTCAAGCCATCTCAGAGCACGGAAAACACATATCACATATAAGACCAGATCCTCTACACTCTATCTAATGGCTTGAACCCAATCTTAATCTATCCACACAACATTAATGGATCCCGAATATGGACAATCAAACACTTAAGCAAAAAAACTTCATCACAGACTCTTCACATAAGCATAAATCGGATACATACCCTACTTCATAACACTTTCTTAAGTCCATTAGTCTTATATTACCTCCAGCTCACACACCTAGTCAGTTTTCACACACTATAAACCCTTATGCATAAAAGCTCTCAAATATGCCCATTTACCTCGAATAAGTGAAAACATTCACGAGTCTCCCTTTTTAGAATTAACTTAAACACATCTAAACTCACACAGAATGATATTTACACCACCAAGTATGATGTTTCATTAATGTTCTAGACTTTCTATTAAACTAGGCAATTATCCTTTTAAGGATTCATTCTTCACTCCCTGAATAAGGGACCGATGCAGATCCTATTGTTAACATCAATTTACACTAGGAACACCAGCCATTATCAATTTGTACTATCTAATAACACATAACAAGTAAACATATCAACAAATAATTTAGGATGCGATGCAAATGAAATGAATGTAATGGTATGAGATATGGTGTAATGCAATACACTGGCCATCTTCCAAACCTTGTATACACATGCCACTGAACGTTTCCTTGCAGTCATGATCCATGGGGAACATGCAAAGTCCATACATCGCTCATAACCAACCCGAATGATCCATCAGATTTGCTAGAGCAACAAATCACATACTCATTTGTCAAGCCATATCAATTCACATCATCTCAGTATCCAAATCATATCATAATAGTATCATTTACCTTTGTTTCCAGGTCTTGTCAGACCAACAACATTCCATAACCAACAACATTCCAATATCAGGATAATATGAGTGTATGAATGTAACGGTAAATAAAGTAAGTAATCATGAAGAATGAGATGATATCATATTCATGAGATGAATAACACATGTTTGAATATTATTAATAACATACAATTCCACATAATCAGTCTTTTCACATCAGGAGGCATAGAGTGATAAGCAATTCCAATCAACAATCATATGTAAGATAAAATATGGTGACAAGCCCACATAAGATCAGTCGGGATCAATCTATGTATGACCCCACAAAGCACAATACATCGGTACCCACCCAAGTGCTCATCACAGTCACTAAGGTGGGACCCCCATCACGTCTAATACCCCTAAATAATTATAAGTATTACATGCATCTATTGGAGCCTAAAGAAAGTAAACCATAGCCTACCTCACGACCAAGCAGGTGTCACGAACTCAATCCTACGCCAAGGCCTTGCCTTTTCATAGTACCTCTGATCGATCATAGTCTAATATCATAGATTCAAGTTAACACATAATTCTAAACACAATCATATAGATAACTCTTTTCAAAGAATCTGAATACCCGACCCCTAAATTGACCCCTGGTTGGCAAGGGCAAAATAAAAAATGTAATATAAAATATGCCACCCAAGGTCTAAATAGTCATATCCTTAAGTTTGATAGTAAACTAATCACATTTAGGCCTTCAATTGCCCTAATTATTAAAAATCCCCAAATTGGAAGAACCCTGATTTTCACTTTAAATCATGGAACTGAAATAGAAATTCAAGCTTAGGATTAGTTTCACCCTGATTTTCACTTTGAAATCATGGAACTGAAATAGAAATTCAAGCTTAGGACTAGTTTTCTCCAATCACTAACAAGTATAAAACTGAAGAATCAACCAACAAAGCCAAGTTCTTGTCATAAAATCGTTAAAACAAATTCTCTTAAGATTTGGGGACAAACCCTAAGTTTTTCTACACATACATCATCCACAACCTACACTTTAATGAAGCATGAGTAAATAATGAAAATAAAGTGAGAATCTTACCCCAAAGACGAAACGGTTGGAATCCCCTTGAATCCTCCTAAAACAGAGCCTAGATTTGAAAGATGTGTGAAATAGGGACTAGATTCGAACGTGGGTCTTTGTATTAAATTTGAAATAGTGACTCCGCCTCTACAAAATTTTTCTCGCAGAAGCGGCCCCAACTTATCCACCACAATTGCGCAAAAACAGATGGGGTTCGTAGAAGAGGCCTCACACCTGCTCATAAATCACTGCAGAAATGGATTTTCCCATCCTCACCCAGACTCGCATCTGCGGACCAACTTACAAAGAAGCAGCTCCGCAGGTGCGCTAGAACATCATTGGTGCGATTACACCAGCAGTAGAAGCAGTAACATAAATATCAAACTTTTCATCAAACACCAGAAACTCACCCGAGACCTCCCAGAGACAAACCAAATCTGCTACCTGAGTATAAACGACGCTATGGATTTGCTCGGGAACTTAGAATACCCATCTAACCATGCTAAGACTTGCTTTTCTACAAATTGCTCTCAACTGTCCCAAATTTAACAATTTGCAAATGAGGACTCAAAACACACCCGAATGCCTCATGAAGCGAATCAAAGACTCGACTAAGTCATAATTGATATTTTGAACAAACTGGAAGCGATGAAACTAGAAAACAAATTCGTTTACCCAAAAGTCAATTTTTAGTCAACTCTTTCTACTTCAAAATTTAAAAAACTCCTAACCTTGTATTTTCCTTTCGATACCTATACAATTTACCTTAGAAAAATGTGCCAACCCTACTCATAAGTCATAAACATCAATAAGAGGCTACAGAAAGGGTATTTTGGCTAGGACAAGATGATAAGCCTAAATCAACATAACGGGCCATTACATTAGATACCAATTAAACAATCAATCATCCTCGAACAATAAAAAGGGAAGTGCGTAAGTCGACAAGTAACTAAGGAATTTCCGTTATAACCTCTTGGAAGCCTCCATAGGCAAGGAATATACCGATAGTACCGCTTGTTCACTTTATCAATCACAACTACCTTTAACTTAGCTCAAAGACCCAAATTTCCATTTCTTTAAGACATAAATTCCTTTGACAGTTGATTCTCAAATGTAACAACTGACTCCACTTGAATTCAATGATTTGATTATAAACATACCTCTATACATGTCTGATTGATTTAAAAAATATCACCTTAATCACCTCACTCCTGTAGTTGTAATCACAACCCATTGTCCAACCTGTACCAATTAAATTTTTTGATTCAACTAATCCTTTTTTTACATTATCCAAGGTCGTCCTTCGCACCATTATTCCTTAGGAACACTTAGAAACACGCCACACGCCCAAATAATGACTTCCTTTTGCTAGAAAAGAATCATTCCTTTATTTGAGTAAACTCCAAGCAATTCCATTCAAAAACGGATCTTATTCAAAAATGATTATGCCACTTCCATTTCTGTTAGTGTCACTTCGTCGAGCTGAAGCTACCGAGTCAAACCCATCACTTAATTCTTCTCATGTCTTCAAATCACCATACTATATGCATACATACTGATTATCTTGCCGTGCCAAATTCGTAGAATTTCCACTAACCACTCTAGAAACCTTTCATAACCAAATGTACCTCCTTAATACCTTGCCAAGTACCATTGTAAATCATTAGAACTGTCCGAATAATTTCTATCAGTAAAATATCACCAGTCTTACTTGTAAACTTCAATGAGACTGTCACGACACAAATCATGGGCATCGTGGTGGCACCTACACAATCATCATGTTAGGCAAACCAATTTCCCCAAATAAACTTTTAAAAAGGTTTAAAATAAATATGGAAGAAAATCAAGTTAAGTCGTGAAGAATTTCATTACATCATAAGAACAACGAATTTGTGCAAGAACCTTTTATCCCCAGAACCTGGTCTAACTTATACAAGGACTCTAAGATACAATGTCTGAGTGCGGAATATACATTACTGCCCGAATAAAGGGAACAATTACATAAGATAGAAACTAAGGCCACTGAATAAGGTAGTCTGCCTCAGCTCCCGCCCTACAAACTGAAACCTGATAGACTGAATACCTACATCTAGAAAAGATGCAATATGAGTACACAACTTACCCCCGTAGACATCATAGGCCGACAACAACGTAAGTTACACAATTAGAGATAAATACCAAGTTGACACCGCATAATCCTATCACTACAAAATGAACAACCGAGCAAATCATATTACTTACAAAATGGATTAAAGAAATTACAAATCAACCTCAGCACATAATAGGACACCAAACACATAGAACTCGCAATACGTAAGTCTCCTATATCATAAATATACCAGACAATAAGCTAACAATCCTCAGGCAAGTCATGAAAAATTTAATTACATTAACATTCTCATTTTTCAGTAATCCTCTACCCTCACACCTAGACTTAATGATGCCAGAAAGCATATTAGACCTTAATTTGTTGGTTTGACAATTCAAATATGTCGGATGCACACTTATTGCTCCATTTCCTTAGACTTCTCAACACTTGCATAAAGAATCCATTGTTCACAATTATTTTACTAGTCTTAATCTAAGTGTGGAAAAATTTGATTTACAAGCAACATTCTTTTAGTACATTAGGCTCTTACCACAATTAGCAAGTAGTTCCCTAACCTTGACCTTCACCGACCAACATCAAATATGCATTCAACATTCTTAATCCAGACATACAGAAGTATATACCCATCCCCAATTCACAGGGAGTAAGCAATCTGTCAAACATGTAAGTTCACCTATTCAATCAAATCAAGGCTCTCAAATATGGCTAATTTGATCCTAGTACCGATCATTAATCCGAGTCATGTAAATACATCACAAAAATCAATGTATGGATGAATGCATGAATGAAGATGCAATACATATGCAAGGTACCTTTCCATCAACTGGTATACACACTTCAAAGGGGTATGTCATATGAAATTGATCGACGGGGGACCCGCAAAGTCCATATACCCCTTTGCTCTGGAATAACTCGTCGGATAACAGAGACCAACACTTGGCTGCAATAATATCATGTTGCAGGCGTGCAACTCCGATCCCCGTATATCAATATCATCTCAGTGTTGCCATAATCTCAACAATGTTCTTACCTCTTCCGGTACCTCGAACCCACAACATAATCATATTCACAACCATGCTTTTTTATTACAAATGATATATTTAAGGCAAGAATCATGATATAATAAGATGCAACCAAATAAGATATGAAACATCACATGCTTTCAAGAATTCATAACACATATAAAATCTAAGTATCATTCAAGATATCATATCAAAGCATGTGTGATGAATAAATAAGTCAATCAATTATGGTGACTATCCCATTTATGGTGACAAACCCAAATAATCAGCAATCGAAACTAGCATAAGGTTGATTCCCCAAATCATCCCATCATCATAGTTCAACACCGGTACCCACTCAGACGTTTATCACAATCGCCTGAGTGGGACCCCCAAATACGCCCAATACCCTTCAATATTTGTAACTAATTACGTACTTCTATCAAAGTCTCGAAAAGCTAAATTGTAGCCTACCTCAATGCTAAGAAGGAACCACAAACAGTCGATCCCCAAAGCGCGCTCCTAACTCCTCTGAGCTATTCATAGAGAACGTAGTCTATTACGTAATTTTTACACATTAATACCAAGCAAGCATATACAAGAATTCCACCCTTAATCGAATGTAAAACACCCAACCTTTCACCCGGGCCGGCAGTGCCAAAATCTATCCTTTATTACCCCAAAAGCTTCTAAACATGATTATTAGTCATAACCCAACATTTATTTGAAAAATGACATCATTTAGACTTCGAATTACATAATTACCTAAAAACCCTAATTTACAACCCTAGGTTTTCCCCTAATTTAAGAAAAGGTTTTCAAGAATAAAATTAATCACTACAACACGAATATTGTGTCCACCCATCAACTTATTTAGAACAATTTAGTCTTTACCCACTTATTTTCATCACAAAATCAACATTTCAAGATTCTAACCATTAAAGAGTCTTTACTTGTTTCAAAGATTTTACCCCTAATTACTAGAACCTTAAAGAGACATAACAAAGGGGAGGAATAGATTACCTTCCATAGAGGAAAATTAGGCCAAGAATGCAGAAAAGCTCTTTAGGGTAGCCCCCAACTGGAAATATACATTTTTGGAAAGAGTGCTATCTTTACGTATTTATATAACATAGGACTGTCAGCACTTCCACCGCGGCGGACACGATTCCGCTGGCACAGACTCACTTCGGCGGAAGATGGCCTGCTGGGGTGAAGGTACTTGACACCTCACCCAGCGTCGAGTCGGAACAAGCTTTGCTAAAGAGGAAACTTCTTGTCTGCTGGGGTGGACACGATTTTGTCGAAGCAAAAATACTCTTTTTAGTAACACACCACTTTATGCTATCTTCTTTCCAATCCGTATGAGACATATAACTCATAATTTCTACTAGAATGTCATTGGCGAATGCCTAGAGAAGAGTTATAATAGGAAATTCAAGCGAAGAGTTCATAAAGACCGAACGGGTCGTTACATAGACCCGTTAACATAGCTATACCTCAATTCTGATTGGAATCCATTGAATCTATGCCGGTGATTTACTAGGACGGCCATAAGTCCTTATGGTATTATAATTGTTAACACCTAATTTTTATCCTTCAATAAATTTATTTAATTATTCAGGATTTTCGAGTCACAGATGGAGTAAAATATATTTTTTACCAGACGAGAATGATTTTACAAAATTATTTCAAAATATATTATTATTTCATTTGAAAAAATATCATCCAATGTACTTATTGTATAACATGATTTATTTTTACATTATTTTGATCATCAAATTGCAATTTTCAAAATTAAAGTAAAGATAATTTTGGAATTAATTGCTTAAGCTCTCAATTTTAAAATGATCAATATTTTATTCCATAAAATTAAAAAAATATTTAGTTAAATAGAATAATTATATTACATCTCAAAATTTGACTAGTTTTGAGTGAATTAGATTCCAAGCCCTTTGGTGGAATACTAAGTCTTGAATTTAGTCCTTAGTTTTGAAACCTTTCCTTTTTCTTTGTGTGTGAGTGTTGTTCGAGTGTGGAGTGGAAGAACAAACTCCAATCTCGACCTAGTCTGCCACTGAGGTAATCCCTTTTCCTTTTAATTTCTTAATTAGTTTAGTTAATTTTTGTTAAACTGTGTGGTTTCCAACATGTTTTATATGATTATGAACTTGTTTAAGTAAATTCATGCCTATTTTGGTCAATTATGTAGCCTGTTTAAGTCTAAAAATGCATATAACAGTTTGATAAATATGATTACATGATCCTATGTAGTTGATTTGGTGAAGATGAACATGTTCATTAGTTAATCTCAAGTTAGTAGACTAAAACATGGTACATTTGGTCATATTAAACTGTTTAGTTGACAAATGATTAGGTTTTAGACCAAATGATGTTACCACTGCTCAGGAGGGTTTACATTAACATAGATGTGTAAAATGACTGCTCTTAGTAATGTTGTGTACTAATGATCTTCAACAAGAAGCATGTCAGTTTGTTCCACTCAATCTGAGTTAACTGATAGTTTAGGTTTGGTATAGTATAAATTTGTCCTAAAATGAACTTAGGAGTAATACGTAGGCAGTAGGATAGTTAAAATGACTTATCAAGTATTCAGTTGAACTGTTCAAACCTAGAAAACTCATTTAGGATTTGTTTAGACAAGCATAGGCTAGAATCTGACTAAAATGCTAAAACTTGACATGATTTCCTGAGATAACAAGATAGTTTGAACTTGTGAGCCACATATGCTTTGGTCTGAGATAAGTTTAGGTTGAAATGGAAGTAACTTTACTCTAGCTTAGACTATTATGTGTCAATAATGGCAAAAAATGGTTGACAAGAAGGTAGTTATGAACTCAGAATGTCCTTAAATGCTAATGAACTTGTTTTGGCTTATATCTCACTGATTCGTGTGCATATTGGGGTGGTTTGGGTTGGGTATCTGAGTAATATGGTTCAAATACTCACTTGTATTTGTCTTGTGTAAGTCTATGTTCATTATTTGTTGAATCTGAACTTAGCTTAGGTTAAGATGACCCTTAAAACTCTTCAGCCCAGTTTTTGTATTCTATGAGTTTGCATTTTTGCATCTATGAACTTTTGTTTAGGCTCAGTTATGTATTTGTCAGTATGAATCTTAAACAAAGTATGTTTATCTTGTGTGGGCTGGTAGGTGTCTATCTTATAACCCCTGCTAATATCTTGAACCAAGTAACCCTCTGTATGCCTTGTTCTGTTTGTGTGTTCTTGTTTTAGGTCATTTTACCTGTTTTAGTTTCAAATGTCATGCATAACCATGTCTACTTGCACCCAGGTTTAGTTTGAATGAATGTTAAACCTTTAAGAGCCTCAAAATGATTTATGATTGTGTCATAGTGTTATGATAGATTTTTGGTTTGCAATATGCTTGTAGATCCATGCTGAAACTGCTAGTTTAAAGTCTAAACCACCTAGTTTAACATCTGTTTAGGTAAAACCTGAAATCCTAAGTTGCCATGCTAACATTTGGTCTGTGTCTTGTCTAAAAATGAGAAAACCAACTTGAATCATGCCTGCTCACTTAGGAAGCTAGTTATAAAGGTTTAATTTGACTGTCTATATCTGATTCTGTAGAATAGGAATAAGGATCTTAAGTTTAGGCTTAAAGTTTTGCTCATTCTTGTTGTTCTAGATGCTAAGTATGTTTCCTTTCTTCCTGAAATGTTGTGTCTTCTCTGCATCAGTTCCATTCTCTAATTGATACATTGAACACCATGCCTTGGAAATAGTTTGAGAAACATCTTAGCTTGATACTGGTAACCTGCTTACCACCCCCATACCAATTCATGAACTAGTTTCGTTGTAACTTGATTAGGTCCTATGAGGTATTTGAAATTTCTATATGTATACATGTTCCATTAATATGTATGTGGTTTTGAACCATGAGCTGAGTGAAAAACATAATCATAGTAGCATGAATAAGCTCCTCAAGGTGACTAGATGTTTGTCCTAATATCTGATTATAGAAAGCATGTGACTATTTAGCCTAGGACTGACTTGCTAATAGATGAAATATGCATAAATGTGTGTATGAAATGGTTTGCCTTATCCCTTCATGATTATCATACATGTTTGTAATCAGCCAGGTAATCATGTTTGTCCGTAAGTACTAGCCTAAAATAGGAACAATGTATAGCCTTGCCTAAAATGTTTTTTAACATGTTTAGCTCAACTCTTCCTATTTGGTTTAGCTGTTTAAACTGTATTTACTTCAGTACAATATAAACTCAGCATGGGTGCATTCAAAATAGGATATGTTTTCTTATGATTATGCTACCCTTATATGTTAATTTTAGTTCATATGGTTGGAAGTTTGACACTTTGGAGATACCATGACTAATTGTATATCATATGTGTAAATTTGTGAGTGTTGCTTTGTCAAACATGCATAATCTGAGTCTGTAAACATAAAATTGGTAGATGGGGGTTGGGCATTTAGGATCAAAGTCTTGAAAGCTTGTTAAAAACAGGGATTAAGGGACTGTTTGTGGTGTGCTTCTATGCCTCCTTTACTGCTTCTTCTCTTCTTTGCTATAATGTTTGAGTCTTTATGATATACACAAGGTTATATTTACTGTATACCAAAATATACTCGGTATACCAAGTATACAAGTCCAATATACTCCCATTGTATATCATTTGGAATTCTCTAATAATGTGTCTGCTGGGCTTAGCCCAATGTTTTATGTGTTAAGTTATCATCCACGACTCTTTAGTTCATGTGCTGGGCCTGTCCCATTTTCATCTGGCTTCCCTTGTTTTGTTGATTCTCCTAATTTCTTAGCTGTTTGTTGGGCCAGGCCCACGTGTCTTGCGTTTATCACACTTGTCTCGTTATTTTCTAAAGGTTGGGCTCCGCCCATCTTAGTTATTCTTGCACTGTCCTATATGAACAATGGGTTGTTCCTGCGACTTTATTTTTGGGCCATAAATACGAGTTGCTTGCTTTTATGTCGTTGAATTATTTTAAGTTATGTGTGTTTAAAGTAGATAATTTCAGGTGCGTTGTAACCGATACTTTCTTTTCCCCCTCTCCTCCTCTACATGCATGGGACGTGGGCCATTTAGGCCACTGCATTCTCAAACCAGTTGGGCCAAAGGTCCAACCACTTCATTTCATCGAGTCCGGATGAGCTACTGCGCATGAAGGCCCAACTATGAGTCAAAATGGTTAACTGGTGGACTCGGTAGGCCCAACAACCTAACTCTTACTCTTTTTATTTATTTACATTGTATTTTACATGATGTACTTGTAAAAATACTTGGATTAATATTGGAACCCCTATGATTATGATCTAGGATTTAGGCAAAATGATACTTCTGTCGTTTAGAACAGATAGAGTCCCAAAACGATTTTCAAATCCTGCCCAAAATTATATACATGTACGTTTTTATATAATAAAAGGAAATGATCTTAAAGACTCAATTTGATTTAAACATGACACAAAAACAAGTTTGCTTCGGTAAATAATGGACTGATTTGGATCTAAAAATCGGACTATTTTTAGAGAAAAAATGGACCGTTAACATAAGAAAAAGGGAGACTATTTTTTTAAAATAAAAGAGAAACTGAAAAGTTTTTGATGAAAACCTGATGAAATTTCCTGTTTCAAACCTCAATTAAAGCGTCTTGATTGGTGTAATGAACTAATTAAGAGGGTATAATGGGGATACGAAGTCCTTATTACTTGAGAGGTGACGAGCGCTTGTATTGGGTACCGGTGTCAGGTTATGTGTAATTGTATAAATTCGATTATATAATCTGATCTTAATGTCATACTTTGAGCACTAGCTGATAGCATAAATTGATATTGTGATTTGTGATTGAGCATGAGACCCATTATTTATTGCTTCTATGCTTACTACCTCTATTCTCTATGATAAAATGTTGTCATCACTCCTAAATACTCGTTTAAAAGTGGAAAATAAGCTAAAGATTGAATCTTTATTGCATAGCTTGATTTTTTATTATTGCGCATGTCATATTCATGCTTCATATGGTATCTCATGCATATTATACTTGGGGATACGTATGCGGGGTTTGAGTGAAATGATTCCAGACGGTGTGATGCATTGGATATGAGTCTGGTTGGCTAGAGACATGTAATGTGAACCTAAAATTTACTAAGTGATGTGATGGGAAGCCTAATATTGGCTAAGAATCAGAAGGAAAATGATTATGGGTGATATATGGACCTCGCGAGTCCCTTATGGATCACAATTCATAATATTTGAACGTGTGTGTACCAGAGATGGAAAGGCGTTGCATGTACTTATCATTTTCATATCATATAATCTTATTAATTCCTTGGTTGGTTGATTTGTCAATTTGCTTATTGAATCACACTATCATGCTTACTTGACTACTTGAACAAACTCATGGACTTAGAAACTTCTTATAGCTGGCTTGAAACTTGTGATTATTGGCTTTATAATTATATTAGACTAATAGCAGCTAAGTGTGGAAGTGGTATTCGAAAGATCGACCATGTCTTCATTTTAACTAGGATCGATCGACGATGTTGTTGAGTACACATTTTTCGTACTCACGCTACAATTGATGTACCCTTTTGTGTGCAGATTTGTTCCTAGAACGAGTGGATCTTGGGACTATGGTGCTCGTTGAGGAGGCCATCCCGAGGATTCTGGGTGAGCTACTAGCATGACCCATGGCACCGGATTCTCCGTCTATCTTCATTTCTGTCTTTTCTATTCCTAGACAATTTATGTATTCAACTTGTATCCCAAACTTGTATTTCTATTTACCTCGTTCTTGTACTAATGACACCAGATTTTGGGAGTTGTCATACTTATTTCATATTTTTATATTACGAGACTTATTTAAGACATTAAAGTGGCTTGTTTACTTATTCCACATTATCTTTCTTAATCACTTAATGTTTAATGGGTTATGGTTGGCTTACTAACTTGGTGGGATTTAGTGTCATCAAGACTTTGTAAATCGTATCGTGACAATTTATCAATCACGCACTTTAAATAAAGTAAGGTTTCAACTTGCCTGATTTTGAAGCCCAACGATCATAATAAAGCGTTGACCTTTTTAAAGCTTCCAAATGATTCAAATCTGTTCAAGTAGGAAATGTAACTCGTATTGCTATACTAATATTTTGAACCCAATAGATGACCCAAAAGGCAATCCCGAGCCTCAAAGGGTAAAACTATAATTTCACATCTAAATTTGTTTACCCATACCTCATAAAGTCTAAATCATGAAAAATGACTCAAATCCGACTTCAATTCGATTTCCAATTCGAAGAATTTCATAATTTTAACTTACGGTTTAAAATTCCAATTTTACGATCCAAATCATGACTTTAATGAAGAAATCCTGAAAGAATCTAAGATCATACTATTTTATAGGTGGGAATCCCCAAATTAAAATAATACTAAGATAATCTTGAAATGTTGATGGACAATAATATCATTTAATAAATAAATAAGTTATTGATTTATACGTAATACATGAATTGAGGAACCTAGCTTATATAAATGAATTCCCCCCCTCATTGGTGTGAAAACGAAAGTATATGAAGATTTGTAACTTCATTCTTATCTAACATTATAATCAATAATCAACAGGTGAAATATAAGAACGGTTTGAAACATCAGATCTAGTAGATCTTGATCCAAAATCATTTGTCAAGTAATTTGGTTTAGAAAATTTTAGCTTGACAGTCCCATCTAGGATTTGTTCAATATGAGTAACATCAGTATTACAATTACCTTATGGAGGAGCAGCTCCCTCTATGACCCATTCTTGGGAAAATCTATTTCATCCCATTTGATAGGTCTTCTGATGGTAATTTTTTATTTACCAAAATTTATTTTTATTAAAATAGTTTCATTTTTAAAATCCATGATTTTGCACATAGGATTCTCTGTGTATAAGGGTTTAAAATAAATTCTATAACAAATACATATAACCTCAATTCCAGGCATATAATCATATCCATGCAACTTAATGTTTAATATTAATGCATTTAATGAATGTATAAGGGTTTAAAATACATTCTAAATATATATAACCTCAGTTCCAAGCATATAATCATGTCTATGCAACTTAATGCTTAATATTAATGCATTTAATGAATTCTCATATTGCAAAGATACCTGCAAGTTAGGATAAACATTAAAATAAACAGGGTCATATGCCAAACTGGTCTGTATTGTCCATATAAGAGATTTTTTCAGTTCTAATTTCTACCATCCATTAGAGCTTCTATAAAGCTTTCTGGCAAGCCTCTTAATGTAAGTGGCTTAAAAGCAACCTGTACTAACCCAATATGCATAAATCGATGGGTTTCCCTATAAGGAGCAATATCACTGTCATTTAATAATTTAAAAGTAGCATGATCCCTATCTATAGTGATTGTTTCTTCAATAATTTTAACTACTTGTTTAAATCCTAATTTTTTAAAAGTACCCATTTGATATATTAACTTTGGTTGGATCTTTGGAATAGTCCACTTATTAAGTAGATCTAAATCATTTAGAAAGTGTGTTGAACAAGTTACCTATTACTACTTGTGAACATGGCTCTGATACCAAATTTCGGCGGAAGGGATCACCGCGAGGGTACTATTCAATGGAAATTTTACAGGTCGAAAGGCCCTGGCATGGAAGTTGTCTTAACTCACAACAGATCCAAAAATGCCCTAACGCCACCTCGGCTCAACGGGCTAAAACAGAACCATCAGCTTGAGCTTCAGACATTCCGCCTGGGCTGTCCTCTGCCCAACCTTAGTACCTTCTCGCATGAATCATCTCCTTTATTAGAGCATTAGTACCATGATTCCAAGTAGTCTAGTGCAACATAGCTCAACACAAGATATATAGCCGGTCATTGGCTAATCCAGTAATACATATATAATTTTAATTAAAGAAAATAAAAGAAAATAAAATTACTAGGACCTTTAGGTTGTGCTCAGTCAGAGAGATATATATCAAACTTCAAACTTATATTTCGAGAGAGTTCTTTACAAAGGAGAGTGGGGTTGGACAAAGCATGACCTTAACTAAAATTAAGGATCCTTATATAACGAATCCTTTGGAATACAAACAAACCAAGAGGCCAAATCGTGGCCAGCAACATTAAAAGCGAAAAGAGAAAAAACTTAAAAGAAAGGGCCCCATACTTGTGGCCGACAAAGAAAATTTATAAAAGGCCAAATCATATAAGGCCAAAAATACAGTAACTCAAACTTTAATAATTTATGTTTTATAAAAGCAGATTCCATCTGTCCGGTTCTTTTTTATGATGGGTCCACCGGCTGCATTTTCTTATTATTCTTTTCCTTTTCCCTTATCTTTTTTTGTAGTGGAGGATTCCTCCAACTTGTCTTGAAACTTCTTGAGATATCCTTCAATATCAAAGTCTGTATCATAAGGTCTTGAGGATCTTGAATATGATCTTCTTCTTCATCTGTATGAGCGGATGCCATAGAGGTGTCTGAAGGAAATTCTTCATCTAGATTTTTCGTTAAATCTTTTTTCACTTCTGCCATATATGAGGCTATAATATCGGCTCTGGAAACTACTCCCTTTTTAATTTGAAGTTTCCTAGCAATATGCTGGAATGTACTATTAACTTCAGCCTGTGGTTGATTCTGTTTTAATTCAGTATAACTTGAAATGGTGGTTGTTATCTGATCTATAAGTTCTTGTCCATTCATAATACCATCTTTGTTCCTCTGTATTAATTTCTTCCAAAACCTTATATAGAAGGTCCTTTGAAGACTAGGAATTTGTTTGGGGGGGGGGGGGGTAACTCACTTCTACAGACCATCGCATAACCCATGGAATAGAAAATTCAATAAAGAAGCTTATTAGCGATTCCTTTAACAAAAGATTATGAGTTGGACTTTTCTGGAGATGATTATAAGCAGAAAATGTCTGATGAGATTAATAACCTAGAAAAATATGCTAGAAAACCTGTATAAAGGATGTACTACTATCCCAGACCTACTCCTCAAGATGCTTTATTTGAGGAGCAAGAGATTGTTGATAACAATAGTTATAGTGAAAAGAGTATCTATGAGTGGAACATAGACGGTTATACAGAACGACAAATTTATACGGCGGTTCACAAAATGCTTATGTATAGCACAATCTGCAAAGCTAACAGTAACACTGACAAGACTGTTACAGAAATGATTATATTAGGATTTACTGGTCAATTGAAAGGGTGGTGGGATCATTATTTAACCCAAGAGCAACGTAATAGTATTATTGGAGCAGTAAAAACTGAACTAGGTCTAGAAGTTAATACAAACTAAATATCTACTAAATGCACATTATATTACTGCTATATAATGCCTATCAAATGGAACTTCTCTTTCAAGTTAGTTGTTTCTTTGTTTTGATTTTTCCTTTTCCTTTGAATTTTTTGGGAGTTTTGATTATGCACATATCATCAACTACTTCTAATAACACGATCATTGATCCATGTGAGAAGACGACTTCTCCAGGATGACATTATGATGTTGGTAGAAGGAGAAACCTTATTTGAACAGGTTTTCGGTACGGCATTTTGGTTCGTTCAAGTGATAAATGGAGTGGAACAAACCGAGGGAGTATATAATTTTTCTCTATTTACGATCAACTCTTGCGTCACCCCGCTCGGCTTAAGTTTTTCATTAAAAAATATATTATTCTTCCTTGCACTTGTAATATAACAATATTTTGGTAGTAGACTACAAAACCTCTATGTACACTAACATATGAATGACATATACTTGAATAATTTTAAAATGATTAGTTAAACTTTACAAGGGAGATATGCCAAGGTTCCTGATATTTCACCATTGGAGAGGAGGCAGGTAAAGTTACGTACGTGACTAAATGGACACGCGTTTATAGGAAAATTAATAGGCATGTAATTTTCTTAAAGATATATACTATAATGTCAATTCTTTTGACTTTTTTCTTCGTGTGTCAACTTCTTTATATTTTGAATTCTCTTAATGACGAAAGTCTCGATTCCGCTAATTATAGAAGAGATAACTAAAGTAAAAAAAATACTCCAAACCTGAATCATCAACGTCCTAGAGATAAGAAACGAAAATAAATTGTTGTCTACTTTAGTTATACTACTTTATTTGGATAATAAAACTTTTATGGTCAAATTATAGAATATACGTGCAACGCACCTGTCCAGACACTAGTAATTAAACAAAAGATAGGTTAGAATCTTACCCCAACGACAAATCTTGAAAATTCCTTGAAGAATCTCACAAAATTGAGATTTTTAGCTCAAGATATGAAATGAAATTAAATGTATAAGTTCGAATTGGAGATTTAATGTTCTGCATAGGTGACTCTTTAGTCGCGATCGCGGAGCCCTGCTGACTCCATCTTCGCGATTGCGGCCCAATGCATCACGATCGCGATGACTAGATGCCCCAAGCTTCTCGATCATGATCGCAGCCCCCACCTCGCGACCGCGAAGAACAAAACCAGCAGCTGAACACCAGATTTTTTCTGGTGTTTTCCAAACTTGGAATCAACACCTGAACTCATCCCCCTCCCAGACATAAATCAAATATGTCTTTCAGTCATAAAACACGTTATGAACCTGCTCGCACAGTCAAAACTCCCGTACATGATTGTCTTGAGCCGATGTTGACTGTTGTCTACTCAATTTCATTACTTTAACTAGTTTTTCATCCAAGAGTTCAAAACACACCCGAGCCTCTCGGGGATCCGTCCCAAATATCAAACTAAGTCAAAAATCATATTCCGAACATAACATAATTGTCCAAATTTGGATTCATGTTGACTTTGGTCAATCATTTCAATTTCTTGCCTTATAATTTTCAAAATTTACTATTTGTTTCTACGATACTCACCCGATTGCCTAAGGAATCATGCTACCCATCCCCACAAGTCAAAATCGTCATTATAAAGATACCAAAAGTGTGTAATTACACTCAATTATACCGAAATCCAATTACATGATGGCTTTCCAACATGCTCTAAGGGGGTGTTTAGTACATGGGATAAGGTGGGATATCCCAGGATTAAATTTGGAATAAAATTTACACCTTGTTTAATTGAAGGTATAAATTTATTCCGGCATAGATTTATACTTTCAATTTAACAAGGTATAAATTTATCTCAAATTTAGTTTTGGATAACTCATCTTATCCCATCAAGCTTGGTATTAATTTATCCCATCTCACATGTGAAATAAAGTAGTCCAGATATTATAATCCTAGAATAATCCTAGGATAACGAGCCCTAAGATGTAGTTTGGTACAAGGTATAAGGTGGGATACACATTTGGAATTAGATTTATCCCATGTTTGGCTTGGGGTACAATTAAACCCAGTATAAAATTATACCAACAGTTGAGATTTTATTCCATATCCGGGTGGGATAACTGTTAGAAAAATAGGTAGCACAATTGAAGAAGAAATGACTTTGAGGTGTGGATAAATCAACTTTCTTTAAAGAGATATTGTTCGTAGGAAAAATACAAGCAATTCCCTTCAGGATGCAACAAAACCCATATTTGTAGCTGTGGATTTTGTAAATTCTACTTCAAGAGTGTCCTTATATTTATAAATTTGGGAGATAACTTTTCATAATAGTCCTGCCCTTTCACGAACATATGTGTCTATTCAATTTAAGGCCTCTTATATTATAAATTATCTAACAATAACTAATACCATGAATATTTATCTTGGGATAATATTATAAAATAACCATCTTACAATTGGACTCTTTTCATTGATTAAATTGTGTGTATGTTTATGCTGGTTTTAGTTTTGGTCTTAGCACATAGTTAGCTTCTGTTTATGCAATTCTTAGTTTCAATGTATTAGATTTTTGTTTAGTTACAGTAAAGATTTTAGCTACAGTTTCTACACCTTTTTTTCTAGTTCCTGCGTAGTTTCTGCAATTTAGTACAGTTTTTGCAATTTTCTTTTGGTTCAGTTTCTGTATTTTTCTGCACAACTTTTACACTTCTTTGGCACATTTCTTGCATTTTTCTGCATAATTTGTGCACTTCTTTTGCACAAGCCTGCATTTGTTTTTCATTATTTATTAAGCCATTGAATTGGTTAGTTCATGTGTGAAGAAACCATTTGACAAAAATATTTTAAAAATACGTATAATTTTTTCTTTGGTGACTTAAATGGTACTTTAATTCCTATGCTTGAGTATAGATAATAGAGAATCCTACAGACCAATATATGATTCAATTATATCTAAGTCATTGTGACCTCATATATATATTTCATTTATTGTACCAGCTTAGTGTAGTTGTACTCTTAGCTTAGGTGCAGTTGGTTGTACCTCGATTAGTTAGTTAGTTAGTTGTAACAGCTGGCAATTAGTTCTCATTGTTAGTCGGTTAGTTTTGCAGATCAGTTTACGATTTCCCAATTTTTCTCTTCAATGGCTTCCTCCTCTCCATGAACGAGTTGAATCAAAGATAAAAATCTCTCCCCTCCTACTTTCACTGTGGTATCAAAGCACATAAAATCACTCAATTCCGCTCTCTTCTTCTTCTCCTATCGCGTCAATTCCGATTGTGTTCAATTTATGACTTTGCCCTAATTAATCTAGAATTTTCAATTTGTTTTCTGTTAACTTGTTTGTCTCCTTCACTAGATTCAATTGAATTGTTAGTTATATTGAATTTGTTTTTCTGTGGCAATCGATGAAGTAACTGAAACAGTCGTTGATTCAACTAGTCCTTTTTACATGCATCCTCTGAATAATCTCGGTGCAATGCTTGTACCTGTTTATTTTAGGGAGTAGGATATAGATAATGGAGACGCATTGTTTTGCGAGCTCTTTCAGAGAAAAACAAGTTAGGTTTTATCAATGGCGAGTATGCGTGACCAGATTTAGATTCTTTTAAGTATAGACAGTGGGAACAATGTGATGATATAGTCACTTCATGGATCTTAAACTCTATAATAAAGGAAATAGCAGACAATGTTGAGTATTGAATTATGAAAAGAATTGGAGGATCGTTATGATCAAACTAATGGAGCTAAACTCTATCAAATTCAAAAAGAGATTAATGACTTGTCACAAAGAATACTTGACATTATAGGCTACTATACTAAAATGAAGTAACTATGGGAAGAGTTAACAACTTTACATGCTAAAGCTCATTGCAATTGCAAGTGTATCTGTAGAGCAAAATAAAATTTGCAGAAGGCAAAACAGGACAAACGATTAATTCAATTCCTCATGAGTTTGAATGAGGTTTATACAATGATAAGGGGAAGTATTCTCATGATGAACCCGCTGCCTTCAATATCTCAAGCATTTTCTATATTGGTACAAGATTAGAAACAAAGGGAGATGAGACCCTCTAATCAACTTGTATAGGTTCTACCGCACTTAATGTTAGCACACAAGGCAACTTAAGTGCAAATTTTAGTACAAGAGCAAGTTCCTCAAGGACCCAAGGAGATTCCAGGACTAATTACTCTGCTACGAACAACAATGCTTCTTCAAGCAGAAATAGGCCTTTTTGTGACCATTGCAAGCGTGTGGGACACACTAAGGATAAGTGTTTCAATCTTCATAGTTATCCTCAAGAGTTCAACAACTACTATCAGATATCTATAAACTATTCTCGGGGCCACTCAGAACAATCAAAGTTTCATGTTTAATAAAGGAAATAGGCCTATGGCTAATGCACAATATGCTTATGCTAAGGAAATGAACATTGGAGAATGAGGTGTTCATGCTGCTCAAGGGAAGATAGCAACTGTTAGTTTGACTAAGGAGCAATGTGACTAGTTGTACAACTTGTTCCAGCATCTCCAATCTGGAAATGGAGGAGAAACCTCAAGTCAACATCTTGCAAGATTTATTGTTTGCAGGTATAATAGATTGCTCCTCTTCTATTGATTATGGTAAATTGTTATGGAAATGTGTCAAAAATCTAAATAATACATGGATATTAGACTCAAGAGCCTCACACCACATGATAAACAATAAATCTTTTTTTTAACACCCAACCTTTACCTTATTCTTTGCTTGTTGCCCTTCCTAATGGATATAGAGTCAAAGTGACAGAAGTTGGTAGTATAACACTTACACCTTAGATTAATTTGTATAAAAGTGTTGTTTGTTCCATCCTTCAAGTTTAATCTCATTTCCATCTCTTCACTTACTGCTCAATTGAGATCTCTAATTATATTTTGCTACTTCATTTCTACTATAGGACCATCCAATGAAGAGGCCTCTGGAGATTGGTGACGTTAGAGATGGTTTGTGTATTTGTTGTGTACACATTGTCTCAAGTCTGCTGATACTAGTGTTATTCCTCATGTTTTGTCCTACAATTGTGATGTTTCTAATTTATTGAGGCCTCTCTACCTCCCAAGGTAGAGGTAAGGTCTGCGTACATTCTACCCTCCCAGACTTCACTTTATGGAATTTCACTAGGTATGTTGTTGTTGTAGTAGTCTTCTTTTCCGCGTCAGTCCCGTTCCACTATAAGATGTTCCATTGACCATGGTTCTACATGTTCATTGAATCAATTGTGTCAGTTTCCTTCCAATGTAAAATGTTCCATTGATAATAAGAAATAATCTGTCGCTTTACATTCTGCTTCTAATTCAATTAATGGAAATAATGTTGATTTTAATATTCTGTGTCATAATAGACTTGGCCATGTGACCTTTATTAAAATGAGGAAGATCTCTATTATTCTTGTTGCCTTCTCACCTAAACAGTCCTTTCTATGTCCAATTTGTCCATGGCCAGACAAAACAGACTTCTTCTTCCTACCAGAATAAGTACCTCACACATAATTTTTGATATGATACATGTGGATCTTTGGGCCCTTATCACATGTCAACCCATGACAATAACATATACTTACTCACCCTTGTGGATGATTTCAGTAGATCTACATGGACTTACTAAATTGTAAAAGTAATGCTCTTCAAATGCTTAAAGCATTCATCCCTATGGTTGAAACTCAATTCCAAACCACTATTAAAATTCTGAGTTCTGATAATGGCCTTGAATTCACCCGTACAAAAGCAACTTCTTTCTTTCAATCCAAAGGTATCATCTGTAAAAAATCTTGTCCCTATACACCTCAACAAAATAGTGTAGTGGAAAGAAAATAAAAATACCTCCTTGAAACAACCAGAGCACTATTGTTCCAGTCCAAATTACCCTTGAAATATTGAAGTGTGCGTTAACAGCTACATACCTGATAAATAGACTACCTACAATCTATCTTAACAAGTGTCCTTTTGAGTTACTCTACAAAAAGAAACCTTAGTATTCCCATTTAAGAAGCTTTGTTTGCTTATGTTATCCACAATTCCCAAAGTTCACACAGATAAATTTCAACCAAGAACTGTCCATCATGTTTTTGTTGGGTATCCTGGAACTCATGGGTACAAAGTGCTTATTCTAGAATCCAAGAAAAAATTGCATCTCCAGAGATGTAATCTTTCATGAACATGTCTTTCCCTTATGTAGTCTCAATTCTAAGGTGTCCTCCTTCTCAATTCCTAATGATTTTCCTTCTCCTTATTATGGAGTGTTTGATCCTTCACATATCACACACATGCAACAAAATAATGCTAGTAATACTGATAGTAATAGTCATGCTACTAATGACATGTCTTTTGATTGTCCCATGACTTCTACTGATTCACCACAAACCTTGGATACCTTACCTCAACCATATTCTTATAATAGCAATCAACCTTTTCCTTATCCTACATCTAGTCAAACCATATCCTAACCTAAAAGATCCACCAGAAGAAACAAACTTCCTACACACTTATATGACTTCATCTACTCACTTTCCAATTTAAAACGTGTCCCTTCACATAACACTGTCCCATTGACTCATTTTCTGCTTTATTTTCATTGCATCAAAATACACCACCTGACTCTTTGATTCATGATAGTCAATCTTTTGTGATGAATGTTTGCAATGACAATGGACCATCTTCTTATGAAGAAGCTGTTGTTATACCTACTTGTCAAATTGCCATGAATCAGGAATTTGAAGCTTTACATGCTAACCACACATGGGACATAGTTCCTTTGCCCCGAAAAAAAAAATATTGGTTGCAAGTGGGTGTACAAAGTAAAGCACAATGAAGATTGAAGTGTGGAAAGATTTAAAGCTAGACTGATTGTGAATGTTACACTCAACAAACTGGAGTGAACTATATAGAAACATTCTCGCCTGTTGTCAAAATGACCACTGTAAAAGCACTGATAGCTACATCAATTAAAAAAGGCTAGGCAATCTCACAATTGAATGTCAACAATGCTTTTCTCTATAGAGATTTAAATGAAGAAGTCTATGTGTATTTACCTCCTAGTCTTGCAGTAGATACAGCAAGGTCTGTTTGCAAGATAAACAAGTCACTATATGGTTTAAAGCAGGCCAATATGCAATGGTATGCCAAACTCATTGAGGCCTTGCATTCTAGGTGTTATGGTTCATTTTTACGCTGGAAATGCATAAAAACTACTATAAATTTGGATGGTGCTCTAAGTTGGATAATGTTTTTAGAGTCGCCACCTAAATTATAGGTAAATTAGGAAAATCAGTGTGAGGGTTTATTCAAAATATTAAAAAATCCTATCTAAACCAGAGTCGAGGTATGTATTCTGGTGATCCCTCGGGGAAGGTGTTATACACCCCGGTATTAAAGATTCATAGAATACGGTTTCCCTACGAGTTCTATAGCATGCTTTAAATGATTTTAATTTCTTAAAGCATTTAAATATCCGCAAAATACTTGTCATTCATTTATTCGAAACTTAAGAGCTTTTGGAAATAAAAGAGTTAGGCTTCCGCCAAAATAGTATGCACATGGATCAACTTGTTTTCAGACTAAGAACACATGAATGTTAATTCGAGTAGAACTCCACATTTCATCCAACATTGTTGTTCAATTCACACTTGCATCTTTTTGAAAAAATATTTTCAAGGCTCAAATGAGTATAGTTTATTTGAAATGACAAGCTTTTGGTTTTTGAAAAAAGAGATCTAAAAAGTGATTTCTTTTTATCCTTTTGCGTGCTACGAATCGCCAAAGTCAATTCATAGTCTAACAACTAAAACCCTTAACTTAAATTCAAGTCCAAGATAGGTTTTAAAGTTCAAAAACATTTGATTGGGCTTAGCCCGTAAGACTATCTTACAAATGTCAATTTAGGTCCAATTTAAAATTAATAACCCATTTGTTTTGTTTGTGTCACTCAAGCCCAATTTTGGGTCCTTCAAATAGCAAACAATCTAAATTTAATCCAAAGCCCAATCACAATTTTAAGAATCAAAGTCATGAAATTGAAGTCCAAGTTTATCTCAAATCTTAATTTGGAAATCAGTTTATTTGTTTCCAGTTTTGATAACCAAAACCGTCTTTTTTTCCTCCTATTTTCATATTTAAACAAAGTGTCTTGAAACCATTTTGGTTACTCTAAACTAAATGATTTACGTATCGTTTGTCTATCCTAGGTCATAATCATAATAGAGAGGTTCCAATATATGAAGGTATGTTTGTTTATACAAATACATATACATACAATACTCAAAAATGGAAAGGAGAAGAGTTTAGGTTGGTGGGCCTACCTAAGCACACCAATTGGCTATTTTCACCCGTAGTTGGGCCTTCACGCAAATATTAACTTCCTTTACGCGGACTCGATCAAGAATGTGTTCCTCTGTTGGGCCTCGGCCCAACTAGCTAAGAAGAAGATGACGGGAGGCCCAGATCATCGCGGCAGTGGGAGGAAGAAGGGGAAAACAAGGAAGCAAGTTAGAGGGCACCTAGAACTTATCATATAGCTAACATGGATTAACAAATACACCAGAGGTAATCATGTTTCAAGACTGTTAAAAAAGTAAGCAAATCAACTCAACAACAAACAAAATATAAGAAGAAAATAAAGCAATGAGACAAGCCCACTAAACTGACCTTCAAATAGAGAAAAGAAAAAACAGAAAGATCTACCACATAAGTGGGCTAGGACCAATAGTTATAATTAAAAGGAAGAGGATAAACGAAACAATATCATAAATGGACTAGGACCAACAAACACATGAACAAGAAAACTCAGATTGACATATATTAGTACATACACGTTATATATATCTGACATACCATGTATACAAGATATACAAATTGTACATATACTCAATATACTAGAAGGCCAGACACACACAACTGATATACCAAAAGCAAGCACATGATATTCACCTAATTGTCATGAAAGAAGGGGAAGAAGAACATGCTTGGATTACTCTTTTAACATTTTTCACTTTACAACAACACACATACATATGTTCAGAGGCATAGGAAAGGCCAAGTAAACATATAAATCACTTCTAAAATGGATCCCAAAGTTGGGAAGGGATTATCTTAAGTCTAACTCATGCTAAATTAAACAAAAAAAAACATCCAATATGCAAATATTCATATGAATCCTTTAGATCACAAAGAAGCACTAATAGGTATCCCTATATGCAAGACTCTAAGCTGTGGATGCCAAACTAGAATCAACATCATACAAAGTAACACAAAAGACATTGGCTTAAACACATAGCACAATTCATATAGTCTAATCAAAGACATGTGATAGCACACAGAAAAATGTCATTCCAATCATGTCAAGAGAAATATGCTGGACAAATAACCATCTTATTGCCACTTCCAGAAAAGAAAACCAGCAAAGCACACATCTAAACTAGAGAGAATCCATTGACAGTTAAATGTAGACCCACAGAACTCCATTTCTCATGCAATGTTTTCAACCAAGTATCAATATAATGTTTTCCAGGTTCAGACCCTATTTAGACTAGGTGGACAAATTTTGAACTTAGCAAGTGATGTGCAATCAAACATTTGACATGGTAGGGACACAGATAGGTGGGCTAGACTGGATGCAGAGTTATGGCACTTATGACATTTACACAAAGAGAGGCAAGAGCAATCATAGATGGTTATGAACAGGTACTTATTAGATCATCCAGAACCTATAGGGAACACGCCAAGGGTGGGGTGATGCAGACACATAGGGAAAATGCAAGGCAGTCTTATCCTAAATGTCTCAGAGGGAACATAGTTACCAAGACTCAGTAATAATCCTAAACTAAATGCAGGTAGAGGATTAATACATAATATGGTGCTATGATTCAACACACGATTTCTGGGCAAAACAGAGACATATAAGAGCACACAATAAACCATTTCTATCATGATGGAAAACAAAAATATGTCACTAGTTCAAATACCAACATATTTATACCATTTATAGACTGAGACTAGTATTAAGATGATATATCAACATAGTGAGCCATATAACCAGTAAAACATGCTTCTTAAGGTCCGAACATGCTTCTAAGCTCATTATACAGGTTTCAAATCAACATTTAGACTACTCAGGTCATTTAAAAGGATCATCTAGGTTGGCAAAAGACTTAAACTAGTCAGAATTAGTTTTAAATTAGTAAAACAACCTATATATGCCTAAAAGGTCCTCAATCCAGCACATAGGGCATTATTTTCATATGAACAAAGCCCACTCATGGCTAAAGACCTCCTAAATTAACATCGTGGCACTATTTTAAATTACTCATACATGATTAAGCTACCCTAACAGTCCATTCATGACTAAATGACTAACATTTTAGCCTCATTTCAATTCAAAGCAGTGTTATATATGATTTGTCTATCCCCTAAACCAACACATAAACATTTATCCACCTAATCATGCTGATAATAGTAGTAATAAACACAAGAGTGGCCTATAATTAACCAAAACATGCTAATTAAGCACATTAAACATGGTAACAAATAACATAAATTAATTTAGATAAGAAATTTAAAAGGGAAGTCGGTTTACCTTGTATGGAGTAAGGGTAGCCAACGGGGCGGGGCGGCCTGGTCCCGACCCGACCCCGCCCCTACCCGCTATAAAAAAAAATTCGGTACCGGGACGAGACCTTGGCTCGTCCCGCCCAGGCCCGGCCCGCAACAGTCCCGCCAGCCCGGTCCCGCCCCCTGTCCCGCCTGACCCCTCCCCTTTGCACAAAATAACCGTTGCACCACCGACTATTTTATATTTTGGCCGTTGTGCAACGGTCATTTTTGGCCTCCCCCTCCCCCAACCCTCCTACCCCCTTAATATTATTTTTAACCCCTAAGTTATTATATTTACACTTTAGCTCAATTTTCCAACTATAAATACCTCATTTTCTCTTCATCTTTCTCACAAATCTTCCTACAATCTCTCTAATCTCTCAATCTATCTCTCTACAAGTCTACATTGTCTACTAAATATTCAATTTTATTTATTAATTTGGGAGTGAAGTTGGCAACTAGCTTGAGGATCTTCCATCGAGCGAAGTTTCAATTTTCAACCTCTCAATTACACGTCGACTTTACGTCGACGTTTGGTACATTCGTTCCTTCATTAAATTATTATTGATTCTTTATTTTAATTAGCGCACTTAATTTCTTTATCTTTAACTATTTATTAGCATAATTAAAATGGAAGGGCTTGGAGGTATATTTAAGGGTAGGCGTAAGACTTGCTCTAGTAGGGGTAACAAGGGAAGAGGTACTTTTTCTAGTCATCTTATTCCTAGATAGGATGATTTTATTGATACTGAACATTTTCCTGAAATACCATTAGATTTAGACGAGGAAATATTTTCTGGAACTCAACAAAACTTTAATTTAAAAGATAATCTAGATGACACCCCCCTTGATTTAGATGACACACCCACTAGTGCACTTCCAACTGGAACGCCTCCTATTCCTCCTAGTATGAGACGAGGCCCAACAAAACAAAAATTAAAATCGGATGCATGAAAAGTTTTTGATAGGGACGAAGAGAATCAAGTAGTTAGATGTCCAATTTGTAAAAATGTTTTTAAATTTAAAATGGGAAAATGTCAGGGTAGGATGAGAGGTTTATTGAGACACGTACAAAACTTTCACCCAGATAGGTGGAACTAACACCTGGTTGAAAAGTCGGGTGCGACAATGCCCTCTCAGTCGGGAATTGTAGGCCCTAAATACGATAAACATAGAGATAGGGAAGCAATAACAAAATTAGTTGTTGTGGAGGATTTGCCTTTTTCATTTCCTTCCTCTCCTGGTTTTATTCATTATATTAGAGATATGTATAATCATGCTTTTAACGATTTTCCTAGATCAACTGTTAGGAGAGATGTATTTAAATTTGCACATGAATACCAACAGTATTTACGTTATTCCTTATATCATTTTCCTGGTAAAATATCTATCACGTCTGATATAGGACGTAGTACTAACGACCATGACTATTTAACGATAACTCATCATTGGATTGATTATAAATGGACTATGCAAAAACATATTTTAGCGTATATATATATATATAATTGATAGGCACACTGATACTTTTATTTCAGAAAATATTCATTCAGTTTGCGATTATTATGGCATAACTGATAAAATTATGACTATTACATTGGATAACGCTTCTTCTAATAATTATGCTATTAGACTTTTAAAAGAACTTTTAACTCAATCTTTTCCAAATTATTTTCATATAAAATGTACATGCCATATTTATAACTTAGTTGTAAATGACGGTCTAACACTTTTTGCAGACATTCTTAATAAAATACAATTTGCTATAAACTTTATTTTTTGAAGTAATAAAATACAACGAAAAAAAGAATATAAAAAAACTTGTCACGATTGCGGACTACCTTATAGAAAAATTCTGGAAGAAGTAGCCACTAGGTGAAATTCTTTATACGAGCAACTACTTGTTGCTTATGATTATAGAAGACCTATAACTTTATATTTAACGCCCATAATCGACATCCAAATGATATGGTTGTAGATAACGATTGGGAAAAAATTTCAGAACTTATTGTATTTCTAGAGAAATTTTTTCAAGCAACAAAAGAATTTTCCGATATATATTATCCTACAATTTCTACTATGTTGTTTTATATAGCTCTAATATTATTATTACTTAGTGAATATATGAAAAAATCAGCTTATAAGACACCTATTAAAAATGTTTATCAAATTAAAAAAATATTTTATTCCTATTCCCACTATATATTTTATTGGTGTTGTATTAAATCCGACTATTAAAATAGACGGTTGTAAAGCACTAATTGAAACTATTTATGATTGTATAGCAGTACTTCCACCTCCAACTCCAAAAAATTCAAATGACCCACCACCTGTTCAACAAACTAAAGAAGAAGTGTTGTCTAGCATACAAGATAAATGCAAAAAAGTATATAGGCGTTACCAACAAGAAAGTGCTAGCAACCAATCGACTTTCATATCATCTTCTTCTTCTTCAACACAACCTCAAAAAAGACATGTTGTTTCTGCGGCTAGTATTGAAAACCTCAGAAATAGAATGTATAGTGGTACCACTACTAGCCAAGTTAGCGAGTTTGATGTTTTTGTTTTGCAGTGTATTGTACCTTACCAAGCAGTTCTCATTGAAGAAGGATGTGAAGACTTGCTGAAATATTGGAAAGAGAATGAGAAGACATTTCCGACATTGTCAAAGATGGCCCGAGATGTGTTGAACATTCAAACGTCATCAACAGCGTCTGAAAGCGCTTTTTCTGCCAGCAGATTTCAAATAGGAGAGCACAGACACTCATTAACGGGAGACAACTTAGAGATTTCAGTATTATTCAGAGATTAGATACGAGCGGAGCGGAGAAAGTGCGGTCAACCGGAGATCAACGAAGAAGAAGACGAAAACTACAACGACATCTTATCCGACGGAGGTGGAAGCGACGTCGAGCAATTTGACCAACAAATACAAATTACAACCGAAGAACCACAAGAAATTATAAAGAAACTAGAAAATGTGTTTTTAAATATGTAATTTTTTTAATTGCAATTTTACTATGTTATTTGCAACTTTCAACACCACAAAGTTGCAATTTTGACAATTGTATTACGAAAAAATTGTATTTCTATTAAATAATATAAGAGACAAAAATAGCATTGTGATGTTTTTATTACACTATCTTGTTCAATTATTGAGGTGTTTATACTTATACTTTATATATATGTTATTTTTTAAAATTAAGTGCAAATAAAATAAAATAAAATGGAAAACCCGACCCCATCCCACCCCGACCCTGATAATACCGAGTCCTTTTTCCGACGGGACCAGTACCGGAATGGGACATGGCAGAACCCGCCCAGTCCCGGCCCGCCAGTCCCGTCGGGTACAGGTCCCGCCCTAACCCCGTCCCGTCGGGTCCCGTCCCGCCAGGACCCGCCTCAGACCCGTCACATTGGCCACCCTTAGTATGGAGGCAGCCTAAAGGTCGAATTAAAGTTTGTTCTTCACTCCGGGGACCTCAATAGCTAGCAAACACATGCAAAAGAGAGGGGGTTTAGTTGTGGAGGACTAATTAGGCTAAGTATGGGTTCCATCAAAGGGCTTGTGGATCCCAAATTAAGCCTAATTAATCAGATTTAAACTCGATTGATCTTATAGAATTTTGGATCATTAAAATGTAGCAAAGGGGTCTACATTTATAGGGGAGTATGAACCCACAACAGATCTCTTAAGATCAATGTGGGCGAACTCATTTTGGGGGGAAATTTCCTTCCAATTGTTCTTCGACCAATCAAAATGCAGAATTCAAATTGTAAATTGGACAAGAAACATTAAATGCTTGCAGAAAGAGTATCAAGAGGGGTAACCTCACCTGGGGTTTAGGGAGTGGTTCTAGTGGCATGAAAGGTGAGAGAGAAGAGGGCATTTAATGCCCTTCCTCTTATGTCCAAGCAGAAGAGAAGAGAATTGCATCATACACCTGCAGCCTTGCCATTTTTGGCAAGAGAACGAAAGCTTTGAGGAACGGCGAGGGTATGAGCTTGCAAAAGGAAAAGACTAAAGGGCTTCTGGCCTTTTACGCTCGTCGTTGTGGACTTGTGCCTAGTCCTGGGCTTTTTGGCCTTGGGCTCGGCCGATTTGGTGTTTTAAATAAAATGTCCGCATGTCTTTTAAAATCTAAATCAAATGAGGCCACATTTTGCAAATGTTGTATATTTTGAAAATATGGTCCCATTTTGAATAAAAAAATGACTAAATAAATCCGTAAATAGCCTAATTAAATTAATAGCTTCATTTCGAGCCTGGATTTGACACTAGAAATTAGGAAATCATAATCATGTAAGAGTCCCTTTAAATTAAGACATGACTTAAATTGAGATATAATTCCTTTATCATAACTAATTTAGAAAATTTTCCAATTTTGATGGAGTGGAACATTGATTCTTTATTATTGGAAATTGTTTTCAAAATAATTATAATTATAATTGTCGGTTAAAATTTCAAAATTGTCATGATAAAAAATATGTAAAATCAAGACATGATATACAATATATAAACCAAGTAACATTTTGTCAAATCAAATGACAAAATACTCCCGGAATAGTTTTGTAAAATAATATTCACCATGTAAAAAGCATATTTCACCCTGTATGTGACTCGCGATCTTTGAATAATTAAATAAAATTATTGGAGGATAAAAATTAGGTGTCAACAACTGCCCCTTCGTTGTTCGGGTATGGCTAGACCATCCCTAAGTAGAGAAATTTGACTGACCTAGTTTTTAGCCGACTAATAGAAAAATACTTCTCATTTTTATGCAATTTTTGAAAATTGTGGTCGGACCTCGGTCTCTGTGTTTCCTACATATCTCAGGTTGCATGAGAATTCAGGACACTTGTAGTTTGACTCCATTAAAGTACTAAAAAGCTGATAAACAAAAATATCACACCAGAAAATTCCGAAATGATTTTATTGTAATGTGATTGATCCTCAAAAATTGAGTGGCCTACATATCCCCAATTTTCAGGAATTAAGTCACTTGTAGTTCGACTCGATGCCCCAAAAAGGGTATCCCTTATGTTGGATTCCCTTAGACCTTTTCGATATATTTTTTTAAAATATATTTTTTACATAGCGGGTAGGGGAAGGGGTTTTGCCCTAAAACCCCTTGTTGGACTCATTTCTGATTGTTAATAAAAAGGCCCAGTTGGGCGTAATTTATTTTTTTAAAAAGGAAAATCGGGAGGGGATTAGCACGTGGGGATTCGAACCCTCACCAATAAAGTGAAAGTTCAGTTAGCCAACCAACTAAGCTACTAGATCCCTACCCTTCTGGTATATGCCCGACCAGTTATGTTTTTTTTTAAAATAAAAATCTTCATGATTTGCGAGTGAGGTATGCACGGATGTCACGTTCCAAACCGGGAAACGTGTGGGCACCTACCCTTTTCCCACCTGGTAGGCGAACTAGTCCCTTAATCACAACACAATTAATAATAAAGTAGAACCCAACCATCGAATATATATAATAAGTCTAGGATATATAAGGAAATAGTGCGAAAATAATAAAATAATTCCAAGGAATCTGGTCTAAGGCTATACAAGAGCCACTACTACATAACTACAAGTCTGAATATGAATACATAGTTTGAAAAGTAGAATATTGTCTCAGAATAGTAAAATAAGATAAGTAGATACGAGAGACATCCGGGATGTTGATACATCCTTGTACTCACCCTAGATGCTCGTCTGTAAAGCATCGGGAATCAGTCACGAGGAGAGAAAGTAGATCCTGTCACATATCTACACTCATAAATGAATGCGGGAAGGTAGTATCAGTACAAACACTATGTAATGATAAGTATCATAGACATACAACAATTAGATAACATATATAAAGTAAGAGACTAAAAGATAGGCATGCTCACAATTAGGTATAAACACAACACAATCCAAGAATGGTATCACAATTATAAATACCAAGTTCGAATCTAATAAGTATGAAAATGTGAATATGAATGCAATGATACACACACGCTCTGGGTAGAATACCTCCACACCTCATTAGTCATAACCCATGGGGGACCCACGAAGTCAATATACCTACTGCGGTGTACAACCCGATCCCATATATATTGTGGAATGTGCAACCTAGTCCAAATATATGAATATGAATGCATGAATGATATCACTATCAATGAGAATGTATACATCCAATCGTGCCACGCATGGACACATAAAATCATGTCAAGAATGAATCAACGATCAGGCATCTAAATGTTAAGTCTAGTATCATACACGTGGCTACAAGCCACTAGATCAAAATAAGGCAATAAGCCACAATCAAGCAATAATACCAACCTAATAATTCCATCCCAACATCATACCTGAAGGCATAACATGCTTTCACCAATAATCACTAACTCTACATATGCTTCACTAACCAAAGTCTAATCATAGAGTAAGATGTAACCTACTTGGTAGCTGTGCGGGAGCCACGAACAATTACACCTTCGCCTTGCCTTTTCGAAGAGCTTCCAAGTACTCAAAGTCTATCCATACACGAATTCTAAATTAGAAATAAGAAAGAACAATACCCATATTTCTATCATATCCTTTGAATCAACCAACTATGAAAAAAGGGGAAAACAATCCCACAAGGATAAAATGGGTAATTCAAAAGTGAAATTGGTAATCCAACATTCTACAAGTCTAATCCTACTATTCAATTACTAAATCAACTCAAGAATAAGTCAATTCTATTATTCAAGTCAAACCCCTAAGTTGGTATAAACCCTAACTTTTAAGCTTTTAAATCAACAACATAAATGGAAGATTCAAGCATGTTAGTTACTAAATCATCAAATTTCATACTTCAAATTAGTCAAATCCACCAACAATTCTCATTTAGAAAAGCTAAAACTCAAATAGTAAAATAGACATCAAAACCCATCTTCCTTCTTAAGTTCTATAAATTTTCTAGCATGGATTCATGCCTATAATAATGGAATATACCAATATAAGTGATTAAGATTGGGGTTTAGAAGTTACCTAGATGAATAACCTTAAATCTACACCTTAAATGCCACAAAGGTCAAGCGTAGGAACTTGGAAAATGGAAATGAGGTCTAAAAACTGGTTTAGGACTTTTTATTACTACTGCTACAGTTCCTTCTTCGCGTCCACGAGACCTTGCTTGCGATCTCAAAGGGTTAACCCGACCCAACCCTGTTGGACTCATCGTGAATGTGACTAGGACAATCTCAAAAGCCTGGTGCCACCAAGGCTCGCGATCGCGCTCCCTCCTTTGCGATAGCATTCCCTCCCTCACGAATGCGAAGAAGGAAATCAGAACAACCGAAACTAGATTTTGCTATTTTCTCTCTAACTTTGAATCAACCCTCGGAAATCATTCTAAATCCAAAGTTACATCCCGTAATTCTTGCGTCCCATTATGTCATTGATAAATACTGATGTACCGGGAGAAGATATGACTTTACGAAAGGGTATTGAAGGTTTATGACTTGTTTATAGAAGTTCTGGAGTGTTGGGAAGTCAAGAGGATAGAAGAAATTATGTTTCAACAAAATCGGAAAAACTAAGCATTTTGACGGCAACGTTGACGAACCGTCAAAGTGCAAATTCAGGCCGTCAAATATTTTAAGGATTTTGAGGTCTCAGTTGCGGATTGATGGACCGTCAACATGTTTGATCCATCAAAATTATTATCCTGAGCCGTCAATTTTCTTGGCAATTGGATGGGAAGATTTGACAGACCGTAAAAAATAAACCATTTTTTTACGGCGGTGGAAATTTTTTTCTGGTTAAATACGGGTTCAGTCGACTTAACCCTCATATTTCCCCCAAAATCAGATTTTAATCTCTATCCAAACCCTCTCAATCATACTATATAATTCCTAAATCAATCCAATGGCAAATAACACAAGATTAACGTGAAAATCCCCATAGTAATAGTAGAAATCATCATTTCCGTGTTGAAGCAATTCCGGAAACCCTTGAATTGGGGAAACTTGTTGTTTGGAGAAAACTTTGATGTATCAAGGTAATATTGATCCTCCGCTGTCTATATTTGTGATTTATGGATGGTTTGGAGTAAGTTGTGAAAGAATTTTCATAATTGAAGCCCGTAAACCTATGAAATCATTGTATATAGACTTGTGGGCTGTTTTGATCAAGATATGAATTGGAATTGATTAGTATATTGATTGTTGGTGTTGTAAACATAAGGAAGTATGTTTTGGAGAAATCATGGGATCAAATTACATAAGTATCCTTTATTAACAAGCCTAAGAACTCTTTGTATTAAGATCATCGATAAGATACCTAAATAAATTTTCTTTATGGAATATGGATTTGATATTGATATCGACCCTTTGTTTTCTTATGAAACAATATTATTAGCTAAAGGGATAAGGGCCTAATCTAATGTTGTCGGGCGTTTTATTTGTAAAAAATCAAATTGTGAAAAGTCTAAATATAGTAAGGGATGTTGTTGTAGCTAAACAAAGTGATTAAAATGGTCCCTAATCTCCCCTTGAGAGCACCTTTAACTAATTGAGATAAAAGACTTAAATGCCTCTTTTTCCCACTTTACATATGTCACTCCCATGAACAACCCTTAATATTAATCACACCTACAACACCCTTATGAGTGCATGTGTACTATATAGTTGTTGCCCATTTTCCCATGATACACGTGGAAATGTCCACATTAATCCATAATCCCAATTAATGATTTGACTTTCACTTTAATCTCCTACTTAATCCATTACACACGTAACTAATTTCTTCATCCCCATTCATTTAAATATTAGTCATTTCTAATATACTTTATATACTCATTATCATAATAATGGGGTATAAAACTACTCCATAGCCTCATTTGGCACCTACAAAATAATATTTCCAATCACTATCGTTTCACTTGCTAAGTTTTAAACTATTTCGGAACTTCATCCTTTTATACACAAAACTCTTTTATTTACATACTTGAATATGACCAAACATCTCTGGTGTTCGGGTCAACTTACATGGGTCGAGTGGTTCAAACCATAGCCCGTACGGGTATCACATTGATGAAACTAATACTTTTCGATTCGTTTAATCTCTAAACCTTACAATACTTACTAATCATGATTATAAGCCTTTATAGCCTTAGGATGATCATGTTTAACCATTCATAACCTCAAAGGTTATTTCATTTCCTAGCTTTTCGACTCACGTACGACGAAACTTAACGTATAAAACATGTGATGTAACATCCTCCTCCCATTAGGAACATTCATCCTTGAATGTTGGATATTGTACTACTCTTGTGACTCGTCAAACCATTAGACCTTATTCTTACCCTATGGTGTATCACTTGGAACTCGTCAATCTTACGACTATTATTACATTAGTTATATAGCCTATATGGCTCCCCTTTCAGGGCACAATTAGACATAGGTAGTTTAATCCACCTCATTTCATATCTTGAAACTTTTATACATCTACTATTAATCCATCTTATAGATGGTATTATAATCCCATGTGATACTTGAAATCCTTTCTCGTTGAACCATTTATTCCATAGTAGAATACATTCTTAAACACTATTCTCTTATCGATTAGCATTCGATTCACTTGTTCTGCTATCAGGGCAGCAATCATCCTCTTCTAAGTTCGTCATACATGCTACATCTGCTTTTCTTTAATTACGGGAATCGTCATCTCACTTATTTTGATTGGCTTAATCCCAAGGTCTTACCTATCCTCGTCACTTCCTCACTCACTTTCTCTTACCCTTACTTCTATCCATCCAAAACCTTGTCATACTACTATACTTTGGCTTACAACCTACACCTATTTTGTTCATAACATACATAACCTTCCACTTAACTTGCTAACATCATAGACTTTCTTATACTATTCTAAAACCTTAAGTGAGTCATCGCACCGCTTCTAACTTCTTAATACTCTCATAACTAGGTCTTATGGCCTCGGGAACCCATGGACTAGGAGTCCTGTTGCTAACAGTGTCACGATTATTTATGTATTCTAAATCATGGTGCTTATGGCCCTACCTGAAGTCTGAACTACTTACAATCTTCTGTAGTTAGGTATCTCGTACATTCTTCACTTTTATATCATTTACATCTGAGCCTCATACCTTATCTTCTAATACTTTCATAACTTCTCCCCTTCAACTGTCTTACCCTTTCGGCAGGTTGTAGCTTTTCAGGTCATCAGTATCTCTGTATAACATCAAACATGAGTTAAACTCGACTTCTTATGACTTTGCTCTATAGCATGGCCTAAAATCAGAAAGAAGGGTAACCAATCCTAAATGTCATGTAGCCTCCCATGTATAAATGTGGTGCACAACACATTCATAAATAAGACTCTATCAGACACAGCTTTGTAAACTCCCTGAGACACAGACCGAATCTAATACCACTTTTTCATACCCTAACCTTGGTGAGGTAGAGGGGCAGCAAGTGCCTTACTTACGTGAGCGACCCACACTGTAAATCAAGTAATTTACTGTATTTAACTATCTACAAACAAAAAAAATGTCCTAAATGTTTTACTCGTATAATTCTACTGACCACAGGTGTACATACATCCACAATAGCCTCTAAGAATATCTGACAAAACAAATTGGTCGGGAAAGGGCCCCGCCCTACCCATATAGCATGTACAACTATACCACAAATATGTCAAGACTTAATTACTCCAAAAGGAAATGGAGATCACCAAACTTTGGCCGATCGACTGAAGCAACTACTGGAAGACTTGTAAACCTGGGAACCTACACATACAGCTCCCCCGGGAAACAAGGACATCAATACGAAATAATATACCGAGTATGCAAGACAGATAAACATAATAATAAGTACTGAACCTTAAAGTAGGAACAAGTAACAAAGTAACAACAAGTGTAGTAAGATCTGTCACTTACCTGTAAGTTGTATTCTTCTAAGGTTACTATTACCTCTGCAAATTGAAATATTACAACACTTCAAATTATGCCTACTTATACAACAAAACCTTGTTTCATAAATATTTTCCTCTTGAGAGACAAATGGACCTTGGGAGGTCAGTAAATAAACCTTGATGGCCGCCAAATAAGCCTCGATGGCTACCAAGTAAGGTCGATGGCTAGAAAATAAGTTCAAAAGGTAACAAATAAGTCATAAGGGCCAACCTGTCATTTCTCTTAACTCAACTAGTTTATCTGTATATTACTTTATTCAACTAAAGCTCTTTTCTGAGATGGCAACATACGATACATACAATTGCTTACAAGTAATGTAACTAAAGAATTCACTTACCTTCGGAGTTCGTGATAAATACATGCATAATAAAATAGGAAGGTAGTAACCAAAAATGAAGTATATGACCCGACTCTTGCTACAACTTATATATTGGGCCTCTTATCTCATAAAGACCAACTAACGATTCCAATTACTATATGAGATCATAACGAGCAGTATATCCTCTAATAGGGACTCAGTAGTTTGGAATGGAACCAATTAGGCAAGCTAAAATACCAGTAAGTATATAGATGGAACTTCATATTATTACTCTCTTACAACTTTTGACTTTTATCACACACCAATAACTATTATGCGCAACTGAGATTTTTAGACAAAGATGATGAGACCTCTTACAAGCTGATTCACCTACTATTTAAGATACACACTTGCGTGACAAATCAAATGAATGCTAATAAACTTAGAAATTGAATTATGAGCAACAAAACTCTCAACTCAACTACACGTATCACAATCTGAAGTAGTAAGGACACCAAATATAAGAATAGAGTACCTATTACAATTGCTTTTCTTATGTTTTCTCTCTTCAAGTACACTTTCTAAGGAGTCATGTCAAATAAAGGAAGGGATAGCTATTACATACATTTCATCGTCTAACTGACACAATCCGCGACACACTCTAGTTCTTGAATACGTCAATTTTAATCCAGCAAGAACAATCCCCTTTCAAGCTTACTTTAATCCCACAAGAACCCCCCAACATAAAACAAGCGAGAGGAGGCGACGTACACGATCTTTACGAGCTTCCGAGGCTAGAATCACCTTACTTCACTATGAAGTAACCTTTGATTTTTACTTTAAATGGAAACAAACATTATTGCTTCCTTTCTTATGAAACAATATGATTAGCTAAAGGGAGAAGGACCTAATCTAATGTTGTTGGATGTTTTATTTGTTAAATATCATATTGTGAAAAGTCCAAATATAGTAAGGGATGTTGTTGTAGCTAAACAGAGTGATTAAAATGGTCCCTAATCTCCCCTTGAGAACGCCTTTAACTAATTGAGACAAAAGACTTAAATGCCTATTTTTCCCACTTTACACATGTCACTCCCATGAATAACCCCTTAATATTCATCACACCTACAACACCCTTATGAGTGCATGTGTACTATATAGTTGTTGCCCATTTTCCCATGATACACGTGGAAATGTCCACATTAATTCATAATCTCAATTAATTTTTTGACTTTCACTTTAATCTCCTACTTAATTAATTACACACATAACTATTTTTTTATCCCCATTTATTTAAATATTAGTCATTTTTAATATACTTGATATATTCATTATCATAATCATGGAGTTTAACACTACTTCATAGCCTCTTTTGGCACTTATAAAATAATATTTCCAATCACCATCGTCTCACTTGTTAAGTACTAAATTATTTCGGAATTTCATCCTTTTATACACAAAGCTCTTTTATTTACATACTTGAATATGACCAAATTTCTCCGGGGTTCGGATCTACTTACATCGGTCGAGCAGTTCAAACCTATATCCCGTACGGGTATCACATTGATGAAACTTATACTTTTCGATTCGTTTAATCTTTAAATCTTATAATACTTACCAATAATGATCATAAACCTTTAGTCTTAGGATGATCTTGTTTAACCATTCATAACCTCATAGGTAATTTCATTTCCAAGCTTGTCGGCTCACGTACGACGAAACATAATGTATAAAACAGGGGATGTAACATCCTCCCCCATAGGAACATTCATCCTCGAATGTTGTATATTGTACTACTCTCATGACTTGTCAAACTATTAGACCTTATTCTTACACTGAGGTGTATCACTTGGAACTCATTGATCTTACGACTATTATTTTCGATGGTAATATATATAAATTTTCAATTTTTTCTAATGAATAAAATATGTTTTTTTTCTTGCAACACCTGTGCAAAAATATGTTTTTGAAAAACTAGAAACACTTTTTGAAAATCAAACCTTGAATCTTCCAACATATTTTTTGTTATCCTTTGTAAGCTGAAGTTCTGCTCCCAAAGGAAGAGTTTGTATTTAAAAAAAAAAATTCTGAAAAGGCATAAGATATTAAAAACAATAGAGGTAAGAGTATATTTATGTCCTATGGCATAAGCTCTACACACTCACAAGGTTATAGTCTTTCAGATACCAATATATTTTGTCCTTTTTCCCGGCAAATCAACTATACTTGTCATAGGAGGCACAATTTATAAAATTGGAGATATTATTTTATCTTCAGTTTGCTTGTTCTTATGCTCTGTCTTGAGCCAAGGGTCTCTCAGAAACTATCGCTCTACCTATCAAGGTAGAGGTAAGGTCTGTGTACACTCTACCATCTCAGACCCTACGTTGTGAGATTTTACTGGTATATTGTTGTTGTTGGAGATATCATTTTATCTTTTTTTTGTTGCTATTATTATTAGTACTGAGAATATAGAAATTTAATAAAAAGGAATAAAAGTAGCAAAATATATAAAAGTGTATTTCATATCATCCATCATTCATATTTAGTTCATAAAATATTCTATAATCCAGATTTTATTTGCCTGTATCTTCTTGCATATGAATTGAGAGATGGACTGTGACTACATGAAGCACTAGAGTGTCCGAAGAACTTACATTTACCACATATGTATGAGTACTTCGTTGTTTCTCATCTTGGACGGTATCTTTTCATTTGTTTTCTTCCAGGCCTTTTTTTGACATCTGGCGGTGTTATTTTGATATCCTTGATGATTTGTGGAACAATCCATGAGTCTTCATTTACAACTGATAGGATTTCACCTTTATATGTCTCTTGTCAGGCTTCTTTTTTTAACCAATCCGAACAGTATGTAGATTTGTTCAAACTCCTTTTATCAATAACTTCCATAGCATGTGTCCAAGGTAACTCATTAGTTTGGAACTCCAAGTAGTCATAACTCAAGTCCTTGAGGTTTATGTTATATTGATAACCTTCATCTTTCATGACACATTTGACATTAGTCATATTTTCTACCTGCAGGAATTAGTGATAAAAATGAGTAATATTGTTTTGTGCCAATTGTAAGGATATATATAACTCCTAGGTGGTTTATCTTCTTGTGTACCTAGATTTATGCTTTAAGGAAGAGTTCGATTAACGTTTTAGATTCCAAACTTATGCCTTAAGGAATGATTAACTTTGAATTCTAAAGTTATGACTGAAGGTAGATTTTTTATGAACTTGGATTCTACAGTTATACCTTAAGGTGGAGTTTTTATTAAGTTTTGGAATCTAAAGTTATTCCCTAAGGAATAGTTTTAGTAAAATGTACTTACTTTCATTGTGAAGCCTTTACTTATCCTTTCAATCAAAATCATTTCAGCCCAACATGTCAGGTCACAACCAAGTCCCGTTGCATCCAATCTTCTTTGTAAAACCAATTTTGCATCTTGTTTTGTATGTAATCTTTACATGCAAGTATTGGCAGCTCCCTTACTTTCCTCAACACAGAACTTAGTGTCTCTACATTATTTATTGTAATGCATGTTAGTGTGAAACGAACATTCCCATCTTTTCGGCGGTTCTTCTTCTATGTATTCTGTAGATTTGGGGTCAATGTGTCTTATCTCTATCATGCAGGTATCAAACTCTACCCATTTGTAGGTAGTTGATGCATTGTAGATTAGGGCTAAAATCGCTTCAGATGGGAAATATTTCTATGTTCTTTTCGATAGAATGAAAAAGATATATATGGTAGAATTGTAACCATAGAATACGACCCTAATCGAGATACATATTTTTATCTCATACACTACGGGGATGGTGAGAAGAGATATATTTTACATCCAATAGGGGATATGATTGGAGATACCATTATTTCTGATACAGCCGTTCCTATAAAAATGGAAAATTCCCTACCTTTGAGTGAATTTCGTAGGAGTGAAACATCAGGCAGAATGGATACCGAGTTTGGGGGCAGGTTATAGATTTCAAGTGAGACAACTCATCAACTATTGGTGCAGGATTGACCACTCAGCTATCCAAGTTACATAAAAGGCACATTTTGCAGTTTTTCCCCACCTCATGAAGGCGTACTTTGGGTCCTAAACTTTCTGTCTTAAGCAAATGTTGGAAGTCCAAGATGGTGGTTTGGAACATCCAAGAGAACACCTAATACACGCTCTCTTCCCTTAGTAAAGAGGAATTTTCAATCTAAATCAAATATTTAATCAAATGGTAGATACATATTCCATGCATGCAACCTGGATACACCTCTCTGATTGCATTTGCAATTGTAGAATAGAGGTCAGAAAGAATTGATAGATCTTTATGTGTGCCAAACACCCTCTTTAAATGCTTGAAGAACCAGTTATTGATTCATTATTCTCAGAGTCTGCAATTCCAAATGCCATGGGAATTATGCTGTTGTTGCCATCATTTGCTACTGCAATCATGAGTACACCATGATATTTTGATTTCAATAATATTGCATCCACCATAATAATTGATCTGCAGTGTTTCCAACCTTCAATTGATATCCATAAGCAAAAAATGCATACTTAAATTTGTTGTCATCATCCCATTTCATGTTTACTATTATGCCAGGGTTTATATGTTTCATCATATGAAGATATTGAGGCATCTTCTTGTAGTTATCCTCTGGGCTCCCTCTAATGATATCGTAGGAATGTTGGAGCGAACGCCATGCTTTGTGATAATCAATGTACAACCCATATTTGCTTCTCAGTTCTTCAATCACAAATTTGGGGGTTATCTTTTGTAGTGTATGGCGTACTAGGTTTATGATGTGCTAGGATATGACCTTTGATGCTGCATTCCTCATGTTAGAGATGATGAAATCAATTTCACAGTTGTATTTCTTTTCAAACTTACAACTTTGAAATTTTTTGAGTTTTTTACTCTTGAACTATGGAAATGCCAAATACAGTTTGAGTCCACACATCTGATGTAAAATCTTTATTTGCATGACTTTTCTACTTTGTACTATTGATGACGTGTGATAGCAATGTTATTCATGCACTTTTTCACAGTATTTTTGTCTTTGAAAACATTCCCAACTTGTACTTGATCTATTGATGCACTAGGTGTCAAGATTATTGTCTCAGTTTGTATCCTCTTCCTCTTTACTATCTTTCTTTGTTTGGAAGGTTCTATTTGTGTTTCTTCAATTGTTGCCCTTGGATTCAGCAGTACAATATCCATTGAAGTTGGATGTTAGGAAGTGTGTTGGTCATTGTTTTGAATTTGTGGAATGTTGGTGATTGTCTTTGTGGAGATTCTGGTTAGGTTTGGAATTAGTATTTCATTCTAATAATGATGTATCTCAAATTTCAGTTCAATAGGGCTTGGTTGTTCCTCTCCAAAGTCAACTAAACCCGTTTCTTCTTCATTAGTTATACATAGTTGTCTGTCAATTTCTTCTATGGTTTGTCCTTTTATCCTTTGCAACATTGCATCAATTGTATTGAACTCTACTATGAAACGAAAATTTCTGAAGTTGTTGTTATTGAGGAAATACAAGAAAGTGTTAATCTTTTTGTCATTTGTTACCCTCATTCCTTTGGATATTTTCTCTCTAGTGTCAAATCATATGTTGGCCTCTTTCTGTTGGATATGTTGTGTATCTGTCCCAAATATCGGCTCACTGAATTTTTTTAATGTTAAACCATCGTTAAAAAGTATTATCTTGGTCTCATGATCTACATAGTTATAAGTTGCGTTTCATTTTCCATTGGAATCTATGTAGATGCAGTTTTGCACCATTTTTTGTTAACATTCCTGCATAAACAGTAGATTCATTCAAATCAATTTGTGTGAAAATGTTTATGTTTTTTTAGGCAGAGTGCATGCTAAACTAAGCTTTTAAGGTAGAACTTTGTTCAAAACTTTTGTCTGATCTTCCTTATCAGGAAAATTTTATGCTAAACCAGGCCTTAGAGTTTATGCTAAACCAAGCCTTAAGGTAGAACTTTATTTGTTTCTACTAAACGAAGCCTTAAGGCTGAACTTTGTTCAAATCTCTGCCTTATAGACAGAGTTTTTGTTTCAAATATCTGCTTAATCAGGTAGAATAAAGTAAAGATTTTTCAAAGTAAAAAAATAAAGAATGAAAAACAAAGAAAAAATGATTATTTAAAATTTATTATATTCTCATTCAATTTACAGAACTACAATCGTCCAACAATTATCTCTTTTTTCAAAATGGAGTAAGTGTTTTTTTATAGAAAAAGGTAAACTAAAACTGTTTATATTCTTATCCGTTTTGGAGAACTCCAAACAACCAATAGTTACTGCACTACAACCTCTGTATAAAGCAATATAAATCTTGTAAAAAGAACACATCTCATCTTATATTCTCAAAACCAATTTTTTTTCATCTGAAAAAATGGCTACAAATGGTCAGAACAATAACATTATACGTGCTAACAGTTCAGCACAACATGGTGGGGTTAAACATGAACATCTCCGCTTCAATTATCAGAACCACCTTAATCAAGAAAATCTCTTAATGTCTCAGGATATTGATGATCTGAAGAGAGACATGAAATTTCTGAGGTCTCTTTATTGTGCCCTAAGCAGAAAAAATGATGATCTGCGAAGGGAATTTCGTTATGTGAGACAGAGGCTATTCCAATACACTGTGCAGGTTGATGATGGGGCGATTTACAACTGTTCCATGTGAACTTAGATGTAGGGGCGGTTTGTTTGTTTTTTTCCTTTAATGTTTTTTCTTTTTAAGTATGTTTCTTTTTATGTTTATGTTTATGTGTTATGTGGACATCTTTTTATTATTATTTATGAATGAAATTTCCACTTTAATTTAGTATTTTTTTATATTGTTTTGCTATACATTTTTTATTATACCTAACCTGATCGAAGTCTAAGATTTTATTAGGCAGAGTATTTCGCATATCTCTACCTTAAGGAATATCCTATTCAACAAAGTATGTCCAGAAAGGCAGAGTTATACATAGAAAGCGTTGAAAAAAATTATGCCTTAAACCATATTTTTTTCCGTAAAAGTCTTATCTAGTATTTATGTAGGTAGTATTCCTGCTATACATTATTTTTACTACTTAACTATTTCAAAGAAGGAAAACTTTTTTATTCAATTATTTAAATTAATACATTTTTTGATCATCCAATTTTTTTTGTGGGACTGAATAAATTAACTTTATAACTTATCAAAAATTATCATAAAGGTAACCAAGTTCTGCCTTAAGGGCTAATTTTATATCTCAAGTTTTGTGTATTTCTACCTTAAGGGTTAAGGCATAAAATGTCAGAGTTAGCCAAAGTTAGTGGAACTCTGTCTTAAGGCCTAAGTTTGCATAACTTATTAGTCAGAGCTTTGCAATTTGTATATCACTTCAAATGTCTCTTTTTTATATCCCAAGTGTCTATTCTACCTTAAGACATAATTTTATATCCCAAGTTTTGTGAATTTCTACCTTAAGGCTTATTTTTATGATCCAATGTTTGGTCAAATTCTTCCTTAAAGGCCTAACATTGATGTGTTAAAATTTGTCAAGTTATGACTTAAAAGCATTATTTTATATCCCAAAAGATTGTCACCTTTTGCATTAATGCATAAAATGCCAGAGTTAGTCAAGTTCTTCATTAAGGCCTAATCTTATGTTCTAAAGTTTCTCAAGTTCTGCCCTAAAGGCCAAAATTGTTGTCCTATAGTTTGTCAAAATTATATATCCCAAAGTTAGTGAAACTCTGCCTTAAGGCCTAAGTTTGCCTAACGAATTAGGCATATTTTTGTAATTTTGTATAACACTGCAAAGATCTATCTTTGTCTTATTTCAGCAGATGTATTGTAAAATTATGTCGATAAGGCAGACTTTTCATAAAATATTAGGCAGAGTTTGTATAACTTATGCCTAAAACGCATAATTTGTATAACAATCTAAAGATAGAGTTTTAAGGCATACATTATTCAACATACTCTGTATAATAAGGCATAACAATCCAAATTTTATTTTAAAACTCTGCTTGATTGTTTTAAACTAATCAAATTCATATATAAATAATATATTTGATCAATTATATTCAATAAGAGTTGTATAATATCAAAAGCATATCATTAATTTTTCAAAATCAAAATCAAATAGAATTTGTTTACAACTGAACGTATAAACCGATTCAAATTTGAATATATTAATCGATCCTATATTTTGTTCAATCAAATTATGAGCTGCGAAATCTAATTATAATTCAAAAAATTGAAATCGATCTTATAAAGTATAAACTGATCTAAATTTTGAATTAAAATCTATGATTTGAAGACGTTGCAGCAAAAGTATAAACTGATCTAGAATTTGAATTAAAATCTATGATCTAAAGTTTATAAAGTATAAAATATAAACTGATCTATATCTTTTCCAATGTCGTTATAAAGAAAAACGAGTATAAAAGGCTGGAGAATCGCCAGAGAAGATTTGAAAATCGTCGTAGAAGATTGGTGAATCGTCGTGAGGAGATTTTAGAGTTATTTGGTTTTGGAGTTCGTTGGGTTAAGTTTGGACTTTTATATGTTTCGGTGAGGGATACAATTGTCTTTCTATTAATCAACAATAATGTTAAAGGACAATATTTAAATAATTTTTTAGGGACAAAAATTAAAGACCAACGCATTTGAAGGGTAATCGTGCCAATTGCCCCTTAAATAATCAATTCAATTATACTGACCCACTTATTTATTCAGACTAATATACCTTGAATTTAACTTTGTCCAAATTACTTTATGAATTTGAATCCAATAAAATTTATAGTCTTACAATGCAACCAAATAATATGCTTGTAATTACACTATAATTACGTTATGTCAAACAAACAGGTCATCGTAATTACTATACTGTGTAATTACTACCCTAATAATTACACCAACTCCAACTACCAGGTGGTTTTCCAAATAGACCCTTACTTTTAATTTGGTGGTAGAAAAAAGCAAGGATATTTAAGTGAATTAAAAAAATGAGAAATGCTAACCTATTATGTTCATGTAGTAGGTTAGCAACATATATATATATATATATATATATATATATATATATATATATATATATAACTAGATGAGAATTCATGTACTATGTATGAGCCCAACATAATACTAATTGCAAGCAAAGTAAAAAAATACATATAACTGAGAACCAACCGACATCAGCTATTGAAAGAGAATAATTCTTTTATTCTTTTCATTAATATAAAATGTATATATACATGATATACAATCTCTAATTATGAAAATTAAATCTACATTTTCCTAATATAAGACTACTACATTTTTCTAATACAAGACTACTGCCATATTTACACTTGTACAAAAATTCTACAAATTATATACCAAAAATACAGAAATTGGAAGTCAGATTCCATCCATCTTTCAAGTCAGCTTTTGCTACGTCTCTCGATTTTGATATGTTAAACTCCAAAAATACGGAAATTGGAAGTTCAAGTCCTATTACTTCAAAACCCTTAAGGAGGAGATCAGAAAATCACACATCACAATCCATGAAGAAGCGACGATAAAGAGGTTGTCTTGAAAGATCTCGACATAGGTATAGTTATTGTAATATACTTGGACACATTCGTGAAGTATGCTATTCTCTTCATGATGACCTTGAGGAGAGGATGAAGTTTATATAGAGCAACCGCCTGGTTTTGTTGATCAGGGGGAGTCTAGCTTGGTCTGCCGATTCCACCGAACACTTTATGGTGTGAAACAATCTCCTTGAGCCTGGTTTGAAAAGTTCAGCACAGTAATTTAGGAGTTTGGCATGACTCATACTGAAGCTGATCACTCTGTGTTTTATCGGCATTCCACTCCAAATCTGGTATTTCATGAGAGGACTAAACACATTGAGATTAACTGTCACTTTGTCTGCGAAAAGATACTCTCCGGTGATATTGTTACAAAATTTGTGAAGTCGAGTGATTAGCTTGCAAATATATTCACCAAGCCCCCACCGGTCCTCGTATTAAATACATGTGTAACAAGTTCACTACATATGGCTTGTTTGCATCAGCTTGAGGGGGAGTGTTAGAATAGGAATAGGATTTCATATATAGTATCCAATTAGAAAAATGATTGTAATGTAGAATAGGAATATGATTTCATATATAGTATCCTACTAGGAAAATGGTTGTAATGGAGTGTCTATAAATAGAGCTCAGTGTAATCATGTAGATACAAAACAATTCAGTAATATATTTTCTCCCATAATTTCTCATATGGTATCAGAGCTTCTGCGATCTTGGTACAAAATCAAAGAGCTTCCGCTGCCGGCGGGCGGCACTAGTCAATGTGTGTCATCCGTCTGGCCAAAGATAATGGTAGAGTGAAGATTGTAGAGAACTTTCAGATATTTATAAATAAAATATTCTCTTAAAAAAATAGACATGAACAGTGCCGCGTGAACAATATTTTCCCAACGTGAATAGTAATTTTGGCATGAATAGTTACCAGATTCAATCGTGACACACATGGACACATATCACAATGTCAATATCAAATCCAGTTCGTTCCTCTATCCATGATAATATCTAGATAAGTGAGAAACACTATATCACAATCACGATAGGACAACTAAATAAAAATTTAATATCAAAAACTAGGCAGCAAGCCAATAATCACAATAGGCAACAAACCAATAATCGGACAACAATACCAAACCTAAGTAATTCATCCCTACTTCATACCCGAAGGCGTACATGATTTCTCCGATTGTAACTGACTATACATACGCTTCGCTAACCGAAGTCTAACTAGAAGGTAAGTTGTAACTTAACTAGAAGGCCGAACAGGTCCCACAAACTATTCAACTCGAGCTTTCTTCTTCCGGAACATCTCAGAATAAGCATATTCTAACAATCATGAATTTTACATTAACACAAGATTCAAAGGATACCCATAATAGTCTTAGGAGAATTTCAGGTAGAAAAGTTAGTTTCAAAACCCACTTCCAACCTTGATGGATAAAATAGTCATTTCGTAGGAAAAATCGGGCTCAATAAGGTCAAAATATTATTCTAGGAAATCATACGAACCCAATGATATCCATATTGACATACTTTAAATTTGAACCCGAAAAGTTACCCAAAATAGGATTTCGAGCCACGAAGGACAAAATTTGAATTTTAGTACAAAATCAGTTTGCCCTTTACTTATGAAGTCTACATACCAAAAATGAGTGAAATACTAATTCATATTTAATGGAAGAAAATCCAATTTCAAGCCTAGGGTTTTGGAAATTCGTTTGGATAAAGAAATTGAAGTTAGAAAAACTTATCCAAGTCTCAAACTGTGAAATCCCTTCATAACCATTTATAAATTTATTGAAAAATAACCATTATCAACCTAGGGTTCACTATCATTAAAAACCCTTATTTCTCAAATCCCAATCATAGAAGGAACATGAAAATCAAAAGATGAAAATATGAAATAATACCAAGATGAAGTTTAGGAAATTACCCCGACGAAAAATCTTGAATGCAGAACTTGAAATTGTAAAAAACCAAGCTCTAGAACACCAAATATCCAAAAATGAAATGTTCCCATCATTTTTTCAGAATTAATACACTATCCAAGTGAATCCTTCTTCAGGAATGCGTACCTCCTCGCGAACTCCAGACTACCTGACCTAATGCCTCGCGAACGCGGCCATACCATCACGATGGTCAGGCAACCCGGACCAGAACCCAAACTCTTCATCGCGAATGCAAGAGGCTTCTGGCGAACATGATGAAACACACCAGAGCAACAAACAATAAAAATCTAGCACTTCCCATATTCACGATGAAACCCCGAGACTCATTCGGGACCCCCCAAACACAAACCATATATGCAACCTAACATAAAAATACGCTATGAACTCACCCGTGCACTCAAAATCATCATACGAGGTTCTGTTGACCAAGTCAAGCCCCAACGGCGAAAACATAAAAATCAAACTGAAAGATAGAAACGCCCTCAAGTCCTCTGGAACTGAACCGACCATGCTCCGAAGACAAAAATCACATTCCGTGCCTAAGAAAATTATCAGAATTCCAGTCTAGACACAGCAACACAAAAGTCAACTACCAGCCAAACAACTTCCAATCAAAACAGACTTGGGGACTTCTAATCCTCAATTTTAACCAAAAGCACATATAAGAAGTTATTGAGGGAATTTTGGACAAAGTAAGTGAAATACCAGTAACGATGGAATGGGTCATTACAAATCTGATGGAAACCTCTTTTAGACATGTAATTGAGAATGGAAGATTCAAGTCTAAAAAACACAAACAAACAGAAAAGCATGATTAAAGACAGTCAAACAAAGGGGGAAATCACAAACAGCCAAAGTCAAAAGAAAAATAGATAAACACAGATTATCAAGAGTATCAATAATTAAAAATGTAAGAATAAAATAACGCTGAGGCATAGTGGCTTTTTCTATAAAATAACTAGCGATCTAACACGTAAAAACTTACAAGCGTTGAGCCACCGAACTGGCCATAATAACCAAAGCAAAGCCTTAATTAACCACGGAAAAGAGAAGGTATAGAAGATTGAGCAAGAACAACTGGGAAGAATGAAGAAAGAGTCTGAAGAACTGAAATCCCACTTAGATTACATAAAGAAGAATGCAGAGAGAGACTAGAAGAGAGCTGAATTGAGAGGATGAGAGAGTAGAATTGAGAATGAGGTGGTAGAAATGAAAGATGGAAGACTAGAAGAGAGTTGAATTGAGAGGATGAGAGAGTAGAATTGAGAATGAGGTGGTAGAAATGAAAGATGGAAGCTTTGTAAAGGAAGTTTTATAAGTAACAGTACCATGCAGAAGTGAATATATATATATAAGAGAGAAAGCTTGTTCTTCCTTTTAATTTTATTTTCTCTCATTTTTATTTAACCCTTAACTTCTTTTATTTTTTAATGTTAACCCATTTTCATTATTTTTGTTATTTCTGGTGAAAAGCCTCTTTTTTGTAATGTTGTCTCTACGGTGGGGGTGGGAGGTAGAAATAATATTTTGTAAATCAAACCATGTTATCACTGAAAATATCATTTTAGTTTCTAAACTAATCTAATAGACTTTTTCACAATTGGACAATCACCCATTAATTTTCTGCAAATACCATTTCGGTTTCTAAGAATTTTTTGCTAAATTCCAGGTAAGATGCTTAAAACTCATAAATATCTCAACAAGAAAACACCCCATCATTTTATTTTATTTAGTATATAAAAATAGATAAACACAGATTATCAAGAGTATCATTCATTAAAAATGTAAGAATAAAATAACGTTGAGGCATAATAGCTTTTTCTATAAAATAATTGGCTATCTAACATGTAAAAACTTACAAGAGTTGAGCCTCCGAACTGGCCATGATTGTTGGAATATGTAAAGAAACAACGGGAATAGTAAATAACTATTACAGTGATCGAAAGGATAAACAACAATGAGGACAACAACAAGTTGTCAATATCTTGATCTTGAATTGAAACTTCAAATATGGAACTTGTATTCCAAATACATGAACATGAACTACTGCACTTGTGGCTTGTAGATCCACTGAGAATACGAATGGTTAGAGTCCTTCTCGGTTAAATTAACACCTAAAACACTTAGCAACCAATTAAACAAATACAATACCACCGGCTGAGTCGAGAGATGGCTCTCTGTCTTTAAGACAATATTTCCCCCGTATATAGGCTTTATGGAAGCGTGGACAATAGTCTCCCAATATGAAACAACAAACTATCAAGTGTGCAAAGACTACACAAATGATCTCAGCGAAGAACACGAATAATGAAGATTTCTAAGAGAAGGATTGCTTATCAGGAAAATCTGATCTCTTTGTGGTGTTGTGAACTTGTTTTCCTGTTCATATATGCATATCTCTTTTTCTATAGAATTGAGTCAAAGCATCAATTTATAGGTGTGCAAGATGGTCCCTTCAAGTGCCCATGTAATGGTCATTTAAATGCCATGTAATGGCCCTTTAAACCACCAACTAATGCAGCCAAATAATGGTTAAGTATGGAGGAAAAACTGCCAAGTTAATGCTCCAAAACTTCTCCATAATCAGCCAAACTTTTGGACTTTCGTCGAGAACTCACTGCCTGGGTAGTGCCGCGGCTCTGCAGCATTTAGCGCCGTGGCTCAAGAACCAAAACATGAATTAGCACCGCGGCGCTGTAAGGGGGGTGCCACGGCGCTCCGGCGCTGCGGCCCAGTCCGCGAGGCGCCGCAGTCCTTTCCGACCCGTTCCATCTTACACCTCGCACAATACTTCCTTCGTTTATCAATGTGGAATACTTGTTATTATTCCAATAACCATCCATCATTCTATGTCTCAAATATTTCACTTACATACCAATATCTCTTTCACTAACGAAATTTATGATAATTGGCACTAAGATTGCACGTGTGTGGAAATGAGATTTCCGACGTGCGGGGCCCAATTGTTTGAGTCATAAATAATGGGATAAACTTAATTCCACATTAGTAAATTTCCAACAATCCCCTCTTGAAAGAGATTTTGGCGCACACATAAGGTGCCTACTTTTAGCAATCTTTCAGTGAAAAGATATTGCATCAGGAGAGGTAGCTTACACTTTGAACCTTCCCTAGTTGAATACCATCAGACTTACTTACTGCGCGGTGAACGTGATGTCTTGAACCGTCAGTGGTTAATGTAAGCCAAGACAACGGTACCAACACAATACCTCCCCTCTATTCATTTCTTCTTTTGTTCTGTCCATTGTGGCCGTGGACACACTTGGATTCTTAAGTGTGTTCCTTTGAGGTGGCCTGTCCTCGCACTTAAATAGGTGATCTCCTACAATGTATCTTTCTATACCCCACTTCACAAGTGTTAGGAATCATTAAAAATTTCCCCAACCTTAACCTCAACCGTTTGAGGATCGTTAAAGGTTTGGAAGCTTAACCTTTACCTACCATGCAGGTAGCACTTTAATGTCTATCGCGGGAACAACTTGGGATTTATGTTTCTTTACAGAAATCATCATCCGAAGTGCTCTTGCTTCCACCGAAGCGCTCAACTGAACCTTTTGCAGCTTAGTTTTCCCATTGAACCATATTCTTGGGATCTCCAGTCAGTATGGTTGGGTTACCACCGCAAAGATTTGTATCGTTTGGGTTTTAAGCCCATTCCCCTAAACAGGCAAAACTCTTGATCTTTGGGTAGTCCCTTAGTTAAAAGTCCGCTATATCATTTGATTAGTAATCAAGAAAGTGACACCCATGATGATCAACTGTCATATGGTCTTATGTCTCCGACAGATATGTCCAGACGCCATCATCCGTGCCCTTCCTGAAGCCGACCGGCTAGCCACAGTGTATAACTGCTGAAGGCACGGGTTTCTCCCAATAAGGGACATCCTCTAAGGAGTGGTAAAGTTACTCAACTTCGTTCATGCTTTATTTAACGCGATAAACTCCGATTCCATCATGAATCGGCTGATGCAAGTTTTCTTAGAGGATTTTCCAAGACCCACCATACATATTTACTTATGGCTTTGGTGTTCTTCATATATGATGTCTAGTTTGCATCACTGTGTTCTCCCAGAACCGCTGGACATCTAGAATACCATAATCCATAGATAAGCGAATATTTTAGATATCATCATATCTGACTTAACGCCTTTTATCGATCATTTCCAGAATCACGAGTGAACCTTAGTTCAACTGATCTACTTTGTAGGCCGCTATCAGGACGGTTGTAGTGTGTATAATACATTGAACTACATGTGACCTGCATATATCGCTCCTTGTATATGGGTGCACCATGATTCCAATCAATTCTATGATTTATATGCATTGGTGTCTTCAATGAGATTGTCAACTATCTCACAACTGAGTTTGGAGTTAGACCAGTCCGTTATATGTCTTAGAAATTCAATTTCTAAGATGTCATCTGTGATACTCATATCTTTCATATCGAGACTTTTATTTCAATATGACTTCCACTTTCAGACTGTTGGTTTTTTCAACTGTTGGCTTTCTAACTTCAGAGTCAATGTTTCTGTTGTCAGATTCATTGTTTCTGTTTTATTTGAAACTTTCAGGACCAAAATGTAAACATTTCATGGACCAAAGTGAAAGTTCATAAAGAAGCCCAACAATCCAGCAAACCAACTCTGATCCTCCACTTCCAACTCTCCGGTTAGGAAGTCTGTTTCAACATCCATGCCATGCAATACTGCAATGGCCCTGGATGTTAAGCTATTCACAGGGGAGCACATGTACAAGTAGCCGAGGCTTTATACTCGTCAATAGATCCACCTACTTTGTACTCACTTTTGAGTATCCTCTTTCACAACCCAAAGGTTCTTTTCCCGGAGGAAGATCAACCATTACACAAGTATGGTTCTATATGATGGAATCTATTTCTCTCTTTGTAGCTTCTTTCCAAAGCAGCGCTTATGGAGATGATAATTATTTGTTAATTGTCCATGATTCATTCTCAATCATACAAGCTAGAAGGCCTAGAACAAGTCTGTGTTCCCTTTTTGCTCCGTCTCGGTTCAATATCTAGAATCCATGAGTTCTGTAGATCTGGAATATTAAGTTCCGGATAGTCAGCAACTTCCGAGTCATGTAGATACAGAATGTCTAGTTCCGGACAGTCAGGCCCTCGCGGGTTCTTTGTAACCTCGAGCAATTACTTTTTTTCCCTTCTCAAGGAAAGTTATCTTCAATTCAACATTCTTTGACACCAAGAGGCGATAAGCACTACTGTTATTTACAGATCCAGTGGATATGCAATCTACAGTCTTATGTCGAACTTGACCTATTTCGGTATTCCAACTTCTACCAAGCCATCCCACATCACAACATTTATATGTGAGATCCTTTCTATATTTCACACGGATGGTTATCCTTATCCTTGTGCATAATTCTATTGAGAATCACATTAGCGGTAAGGATCGCCCTGCCCCACATAATTTGGGAGTACGGCTTTGCGCTTGGCTAGCACCGTTAGACTGAGGTAAGTAATGAGCAGTCGTTTGATAAACGATGCTTCACATTCTCCCCCTCTATCACTACAAATTCCTCAATCCGTAGGCTTAGTTAATTTTCAACTTCTGCTTTGTAGCGCTTATCCGCTCCAACAACTTCATTTTTGCTTTTCTACAAACAAAGGATGCAATACGTTGTACCATCATCAATGAAGGTCACAACGTACTTGTCTCCCCCCCATCTATTTTGTACAAACTTTAAATCACCCATATAGGTGTGACTAAGTTCTAGAGGAGCGGTGCTTCTTTCGCTATTTCTTTGACGGAATGGAAAGGTGATTTTGCCTCTTCGCCTACCTCACATTCATTTTGAGGGTTTATGTCAACATAAGGCAACAATCTCAACTTTGTTAGGTTTTGAATGACTTTCTATTTAACGTGACTTAATCTATGATGGCATAGATGCACGGATTACAAATATATCATTCATTTAGCTACTGATATTCTGTATCATTCTTAGTTATTACAGACATGTTGGACTAGTCTTAAACCAGCTTGACCAACAACGTCCCTTAAACCAAGTTTGGGACATGTATCACCTCTTTTTAGAGTGATCCCATTCCCTGAAGTCCTATTGAGGACAACCTCTCCAACCCCTTCTACTTTAGAGGTGGCGTTGCTTCACATGAAAAACCTCTTACCCGTGGTTAGGGCGTAACCAGATCATATATGATCTGGATACTCTTGCCCACTCCAGTTATTTTGGCAGACTGAGTGTCCAATTTCTTTTCTGCCTTTCTTTTGGCCTTCAGATCATTTAAGACCTGGAAACTTCGGCCCACCTTACTAGGTGTCCATTACTTTTCTGCCTTTCTTTTGGCCTTCAGAACATTTAAGACCTGGATGTTTTTTTATCAAATGAATTATGGCCCACTCCAGTCGCCCGTAGGATTTGTACGACTGAGTGTCCAATATCATTCTATCAAATGAATGATATTCTGTCAGATAGTGTGATAGGTTCAACGTCTTAAGAGTGGTAACAGTTTTCGCACAGTTAGTGGATATCTCTCCTTCGTATGCGCGAACATATTTTACACACTTTTAATAATTACACCCAAAAGAACGGATCTTTTAAGTTTTATTTACAATAGTCCAATCTTTAACCAGGAAGGAAAGAGATTCAATATCTGATTTTAGAGTGTAGGAAATATAAGTTTTTAATGAAAACACTTTCATATTCCCAGTCTTGCTTTACACACTTTTATTCAGATATTAATTAAACATATTATCGATAAGGAAGGATTAACTTAGACCTTTTGGATTCTGGCCCACTTCAGTTAGACTGAGTGTCCATATCCTCCTTACCATAATTCAAATCCTTTGTCTGAGACAGATATAGGCCTTTGGCTACATGATAGAATATCATCTTCAGCCTTCTCTTCTTGTCCCAGTTGTCATCCTCAGCCTCTCGTGGGCGCTTGTTCCCACCACCCTTGGGAGCGGTGACACCAATTCGTCCTTGATCTTTAGCCATACTAGTATGACTATCAGCAGTATCTTGAAGCTCAACAACAAATCCAGAGATCCCACCTTTGACGAAAACAGACTTGTAATTATCGTCAAAGAGAGAACCATAACTAGGACCAGTCTTGAAAGCTCGGTCGTTGTTTGAACTGTTAGCACAACTGTCAACAGAACTGTTTTCAAGAAGAAAATCATAGCCAGATTTGGTCACACACTTGTCGACCAACATCTTTCGAATAACTAATACAATCTTGTCTTAAAATTATTGGAATATGTAAAGCAACAATGGGAATAGTAAATAACTATTACATTGATAGAAAGGATAAACAACAATGAGGACACCAACAAGTTGTCAATATCTTGATCTTGAATTGAAACTTCAAATATGGAACTTGTATTCCAAATACATGAACATGAACTACTGCACTTGTGGCTTGTAGATCCGCTGAGAATACGAATGGTTAGAGTCCTTCTCGGTTAAGTTAACACCTAAAACACTTAGCAACCAATTAAATAAAAACAACACCATCGGCTGAGTCGAGAGATGACTCTCTGTCTTTAAGACAATATTTCCCCCGTATATAGGCTTTACGAAAGTGTGGACAATAGTCTCCCAAGATGAAACAACAAACTATCAAGTGTGCAAAGCCTACACAAATGATCTCAGCGAAAAATACGAATAATGAAGATTGCTAAGAGAAGGATTGCTTATCAGGAAAATTTGATCTCTTTGTGGTGTTGTGAACTTATTTTTCTGTTCATATGTGCATATCTCTTTTTCTATAGAATTGAGCCAAAGCCTCAATTTAAAGGTGTGCAAGATGGTCCCTTCAAGTGCCCATGTAATGGTCATTTAAATGCCATGTAATGGCCCTTTAAACCACCAACTAATGCAACCAAATAATGGCTAAGTTATGGTGGAAAAACTGCCAAGTTAATGCTCCAAAACCTCTCCATAATCAGCCAAACTTTTGGACTTCCGTCGAGCACTCACTGCCTGGGTAGTGCCGCGGCTCTGCAGCATTTAGCGCCGCGGCGCTGTAAGGGGGCCGTCGTGGCCCTCGTGGCTGTGTGATTCGCGGCGCCGCGACTCTTCTCGGCTCCATGGCTCTTTCAGACCCGTTCCATCTTACACCTCGCACAATCCTTCCTTCGTTTACCAACGTGGAACACTTGTTATTCATCCAATAACCATCCATCATTCTATGTCTCAAACATTTCACTTACGTACCAATATCTCTTTCATTAACGAAATTTACGATACTTGACACTAAGATTGTACATGTGTGGAAACGAGATTTCCGACGTGCGGGGCCCAATTGTTTGAGTCATAAATAACGAGATAAACTTAATTTCACATTAGTAAAATTCCAACAATGATAACCAAAGCAAAGCCTTAATTAACCACGGAAACGAGAAGATATAGAAGATTGAGCAAGAACAACCGGGAAGAATGAAGAAATAGTCTGAAGAACTGAAATCCCACTTAGATTACGCAAAGAAGAATGCAGAGAGAGACGAAAAGAGAGTTGAAATGAGAGAATGAGAGAGTAGAATTGAGGACGAGGTGGTTAAATGAAAGATGGAAGCTTTGTAAAGGAAGGAAATATAGTAAGTGACAGTACCATGCAAAAGTGAAAAATAATAAAATAAATAAAAAATATATATATATTTGATTTAAAGGGTGAAGATATGAGAAAACCTTGTTCTCCTTTTCATTTTATTTCTCTCATTTTTATTTAACCCTTAACTTCTTTTATTTTTTAATGTTTACCCATTTTCTTTCTTTTCATTATTTCTGGTGAAAAGCCTCTATTTTTTGTAATGTTGTCTCTGGGTGGAATCACATAAAATACCATTTTGGTTTTTAAGCTAATCTAATAGACTTTTTCACAATTGGACAATCACTCATTAATTTTTTGCAAATACCATTTGGATTTCTAAGCATTTTTTGCTGAATTCCAGGTAAGATGCTCAAAACTCATAAATATGTCAACAAGAAACAATCCCATCATTTTATTTTATTTAGGATATACAAATTAACAATATAAAAAAATATTTACATTATCATTGTATTTAACTTTTTATGGAGTATTTATCAACTTTTTTAGTCTACCTGCCTATTTATTATTAAAATAATTAAAATAAAAAAGAAAGAAAAAGTAGTCACCAATCAGTTAAAAAAAGTGTAAGGGTATTGAATAAATTTGAAATACTTGAGATTATGTGATCTAATTTATATTTGCATCTAATTGTTGCTAACTGCTTACCATATATTGATTTAGTTGTTGCTATCAACCATTTTCTTCGGTCAAACAATCTTTTATTTTATACCAGGGAACCCGCAGTCACTATCCTTCAGGTGTGCACAGAATAAACCCTGCTCTTGTGCAATAGCCCGCAAATCACACAGGAGAGATAACTCGCATTAGGCAAATCCCGTGCGACGAGTTCGACCCAGAAGACAAATCCCCTACAGTCATAGGCAAGGAGTTCTGAAACTGAGACCTCCATTATGAAAGTCACATGTTCAACAAACTGAGCCACCCTTTCGGGTAAAACAATCTTTTTTATTTTACCAAACTACTTAATCTCAGGAAAAAAAATATTTACCAGAAAATGAGAAGTATTTCAATAAACTCGGGTTATTGAAATTATGTAACTCTTGTTACCAAAAAAAATGCAACAGCAAAGACTTGATAAGATATATAGCCTAGGTAAGAAATTAAATTATATTTAACTACATACCATTTTTTATTAAGTTATTATTGGATTGCCTACTAAACTTTATGGGATTTATTGATTCCTAATGGTAATTTAATAATAGTTGTCAAAATGGTCTAGTCAATTTTTTTTTATAAACATGGTGTTCGGGTCAATTTGCACACACCTCGACTAATTCCACGGGATATCTGTCACCCCCTGCCAACAACAAATACCAGGTAACTTTGTCCACCAAGGCCAAAACAGATGGGAAGAAATCACCTATTGTTTTTGTCTCTGCTGAGAATTGAACTTGAGACCTCATGGTATTCAACCCACTTCATTAATCACTAGACCACACCCTTGGATGCCTAGTCAAATTATAATAACCCAAGACTTCATTAGCACCAGTCATGCATATATGAACTTAGACATATGTGGTAAGTTAGTAAGATTATCTATAAACTATACAACTTTAAACAGAATATTTCTATTGAAGGACCATCAACTATCCAAGACTTTTAATAATGCTAAGCTAAAGTCAAAAGATAATGAGCAACCTATATTTTTTTAAAATATTAATGAAATATATTTGAATTTTTATATTTTTAGATTTATCATAGTAGTAATTTAAAGTTAGGTGTGTCAAAAGATAGGCCGAACTAGGGATGTTTATGGTACGGTACGTTTATTAAAATTTCAGTTCGGTAATTTCAATTTTTGGTTTTTCAAAAATGATCTACCATTACCATACCGAATTAGTTCGGTATGGTTCAATATTTAAGTTCGATTTTGTGTGGTACAATAAGTCGGTAACCAAAGTTTGTTCGACTTTAATTACATACAGTGAAGAATTATGACTTCGACAATCGTGGGAACTTTTTTGTGCTTGAAATGAATCAAAATTATCTAGGGTTGGCTGAAAACAACACACATGCTTAGGTAATCTATCTTGTATATGACTATATATAATTAAGTATCAAATTTAATATTTAGTGGTAATAGAAAAAAACTTTTTTGGAAACTGGTAATTGTATCTTTTATATTTCAAATGTAGCAAAACAGTACTTAGGTAAGTACTGAAACCATATTTACAACACAACTCTAAATCTTATTGTCCTCTTTCTATGTTGAATCTAAAACATCAATAATAGTGATAGTATCATTTGAGTAGACCTGATTGCAACAAAAAACACAAAAGAAAGATAAAGTTAAGCTTAATCTTCTGCAACCCATTCTCCATATTCTCAAAACATCTAGAATTTCTCCCCCTCCAAATTGTTCCACCAGATGCAGGCAGGGACAATTCTCCATCTGCTCATGTCCTTTGTATGTAAGCTTGTTTCCTCCCAACTTTTGAGAGCATCTGTGACCTTTCCAAGCATGGTCCAGGAGATGCCTTTGAGGTTTAGAATAATACTCCACAGTTGAGTTGTAAACTTGCAATGAAGGAATAGATGGTTAACTGTCTCTATTGTTTCTCCACATAAAAAACATCTGGAACATAAAGGAAGTCCTCTTTTCATCACATTATCTTGTGTAAGGGTTGTTTCTTTAGCAAGTAACCATACAAACACATGCTACTTTATGGGGAATTTTAGTTTTCCAGATGTGTTTCCAGGGCCAGTTGACTATCTGCCGATTAGAATGATTCATCGTATTGTAAGCTGCATTGACCTTGGATATTCCTCTGTTATTGCCTTGCCACCGTAACACATCTTCACTTGTCTGTATTCCACCAAATTGCTCAGTGTCCACATTTCTGCTATATTCCTTTGTTGGTAAAGCACTATACTGAAGATGTCTGGAAAAGCCAATTCCAAACTGCCCATCTCATGCCAATTGTCCTTTCAGGAGCTAGTTTTACTTCCATCAAGCACTTTGATCTTGGAATTAGCCCTCAACTCACTCCATAGTACTCTAATAGATCTTCATAGACTCACCCCATATGGTGTTGTGACTTCCTTAGTCATCAAGTTATCTTCCTGTTCATACTTGGCTCTAATTACATTGCCACACAAGAGCTAATTCTCTTTGGTGATCTTTCACAACCATTTCATTCTGAGAGCTTTACTCTGAATATTCAAATTCTTGATCCCAAAACCTCCATATCTTTTGCCACAAGTAAGTGCTTTCCACTTAACCAAGTGATAACCCTTCTTTTCTTTGTTCCCATGCCAAAGAAAATTTATCTTGATGCTATCCAACCTGTTGATGACCCCTGTTGGGATGGGGAACAGGGCCATCATGTATGTTAGAAGTACATCAACAACTGAATTGATTAAGTCAATCTACCACCCATAGACAGATACTGAGTCTTCCATCTAGCTGTTTTTTTTTTCACATTTCTCAATAACATTGTTCAAAATCTCATCAGACTTTGACTTAACTCCCAAAGGCACTCCCAAATAAATGGTTGGTAGAGCTCCTACTTCACCACCCAAAAGAGCTGCCAACAGATCCATATTTATAACATCATTAATGGGATATAGAAAGCTTTTCCTCCAATTATGTGTAAGCCAGATATTCCTTCAAAGAGAACAAAAATCACCCTAAGGTATTTCAATTGATCTTCTTCAGAATCACAAAAAATCAGTGTATCATCAACGTATTGTAGATGAGTCACCTCTAGACTGTCATTTCAAATTCTAGCTACATCAAAACCTTTTATCCACCCATGCAAGTTGGCTACTTTGATCATATTGTTAATACCTTCTATAGCAATCACAAATAAAAAAGTGACAAAAGGTCACCTTGCTTGATACCCCTTTGTGATTTGAAATATCCTATCGGGGACCCATTTATAAGGATAGAGAAACTAACCGTTGAAAGGCAAAATTTAATCCAGTGTATCCATTTCTGGCCAAAACCCATCTTCTCCAACATACTCGAAAGAAAGTTCCAGTTAACATGGTCATACGATTTTTCAATGTCAAGTTTGCAAAAGATACCAGGTTTCTTTTGCTTCAGTCTCGAGTCTACAACTTCATTGGCTACAATGACATCATCCATGATCTGTCTTCCTTTAATGAAAGCCATTTGTTGAGAATCTACCAATTTTGAAATCACACATTTTAATCTCTGTCAGAACCTTAGAGAATAGTTTATAAATGATTCATATCAAACTGATAGGCCTAAAGTCCCTTAGTTCCATAGCACATTTCTTCTTAGGAATGAGAGCAGTAAAAATTGCATTGAAGATCATTTCAAAAACTTCTTGTTCATAGAAGTTTTGAAAAGCATTCATGATATCATGTTACACTATCTCCCAACACTTGATAAAGAAACCCATAGTAAAGCCATCTGACCACGAGCTTTGTCAATTTCACACAACTTCAAACACCTTAGCACTCCATTCTCTTCAAAGTTGCCTTGTAGGGATTCCTTATCCTCCTCAGATAAGACTGGACAGTTGGCAAAAAGGCAAGTAGGTCTCCATTGAACGGTTTCTTTGTACAACTTCTGATAATAGTCAATAACTTCTCCTTCTATTCTTTCTATCTCATCTATTATTTTACCCTGGTTCAACAGTTGGTCAATATTGTTGAATCTTTTGTGAGCATTGGCCATCTTGTGAAAAAACTTGGTGTTCTTATCACCTTCTTTCAAACACGGTGCTCTGGATTTCTGTCTCCATAAGATTTCCTCATTTTTATAAATTCCTCGTATTCCATAAATAAAGTTGCCTTCTTTAATGTTTCTTCCTCTGTTAACGCTCTGTCTCCAAGCACCTTATCCAGTACTGTCATATCACTTAGCAGTTTCTTCCTCTGAACACTCAAGTTACCAGACTCACTTCTACTCCAATCCTTGAGCTTAGCTTTGATAGCTTTTAGTTTGCAGGAAAGTATATAGTCAAGCTTGCCTGAAAAATTGAAAGAGCTCCACCAACCTTTAACTCTATCATAAAAGCCTTCTGATCCTAGCTACTAATTTTCAAACATGAAATAGTTCTTGCTCCTATTCCAAGAACCCCCCTGTAAAGCTACTAGAATGTGATCAGATGGGACTTGTTTTATGTTACTAAAACTGTCATCCTATTCCTCTAAAATCAAGAACCTATAAATTCTGGAAGCTATGTGTTGATTATACCGTTCAAACCAAGTGTAAGATCCATCTTATAATTGAAGATAAATTAACTTCATGTATTCAATGAAATTCCACCATGCCCCTTATTCTCCATCTACAGTTCCTCTTTTCTGAGACGAATCTGGTGACATTAAAATCACCACAAACAGCCCAAAGCCCTTCTATCAGTCCTCTAACATCTCCAATCTCCTACTAGATCGTAGTTGTTTGGAGCATACACATCTGTATATGACAAGAAAATTTTTGAAGTTGTGCCTCAAACTTACAAGTCAAAGTATAGGTACCAATTTCAAGGACTCCCCCCATACAACTTTTACAGTCCCAAATAAACAAAATGCCCCCTCTAGTGCCACTAGCCTCCAAATAAGAAAACCTGATCCATGTTCCTCCCCGGATCTGTTTCAATATGTTTGTAATGTCCCCCTCAAGTTTAGTCACTTGGAAGCATGTGACGTCTGTATTCCAGTAAACTACCAAACCCTGCAAAATTATCCTTTTGCCCCTATCATTCAGTCCTAACATTCTAAGATACTAGTTTGAATTGCATGGATCAATGGTAAGTATCTTCCTCCCCTTGCTCCTATCAGTAACTAAGCCTTTTAACTCATGTTCCCCTTTGAATCTAGTCTTCTTACTAACATTGTCCTCACCCATCCTTCTAGCTTGTCTGCAGCTATCACTTGTACTAAAATCTGCCCCCAGTAATTTTCTCAATTTAATCATGTTTTGTTGAACCTAGACTGATGTTTCCCTACCTTTGTCAAGAATGACATGTTTTTGTTGTATCCTCTTCAACCTACCAATTTTCTATGGTTGTAATTGAATTTTGTTCAGTTAATTCAATCAATCTTTCGTTCAAACAACTATTGTCATCTTCTCTCACCTCTACAATCTCTACTGCCCCAATTATCTCCTGCGAAATTCCCTCGTTTACCTCTTCCATTGTATTTGAAGTTATTTTTGCTAAAGAATCTAGAGTTTCCTCTCTTTAGGTCTTTGCATGCACCGATATTTGATCTTGACAAACAAAAGGATCGCTGAAGAGATTGGAAGAACTAGATCCTTTTTAAGTCATTAAATATGACTTGGCTCGCTAGGTCAAGCCCAATAATTGTGTTATTAGTTGCCACATAACTGGGCTCAACATGCTGGTCTAAATTTATAGAGGTACTGCCCATGTGGTCTCTGTTGACTGAATCCCTATAAAAAGGGGATTTTTGTACTTCATGGCAGGTGTTAACCCTATTTGTCCGATGGGTAAGAGTATGGACTGGATTTTCCTTTGTGTCTCCTTCTATGATGCCTTCTTCTGCATATTCCGGCTCAAGTTCAAATCTTGTTCTGCTTTCCGGCCATATTGGAATGTTGTAGATGATTTCATTACGAGTTATCGACATCTCCTTCGGTAGATTTCTACCATCATTCGAGCCCATTTCAGATGATTTTTGAGTTATGTTTCTTCTTCAGTTGCGATCCAGCCTCCACATAACTCTCTTATTTCTTGAAAAAAATTCTGCGACCACAGATGGAGAGGGATTCCGACTGCTTTAATCCAAGATTTTTTTTATCGCAATGGAGTTTGAAATACACTCCACCATTCTAGTTGTAGTCTGAGTTTTTTCCAACATTATGGTCCTTGAATGGTCTTCTCTGCCATGAATCTTATAGGGAATTCAAATAAGAAGGTTTCTCCATGCATCTCATAGATACTTACCCCAAAAACATTCTTCCATGTGGCAGTTGACCATCTCCTTATATTGGCAAGTGTGGGACTTTTCATAGTCTCTTCTCCAAAGCACGCCACTAGACATCTCTTCAGAAGTCCATCCTCTTGGCCATCATCATCTTCAAAAATAACAATATCTGCTAGTCACCTCTGGTTTACAAAAACTCTTGGACTGCCATTTACTATCTTGTACTTCCTTAGCATAAGGGTAGTTGGCCTCGATTAATCTCGGAGGAGCATTCAATGCCGTCTTTTTGGAGCATTTAATGAAGATGTCAATCTTAAATGATATCTCATTCCACCCTACATTTAAGACTAGTTCAGGAATAATAAGGACTGATCTTCCCCCACCATTTAAGGAAAAAATACTCATATATCTCCCATGCTCATTATATTTTCTGGTGCAGAAATGCTCTGACTCCTGTTCTGTGACTTTCCATCTTCTGCTCTGAGTCGCAAGATGATGAAGAGATCGACCATGAGTAACAAGATCATGGAATGGATATGTTTCACTCTAAAAGTGTCTTCAAAAGATCATAAAAGAGTGAGACATATCCATTCCATGGTCTTGTTACTCATGGTCGGTCTCCTCATCATCTTGCGACTCCTTTCCACCCATTCATACCACACTGAGTTTCTAGAGGACCACTTGGTGATATCAAATGACTTAAAACCAGCATTAAAATAGATCCTGTTATCCCCCATATTTGTGAAGAAAAGAAATAGGCCAAAAATAGGAAGAAAGAACGATAAATACTATCACAGAAGGTAATAGCTTAAGTATAAAGGAAAGAAAGAGAAGTTCTCCGGCAAGGAGTCACCAGAGAAGGGATTTTGCCCCTCCTAGGAAGCAGGAGAGAGAAAAGTCTTGGGGAATGTGCCTGGGAGCATATTCATATATGTGTGTTCACTAGAGAACATCTGCCTCTCCCTTTTTAAAAGCAAAAAGCTTTTAGTTTGAATGATTTTAGGTCTTTTATTAGTTTATATTTAACTTAAGTAAATTATTATCTATACAATAATATAATGTATGGACTTCATATGTAATTAAGTATGTTTGATTGTGTTGAATTGAAGGCAAGTGGTACTAGGGGTGGTGTTATCATTGTTTGGGATAGGGCTGGCCAGTGGGCTGGGACAGCCCGACCCCGACCTGACCCCATCCCGAGCCCGCCCCGGTCCCGCCCCGACCCCGCCAAAAAAAATAAATAAATAACGGGGGCGGGACTCGAACTCGGGATGGGACGATGTCTCATCCCGCGAGACCCGAGCCCGCCCCAGGCCCGCGAGACCCAACCCCGCCCCGAGCCCGAGCCCGACCCCGCCCTTTTCCCCCATTTGCAAAAATGGCAATTTTATTTATTCATTTGGGAATTGGTAGTGAAGTTGGCAACTAGCTTGAGGATCTTCCATCGAGCAAAGTTTCAATTTTCAACCTCTCGATTACACGTCGACGTTACGTCGGCGTTTGGTACATTCGTTCCTTCATTAAATTATTATTGTCTGTTTATTTTATTTAGAATTTTAGATCACTTAATTTTATTGTCTTTAATTATTTATTTATTTATTATCATAATTAAAATGGAAGGATTAAAAGGTATGTTTAAGGGTAAGGGTAAGAGTGCTTCTTCTAGTAGGGGCAACCAGGGCAAGGGTACTTCTTCTAGTCATCTTATTCCTACACAATACCATTAGATTTAGACCAGGAGCTATTTTCTGGAACTCAAGAAGACTTTAATTTAGATGATGATCTAGATGATCTACCCACTAATGTTGATGACAACACACCCACTAGTGCACCTTCAACTGAAATACCTCTTATTCCCCCTAGTATGAGACGAGGTCCAGCAAAACGACCATTAAAATCAGATGCATGGACATTTTTTGATGCATGGACATTTTTTGATAGGGACGTAGAGAATCAAGTAGCCATATGTAAAATTTGTAAAAATGTTTTAAAATTTAAAACTGGAAAAGGTCACGGTGGGACGGGGGGTTTAATTAGACACGTAGTAAGTGCTCATCCGGCTAGGTATGCCCAATACCAGGCTTCAAAATCGGGTGCGCAAACGCCCGCTCCATCGGGACAAGGTTCACATACTGATACTGTCCCGGACCAAGTACAGGGTCAAATTAACCCTATGACGGGGGGAATTGTAGGCTCTAAATACAATAAACATAGAGATAGGGAAGCAATATCAAAATTAGTTGCTGTGGAGGGTTTGCCTTTTTCATTTCCTTCTTTTCTCGTTTTATTCATTACATTAGAGATATATATAATCCTGCTTTTAACGGTTTTCTTAGATCAACTGTTAAGAGAGATGTATTTAAATTCGCGCATGAATATCAACAATATTTACGTTTTTCATTATATCATTTTAATGGCAAAGTATCTATCACGTCTGATATAGGTCGTAGTACTAACGACCATGATTATTTAACTGTAACTTGTCATTGGATAGATTATAAATGGTCTATGCAAAAACGTATTTTAGCGTATAGATATATAGATGATAGGCACACTGGTACTTTTATTGCAGAAAATATTTATCAAGTGTGCGATTATACGGAATTACCGATAAAATTATGACTATTACATTAGATAACGCTTCTAATAACAATTACGCAATTACAATTTTAAAAAATAGTTTAACTCCATCTTTTCCAGACCATTTTCATATAAAATGTGTGTACCATATATATAACTTAATTGTAAAGGATGGTCTATCACTTTTTGAAGACATTCTTAGTAAAATACAATTTGCTATAAACTTTATTTTTAAAAGTAATAAAGTACAACGTAGAAAAGAATATAAAAAAATTTGTCATGATTGTGGACTACCCTTTAGAAAAATTCCACAAGAAGTATCCACTAGGTAGAATTCTTTATACGAGCAACTACTTGTTGATTATGACTATAAATTACCTATAACTTTATTTTTTAACTCTCATAATAAAAAGCCAGCTGATATGATTTTAGATAGTGATTGGGAAAAAATTTCCGAACTTATTGTATTTTTAGAGAAATTTTTTCAAGCAACAAAAGAATTTTCCGGTATATATTATCCTACTATTTCAACTATGTTATTTTATATAACTCTAATATTTTTATTACTTAGTGAATATATGGAAAAACCAGCTTATAAGGCAGCTATTAAAAAAATATTTCTCAAAATAAAAAAATATTTTATTCCTATTCCCTCTATTTATATTATTGGTTATGTATTAAATCCTACTATTAAAATAGACGGTACTAAATCACTAATTGAAACTATTTACGATTGTATAGAAGTACTACCACCTCCAAGTCCCAAAAATCTAAATCACCCACCACCTATTGAACAAACTAAAGAAGAAGTATTGTCTAGCGTAGAACACCAATTCAAAAATATATATAGGTTTTATCAACAAGAAAATGCTAGTAACTTACCAGCTTCCATACCATCTTCTTCATCTTCAACACAACCTCACAAAAGACATCTTTGTTTCGCGCTAGTATTGAAAGCCTCGAGAAATAGAATGTGCGGTCGATACCTCTACTACAAACCAAATTAGCGAGTTGGATATTTTTGTTTTGCAGGGTTCTGCATCGTATCAAGAAGTTATCAATGAAGATGGACATGAAGACTTCTTTGAAATCGGAGGAGGAATGAGAAGACCTTTCCGACACTTTCATTGATGGCTCGAGATGTTTTGAACATTCAAGCGTCGTCAACTGCGTCTGAAAGCACTTTTTCTGCAGGTAGATATCAAATAGGAGACCACAGACACTCATTAGCCAGAGACAGCTTGGAAATTGCAGTATTATTCAGAGATTGGATACGAGCGGAGCGGAGAAGGTGCGGTCAACCGGAGATCAACGAAGAAGATGATGAAAACTACAACGAAATCTTAACCGAAGGTAGTGGAAGCGACGTGGATCAATTTGACCAACAAATACCAATTCCAACCGAAGAACCACATGAAATCATAAAGCAATTAGAACAGATTTTTTTGAGAATGTAATTTTTTTAATTGTAATTTTATTATGTAATTTTCAACTTTTGGACAACACCACAAAGTTGCAATTTAGATTTTAGACAATTGTATTTGTATTACAAAAAAATCATATGTCTATTAAATAATATAAGAGGAACAAAAGCGACCTTGGGATGTTTTTATTACACTATATTGTTTTGTTTATTGAGTTTTTTTATACATATGTTATTAAAAAAATGAAAACCTCAGATACCGCCTCGCCCCGAGCCCGCTTCGCTTCGAATATCGACGGATCGGGATCGGACGGGACTTGCTCTAGTCCCGCTGCATCGACTCCCGCCAGAGCCCGGGCCCCGACTCCCGCCCCTTCTCCCGTCCCGCCCCGACCCCGACCCCGCCAGACTCGGCCCGCCAGACCCGAGCCCGGCCCACTGGCCACCTATAGTTTGGGATAAGAGAGATTGGAAATGTCCTGACTCTTATCCAGGCAGCTGCTCTATTACTTGTTTCCTTGAAAGTCTTCATGAAAGTTTTAGATGGTGTTTTACAGGGGTTTATGGACCCCACTCTAATATAGAAAGGGAATAATTTTGGGAGGAACTAGGAGAAATAAGGGGGCTCCGGGGTGATAGGTGGTGATTTCAATGTGTGTAGGTGTGAAAATGAAAAATTCAATTGTAGTAGAAGATCCAGGGCCATGGCGAGTTTCTCAGACACAATTTAAGACCTACAACTTATCGACCCGCCTCTTCAAGGGGCTCAATATACCTGGTCAAGGGGGAAAGACACCCTCCAAGCTTCTAGAATTGACAGGTCTTCTTCTCGGCAGAATGGAATGACATTTTCCAATCCATCAAACATTTAGCACTTCCAAGGGTTATCTCTGATCATAAACCCCTAATGCTGGAAAATGGAGTCTGGGAAACAACTTCTTATTTTAAATTTGAGAACATGTGGCTGCAGCAAGAGGGTTTCATTGACAAGTTCATATTTTAAATGTTTAACCAATACAAATTTTTAACCTATTTTAAAGCTTAGCAAACATAAGTCTCTCTTTATGTGGTCCACAAATTTTCACGGATGAAAACTATCAGAATTTGTTAGTGAAAATGAAATCGTAACTTGAAACCTATGACTTACGGGATGTTTTGAAGGAAGAAAAATCCTTACAACAACTTTTTGCAAATCCTATAATTTTTTCAGACTAAAGCACTTCCAAAAGAACTTTCAAACAAGACAAGATTATTGAGTGTGCTTTTTAAGCACAAACCCAAAAGAAGAATAAGAAAAAAGAAGAAGAAAGATTCATGTCATAAAAGTGTGCAAATTTAGAGACGCTCCAAACAATCTCAAGCACAAACAACAGAAGAAGCAGAAACTTCTTTAAATTGCAGCAACTAAAGCAAATGAGTGTTGAAATTCACTTTCACTTACTGCAGTAATTCTGTTGTTAGTATAATAAGTTGGTTAGGTTTAGGATGAATGTACTTTTTTGAATTTTAAATTTCCTTTGGATAGATCAGTTTGTTGAGATACTTTAATTCTTTTGAATTATATTATGCATATTTTTTTTATTTTAAGTTGGCTATTTAAATCCCTTCTATGCTTAAAAAAATTATTGAGATTCATTTTCAATGAATACTTTTAACCTTTCTGCTGCCCATCTTTAAAAAACCAACAAAAAGAAATCACCAGTACTTGCAGGGGTAGGATCCAATGTTTGAACTGCTATATTTGGTAAAACTATTATTACGCATGGGATGTACAACTTGATAGCTAATGACAGGGTAATTGAGCCTACTCCTAGATTGAATATGAAAAGAATGAACTAAACTAAAACCTAAAGACCATAATGTACTATACATTTCTGTTGATGAAAAAGTTCAAGGTACTCACAACATATAGCCATCCTTGTTGGAGAGATCTGTTCTTCCTTGCAGGTACAATGCAAAAAGAAGATCAAAAGGAAATTTAAAATTTAGAAAACAAAGATAAGGAGATCTGGAAGTACAATGTAAAAAGATCAAAAAGGAAATTTAGAAAAGAAAGATAAGGAGATCAAAAAGTGCATCCTTGATCACTGCAAGAACTTCTCATGCAACGAAGAGCATTCACCACACTGATTATTTTGCTGAATCTAAGTCTTAAAGATTGTCTGTTTATTTCATACATCCTTCCATGTTAGTTTGCCTAGTGTCTTTTTCTGTGACAACTTCAAATGATAATGAATCGAACTTCAAAATGGAACTGGAAATAAAACTAAGAAACCATAGTAACTAAAGCTTGGTCAGCAAGTCAATGGAAATTAATTGCACATACAGAGTATCATTCAAAAACCAAAAAATAAAAAGATCTGAAGGGAAAGTGCATTGTATCAAAGTTCTATTTTAAGAACTTTACTGAATGCCTCTGCCGCATACTTGCTTTGGTGGATCTTATTCTTAAGCTAACATATGTTCATTCTTTTGTTACGTCAACCTGCACATGCATCTTTACCCAAACGGGGAAATATGACAAATATAATCTTAGTGGTAAGGATTTTACTAAAGGTAATGCACTTTTTTATTGGTAAGTAATGGTAATCTCTCACTAGCCATTGTCATAATCACTAAGACAATGGGAGTGAACGATAGATATCACAGGTGTAGGTTGAACATCCTTACCTCATATTGGGCAAGCAGGTACCGCACATGTGCTATAGAAGCACCTGTTATAAGAACCACAATGAACATCATACTAGCGATTCATCGTATTGGGCTAGTGTTTATAAGTCCAATTGTATGATCACGGTTAAGAAAACTTGAAAACTTAGACTGGTTAAAGAATAATTGGGAAACGATTAAGCTATTACTGCATATAGTCCAGATAATACTCTTATCAAGGTAGCATGACTCACAAATATATCAGTCTAAGCGACAACTTACCAATTTATCATTCTTGAGAAGCATCATGTTCCTTAAACATGTACATTAAAATAGTTACAGCATGACACCTTGATTGAATCAACCTAAAGTTGGCTATATAATATACTTCATTTTATAGTAGTAGTGTAACTTTGAAGTTCATCGCTAAGCCATAACTCCTTTTTCCCACTAAAAATGACTTAGTTCTGATACGCTTCAACCGATTCCCATTATAAATCATTTTATAAGAATTGGAATTATCTGTAGGAATATTCTTCTTTGTCAGCTCTAACCTCAAAATACTCCAAACATGCATAAGTGTGAAGAGAAAAGACCTTTTATTCTATACTTTAAGATCATTACATGATGATTTGGTGTGTCACAAGTAATCCAAATGAATGTCACAAGGGAGCATAGTGCTATAGGAGCGCCACAGAAAAGTTTGTTTTATGACCATTTTCTTGAAAATATGATCTCGGTCATGCAAATCACAAATAATGTCACTATGAAATCCATTATCTATTTACAATGGTTGTCACAAGATTCATAAGAGAAGACATAATTACCTTTCCAGTTCAGAATAACTTTGTATTTAAGACTTTATTGGCTGAGCAAATTTATTAAGACTTGTATAAGAGGAAATTTATTAAGACTTGTATAAGAGGAAAAATTAAAGGTTTCCGCTTTAGTTCAAGCCGTGGAAACAACCTCTGCCAGAAATGCAAGGTAAGGCTGTGTACAATAGACCCTTGTGGTCTGGCCCTTCTCCGAACCCCGCGCATAGCGGGAGCTTAGTGTACCGGGCTTCCCTTTTATGTACTCCATTACTTTTTCACACTTTTTAAAATGGTTAAAATGGAAACACAAAGAATTCCTAACTGGGCGTTTAGGGTTCATGTATTTCTCCACACTAACAACTAGTAGAGTTGTAGACGTACTTTGAGCTTTTAAGTGGACCTTGGTTAGAAGGACCTACATTAAATGATTATTGACCACTCGCATACGAGTAAATTTTGAAATACTTAACCTTGAATGGAAAATACTTGAGAAAAATATAGTACTTGATCAAGTTTAACGACAATGGCGTTTGGACACTTTATGATGGTTGAGCTTCATCATCTGAGTTTATTTGGAAGAGAGATCAGCTACATTACAAGATATGAAGGACGAATTTTGTGACAGGAGTTTTCCATTGGATCGTTTCTAGCTTAACGACATAAAAGTCAGGTCCCAAGTTTAGAAGTCTTAGTTAGGTAGCTATTTTTGACATCGTGGAATTAGTCGAGGTGTGCATCAGCTAGCCAGGACACCACGGCTAGAAAAAAAGAGTGAAGAAGTCTTCGGCAGTTCTTAAACCATTGTTGCTACTCTTGGGACATCATGAGACTGCGTGAAGGGCCTTAAAAGGTCAAGCTTCCCATTTAGGTGGATCCTTCGCTTTTCTCTTTGCTAATAAGGTCTTGCTGGTTCTTACCACTGACTTATAGGCAGTGAAGTGATAATAGAGAAGGTATCAGTGTGCTTTTATTTTATGGGTAAAAGCTAGATACATAATACCATATATAAATGGTCATGGTACGCTTTGACCTGTGCACTGCAATAGTATTGCGTCCATTTTCCACCAATAGCAAAAGCAATAACAACTTCTTGAAGAGATTCTTCTCCACGTAAAGAAGAGCCTTTTCTCCCAAATCTCTATTTGATTCAAAAAATAGCAACAAGCATTGAATAATTAGGGAGAAAACAATCACTATTATTGAATACTCCTTTAATACCTTTGGAAATGTTTGTATCAGACGTTATTCAACACAATACACTTAGGGGGTACTCATGGATAAAGCTGGTGTTACAAGAGCATCAAAGGCTCACTCAGTATTATCAAGAAGAGTATTATCATAAGTAACATATTAATCAAGGATAATAGGTTATCCTTCTCTCTTCTCACTACTTTAAAAAAAAAGGGCAGCCTTGTTGACTAAGCTCCCGCTATGCGCGGGGTCCAGAGAAGGGCCGGACCACAAGGGTCAATATAGTAACTAACTAGGTATGAGCTTTCTCAAAATATCTTCATTAATTGGATGGAGAGTTTGATGCCTTCAGGAGCAGTCGGTTGAAGAGCCTGCTAGCAAGAGCATCTGCTATTAGTTTACTACTAAAACAGAGGAATGTTTAATTTGTCCTGGAGGGACTGATAGCTAATAAGTAGATCATCAAAACCTAGTTAATGTTTTCATTTATCAGCAAAAACTGAACATTCTTAATCTTATTATATTTGCGTCTTTCAACAATACAATTCCTCTTTTCAATTCAAAAATTTCCAAGTGATAGAGGTATATATATCAGGATTAATTTAGTATTCCTGATCGAACCTCATTTTAGTATATAAAGATATTCCCTTTAAGCTGGAGAATGAAATGGAACCCAGAAATACTATTTTAATATTTATGGTAGACATATACAATAAGCCAAAATAAAAGGGATTCATAATTTGCTACACATTAAAAGTTAGACAGTCCTCTTCAATATATGCGCAGTTATCCTTCTAATGTATTGTTTATGCTAAAAACATTTGCATATTATCATAATGTTCAAACATCCAACATTATCAATGCAAAAGACAAAAACTAATATAAATTAAATACAAAATATTTAGAGCTAAATTAAAAACAAACCTGCATCAGAAAGTTTTGGTGAAGCGGGCAAAGCATTTGCATAGCCATGAATATTTGGTTCCATTTGCGTAGGTCCTCCCAAGTTTATTCCATCTTCCTGAAAAGAATGAAAACTTGTCAATTCTGTTCAAGTAATTATTTATTAAAAAGCTTGCAAATGTGGGGGGAAATGTAAACATACTCTTGCATTCCACCCCGGAGGAATAATTGGCATTTGGTAGCTGAAGCACATGAACATACAACATACATAATTAGAAGATTCTAATACAAAAATTCAACAACCAAAGTAATGGTTTTAGTTACTAGACTATAGAGCATGCCTTAATAGCCAAATTTTGCAAGAAATTCTTGACATATCATATATCAGAAGGTCATAATAGCAATACAGACATAATAAGAACGTGATTTGTCCAATCTTCTTTTGTTGCATTAGCAACTTAAGATAATGATATCAGACAATTAAGGAGAACAAAATCCACACCGCGCTGAGTACACAACCTTTATCCTCGTTTGAAGTGACTCGACATACATTGGAAAATAGATCAAAATGTGGCAAAAATGATCAGTTTAGCAATAAACATAACATGCTATTACCCAACATTGCTTGCAAATCGAAGCATGTCATCCATTTCATTCATCTGTAAGTTTGATGGCATGTCTCTTGACAGCAAATCTGAAATACTAGCGTCCGTAAGATCAGGACCGCTTTCCATCAAAGGAGAGGAAGCCATCAGATGAGGTGATGACATCACGGGCATCACATTAGATATGTTTACTCCAGTATGATCAGAAACATAGGATTGGTTTGCAGGACCACTATTAGCCACAACGTTTTCCAGAGTCTGTGCAACCTGAGAATTTAGAAATCAAGCATTTAGTTCACAATTATTTCATATAAGTTAAACATAAACAAGGCACATAAAAGGTCCATGGGTAACACCTTATCAAAGGATTCGACAGCAAATACAGGAAAGTCAGAAAACCTAGAGGTGTGTGCTTCATAAAATTTACCCCACCACGCTTGAAGAAATGCTTCATGAGGAGAATCAATAGCTGAAACGAACCACAAAATAAAAAATCATTACTCAAACCTTGATATCATATTATCACATCACTTCAACTCCATTAAATATATCTCTCTAAAGTCTAAAATAGTAAAGGGCGGTTAATACAGTAAATCCAACATTAGGTAACTAAAATGTACCACATCAATCAAAGAGAATGACCTCAACCTATTAACAAAATTTTCAAGAACATAATCAGCAATCCACCATATGGTCATATGTAAGAATTCCCAAACTAATTAAGCATAAAAACATTACGACCCTTTCAAGTAAACAACAACCATTACCAAAAAACAAATCTTAATTCATAAGAGGATCAACTTTTAGCAACTGATTAAAAGAATAAAATTAAGGAGTTACTTACCAACGTGATTTCGATTAGCATGAATTTCGCGAGGGAATGCCTCATGAATCTGATGGAAACCTCTTTTAGACATGTAATCGAGAATGGCAAATTCAAGTCTGAAAAAACACACAACAGAAAAGCATGATTAAAGACAGTCAAACAAAGGGGGGAAATCACATACAACCAAATTTAAAAGAAAAATAGATAAACACAGATTATCAAGAGAATCAATAATTAAAAATATAAGAATAAAATAACGCTGAGGCATAGTAGCTTTTTCTATAAAATAACTGGCGATCTAACACGTAAAAACTTACAAGCGTTGAGCTTCCGAACTGGCCATGATAACCAAAGCAAAGCCTTAATTAACCACGGAAAAGAGAAGGTATAGAAGATTGAGCAAGAACAACTGGGAAGAATGAAGAAAGAGTCTGAAGAACTGAAATCCCACTTAGATTACATAAAGAAAAATGCAGAGAGAGACGAAAAGAGGGTTGAAATGAGAGAATGAGATAGAATTGAGAACGAGGGGGTGCAAATGAAAGATGGAAGCTTTGTAAAGGAAGGAAGTATAGTAAGTGACAGTACCATGCAAAAGTGAAAAAAAATAAAAAGAATAATATATATAAAGGGTAAAGATAAGAGAGAAATCTTGTTCTCCTTTTTCATTTTATTTAACCCTTAATTTCTTTTATTTTTTAATGTTTACCCATTTTCTTTCTTTTCGTTATTTCTGGTGAAAAGCCTCTATTTTTTGTATTGTTGTCTCTGGGGTGGGGGGTGGGAGGTATAAATAATTTTTATTAACCAAACCATGGAATCAGAGAAAATACCATTTTGGTTTTTAAGCTAATCTAATAGACTTTTTAACAATTGGACAATCACTCGTTAATTTTCTGCAAATACCATTTCGGTTTCTAAGCAATTTTTGCTGAATTCCATGTAAGATGCTTAAAAATCATAAATATCTCAACAAGAAACAACCCCATCATTTTATTTTATTTAGGATATACAAATTAATAATATAAAAAATATTTACATTATCAGTGTATTTAACTTTGTATGGAGTATTTACCAACCTTTTTAGTCTACCAGCCTACTTATTATTAAAACAGTTATATTAAAAAAGAAAGAAAAACGTGTTACCAATCAGTTAAAAAAGTGTAAGGGTATTGAATAAATTTGAAATACTTGAGATTATGTGATCTAATTTAGATTTGCATCTGATTGTTGCTATCTGCTTACCATATATTGATTTAGTTGTTACTATCAACCATTTTCTAAGGTCAAACAATCTTATTTTTATACAAGGGAACCCGCAGTCGCTACCCTTGGGGTGCGCACAGGATAAAACCCTGCTCCTATGAAATAGTCCGCAAACCACACAGGAGAGATAACACGCATTAGGCAAGCCCCGTGCGACGATCTCGACCCAGAAGACAAATCCCCTACTGTCGTGGGCAAGGAGTTCCGAAACTGAGACCTTCATTGTGAAAGTCTCATGTTCAACAAACTGAGCCACCCTTGTGGGTAGTCAAACAATCTTTTTTATTTTACCCAAGTACTTAATCTTGTGAAAAAATATTTACCCGAAAATGAAAAGTATTTCAATAAACTCGGGTCATTGAAATTATGTAACTCTTGTTACCAAAAAAAATGCAACAACAAAGACTTGATAAGATGATATAGCCTAGGTAAGAAATTAAATTATTGTTAACTAGATACCAATTTTTATTAAGTTATTATTGGATTTATTGATTCCTAATGGTAATTTAATAATAGTTGTCAAAATGGTCTAGTCAATATTTTTAAATAACTGTGGTGTCCGGGTCAACTTGCGCACACCTCGACTAATTCCACAGGATACTATTTTTGTCTCTGCTGGGAATTGAACCTGAGACCTCATGGTGCTCAATCCATTTCAATGACCACTGTGCCACACCCTTGGGTGCCTAGTCAAATTATAATAACCCAAGACTTCATCAGCACCGGTCATGCATATATGAACTTACACATATGTGGTAAATTAGTAAGATTATCTATATACTATACAACTTTTAACAAAAATATTTCTGTTGAAGGACCATCAACTATCCAAGACTTTTAATAATTGTAAGCTAGAGTTAAAAGATTAATGAGCAACCTATAATTTTTTTAAAAGATTAACGAAATATATTCAAATTTTCATATTTTTATATTTATAATAGTAGTAATTTAATGTTAGGCGTGTCAAAAGATAGGCCGAACCGGGGATGTTTATGGTACGGTACGTTTATTAAAATTTTGGTTCGGTAATTTCAATTTTTGGCTTTTCAAAATGATCTACCATTACCTTACCAAATTAGTTTAATGTGGTTCAATATTTAAGTTCAATTTTGTGTGGTACAATAAGTCTGTAACCATAGTCTGTTCGACTTTAATTACATACAGTAAAGAATTATGACTTCGACAATCGTATGAACTCTTTCGTGCTTGAAATGAATCAAAATTATCTAGTGTTGGATAAAAACAACACATATGCTTGAGTAATATATCTTGTATATGAATATATATAATTTAGTATTTAATTTATATTTAGTGGTAAAATAAAAAAGCTTTTAGTTTGAATGATTTTAGGTCTTTTATTAGTTTATATTTAACTTAAGTAAATAATTATCTATACAATAATATAATGTATGTATTTCATATGTAATTAAGTATGTCGGCTGATTGGGTTGAATTGAAGGCAAGTGGTACTAGGGGTGGTATTATCATTATTTGGGATAAGAGACACTGGAAATGTTCTGACTCTTATCCAGGCAACTGCTCTATTACTTGATTCCTTGAAAGTCTTCATGAAAGTTTTAGATGGTGTTTTACAGGGGTTTATGGACCCAACTCTAATATAGAAAGGGAAGAATTTTGGGAGGAACTAGGAGAAATAAGGAGGCTCTGGGGTAATCAATAGGTGATAGGTGGTGATTTCAATGTGTGCAAGTTTGAAAATGAAAAATTCAATTGCAGCAGAAGATCCAATGCCATGGCGAGTTTCTCAGACACAATTTCAGACCTACAACTGATTGACCCACCTCTTCAAGGGGCTCAATATACCTGCTCAAGGGGGGAAGACACCCTCCAAGGTGCCAAAATTGACAGGGTTCTCTTCTCAACAGAATGGAATGAAAGTTTCCAATCCATCAAACAGTTAGCACTTCCAAGGGTTATCTCTGATCATAAACCATAAAATGGAGACTGGGAAACAACAAGTTCCTTTTTTAAATTTGAGAACATATGGCTGTACAAAGAGGGTTTCATTGACATGTTAAAGAGGTGGTGGCAAAGCTATACAGTAGGCGGTTCTCCAAATTTTGTCCTTACTAAAAAATTGGGGAATTTAGCAAAGGATATTACCATCTGGATAAGGAAGTTTATGATAGGGTTGAAGAAAGAAGAGGTAGAGATATCAATTTTACAACAAGCTGTTGAGAAATGAACTCCCACCCAAATGGAAAAGCAGAGGCTTATTAATCTAAAGTTGGAAGTTCAGAACTTGGCAAAAGCTGAAGCAATTTCTTGGAGGCAAAAGTCCAGATGTTTGTGGCTTAAAGATGGAGACAAGAACACAAAATATTTTCAAGTAATGGCCAACTCCCACAGAAGATATAACAACATAGATAAACTCAAGGCGGATTGTGAAATAATTGAAGACAAAGTGCAAATTAAGGAGGAAATACTAAGATATTACCAGAGCCTGTACACAAAAAATTAGATTTGGAGGCCTACTGCCAATTTTGGAGATGTGCCCAGCTTATTAGGAGATGATAGAGATATGCTTGAAAACGCTTTTGATGAGGAGGTCCACTCTATCATTCAGTCTTGTGCTCCTAACAAAGCACAAGGTCTTGATAGCACCAGGTCTTGATGGTTTCACTATGGTTTTGTTTAAAAAAACATGGGATTTTATCAAGCCAAAAGTAATAGAAGCTCTCAACCATTTCCATCATAATTGTCATATGGTTAAATCGTGTAATGCTTCTTTCATTGCACTGATACCAATAAGGAAATGAGTTGTGGAATTAAAAGATTACATGCCAATAAGCCTCATTGGTAGTATATACAAGATTGTGTCTAAGATTTTGTCAAAAAGGCTTAAGAGGATTATTGGCAAGCTTATTTGAACTCATCAGAATGTTTTCATAAAGCACAGACAAATCACAGATGCATCATTGATAGAAAATAAATTGCTAGATTGGAGGGTCAAAAGAGGTGAACCTGGCGTGATGTGCAAACATGTCATTGAGAAGGCTTTCGACCAGCTTAACTAGTCTAACCTTATTTTGATTCTAAGAAAGATGTGATTTGGTGATAGGTGGATTAGATGGATTAGATTTAGTATTTCGACTGTGAAATGCTTAGTCATAGTAAATAGAGGACTAGTGGAGGTTTTCTCTCCTCAGAAAGGAATAAGACGATGGGACCCTCTCTCTTCCTTTCTGTTTATTATAGCAATGGAGGGTTTGAGAAAAATGTTGGACAATGCCAGAAAAATGCAGTGGATTCAGGGTTTCATTGTAGGTTCCAGTACAGGGTCTTCAATCACAGTTTCACATCTGTTATATGCTAATGATACAATCATTTTATGTGAGCTTGACTTAACACAAATGTTATACTTGAACCTTTCTCTCCTCCTCTTTGAAGCACTATCAGGTTTGCGTGTTAATATGCTGAAAAGCATAATGTATTCGGTCAACGATGTCCCAAACATTTAAGAGTTAGAAAGTATCATGGGGTGTACTATTGGAACACTTCCAACCACATACCTATATTTATCTCTGAATAAAAATTCAAGAATGCTGAAATGTGGAATGGGATCATAGAGAAGTTCGGAAAAAGACCGGCCTCCGGGAAGATGCAATATCTGTCAATGGGTGGAAGACTAGTTCTTATCAACAACGTGCTTGATAGCATACTAACATACTACATGTCACTTTTCCCCATTCCTAGCAAGATCATTTGTCAGCTGGACAAGATTATGAGGGATTTTATATGGAAAGGATATAGAAACTCTCACAGACTCCATCTCGTCAAATGGGACAAAGTTATACAACCAAAGAACAAGGGAGCATTGGGCATCATAGATTTATCCTCTCACAACAAAAACATGATCATGAAATGGTTATGGAGGTTTAGTACAAATGGCTCTAGCCTCTGGAAAGAAGTTGTTGTTGCTAAGCATGGAAGAAGGGACAAATGGAGCACAAATACATCCAATTTACCCTATGGTGTTGGTCCCTGGAAATACATTAGCAAGCTATGGAGTGAATACTTTATGAAGGTCTGGTTCAAAGTAGGGGATGGCTTACATATTAAATTTTGGACGGACAGATGGCTAAGTAACATCCCACTCATGGAAGTTTACCCAAGCTTGTTTCAGATTGCTCAAGACAAAAACTCCACAATTGCATATAATAGATATGGCAATAGCTGGAGCGTAATGCTTAGGGGAAATGTGTAAGATTTGGAGATAGGGAGTCTGCTTGAACTACTTGCTAATGTGGAGAAATATAACATGAATAACACGTGTGCTGACACATTGGTATTTGGAAGAAATAACTCTTTCACTGTGAAAGATTGTTATCATCATATATGCTGCCAGAACCAGATCACTGAGCTTTAGCCCTGGAAACTTATTTGGAAGACCAAAATGTCTACCAAGATCATCTGCTTTTGTTGGATTGCCATCCAAGAAGCATGTTTAACGATAGATAACCTAAACAAAAAAGGTTTCCAACTGGATGATAAATGCTTTATGTGTCAGAAATAGCTTAGAAACAGTCAATCACTTGCTCCTTCGCTGTGCAGTGGCAAATGACCTATGGAATATGTTCTATTGTATTTTTGGCTTATAATGGGTCATGCCACAAAATGTTAAAGAGGCCTTTGCAAGATGGAATTTATGGAGAGTTGATAAGTTTATCACGAAAGTCTGGGTGATGATTCGTGGAGATATTCTTTGGAGTTTATGGACTGAAAGGAACCATACATGTTTTGATGGGATTTCAACTCCAACCCACTCTCTTAAATCTAGTTGTCTATTTCTTCTGTTCAGTTGGGTTAATTTAACCCCTGTTTTTAACACTGGACTATTTTTTGACTTTGTTAGTTCTTTAGTGCTAGTTTGATATATTTTCTTTTTTGAAAATGGTACAGTTGTATTCCTCAGCATTTAGGGTAATGTTGGCGATCAGCAAAAGGAGACAAAAGAAAGGAAGAAAACATAAAATAGTAGATTACAAGGATCCTAAGAATTGAAAAATCTCTTTTACATCTTCTATACAATGTTCTTCACACCAAAAGTAGAAAGATACAATACAATTTCAGTTCACTTTCTGAATGGAATTGGACTTATCTTCGAAACATCTCCCATTTCTTTCTTTCCAAACTGTCCACCAAACACAAGCCGAAATTATCATCCATCATTTCTTTTGACTCTTACTTCCCCTTCTTCTAATCCAGCAAATCAGCAAATCAACAGTGTATTTTGGCATTGTCCAGTTCACTTAGGTGAAACTAAAAAAAATTGCCTAGATTTGTGCAGTGAATCTACAATGCAAATAAAGATGATTATTTATTTCTATGGCTTCCATACACAGAAAACATTTGGGAACTACGGGCAAACCTTTCTTCTGTAATACCTCTTGAGTAAGTCATGCCCTTCTAGCAACTAATAAAGAGAATTGTTGGAAATTTGCCTTTGGCGGGGAGATGCGTCCACCCATTTGATGAATTAAACACTAGTGTTCCGCATGTTGGAGACCTTGTCTCTTCGCACATGCATGATCTACGAAGTGAGTAGATGACCGTAGGGCCAAGAATCGTCAAATTTCATTGAGAAATGAAAGAGATATTGGTCTACAAAGTAAGGTGTTTGAGGCATGGAAATGTGGTGTGGGACAAATCTACCACATCGGTGGGAATAGGAAGAATTGCTCTCTATATAAGTCTCTAATGTGGTAAAGGGTTTGGATCCCCAAGGGGTATCCCATGTGTTTAAAGGAGGGAAGACCTAGATGTGCTTGGGTTCAAGGGTAAGCCCACACGCGCGCTGTGGGCTGTGGGGCTGTGGGCTGTGGGGCTTTCTGATAATATCTTTTTGGACCAGAAAACTCTGCCAGATGTACAGTTTGATCCCTAAAGTTTCATATGTACAGTTTGGACCAGAATTCTTTCATATATACAGTTTGGTCCCTAAAGTTTCAATATTTACAGTTTGGTCCCCAAAGTTTTTGGGAAGGTGACGGAAGGCAGAAAGCCTACCGTTGGGACTGTTTTTTGAGGCATTAATCAGCCATTACTTGGCTGATTAACTCCTCCATTAACAGCCTATTACTTGGGCAGTTGGGCAGTCTTTCAATGGCCATTAACAGCCATTACTTGGCTTTTTTAATGCCCTCCTAATGTCCATTAACAGCCATGTTTTGGCAGTTAGACAACCCCTTCTCCTTGCTATATATTGAGCTTCATTTGGCTTAATTCAGTGGCCAGAAAACAGACAGAAAAGACACAAAAACTGACTGAAAACGATCCACAGCGCTCAAAACAAAGTGAGCAAGCGTGACGAAAAACAGTGACCAAACACCCTTATATACACAAGATATACACTACAGAGACACACTATATACACAGAGACAAAAGAGAAGAGTAGACAGAAACTCTTCCTTCCTTTTCCATATCTTCAGCAAGTCGAGTCATATTTGTTTTCTTCGACAGGCTCAACCTATTGGCTTTGTAGCGTTGAGATTAAAGTGCTATTTTATCTTGGGAGACTATTGCCCGCTAATGTAAAAATATATATACGGGGCAATCTTGTCTTAAGGATAGAGGGCTATCCTCGACTCAACACACAACGTTGTAACCATCCAAATTTAGTTGTTTCTTGATCTCAGGTTATCAAGATTCAAGACACAACAAACTTGCGGCAGTTCTCAACATTGGCTTTGCAAGGTGATCAAGATTCAAGACACAACACACATGCGGCAGTTTTGAAGATTGACCATTTATTTATCCTTTCGAACATTTGTAATAGTTATTACTTTCCGTACTGCTCTATAAAGTATCATAGAAATACCAACAATTTAAGACAAGATTGTATTGTAATACTATTAGTATTCGAAAGATGTCGGTCAAAAGTTGTGTGACCAAATCTGGATATGGCAATGGTTTTCTGGTAGAAGAGAGTGATGATGATGAATATGTTCATGGTGTCACCGCTACCAAGACTGGTGGGAACAAGCGCTCTCGAGAGCCTGAGGATGTCAACTGGGACAAGAGGAGAAGACTGAAGATGTACTTCTATCTTGCAGCAGAAGGCCTGTATCTATCCCAGACAAAAGATCCGATTAATGGTAAGAAGGAAATGGTCACTCAGTCTGATGAAGTGACTGAAGTGGGCCAGAATCCGAAATTGGGATAAGTAGTTTTTCTTACTTGTCAAGAATAAAGATTAAATGATGTCTGATTAAAAATGGATTAAAGTAAGGAGGAATATGAAAATAATTTATATTCCTTACGCTTTAAAAAAAATCAGAAGTTTAATCTCATCTTCTTTCCCGTTTAAAGATTGGATTGTAAACGACTTAAAAAGATCCGTTCTTTTAAGTGTAACTATTAAAGTGTGTAAAGGATGTTCGCACATACGAGGGAGTAAGATCCACTGACTGTGCGAAAACTGTTACCACTCTTAAGTAAGCGCCAAGAATTATCTGGGCACCAATCTTAACGGAAGGAGTCTAAAAGCTAAAGACGTTGAACCTGTCATACTATTTGGCAGAAGATCCTTCATAGGATGATATTGGACACTCAGTCATATAAAGCCTCCGGGCGACTGGAGTGGGCCAAAATTCCTTTGATATGATGATATTGGACACTCAGTCATACAAAGCCTCCGGGCGACTGGAGTGGGGCCAGAATTCATTTCATAGGAAAAGTAATGGACACCTAGCAAGGTGGGCGAGTTTCAGTGTCTTAATGATCTGAAGGCCTAAATAAAGGCAGTAAAGAAATTGGACACTCAGTCTGCTAAAGCAACTAGAGTGGGCCAGAGTATCGAGATCACATATGATCCGGTTGCGCCCTAACCACGGGCAAGAGGTTGTTCATGTGAAGCAACGCCACCTCTAAAATCAAAGGGGTTGGAGAGGTTGTCCTCAATAGAACTTCAGGGAACATGATCACTCTAAGATGAGGTGATACATGTCCCAAACTTGGTTTAAGGGACATTTGTTGGTCATTTGGTTTGAGACTAGTCCAACAGGTCTATAATAACTAAGAATGGTACAATATGTCTGTAGCCAAGTGAATGATATATTTGTAATCCGTGCATCTATGCCATCATAGATTAAGGCACGTTAAATAGCAAGTCATTCAAAAGCTAACGATGTTGAGATTGTTGCCTTCTGTCGACATAAAACCTTAAAATGAATGTGAGGTAGACGAAGAGGCAAAATCACCTTTCCAAATTCCGTCAAGGGAATAGCGAAAGAAGCACCGCTCCTCTAGAACTTAGTCACACCTACTTGGGTGATTTGAAGTTTATACAAAATAGAGGGGAGAGACAAGTACGTTGTGATCTTCATTGATGATGGTACAACGTATGGAATCCATTATTTGTTAAAAAGCAAAGATGAAGTTGTTGAAGCGGATAAGCGCTACAAAGCAGAAGTTGAAACTCAACTAAGCCTACGGATTGAGAAATTCGTAGTGATAGAGGGGAAGAATGTGAAGCATCGTTCATTAAACGACTGTTCATTTCTCACCTCAGTCCAACGGTGTTAGCCAAGCGCAAAGTCGTACGCCCAAATTATGTGGGGTGGCTTGGTAAAAGTTGGAACATGAAAGCAGGTCGATTGTACCTAAGACTGTAGATTGCATATCCACTGGATCTGCAAATAACAGTAGTGCTGATCGCCTCTTGGCGTAAAAGAATACTGAATTCTTTGAAGATAGCTTTCCTTGAAAAAGGAAAAAGGAGTAATTGCTCAAGGTTAACAAGAACCCGCGAGGACCTGACTGTCCGAAACTAGACATTCCGTATCTACAGGACTCGAAAGTTGCTGGCTATCCGGAACATAATATTCCAGATCTGCAGAACTCAGGGATTCTAGATGTAGAACCGAGAAGGAGCAAAATGGGGACAAAGACTTGTTCCATACCTTCTAGCTTGTATGGTTGAGAACGAACCATGGACAATTAACAAAGAATTGTCATCTCCAAAAGCACTACTTTGGAAAGATGCTAAAGAAAGAAATAGATTCTATCATATAGAACCATACTTGCGTAATGGTTGATCTTCCTCCGGGAAAAGAACCTTTGGGTTGTAAAATGTGCTCCCCTGTGAGTAGCTTCACATCCAGGGCCATTGTAGTCTTACATGGCATGGATGTTGAAACAGCCTTTCCAACCGAAGAGTTGGAAGAAGAGGATCAGAATTGGTTTGCTGAACTGTTGGGCTTCTTCCTGAACTTTCATTTTGGTCCCTAAAATGTTTACATTTTGGTCCTGAAAGTTTCAGATAAAATAGAAATAATGAATCTGACCACAGAAATATTGACTCTGAAATTAGAAAGCCAACAGTTGGAGAATCAACAGTCTGAAAGTAAAAGTCATATTGAAACAAAGTCTCGATATGAAAGATATGGGTATCACAGATGACATCTTAGGAATTGGATTTCTAAGACATCTAACGGACTGGTCGATAGTTGACAGTCTCGTTGAAGCCACCAATGGATATGAATCATAGAACTGATTGGAATCATGGTGCACCCATAGACAAGGAGCGATATGCACAGGTCATGTGTAGTTCAATGTATTGTACACACTACAACCGACCTGGTATCGTCCTACGAACAGATCAGTTGAACTAAGGTTCACTGATGATCTTAATACATGATCAATAGAAGGCTTTAAGTCGGATATGACGATATCTGAGTTATTCGCTTATCTACGGATTATAGTATTCTGGATGTCCAGTGGTTCTGGGAGAACACAGTGATGCAAACTGGACATCAGATCTGAAAAACACCAAAGCCACAAGCAAATGTGTATGGTGGGTCTTGGAAAATCCTCTAAGCAAACTTGCATCGGCCGATTCATGATGGAATCGGAGTTTATCGCTTTATACAAAGCATGAAAGAAGTTGAGTAACTTCACGGCTCCTTAGAGGACGTCCCTTATTGGGAGAAATCCGTGTCTTCAGCAGTTATACAATGTGGCTAGCCGGTCGGCTTCAGGAAGGACACGGATGACGGCGTCTGGACATATCTTTCAGGATCTGTCGGAGACATAAGACCGTATGGCAGTTGATCATCACGGGTGTCACATCCTTGTGTACTAACTAAGGGACTACCCAGAGATCAAGTGTTCTGCATGTCGAGGGGAATTGGCTTAAAACCCAAACAATACGAACCTTTGCGGTGGTAACCCAACCATACTGATTGGAGATCCCAAGAATTTGGTTCAATGGGAAAACTAAGCGGCAAAAGGTTCAGTTGAGCGCTTCGGTGGAAGCAAGAGCACTTCGGATGATGATTTCTGTAAGGAAACATGAATCCAAAGTTATTCACGCGATAGACATTAAACTGCTACCTGCATGGTGGGTAAAGGTTAAGCTTCCAAAACCTTTTAAAAGATTCTTAAATGGTTGAGGTTAAGGTTAGGGAAACTTTTAATGATTCCTAACACTTGAGAAGTGGGGTATAGCAGGATACCTTGTAGGAGATCACCTATTTAAGTGCGAGGATGACCGCCTCAAATGAACGCACTTAAGAATCCAAGTGTGTCCATGGCCACAACGGACAGAAACGTAAGAAGAAAAATAAATAAGAAGAGTTATTGTGTTGATATCATTGTCTTGGCTTACACTAAACACTGACGGTTCAAGACATCACGTTCACCGCGCAGTAAGTAAGTCCGATGGTATTCAACTAGGGAAGGTTCAAAGCGAAAGCTACCTCTCCTGATGCAATATCTTTTCGCTGAAAGATTGCTGAAATGTAGGCACTTTGTGTGTGCGCCACAATCTCTCTTTCATAGAGGGGATTGTTGGAAATTTGCCTTTGGCGGGGGAGATGCGTCCACCCATCTTTGATGAATTAAACACTAGTGTTTCGCATATTGGAGACCTTGTCTCTTCGCACATGCATGATCTACGAAGTGAGTAGATGACCGTAGGGCCAAGAATCGTCAAATTTCGTTGAGAAATGAAAGAGATATTGGTCTACGAAGTAAGGTGTTTGAGGCATGGAAATGTGGTGTGGGACAAATCTACCACATCGGTGGGAATAAGAAGAATTACTCTCTATATAAGTCTCTAATGTGGTAAAGGGTTTGGATCCCCAAGGGGTATCCCATGTGTTTAAAGGAGGGAAGACCTAGATGTGCTTGGGTTCAAGGCTAAGCCCACACGCGCGCGGCCGCCGCCCGCCCGTCCCGTCCGGTCCTGGCCCTGCCTCGCTCGTCACGGTCGTGGGTCAATGGGCTTCTGATATTATCTTTTTGGACCAGAAAACTCTGCCAGATGTACAGTTTGATCCCTAAAGTTTCATATGTACAGTTTGGACCAGAATTCTTTCATATGTACAGTTTCCCTAAAGTTTTAATATTTACAGTTTGGTCCCCAAAGTTTTTGGGAAGGTGACGGAAGGCAGAAAGCCTACCGTTGGGACTGTTTTTTGAGGCATTAATCAGCCATTACTTGGCTGATTAACTCCTCCATTAACAGCCCATTACTTGGGCAGTTGGGCAACCTTTCAATGGACATTAACAGCCATTACTTGGCTGTTTTAATGCACTTCTAATGTCCATTAACATCCATGTTTTGGCAGTTAGACAGCCCCTTCTCCTTGCTATATATTGAGCTTCATTTGGCTCAATTCAGTGGCCAGAAAACAGACGGAAAAGACACACAAAAACTGACTGAAAAACAGTCACGAAAACTGCTCAAAACAGTGAGCAAACTGTGACGAAAAACAGTGACCAAACACCCTTATATACACAAGATATACACTACAGAGACACACTATATACACAGAGACAAAAGAGAAGAGTAGACAGAAACTCTTCCTTCCTTTTCCATATCTTCAGCAAGTCGAGTCATATTTGTTTTCTTCGACAGGCTCAACCTATTGGCTTTGTAGTGTTGAGATTAAAGTGTTGTTTTATCTTGGGAGACTATTGCCCGCTAACGTAAAAGCATATATACGGGGCAATCTTGTCTTAAGGATAGCGGGCTATCCTCGACTCAACACACAATGTTGTAACCATCCAGATTTAGTTATTTCTTGATCTCTGGTTATCAAGATTCAAGACACAACAAACTTGCGGCAGTTCTCAACATTGGCTTTGCAAGGTGATCAAGATTCAAGACACAACACACATGCGGCAGTTTTGAAGATTGACCATTTATTTATCCTTTCGAACATTTGTAATAGTTATTACTTTCCGTACTGCTCTATAAAGTACCATAGAAATACCAACAAGAGAAATATTTTACCTTGGTGGGTGCTATATTTTTTCCAAATATTCCTCCATAAAACTGAGTTGCCCTCAGTACCACCCATAATACCTCTCTTGGATGCCGTGTTGATAGAGAAAAAATTATCATTGTTGTGTCTCCATCTGATGGTGTCAGTCCCATCAACTATATCAGTGAAGGCCTCAATGTCCATCAATAACTTGGCCACCCTTTCCACCTCCCAATCATTTAAGTTTCTTCTAATGTTTAGATTCCATCCTTGAGGAGACCAATTTTCAAACTTAAAGTAGGATTTTTTGAACTCCCAGGTTCTACAAGTCAACATGATAGGATTGTGATCTGAAAACATTTTTAGCATTGAGGATTGTCTCATTGTAAAGACGCTAACAACTTTTGCTTATGCTCTAGGTGAGCCCTTTTGTTTCTCTTATAATTCTGCATCTACTTGATCCCTTTCTATGAAACACACCATATCAAATATCGTAACCCAAAAATCGAAGTGCATAAAATTTTGGTTTCCATATGGTAATTTAGTATTAACCAAATCATGCACATCCCTAGGCTGGACAGGTAGTAAAAGTACATGTCATGATCCAATTTGTCCCAAATATGTTCGGGTCAATTTGACTTGAGAGACAATATGGCTGAGTATGGATCATAAGATAACCGAATCCTGTCTAATTCAATACCTCTTTTTCAACAATACAATGGGGTTAGAGAAAAATTATCTCTATTTATTTAACTCTTTTCTTGTTATGATTCAGTAAAAGAATTGAGAAACAATTTGTTAAAAACATAGAGTTAAGAATCAACCCATATTGGTTCCATCTCAGCCAATTTTTGTATGAATCAACTTGGGTTTAATCAGTTCAACCCATTTTTATATGTCACTTGTCCAAGTCTGACACGTGGGACATGGTACCTAAATTTGGACAAATATTGATCTACTAAAAACTAACTGTAGCTATTTTTTTGTTACCTCTTTAAAAATAAATCAGCTCAAGACAACTCTTTTTTTGGGTAATGGTGGTGCAGGACTAACTTGCACGTCCCTAGGCTATTCCAACACCTACATCCTCCCATCAGTAAAAGTACGTGATGACTCTTTGTCCACCAAAGCTTTAGACAGATGAAAAGAAATAGCTGAACCTTTTTTACTTCTATTAAAATTCCAATTCTAATCCCTATCGTCTTTGTTCCTACTTTATTGATTGTTAAACTACACCGCAAAGTAAAATCAAATGACGATTACCGTAGGGCAACTTTTTTTAATTAAACAAATAGGTAACTCTGGATAAACGTTGATTCTAAAACAGTCTTATGTCAAAGGACCGTCTTAAAGGACTCAAACACTATTACTAGTTGTAAAGTAGTTCTAATGTTTTTGTCACATGCATATTTTCTTTTTTAGTGCAAATTGGTTTTTCCCCTTTTCATTACCAGGAAGGAAAATTGTTAGACAGATAGGACTGCTTAATTGGTATAGCAACAAGTTAGAAACTTAGAATATAGTAATTCCTTCGTGAACCAAATGCAAATTAATGACATGGAACAATAGTAAACATGTGACAAAGCTTCACCGGAAACCAATAAAACTAGTATCTACTGTGACTTCTTTTTAAATTAGGAACTACTCGAAGTGTTTACTTCCTAGTCCGTCTCAATGAAATGGCCAATTTACTACTTGGAAACTAAATAAACTCCATCATGCAGCACGAATTATTATACGTTATTTACTTATTCTTTATATTTTTCCAACGCATATATGATTTGGAAACTATTTAAATTTCTAAATCTGAAAAAATTATTTCCTAAAGACTAAACATTTATGCCTGAATTTAGAGAAGAAGTTTATAAGTTTGACTCTATCAAGTATGTTGCACCATGATCTTAATTAATAATATAAAAATATTTTCACCCTATTTCTGTTATCTTCATAATGATAACTCAATAAGTAGTTTGACAGTACTTTTTAAGTTTATACTTTAATTAGATCCAGAAGTATATATTACACGCACTATTGTTAGGATACAAACTAACTTAAACTTAATTAATTAGTGTAATACATATAATTTTAAAATTGTTAAATCAATGTATATTGAAAGAAATAATCCCCTTGATTATTTTCATTACTTGAAAGGCTATATATACAAGTTACAAAATAGGAGAATCCTATTCCTAAAATCTTATTCTATACATTTATGGTAATACGCTAATTATGGTAATACACTACTAATTATATTACAACATTACCTAAAATACGATACCAAATATTTATCATAAATTATATTGTGTGTATATTGTATATTTAACACACCCCCGCAGTCATAACAGGCGATCTTCGAACGCTGAGACTGTCCCTAAAATCTTCAAAAAGGACCGAGGGAAGACCCTTTGTAAAGATGTCTGCAATCTGATATCTTGACGGGACATGGCATACGCGAACGTGACCCCGAGCAACCTTTTCACGGACAAAGTGAATGTCCATTTCGATATGTTTAGTGCGTTGGTGCTGAACCGGATTACCTGAAAGGTAGATGGCACTAATATTATCGCAATATACTAAGGTTACCTTCTGAATGGGACAATGCAGCTCCAAAATCCAATTACGTAACCAACATGATTATGAGACCACATTAGCTACCCCCCGATATTAAGCCTCGATACTTGAGCGGGATAGAGTTGCCTGACACTTCACAGACCAGGAGACCAAGTTGTTGCCAAGGAACATACAATATCTAGACGTCGACCGTCTGGTGTCTGGACAACCACCCAAATCAGCATCTGTGTATGAGCTAAATGTGGATGTCGAGGAAGGATATAAATGCAAACCATAGTCCAGTGTACCATGAATATACCGAATGATGCGTTTGATTGCATTCATGTGCTCAATTCTGGGATCATGCATGAATAAATACACCTGCTGGATGGCATACATAATATCCGGTCTTGTAAAAGTAAGATATTGAAGGGCCACTGCAAGACTGCGATAGCGGGTCGGATCCTCGTATGGTGCGCCGACCGTGACACTAAGCTTGGGCTTTGTATCAACTGGAGTGGAAGTGGACTTACAAGATGACATCCCAGCCTTTTCGATGATCTCAGCTGCATACTTTCTTTGAGACAAAAACAAACCATCTGAATGACGCTTGACGACAATCCCCAAAAAATAACTCAAGGGCCCTAAGTCTTTCATAGAAAACTTAGAGCTGAGCATAGTCTTGATAGACTGGTGTAAGGCATCGGAAGAGGCCATCAAAATGATATCATCCACATATAACAGAGTATAGGCCAAGGATGAACCACGATGGTAGATGAACAAGGAATTATCTGACCTGCTGTGAGTGAACCCAATTGTCGAAACATAGTCAGCAAACCTCGTATACCAGGCCCGTGGAGACTGCTTAAGCCCATATAAGGACTTCTTCAACAAACATACATGATGAGGATGGTGGGGATCCCTGAATCCTATGGGCTGATGCATATAGACTATTTTCTTGAGATCTCCATGTAGGAAAGCATTCTTGACATCCAATTGATGAATAAGCCATGCCTTTGAAAGAGCCAAGCTAAGCACAATGCGAATGGTAGCCGGTTTGACCACCAGACTGAACGTCTCCCCACAATCTATACCAACCTGCTGAGTCTTACCATCACCCACAAGCCGCGCCTTATGTCAAGAAAATGAACCATCTGAATTCTCCTTATGAGCAAAAATCCACATAGACATGATAACATTAATACCAGATGGATGGGGCACCAACTCCCACGTCTTATTATCAATAAGAGCATTATATTCATCAGTCATAGCAATTTTCCAATTCGGGTCATTTAAGGCAGACACAGGATTACGGGGCAAGGGGGATTTAGAGACATTAGAATGTAAATTAAAATGTCTTTTAGGTGTAAAAATACCCCGCTGACTACGAGTGACCGATCTATGACTCGAGGAAGAATTGAGTAAATTTTGGGAATTTGCTGGGCTCGGGACGGACTGGCCAGCAGGCAGTGGGCCTGCTGGCATAAATCGGTAAATTGGGCGATGCTTGGATCAGTTCGAGGTGGGCTGATCGCCCAATCGGCTGAGGCGATGGATCGAAATTGCAATGGAACAGTGGGGTCAGCGGGTAGTGGGCCCTCTGGAGGATTTTGGGTGCGGAATATGTCCGAAAAATGGTGAGTAATATACCGGGATATACCATCATTCAAAACATTATACGAACTAGGCTCGGGAGTATGAACTTTAGTAAATGGAAATTGGGTTTCATAAAAAATTACATGGCGATTAATTATGATTTTCTTAGAGGATAAATCAAAGCATTTATAACCACGATGATTAGACGGATAACCCAAAAACACACACAGAGTAGACCTGGCCTGAAGTTTGTTAATTGTGGTGGATGGGAATAACGGGTAACATAAGCACCCAAAAACCCGAAGATGAGAATAAGACGTATTTTTATTATATAAAATTTGGAGGGGGGAAGAATATGTCAGACCTTTGGAAGGAATTATGTTAAGGAGATATGTCGCCATTTGAAGAGCATGATGCCAAAAATATGGGGGTACGGAAGCATGAATTAAGAGAGTGCGGACAATGTTATTTATGGAATGAATTTTGCGTTCGGCTTTCCCATTTTGTGAAGATGTATGAGGACATATACCAATTCGGGTCCGATTGACTCAAACCCAGTGTGTGCATCGCGGACTCGATATCTGTCTGAGTGGGGCCTGCTGCGTGGTGAGCTTGCGGAGGACGGGGCCCAAGAATTCCAGAACTGGGCTATCCTGGGCCGTAACTGCTGGAATTACTGGGCCAGTGGGCAGTGGGCCGTGACTGCTGATTGTTGGGCCTGAAAGTGGACTGTCCAGCCCACTGGCTGCCTGATCCAGTGACTGGAAAATAGGGGCTGCTGGCCCACGGCCCATTGCCCCAGCCCCACTGCCATGGGCCCCACTGCTGGGACCAGTAGGGAGGAGGCCCACCGTTGACTGGACGGGGCCCACTATCGGCCTGCTGACCACCGGAACCACCACCGGAACTGCCGTATTTTCCCCCTCGATTTTTGTTATTATTCTTACGATTATTTTTGCCGCCACCATGAGTACGGTTTTGGCTCGAATTATCAACAAAACCTAAAGAATTTGTGGAGGACGTCATTAGGACGACGGGGTTTGCTCCCGTAGCCGTCTTTTTATCCAAATCGACTTCTTCCAAAGTAAGCATGGAGCGGGCTTGATAAAAAGCGAGAAGTGGGTTGCTTTGACGAAGGAGAGTCCCAACGCCATTATAGGCCTCAGAAAGACTGGCAACCAATTGTAGAACCAGCTGATTATTTGTTACAGGTGCGCCAACATTACGGAGTTGGTATGCCAACTCCTTGAGTTTCTTGCAATATGCAGATACATTTGGAAATTCTTCCATGCGAACTAGAGAGAATTCCTGCTCGAGTGTGACAACACGTGAATGTTGGTTATCTTGGAATATGTCACGCAATCTATTCCAGGTAGTCATAGCCGTGGTATCTGGCTCAATAATCGTCTGTAAGAGGTCAACCAAAATAGTGGAATAGATCCACTGGAGAACGGTAGCATTAAGAGTAATCCATAACTGAGGATCCTCCACGGGAATAAGTGTGGAGGGAGGAATTATGTGATGGATAACTTGATGGGAGATAGCGTGAATTTTAAACAATTCTGCCCACGTCGCATATTGGACGTTTTCCATCTCAAGCAAAATAGGGATACTGGTCTTGACGTTAGAAACCATGAGGGCAGGATGAAAATTGTTCTTAGACATATTGAAAGAATAAAGAAGGAGGGGAAATTTGGGAATAGTAAGAGAGATTTTGAGAGCGGAAGACGAATTTTGGAAAAAAACCCGAGGGGGGGGGGGTTTCGGCCGAGAAGGACACAAAATTTGGGAGAGGAAATTTTTTGGTTAGACCTAGTCTCTTGATATCATGAAAGAAATAACCCCCTTGATTATTTTCATTACTTGAAAGGCTATATATACAAGTTACAAAATAGGAGAATCCTATTCCTAAAACCTTATTCTATACATTTATGGTAATACACTAATTATGGTAATACACTACTAATTATATTACAACATTACCTAAACGAGGATACTAAATATTTATCATAAATTATATTACCTAAACCTGTAAAACCGAGAGCCACTTTATGGAGCAAAATCCAAGACAATATACATGTATATTATGTGTATATTGTATATTTAACATATATATTTCCTGTTTATGTACAATACAGTTTTACGGCTACAGTGAGCAATTATTAGTGTAATGAAGTTGAACATCTATTTCAATTTTGATAGTACTTTTTAAATATTTCTGTTATCTTCGTAACAATGAGTAGATTGATCATCACAGCCAAAAAAAACTTACATAAGCTACAACATGTTTTGGGTTTGTTCCTTTTCTGAGGATCATAGAAACAACGTGCTCTATTTAACAATAGACATCGCAAGAAGTACGTGGTTTTACACTTAACATGTCTTTTCATCCATACTCGAAAATCAATCAAAGAAAGTACGAGAATTTCAATTCATTTCCAAGGTCATTGTGCTATAAATTATATGATATTAACTTTGTTCTTTTCTTTTATAAACTTTGCTTCCTTTTTAATTTTTTTCTTTATTAAAAACAAGACTCTAGACCTTAATTTATTATTTATGGTTAACTTAATTAAGTTGGGTGTATACACCCAGTGCGGATAGTATGGTACAGTCTGAAACCTAAATGACCCCAAAAAAACACAACCACAACACCCCAACAAGAAAAAACAACAAAAGTACCTTTGAACTCAAGAATTTCTGGCGTTAAATGGATTTAATCGTAGAGACACGGTTAAGTCCTTTAACGCAAGAAATTTCTGAGTTAAAGGTGGTATTTTGAATTTTTCCACTCTTAGTCTTCCTTGATCATCTATGTTTTCACTCTTTTTCATACTTTGGCCAAAGATTAGTCATGTCTCAAGATTCCGGAACATTAATGTTTTATATAAAACCCGTTTTATTTTTTTGTGCAAACAATAACGTAGGCCAAAATATAGGTATTCAACAATTTATATTAAGGAACTGAGAATCATATTGTAATGCATAACACTATAATATTGAATATTACTATGCTGAGACATGTATTCACGAACTAATTATGGAGCTTAAATCATTAGTTATTCGTGAGCATACTGAGTTTTCATGACTGGTACTCATGGAATATCAAACACGAGTCTATACGGATTACATAATGAGTTCACGACATTCGGAACTACAATCATGAACAAATTATGAAACTATATCGTTTAGAGAAAGGGTGTTCTACACCTCTTCATAAACATAAAAGAATGTGGCGTGGAGAGAATCATTAACATTTCCACATGTAGAGAGTTAGCCTTACATACCTCAATTCCGTCCGTTAAGCGTAATACAACGTCACTCCTTTCGACCTTAATTTATGGCAATACATGTAAAAGGGAATCACCATTAGTAAAAATACTCACATTTTGGTCATCTAGGCATTTTATCAAACACCTTGTGGGCATGAAGCCCCACAACCTTCATTAATGGTGTTTCTTTACCCAATTACCCATCCTCTTGATTTTAGGTGATTTTACGATCTCAATTAGATATAATTAACATCATTCTTCATCACCCCTATGATTATAACAACCCTAAGTCAACAATCCAAACCATACAATAGTTCATACATTTTTTCTATCAAACCCATCAACTTGTAGTCTAAATGTTAGAGTCTAATCACAAATACACAACTATAATCGATTAGAGGGCGACATAATTACCTTTTTTATGTTCTATCTTCATGGACTCGGATTCTAGGGTTTTCTCGCCCAACACGTTGTCCCAATTGATTTTTTTTATGGATTTGAAGGGTTCAATCATGTTAAGGAATGCGCGTAACTTCTTGTACCGACCTTCGTTCGGACTAGTCCTTATATGGATGGAAAGGTATTTCAACGTACTACAACTTTCATTAAGGAAGCATTTTTAAAATTCTCATCTGATCAAGGGTTATGGTTGCTTGAGGTAAGCTCCTCAACAACTTTCTCAAAAGCATTCTAACTTCTAATTTCTGTTAAATTCTCAAAGTACAAGTCAAACATTATCCAGAAGATCCAAGGTGTTACACTATCTTTCCCTTGGGATTATTCATCCTCGAATGATGGTCTTGGTAATCGCTATAGCTACCTCTGGGTCATACACGTTACTAACGAAAAAACTGAACACTGAACTTTCATGAATACATGAATACTGAACTGAATAAATGCTACACTAAATAGATAATGAACTAAATATGTACTTAATTAAATGACTATTGAACTGATTGAATACTGGATGTTTATTCGTAAAATAGTACAGTTAGATTTATACATGTGGTACACGTAGGTCTCGATTGACTGATTTGACAAAAAGTATACGATAATTTATAATGCAAATAAGTAATAATAAGACTATGTTAAGAGATAATTAGCCTGAGACTATCATAAGCTTCTTGTTATGGCTTCCAAACAAAGTATTCTTCCAGTATAAAAGCATAAATATTGATGCAAAGAGTGATCCAAAAGTATATTGTAATAACTTGCATATGATGATTTTTACAATGGGATAATGTGTCATATTTATGTTTGAGCTCACGGGTACACATCCCACGATATATGCCCTTATTAATATAAGAGAATGAATGATGTAATAATTGGACAATTAGTGTCTTCATAAGTGTCATTGACGCTCCATTAGAAGGTGTGGAATCGGACTAGTTGCGGCCGCCCGTTGGAATTCGAACTGTTCACCTGACCTTCCCAATTCCCAATACCTCAACCTTCCAATGCCTCTGGTGCCATTCCTGCTCCACCGATATCACCAGAAGATGATATGGATCTGACTCATAATCACCTGCCACGTGTGATGACATAATTCTTCCAGCTGTATTATACATATTTTGCCCTATACAGATAGTCTCCGCAAAATTTGGGCGTGTCTTTTGTGCGCCCGGGAAGTGGATTTTATCACTAGACTAACCAAAACCCTGTACTTTGGTAGAAAAACTGAAACACAATGATTACAAAAATGTCAAACGTCATATCCCTTTAATACTTCTGAAACGGTGACAACTGTCCAAGTGACGTGAATTCAATGCAATGATGATATATGTCTCTTCACTTTCCAAATGTTACCTTTTCATCCCATAAATATGAGTCCAAAATCCTTCATAGAGGCACATACAGAGTATCATTCAAAAACCAAAAAATAAAAGGTCAATGGAAATTAATTGCACATACAGAGTATCATTCAAAAACCAAAAAATAAAAAGATGTGAAAGGAAAGTGCAATGTATCAAAGTTCTATTTTAAGAACTATACTGAATGCCTCTGTCGCATACTTGCTTTGGTGGATCTTATTCCTAAGCTGACATATGTTCATTCTTTTGTTACGTCAAACTGCACATGCATATTTTCCCAAACGGGGAAATATGTCAAATATAATCTTAGTTGTAAGGATTTTACTAAAGGTAATGCACTTTTTTATTTGCTAGTAATGGTAATCTCTCACTAGCCATTGACATAATCACTAAGGCAATTGGAGTCAACGATAGATATCACAGGTGTAGGTTGAACATCCTTACCTCATATTGGGCAAGCAGGTACCGCACATGTGCTATAGAAGCACCTATTAAAAGAACCACAGTGAACATCATACTAGCGATTCATCGTATTGGGCTAGTGTTTATAAGTCCAATTGTATGATCACGGTTTAGAAAACATGAAAAGTTAGGCTGGTTAAAGAATAATTGTGAAACGATTAAGCTCTTACTGCATATAGTCCAGATAATACTCTTATCAAGGTAGCATGACTCACAAATATATCAGTCTAAGCGACAACTTACCAATTTATCATTCTGGAGCAGCATCATGTTCCTTAAACATGTATATTAAAATAGTTACAACATGACACCTTGATTGAATCAACCTAAAGTTGGTTATATAATACGCTTCATTTTATAGTAGTATAGTAACTTTGAAGTTCATCGCTAAGCCATAACTCCTTTGGACCTTGGTTAGAAGGACCTACATTAAATGATTATTGACCACTCGCATACGAGTAAATTTTGAAATATTTATCCTTGAATGGAAAATACTTGAGAAAAATGTAGTACTTCATCAAGTTTAAGGACAATGGCATTTGGACACTTTATGATGGTTGAGCTTCATTATCTGCGCTTGTTTGGAAGAGAGATCAACTACATGACAAGATATGAAGGACAAATTTTGTGACAGGAGTTTTTCGTTGGATCGTTTCTGGCTTAACGACATAAAAGTCAGGTCCCAAGTTTAGAAGTCTAGTTAGGTAGCTATTTTTGACATCGTGGAATTAGTCGAGGTGTGCACCAGCTAGCCAAGACACCACGGCTAAAAAAAAGTGTGAAGAAGTCTTCGGTAGTTCTTAAACCATTTTTGTTGCTCTTGGGACATCATGATACTGTGTGAAGGGCCTTAAAAGGTCAAGCTTCCCATTTAGGTGGATCCTTCTCTTTTCTATTTGCTAATAAGGTCTTGCTGGTTCTTACTACTGACTTATAGGCAGTTAAGTAATAATATAGATGGTATCAGTGTGCTTTTATTTTATGGGTAAAATCTAGATACACAATACCATATATAAATGGTCATGGTACGCTTTGACCTGTGCACTAAAATAGTATTGCATCCATTTTCCACTAATAGCAAAAGCAATAACAACTTCTTGAAGAGATTCTTCTCCACGTTATCAAAAGAAGAGCTTTTTCTCCCAAATCTCTATTTGATTCAGAAAATAGCAACAAGCATTGAATAATTAGGGAGAAATCAATTACTATCATTGAATACTCCTTTAATACCTTTGGAAATGTTTGTATCAGACGTTATTCAACACAATACACTTAGGGGGTACTCATGGATAAAGCTGGTGTTACAAGAGCATCAAAGGCTCACTCAGTATTATCAAGAAGAGTATTATCATAAGTAACATATTAATCAAGGATAATAGGTTATCCTTCTCTCTTTGCACTACTTTAAAAAAAAAAAGGGCAGCCCCTCCCGCTATGCGCGGGATTCAAGGAAGGGCCAGACCACAAGGGTCAATATAGTAACTAACTAGGTAGCAGCTTTCTCAAAATATCTTCATTAATTGGACGGAGAGTTTGATGCCTTCAGGAGCAGTCGTTTGAAGAGCCTGCTAGCAAGATCATATGCTATTAGTTTACTACTAAAATAGAGGAATGTTTAATTTGTCCTGGAGGGACTGATAGCTAATAAGTAGATCAGCAAAACCTAGTTAATGTTTTCATTTATCAGCAAAAACTGAACATTCTTAATCTGATTATATTTGCATCTTTCAACAATACAATTCCTCTTTTCAATTCGAAAATTTCCAAGTGATAGAGGTATATATATCAGGATTAATTTAGTATTCCTGATCGAACCTCATTTTAGTATATAAAGATATTCTCTTTAAGCTGGAGAATGAAATGGAACCTAGAAATACTATTTTAATATTTATGGTAGACATATACAATAAGCCAAAATAAAAGGGATTCATAATTTGCTACATATTAAAAGTTAGCCAGTCCTCTTCAATATATGCGTAGTTATCCTTCTAATGTATTGTTTATGCTAAAATCATTTGCATATTATCATAATGTTCAAACATCCAATATTATCAATGCAAAAGACAAAAACTAATATAAATTAAATACAAAATATTTAGAGCTAAATTAAAAACAAACCTGCATCAGAAAGTTTTGGTGAAGCGGGAAAAGCATTTGCATGGCCATGAATATTTGGTTCCATTTGCGTAGGTCCTCCCAAGTTTATTCCATCTTCCTGAAAAGAATGAAAACTTGTCAATTCTGTTCAAGTAATTATTTATTAAAAAGCTTGCAAATGTGGGGGGAAATGTAAACATACTCTTGCATTCCACTCCGGAGGAATAATTGGTATTTGGTAGCTGAAGGACATGAACATACAACATACAGAATTAGAAGATTCTAATACACAAATTCAACAATCAAAGTAATGGTTTTAGTTATTAGACTATAGAAAATGCCTTAATAGCCAAGTTTTGCAAGAAATTCTTGATATATCATATATCAGAAGGTCATAATAGCAATACAGACATAATAAGAACGTGATTTGTCCAATCTTCTTTTGTTGCATTAGCAACTTAAGACAATGCTATCAGAACAATTAAGGAGAACAAAATCCACATCGCGCCTAGTACACAACCTTTATCCTCGTTTGAAGTGACTCGGCAGACATTGGAAAATAGATCAAAATGTGGCAAAAATGATCAGTTTAGCAATAAACATAACATGCTATTACCCAACATTGCTTGCAAATCGAAGCATGTCATCCATTTCATTCATCTGTAAGCTTGATGGCATGTCTCTTGACAGCAAATCTGAAATACTAGCGTCCGTAAGATCAGGACCGCTTTCCATCAAAGGAGAGGAAGCCATCAGATGAGGTGACGACATCACGGGCATCACATTAGATATGTTTACTCCAGTATGATCAGAAGCATAGGATTGGTTTGCAGGACCACTATTAGCCACAACGTTTTCCAGAGTCTGTGTCACCTGAGAATTTAGAAATCAAGCATTTAGTTCACAATTATTTCATATCAGTTAAACATAAACAAGGCACAAAAAAGGTCCATGGGTAACACCTTATCAAAGGATTCGGCAGCAAATACAGGAAAGTCAGGAAACCTAGAGGTGTGTGCTTCATAAAATTTACCCCACCACGCTTGAAGAAATGCTTCATGAGGAGAATCGATAGCTAAAAGGAACCACAAAATAAAAAATCATTACTTCAAAGCTTGATATCATATTATCACATCACTTCAACTCCATTAAATATATCTCTCTAAAGTCTAAAATAGTAAAGGGCGGTTAATACAGTAAATCCAACATTAGGTAACTAAAATGTACCACATCAATCAAAGAGAATGACCTCAACCTATTAACAAAATTTTCAAGAACATAATCAGCAATCCACTATATGGTCATATGTAAGAATTCCCAAACTAATTAAGCATAAAAACATTACGACCCTTTCAAGTAAACAACAACCATTACCAAAAAACAAATCTTAATTCATAAGAGGATCAACTTTTAGCAACTGATTAAAAGAATAAAATTCATTAAAAGGAGTTACTTACCAACGGGATTTCGATTAGCATGAATTTCGCGGGGGAATGCCTCATGAATCTGATGGAAACCTCTTTTAGACATGTAATCGATAATGGCAAATTCAAGTCTGAAAAAACACATAACAGAAAAGCATGATTAAAGACAGTCGAACAAAGGGGGAAAATCACATACAACCAAAGTCAAAAGAAAAATAGATAAACACATATTATCAATAATTAAAAATGTAAGAATAAAATAAAGCTGAGGCATAGTAGCTTTTTCTATAAAATAATTAGCGATCTAACACGTAAACACTTACAAGCGTTGAGATTCCGAACTGGCCATGATAACCAAAGCAAAGCCTTAATTAACCACGGAAAAGAGAAGGTATAGAAGATTGACCAAGAACAACTGGGAAGAATGAAGAAAGAGTCTAAAGAATTGAAATCTCACTTATATTACACAAAGAGAGAGACGAAAAGAGGGTTGAATTGAGAGAGTAGAATTGAGAACGAGGCGGTGCAAATGAAAGATGGAAGCTTTGTAAAGGAAGGAAGTATAGTAAGTGACAGTACCATGCAAAAGTGAAAAAAAATAAAAAGAATAATATATATATATATATATATATATATATATATATATATATATATATATATATATATATTGGATTTAAAGGGTGAAGATAAGAGAGGAATCTTGTTCTCCTTTTTCATTTTATTTAACCCTTAATTTCTTTTCTTTTTTAATGTTTACCCATTTTCTTTCTTTTCGTTATTTCTGGTGAAAAGTCTTTATTTTTTGTAATGTTGTCTCTGGGGTGGGAGGTACAAATAATTTTTGTTAACCAAACCATGGAATCACAGAAAATACCATTTTGGTTTTTAAGCTAATCTAATAGACTTTTTAACAATTGGACAATCACTCGTTAATTTTCTGCAAATACCATTTCGATTTCTAAGCAATTTTTGCTGAATTCCATGTAAGATGCTTAAAAGTCATAAATATCTCAACAAGAAACAACCATAATTTTATTTTATTTAGGATATACAAATTAATAATATAAAAAAATATTTACATTATCAGTGTATTTTAACTTTCTATGGAGTATTTACCAACGTTTTTAGTCTACCAACCTACTTATTATTAAAAAAATTATATTAAAAAAGAAAGAAAAACGAGTTACCAATCAGCTAAAAAAAACTGTAAGGGTATTGAATAAATTTGAAATACTTGAGATTATGTGATCTAATTTAGATTTCCATATGATTGTTGCTAACTGCTTACCATAAATTGATTTAGTTGTTGCTATCAACCATTTTATAAGGTCAAACAATCTTATTTTTATACAAGGGAACCCGCAGTCGCTATCCTTGGGGTGCGCATAGGATAAAACCCTGCTCCTATGAAATAGTCTGCAAACCACACAGGAGAGATAACACGCATTAGGCAAGCCCCGTGCAACGATCTCGACCCAGAAGTCAAATCCCCTACTGTCGTAGGCAGGGAGTTCCGAAAATGAGACCTCCATTGTGAAAGTCCCATGTTCAACAAACTGAGCCACCCTTGCGGATAGTCAAACAATCTTTTTTATTTTACCCAACTACTTAATCTTGGGAAAAAAATATTTACCCGAAAATGAGAAGTATTTCAATAAGCTCGGGTCATTGAAATTATGTAACTCTTGTTACCAAAACAAAATGCAACAACAAAACTTGATAAGATGATATAGCCTAGGTAAGAAATTAAATTATTGTTAACTAGATACCAATGTTTATTAAGTTATTATTGGATTTATTGATTCCTAATGGTAATTTAATAATAGTTGTCAAAATGGTCTAGTCAATTTTTTTAAATAACTGTGGTGTCCGGGTCAACTTGCGCACACCTCGACTAATTCCACGGGATACTGTTTTTGTCTCTGCTGGGAATTGAACCTGAGACCTCATGGTGCTCAATCCGTTTCAATGACCACTGTGCCATACCCTTGGGTGCCTAGTCAAATTATAATAACCCAAGACTTCATCAGCACCAGTCATGCATATATGAACTTAGACATATGTGGTAAATTAGTAAGATTATCTATATACTATACAACTTTTAACAAAAATATTTCTGTTGAAGGACCATCAACTATCCAAGACTTTTAATAATTGAAAGCTAGAGTCAAAAGATTAATGAGCAACCTATAATTTTTTTAAAAGATTAACGAAATATATTCGAATTTTCATATTTTTAGATTTATAATAGTAGAAATTTAATGTTAGGAGTGTCAAAAGATAGGCCAAACCGGGGATGTTTATGGTATGGTACGTTTATTAAAATTTCGGTTCGGTAATTTCAATTTTTGGCTTTTCAAAATGATCTACCATTACCTTACCAAATTAGTTTAATGTGGTTCAATATTTAAGTTCGGTTTTGTGTGGTACAGTAAGTCTGTAACCATAGTCTGTTCGACTTTAATTACATACAGTAAAGAATTATGACTTCGACAATCGTATGAACTCTTTCGTGCTTGAAATGAATCAAAATTATCTAGTGTTGGCTAAAAAACAACACATATGCTTGAGTAATTTATATCTTGTATATGAATATATATAATTTAGTATTTAATTTATATTTAGTGGTAAAATAAAAAAGCTTTTAGTTTGAATGATTTTAGGTCTTTTATTAGTTTATATTTAACTTAAGTAAATAATTATCTATACAATAATATAATGTATGGATTTAATATGTAATTAAATATGTCGGCTGATTGGGTTGAATTGAAGGAAATTGGTACTAGGGGTGGTATTATCATTATTTGGGATAAGAGACATTGGAAATGTTCTGACTCTTATCCAGGCAGCTGCTCTATTATTTGATTCCTTGAAAGTCTTCATGAAAGTTTTAGATGGTGTTTTACAGGGGTTTATGGACCCCACTCCAATTTAGAAAGGGAAGAATTTTGGGAGGAACTAGGAGAAATAAGGAGGCTCTGGGGTAATCAATGGGTGATAGGTGGTGATTTCAATATGTGCAGGTTTGAAAATGAAAAATTCAATTGCAGCAGAAGATCCAGGGCCATGGCGAGTTTCTTAGACACAATTTCAGACCTACAACTGATTGACCCACCTCTTCAAGGGGCTCAATATACCTGCTCAAGGGGGGAAGACACCCTCCAAGCTTCCAAAATTGACAGGTTTCTCTTTTCAACAGAATGGAATGAAAGTTTCCAATCCATCAAACAGTTAGCACTTCCAAGGGTTATCTCTGATCATAATAACCATAAAATGGAGATTGGGAAACAACAAGTTCCTATTTTAAATTTGAGAACATGTGGCTGTAGAAAGAGGGTTTCATTGACATGTTAAAGAGGTGGTGGCAAAGCTATACAGTAGGTGGTTCTCCAAATTTTGTCCTTACTCAAAAATAGAGGAATCTAGCAAAAGATATTACCATCTGGAATAAGGAAGTTTATGATAGGGTTGAAGAAATAAGTGGCTGAGATATCAATTTTACAACAAGCTGTTGAGAAATGAACTCCCACCCAAATGGAAAAGCAAAGGCTTATTAATCTAAAGTTGGAAGTTCGGAACTTGGCAAACGCTGAAGCAATTTCTTGAAGGAAAAAGTCCAGATGTTTGTGGCTTAAAGATGGAGACAAGAACACTAAATATTTTCAAGTAATGGCCAACTCTCACAGAAGATATAACAACATAGATAAACTCAATGCGGATTGTGAAATAATTGAAGACAAAGTGCAAATTAAGGAGGAAATACTAAGACATTACTAGAGCCTGTACACAAAAAATGAGATTTGGAGGCCTACTACCAATTTTGGAGATGGGCCCAGCTTATTAGGAGATGATAGAGAAATGCTTGAAAAACCTTTTGATGAGGAAGTCCACTCTATCATTCAGTCTTGTGCTCCTAACAAAGCATAAGGTCTTGACTGCACCAGGTCTTGATGGTTTCACTATGGTTTTGTTTAAAAAAACATGGGATTTTATCAAGCCAAAAGTAATAGGAGCTCTCAACCATTTCTATCATAATTGTCATATGGTTAAATCGTGTAATGCTTCTTTCATTGAACTGATACCGAAAAGGAAATGAGTTGTGGAATTAAAAGATTACATGCCAATAAGCCTAATTGGTAGTATATACAAGATTGTGTCTAAGATTTTGTTCAAAAAGGCTTATGAGGATTATTGTCAAGCTTATTTGAACTCATCAGAATGCTTTCATAAAGCACAGACAAATCACAGATGCAACATTGATAGCAAATAAATTGCTAGATTGGAGGGTCAAAAGAGGTGAACCTGGTGTGATGTGCAAACATGTCATTGAGAAGGCTTTCGACCAGCTTAACTAGTCTAACCTTATTTTGATTCTAAGAAAGATGGGATTTGGAGATAGGTGGATTAGATGGATCATATTTAGTATTTCGACTGTGAAATACTTAGTCATAGTAAATATAGGACTAGAGGAGGTTTTCTCTCCTCAGAAAGGAATAAGACAAGGGGACCCTCTCTCTTCCTTTCTGTTTATTATATCAATGGAGGGTCTGAGAAAAATGTTGGACAATGCCAGAAAAATGCAGTGGATTCAGGGTTTCAGTATGTGTTCCAGTACTGGGTCCTCAATCACAGTTTCACATCTGCTATATGCTAACGATACAATCATTTTCTGTGAGCCTGACTTAACACAAATGTTATAGAGAGTTGGCAAGTATGTTAATGTGCTGAAAAGCATAATGTATTCGTTCAACGATGTCCCAAACATTTAAGAGTTGGCAAGTATCATGGGGTGTACTATTGGAACACTTCCAACCACATACCTACATTTATCTATGAATAAAAATTCAAGAATGCTAAAATCTAGAATGGGATCATAGAGAAGTTCGAAAAAAGACTGGCCTCCGAGCAGATGCAATATCTGTCAATAGGTGGAAGACTAGTTCTTATAAACAACGTGCTTGATAGCATACTAACATACTACATGTCACTTTTCCCCATTCCTAACAAGATCATTTGTCAGCTGGACAAGATTATGAGGGATTTTATATGGAAAGGATATAGAAACTCTCACAGACTCCATCTCGTCAAATGGGACAAAGTTATATAACCAAAGAACAAAGGAGGATTGGGCATCATAGATTTAGCCTCTCACAACAAAAGCATGATCATGAAATGGTTATGGAGGTTTAGTACAAATGACTCTAGCCTCTGGAAAGAAGTTTTTGTTGCTAAGCATGGAAGAAGGGACAAATGGAGCACAAATACTTCCAATTTACCCTATGGTGTTGGTCCCTGTAAATACATTAGCATGCTATGGAGTGAATACGTTATGAAAGTCTGGTTCAAAGTAGGGGATGACTTACATATTAAATTTTGGACGGACAGATGGCTAAGTAACATCCCACTCATGGAAGTTTACCCAAGCTTGTTTCAGATTGCTCAAGAAAAAAACTCCACAATTGCATATAATAGATGTGGGAATAGCTGGAGCGTAATGCTTAGGAGAAATGTGTAAGATTTGGAGATAGGGAGTCTGCTTGAACTACTTGCTAATGTGGAGAAATATAACATGAATAATATGTGTGCTGACACATTGGTATTTGGAAGAAATAATTTTTTCACTGTGAAAGATTGTTATCATCATGAATAACACGTGTGCTGACACATTGGTATTTGGAAGAAATAACTCTTTCTTCTGTAATACCTCTAGAGTAAGTCATGCCATTCTAGCAACTAATAAAGAGAAACATTTTATCTAGGTGGGTGCTATATTTTTCCAAATATTCCTCCATAAAACTTAGTTGCCCTCAATACCACCATAATACCTCTCTTGTATGCCCTGTTGACAAAGAAAAAATTATCATTGTTGTGGCTCCATCTGATGGTGTCAGGCCCATCAACTATATCAGTGAAGGCCTCAATATCCATCAATAGCTTGGCCACCCTTTCCACCTCCCAATCATTTAAGTTTCTCCTAATGTTCAGATTCCATCCTTGAGGAGACCAATTTTCAAACTTAAAGTAGGATTTTTTGAACTCCCAGTTTCCACAAGTCAACATGATAGGATTGTGATCTGAAAACATTTTTGGCATTGAGGATTGTCTCATTGTAAAGACGCTAACAACTTTTGCTTATGCTCTATATGAGCCCTTTTGTTTCTCTTGTAATTCTGCATCTACTTGATCCCTTTCTACGAAACACACCATATCAAATATCGTAACACAAAAATCGAAGTGCATAAAATTTTGGTTTCCATATGGTAATTCAGTATTAACCAAAGCATGCACATCCCTAGGCTGGACAGGTAGTAAAAGTACATGTCATGATCCAATTTGTCCCAAATATGTTCGGGTCAATTTGACTTGAGAGACAATATAGCTGAGTATGGATCATAAGATAACCGAACCCCGTCCAATTCAATACCTCTTTTCAACAATACAATGGGGTTAGAGAAAAATTCTCTCTATTTATTTAACTCTTTTCTTGTTATGATTCAGTAAAAGAATTGAGAAACAATTTGTTCAAAACATAGAGTTAAGAATCAACCCATATCGGTTGCATCTCAGCCAATTTTTGTATGGATCAACTTGGGTTTAATAAGTTCAACCCATTTTTATATGTCACTTGTCCAAGTCTGACACGTGGGACATGGTACCTAAATTTGGACAAATATTGATCTACTAAAACCTAACTGTAGCTGTTCTTTTTTGTTACCTCTTTAAAAATAAATCAGCTCAAGACAACTCTTTTTTTGGGTAATGGTGGTGCAGGACTAACTTGCACGTCCCTCGGCTATTCCAACACCTACATCCTCCCATCAGTAAAAGTACGTGATGACTCTTTGTCCACCAAAGCTTTAGACAGATGAAAATAAATAGCTAAACCTTTTTTACTTCTATTAAAATTCCAATTCTAATCCCTATCGTCTTTGTTCCTACTTTATTGATTGTTAAACTACACCGCAAAGTAAAATCAAATGACGATTACCGTAGGGTGACCTTTTTTAATTAAACAAATAGGTAACTCTGGTAAACGTTGATTCTAAAACAGTCGTATGTCAAATGACCGTCTTAAAGGACTTTGAAGGCAAACAGTTGTTAAATCAATGTATATATTTCCTGTTTATGTACAATACAGTTTTAAGGCTACAATGAGCAATTATTAGTGTAATAAAGTTGAACATCTGTTTCAATTTTGATAGTACTTTTTAAATATTTCTGTTATCTTCGTAACAATGAGTAGATCATAGAAACAATGTGCTCTATTTAACAATAGACATCGCAAGAAGTACGTGTTTTTACACTTAACATGTCTTTTCATCCATACTCGAAAATCAATCAAAGAAAGTACGAGAATTCCAATTCATTTCCAAGGTCATTGTGCTATAAATTATGATATTAACATTGTTCTTTTTTTTTCTTTTATTAACTTTGCTTCCTTTTTAATTTTTTTCTTTATTAAAAACAAGACTGTAGACCTTAATTTATTATTTATGGTTAACTTAATTAAGTTGGGTGTATTCACCCGGTGTGGATAGTATGGTAGAGTCTGAAACCTAGATGACCCAAAAAAAATACAACCACAATACCCCAACAAGAAAAAACAACAAAAGTACCTTTGAACTCAAGAATTTCTGGCGTTAAATGGATTTAATCGTAGAGACACGGTTAAGTCCTTTAACGCAAGAAATTTCTGAGTTAAAGGTGGTATTTTGAATTTTTCCACTCTTAGTCTTCCTTGATCATCTATGTTTTCACTCTTTTTCATATTTTGGCCAAAGATTAGTCATGTCTCAAGATTCTGGAACATTAATATTTTATATAAAACCCGATATATTTTTTTGTATGAACAATAACGTAGGCTTAATACATCAAGCATACCTACATATACATAATTGTGGCCTCGGGCCCAAATATAGGTATTCAACAATTTATTTTAAGGAACTGAGAATCATATTGTAATGCATAACACTATAATATTGAATATTACTATGCTGAGACATGTATTCACGAACTGATTTTGGAGCTTAAATCATTAGTTATTCGTGAGCATACTGAGTTTTCATGACTGGTACTCATGGGATATCAAACACGAGTCTATACGGATTACATACTAAGTTCACATTCGGAACTACAATCATGAACAAATTATGAAACTATACCGTTTAGAGAAAGGGAGTTCTACACCTCTTCATAAACATAAAAGAATGTGGCGTGGAGAGAATCATTAACATTTCCACATGTAGAGAGTTAGCCTTACATACCTCAATTCCGTCCGTTAAGCGTAATACAATGTCACTCTTTTCGACCTTAATTTATGCCAATACATGTAAAAGGGAATCATCATTAGTAAAAATACTCACATTTTGGTCATCTAGGCATTTTATCAAACACCTTGTGGGCATGAAGCCCCACAACCTTCATTAATGGTGTTTCTTTACCCAATTACCCATCCTCTTGATTTTAGGTGATTCTACGATCTCAATTAGATATAATTAACATCATTCTTCATCACCCCTATGATTATAACAACCCCAAGTCAACAATCCAAACCATACAATAGTTCATACATTTTTTCTATCAAACGCATCAACTTGTAGTCTAAATGTTAGAGTCTAATCACAAATACACAACTATAATCGATTAGAGGGCGACAAAATTACCTTTTTGATGTTCTATCTTCATGGACTCGGATTCTAGGGTTTTCTCGCCCAACACGTTGTCCCAATTGATTTTTTTATGGATTTGAAGGGTTCAATCATGTTAAGGAACGCGCGTAACTTCTTGTGCCGACCTTCGTTCGGACTAGTCCTTATATGGATGGAAAGGTATTTCAACGTACTACAACTTTCATTAAGGAAGAATTTTTAAAATTCTCATCTGATCAAGGGTAATGGTTGCTTGAGGTAAGCTCCTCAACAACTTTCTCAAAAGCATTCTAACTTCTAATTTCCGTTAAATTCCCAAAGTACAAGTCAAACATTATCCAGAAGATCCAAGGTGTTACACTATCTTTCCCTTGGGATTATTCATCCTCGAATGATGGTCTTGGTAATCGCTATAGCTAACTCTGGGTGATACACGTTACTAACGAAAAAACTGAACACTGAACTTTCATGAATACATGAATACTGAACTGAATAAATGCTACACTAAATAGTTAATGAACTGAATAGGTACTTAATTAAATGACTATTGAACTGATTGAATACTGGATGTTTATTCGTAAAATAGTACAGTTAGATTTATACACGTGGTACACGTAGGTCTCGATTGACTGATTTGACAAAAAGTATACGATAATTTATAATGCAAATAAGTAATAATAAGACTATGTTAAGAGATAATTAGCCTGAGACTATCATAAGCTTCTTGTTATGGCTTCCAAACAAAGTATTCTTCCAGTATAAAAGCATAAATATTGATGCAAAGAGTGATCCAAAAGTATATTGTAATAACTTGCATATGATGATTTTTACAATGGGATAATGTGTCATATTTATGTTTGAGCTCACGGGTACACATCCCACGATATATGCCCTTATTAATATAAGAGAATGAATGATGTAATAATTGGACAATTGGTGTCTTCATAAGTGTCATTAATGCTCCATTAGAAGGTGTGGAATCGGACTAGTTGCGGCCGCCCGTTGGAATTCGAACTGTTCACCTGACCTTCCCAATTCCCAGTACCTCAACCTTCCAATGCCTCTGGTGCCATTCCTGCTCCACCGATAGCACCAGAAGATGATATGGATCTGACTCATAATTACCTGCCACGTGTCATGACATAATTCTTCCAGCTGTATTATACATATTTTGCCCTATACAGATTGTCTCCGCAAAATATGGGCGTGTCTTTTGTGCGCCTGGAAAGTGGATGTTATCACTAGACTAACCAAAACCCTGTACTTTGGTAGGAAAACTAAAACGCAATGATTACAAAAATGTCAAACGTCATATCCCTTTTATACTTCTGAAACGGTGGCAACTGTCCAATTGTTCCGATTGACGTGAATTCAATGCAATGATGATATATGTCTTATCACTTTCCAAATGTTACCATTTCATCACATAAATAGGAGTCCAAAATCCTTCATAAAGGCACATACAGAGTATCATTCAAAAACCAAAAAATAAAAAGTCAATGGAAATTAATTGCACATACAGAGTATCATTCAAAAACCAAAAAATAAAAAGATGTGAAGGGAAAGTGCATTGTATCAAAGTTCTATTTTAAGAACTTTACTGAATGCCTCTACCGCATACTTGCTTTGGTGGATCTTATTCCTAAGCTGACATATGTTTATTCTTTTGTTACGTCAACCTGCACAAGCATCTTTACCCAAACGGGGAAATATTGTTGATTACAATCGTGCAGGAAATGAAAATAAGTAACTGCTAAGTATTACAACAAATGAAATTACAACAATTGAAATTTCAATATGCTTTAACAAGAAACTGGAATAGGAAACTGGAACAATTTGATATGCTGGGTCGAGTGATGACACTCTGTCCTTAAGACAAGATTTCCCCGTATATATCTTTTCTACGTTCTAGACAATAGTCTCCTAAGATAAAACAGCAACTCAACAAATGAGCAAAGGAAACTCAAGTGTTACTTTGAAGAACTTTGAGTAAGAAATGATGCTGAAAAGTAGTAGGAAGAATCTGATTTCGTTTGTGTGTTCTGTAGTCTCAACAATTGAGCAAAGACTTCATTATATAGTGCAAGGAGGGGACTTATCAACTGCCCACATAATTGCTGTTACTGGCCAAGTAATGGAAATTAAGGAGGTAGTAATTCAGCCAAATGAATGACTGAATTAATGTGCAACAGATTAGGCCATTAGTGAGAGTTATTCATCCAAGTAATGGATGAATTGATGTGCATATTAATGGAGGTTAACGTTCCAAAACCAACTGCAAAAGCACAAGTTCTCTGCCCAATTTAACTTACCTGAAACTTCAGGGACCAAAGCACATCTAGGTCCTCCATCTTTCAAATACATGGGTTACCCCTTGGGATCCCAAACCCAAAGCCAATTTTGAGACTTATAAACTAAACAAATCTTCCTTCCCCCACCGATGAGGGAGGATTGGTATTTACCACATTTTCATGCTTCAAACACCTCACTTTGTGGATCAATATCTCTTTCATTTCTCAACGAAATTTGACGATCCTTGGCCCGACGGTCATCTACTTACTTAGTAGATTATGCACGTGTGAAGAATCAAAGTCTCCAACATGCGGAACCATAGTGTTTAAGTCATTAAAGATGGTTGGACGCAACTCCCACCAAAGGCAAATTTCCAACAATCCCCTCTTGAAAGAGATTTTGGCGCACTCACATGGTGCCTTTTTCCAGCAATATTTCAGCGGACCGATGTTACATAAAGAGAGGTAGCTTCAGCTTTGAACCTTCCATAGTTAAATACCATCGGACTTACTTACTGCGCGGTGAACGTGATGTCTTGAACCGTCAGTGTTTAGTGTAAGCCATGTCAATAGTACCAACACAACAAATTCCCTTACTCTTTTTTTCGTAAAGTTTTGTCCGTTGTGGCCGTGGACACTTCTTGGATTCTTAAGTGTATTCATTTGAGGCGGCCTTTCCTCGCACTTAAATAGGTGGTCTCCTACAAGGTATCCTGCTATACCCCACTTTACAAGTGTTAGGAACCATTAAAATTTTCCCCAAACCTAACCTCAACTGGTGATGATCATTAAAGGTTTTGAAAACTTAACCTTTACCCACACTGCAGATAGCACTTAACGGCTATCGCGGGAAGGACTTTGGATTTGGTGTTTCTTTAAAGAAATCACTATCCGAAGTCCTCATGCTTCCACCGAAGCGATCAACTAAACCTTTACAGCTTAGTTTTCCCATTGAACCAAATTCCTCGGATCTCCAGTCCGTAAGGTTGGGTTACCACCATATTGGTCCTTATACTTTCAGTTTTAAGCCCATTCTCCTAGACATGCAGAACATCTGATCCTTAGGTAAGCCCTTTGTCAACGGGTCTGCTATATTATCCTTTGACTTTATGTAATCAATGGATATGATACCCGTGGTGATCAGCTGCCTAACGGTCTTATGCCTCCGTCGAATATGACGAGACTTGCCATTGTACATAGCATTACGTTCCATTCCTTGAGCCGACTGGCTATCGCAGTGGATCATTACAGAAGGTACGAGTTTGTCCCAATAAGGAACATCCTCTAAGAAGTCGTAAAGCCACTCAACTTCTTCTCCTGCTTTGTCTAAAGCGATAAGCTCTGATTCCATCATGGATCGGACGATGCAAGTTTGCTTAGAGGATTTCTAAGACATAGCCCCACCACCAATTGTAAATACATACCCACTAGTGGACTTGGTGTTCTCTATATCAGATATCCAGTTTGCATCACTGTACCCCTCTAGTACAACTGGATATCTCGAATAATGTAACCCATAAGTTAGCGTGTATTTCAGGTATTGAAGTACCCGATTCAATGCCTTCCAGTGATCATCACTCAGATTACGGGTAAACCTAACCAACTTGTTGACTGCATAAGCAATATCAGGTCGGTGCAGTTTGTTATGTACATCAAACTTCCGATCACCTGTGCATATCGTTCCTGGCATATGGGTGCACCACTATTTTTATCAAGCATTTGATTTCTATCCATTGGTGACTTTATAGGCGAACTGTCAAACATCTCGAACTTTCTCAAAACATCCTCGATGTAGTGAGACTTAGATAAGACCAGTCCGTCAGACGTCTTAGTGATTTTTATCCCTAAGATGACATCTGCGATACCCATATCCTTCATGTCGAAGCATTATTTTAACATGTTCTTAGTCTCTAGGATTACCCTAGGACTGCTTTCTGTGATCAACATGTCATCTACATACAGGCATATTCATGACTAACGAGTCAGAGTTACCTTTCGTGTAGACACATTTGTCACACTCGTTAATGGAGAAACCCTTTGATAGTAGAGTACTATCAAACTTTTCGTGCCATTTCTTCGGGGCTTGTTTCAGCCTGTACAGAGATTTGACAAGCCGACAGACTTTCTTCTCTTGCCCTGGAACCACATACCCTTCGGGTTGGTCCATATAATTTTTTTCTTCCAAATCACCATTTAGGAAGGCTGTCTTTACATCCATTTGATGTATCTCAAGGTCACGCAAAGCTGCGATCGCAATGAATACCCGTATGGACATCATTCGAGATACCGGGGAGTACGTGTCAAAGTAGTCAAGACCTTCTCTCTGCCGATAGCCCTTGACTACCAACCTGGCCTTGTACTTGTCTATAGACCCGTCTACTTTATATTTCCGTTTGAGTATCCACTTACAACCCAACGGTTTATTTCCCGGAGGAAGATCAACCAACTCCCAAGTATGGTTATGCAGAACGAAGTCTATTTCACTCTCAATAGCTTCTTTCCAAAGCAGTGCCTCTGGAGTTGACAATGCTTCAACAATTGTCCTTGGTTCATCATCAACCAAATAAGCTACAAAGTCAGGACCGAAGTGTTTATCCTTTCTGGTCCTTTTACTTCGCCTTAGTTCCATCTCTGGAGTCTCCAAGTTCTGAGAATCTGGAACACTAGATTCCGGATATTCAGCCACTTCGAGATACACTAGATCTGAATCATCTAGATCCGGGCCATCAGCGACTCCCGGTTCCTGAGAGCTTTGTTCATAACTTCCTTTGCGAGAGGTTATTTCTTTTTCCTTTCTAGGAAAGGTACCTTCAAAGAATTGAGCATTCCTTGATTCCATGATTGTACACCCGTGTATATCTGGAATATCTGACTTATGCACTAAGAAGCGATAAGCACTATTGTTATTTGCATATCCGATGAATTTGCAATCTACAGTCTTAGGCCCAATCTTGACCTGCTTTGGCTTAGGCACTTCGACCTTTGCCAAACAACCCCACACCTTTAAATATTTGTAGGTGGGTTTCTTTCTGTTCCATGATTCATATGGAGTTTTATCCTTACCCTTATGTGGGACTCTGTTAAGAATCCTATTAGCGGTAAGGACAACTTCTCCCCACATGTTTTGGGGAAGACCGGAATTGATGAGCAAGGCATTCATCATTTCCTTCAATGTGCGGTTCTTGCATTCCACCACACCGTTCGATTGAGGTGAGTATGGAGCCGTCGTTTGATGAACAATGCCTGATTGGGCACAATATTCCTCAAATGGCGCTATATATTCTCCTCCTCGATCGCTACGAATGGATTTAATTCGCATGCTTAGTTGGTTCTCAACTTCTGCTTTGTAACGTCGGAACGCTTCAAAGGCTTTATCCTTACTTTTCAACAAGTAAAGGTAACAATACCTTGTGCTATCATCAATGAATTTCACAAAGTACTTGTTCCCCCTCTAGTTTGTGCAAACTTCAAATCACATATATCTGTGTGAATAAGTTCTAGAGGAGCGGTATTCCTTTTGACGGATCGAAAAGGAAGCTTTGTGAGTTTTGCCTCTACGCACACCTTACACTTATGTTGAGGGTTTACATCAATAGACGACAACAACTCCAACTTTACCAACCTTTGGATGGACTTGTAGTTAACATATTCTAATCAATGATGCCATAAATTAGAAGACTCAAGTAAGTAAGAAGAAGCTTCAACTTTATTACTTGGACGCATTACAAACATAGCATTAACTTTGAAGAGGCCTTCACAGATGACGCCTCTCCCTACAAAAGTGTCATTCTTAGTGACTACAAATTTATTGGATTCAAACACTAGCCTAAAACCAACATTAACCAATGAAGGTCCTAAAATTAAATTTCTCCTAATCTCAGGGACATGGATCACTTCCTTCAGGGTGAGCTCATTTCCAGAAGTCATCTTCAGGACCACCTTTCCTACCCCAGCACGTCAGAGGAAGCATTGTAGCCCATGAACAACTTCTTGTTGGTGACCGGTGTATACGTAGAGAAGGTATCTTTGTTGGAACAGATGTGTCTGGTAGCACCTGTGTCCATACACCATTGCATGGGATTCTCAACCAGGTTTGCTTCAAGCACCACCGCCGAGAACTCCTCAATCATATCGCCCAGGAGCGTGTCCTTGACGACGTTAGCATGTGCATTGCCTTTAGCCTTGGCTTTCTGTTGTTGCTTAGTCTTGAGCTTGCGGCATTCCTTGATCATATGACCAGGTTTCCCACAGTGGTGACAATTACCTCTGAACTTCTCAGATGCTTGGGTCTTGCCGTCTTTCTGAAACTTCCGCTTCTTACTTGGGTTCCCTTTGGCCTTAGCCAGATTTACCTTTGCCTCAGCAGGTTGTTTACCCCTAGGCAAGGCCTTCTTATTATCTTTCTGAATTTGGAGTTTGATAATAAGTTCTTCAAAGGTCATCTCCTTTGTCTTGAGCTTTATGTAGTTCATAAATTCATTCCACGAATGAGGTAACTTTTCAATCAGCGGTGTAAAAACAAAAAACTGTTCATTTGGTTTCATTCCTTCCAAATCCAGGTGATGTAGAATCATTTGGAATTCCTGGACTTGGGACATCACAATCTTACTATCTACCATTTGAAATTTTAGAAATTTTCCAACGATGAATTTCTTAGTACCTGCATCTTGTGCGTTGTACTTCTTTTGCAGTTTTTCCCACAGCTCTTTAGCAGTGCCAACGGTGCAATAGACCAGGTAGAGAGGGTCTGCCAAGCAGTTCAATATGTAATTCTTACACATGAAATCACTATGATTCCATGCATTAAGAACCATCTTCACGCCATTAATGACATTAATACCTAGGCCCCCTTCAGCCGTTTCAGTAGGCGAATGGTCCATTTCATCTCCAGATTTTGGAGGATCTTCCATTAGGAACCGGGCCATGCCCATAACAGTCAAGTAGAACATCATCTTCTACTGCCATCTCGTAAAGTTTGAGCCCATGAATTTTTTAGGGCGTTCATGGTGGAATGCGGAGGGTGGAGCAGTAAAGGAACTGGACGTACCTTGGGAAGTAGTAGGGAAGACAGAGGAGTTGCCTTGAATAGTAGTGGCAGGATGAGGGATAGCAGAATTGTTGCCTTGAGTGGCAGCAGCAGCAGCAGCAACAGCATCAGAATCATTCATATTTCCAGTCATGTTTCGAAGCAGTTACAACAAGATAATCTTGTCTTAAATTTGTGGATTACAATTGTGCAGGAAACGTAAATAAGTAACTACTAAGTATTACAATAAATGAAATTACAATAATTGAAATTTCAATATGCTTGAACAAGAAACTGGAATAGGAAACTGGAACAATTTGATATGCTGGGTCGAGTGATGGAACTCTGTCTTTAAGACAAGATTGCACCGTATATATCCTTTCTACGTTCTGGACAATAGTCTTCCAAGATAAAATAGCAACTCAACAAATGAGCAAAGGAAACTCAAGTGTTACTTTGAAGAACTTTGAGTAAGAAATGATGCTGAAAAGTAGTAGGAAGAATCTGATTTTGTTTGTGTGTTCTATAGTCTCAACAATTGAGCAAAGGCTTCATTATATAGTGCAAGGAGGGTACTTATCAACTGCCCACATAATTGTTGTTACTGGCCAAGTAATGGCAATTATGGAGGTAGTAATTCTGCCAAATAAATGACTGAATTAATGTGCAACGTATTAGTCCGTTAGTGAGAGTTATTCAGCCAAGTAATGGCTGAATTAATGTGCATATTAATGGAGGTTAACGTTCCAAAACCAACTGCAAAAGCACAATTTCTCTGCCCAATTTAACTTACCTGAAACTTCAGGGACCAAAGTACATCTAGGTCCTCCCTCCATCAAACAAATGGGTTACCCCTTGGGGTCCTAATTTTGAGAGTTATATACTAAAAAAATCTTCCTCCCCTCACCGATGAGGGAGGATTGGTCTATACCACATTTTCATGCTTCAAACACCTCACTTTGTGGACCAATATCTCTTTCATTTCTAAACGAAATTTGACGATTCTTGGCCCTACGGTCATCTACTTACTTAGTAGATTATGCACGTGTGAAGAATCAAAGTCTCCAACATGCGGAACCCTAGTGTTTAAGTCATTAAAGATGGTTGGACGCAACTCCCACCAAAGGCAAATTTCCAACAAATATGTCAAATATAATCTTAGTTGTAAGGATTTTACTAAAGGTAATGCACTTTTTTATTGGTAAGTAATGGTAATCTCTCACTAGCCATTGGCATAATCACTAAGGCAATGTGAGTCAACGATAGATATCACAGGTGTAGGTTGAACATCCTTACCTCATATTGGGCAAGCTGGTACCGCACATGTGCTATAGAAGCACTTTTTAAAAGAACTACAGTGAACATAATACTAGCGATTCATCGTATTGGGCTAGTGTTTATAAGTCTAATTGTATGATCACGATTAAGAAAACTTGAAAACTTAGGTTGGTTAAAGAATAATTGGGAAACGATTAAGCTCTTACTGCATATAGTCCAGATAATACTCTTATCAAGGTAGCATGACTCACAAATATATAAGCAATAACTTACCAATTTATCATTCTGGGGCAGCATCATGTTCCTTAAACATGTACATTAAAATAGTTACAACATGACACCTTGATTGAATCAACCTAAAGTTGGCTATATAATATACTTCATTTTATAGTAGTAAAGTAACTTTGAAGTTCATCGCTAAGTCATAACTCCTTTGACCCACTAAAAATGACTTAGTTCTGATACGTTTCTGCCGATTCCCATTATAAATCATTTTATAAGAATTGGAATTATCTGTAGGAATATTCTTCTTTGTCAGCTCTAACCACAAAATACTCCAAACATGCATAAGTGTGAAGAGCAAAGACCTTTTATTCTATACTTTAAGATCATTACATGATCATTTGGTGTGTCACAAGTAATCCAAATGAATATCACAAGGGAGCATAATGCTATAGGATCACCACATAAAAGTTTGTTTTATGACCATTTTCTTGAAAATATGATCTCGGTCATGCAAATCACAAATAATGTCACTATGAAATCCATTATCTATTTACAACGGTTGTCGCAAGATTCATAAGAGAAGACATAATTACCTTTCCAGTTCAGAATAACTTTATATTTAAGACTTTATTGGCTGAGCAAATTTATTAAGACATGTATAAGAGGAAAAAATTAAAGGTTTCCGCTTTAGTTCAAGCCGTGGAAACAACCTCTGCCAGAAATGCAAGGTAAGGCTATATACAATAGACCCTTGTGGTCTGGCCCTTCTCCGGACCCCGCGCATAGTGGGAGCTTAGTGCATCGGGCTTCCCTTTTATGTACTCCATTACTTTTTCACACTTTTTAAAATGGTTAAAAGGGAAACAGAAAGAATTCCTAATCGGACGATTAGGGTTCATGTATTTCTCCACACTAACAACTAGTAGAGTTGTAGACGTACTTTGAGCTTTTAAGTGGACCTTGGTTAGAAGGACCTACATTAAATGATTATTGACCACTCGCATACGAGTAAATTTTGAAATACTTAACCTTGAATGGAAAATACTTGAGAAAAATGTAGTACTTGATCAAGTTTAAGGACAATGGCGTTTGGACACTTTATGATAGTTGAGCTTGTTTGGAAGAGAGATCAGCTACATGACACGATATGAATTTTGTGACAGGAGTTTTCCGTTGGATCGTTTCTAGCTTAACGACATAAAAGTCAGGTCCCAAGTTTAGAAGTCTAGTTAGGTAGCTGTTTTTGACATCGTGGAATTAGTCGAGGTGTGCACCAGCTATCCAGGACACCACGGCTAGAAAAAAGAGTGAAGAAGTCTTCGACAGTTCTTAAACCATTGTTGTTGCTCTTGGGACATCATGAGACTGCGTGAAGGGCCTTAAAAGGTCAAGCTTCCCATTTAGGTGGGTCCTTCGCTTTTCTCTTTGCTAATAAGGTCTTGCTAGTTCTTACCACTGACTTATAGGCAGTGAAGTGATAATAGAGAAGGTATCAGTGTGCTTTTATTTTATGGGTAAAAGCTAGATACACAATACCATATATAAATGATCATAGTACGCTTTGACCTGTGCACTACAATAGTATTGCGTGCATTTTCCACCAATAGCAAAAGCAATAACAACTTCTTGAAGAGATTCTTCTCCACGTTATCAAAAGAAGAGCTTTTTCTCCTAAATCTCTATTTGATTCAAAAAATAGCAACAAGCATTGAATAATTAGGGAGAAAGCAATCACTATCATTGAATACTCCTTTAATACCTTTGGAAATGTTTGTATCAGACGTTATTCAACACAATACACTTAGGGGGTACTCATGGATAAAACTGGTGTTACAAGAGCATCAAAGGCTCACTCAGTATTATCAAGAAGAGTATTATCATAAGTAACATATTAATCAAGGATAATAGGTTATCCTTCTCTCTTCGCACTACTTTAAAAAAAAGGGCAGCTCCGTTGACTAAGCTCCTACTATGCGCGGGGTCCAGGAAAAGGCCAGACCACAAGGGTCAATATAGTAACTAACTAGGTAGCAGCTTTCTCAAAATATATTCATTAATTGGATGAAGAGTTTGATGCCTTCAGGAGCAGTCGGTTGAAGAGCCAGCTAGCAAAAACATATGCTATTAGTTTACTACTAAAATAGAGGAATGTTTAATTTGTCTTGGAGGGACTGATAGCTAATAAGTAGATCAACAAAACCTAGTTAATGTTTTCATTTATCAGCAAAAACTGAACATTCTTAATTTGATTATATTTGCATCTTTCAACAATACAATTCCTCTTTTCAATTCAAAAATTTCCAAGTGATATATATATCAGGATTAATTTAGTATTCCTGATCGAACCTCATTTTAGTGTATAAAGATATTCCATTTAAGCTGGAGAATGAAATGGAACTCAGAAATACTATTTTAATATTTATGGTTGACATATACAATAAGCCAAAATAAAAGGGATTCATAATTTGCTACACATTAAAAGTTAGTCAGTCCTCTTCAATATATGCGAAGTTATCCTTCTAATGTATTGTTTATGCTAAAAGCATTTGCATATTATCATAATGTTCAAACATCCAACATTATCAATGCAAAAGACAAAAACTAATATAAATTAAATATAAAATATTTAGAGCTAAGTTAAAAACAAATCTGCATCAGAAAGTTTTGGTTAAGCGGGCAAAGCATTTGCGTGGCCATGAATATTTGGTTCCATTTGCGTAGGTCCTCCCATGTTTATTCCATCTTCCTGAAAAGAATAAAAACTTGTCAATTCTGTTCAAGTAATTATTTATTAAAAAGATTGCAAATGTGTGGGGGGGAGGGGGGGGGGAAATGTAAACATACTATTGCATTCCACTCCGGAGGAATAATTGGCATTTGGTAGCTGAAGCACATGAACATAGAACATACAGAATTAGAAGATTCTAATACACAAATTCAACAACCAAAGTAATGGTTTTAGTTACTAGACTATAGAAAAGGCCTTAATAGCCAAGTTTTGCAAGAAATTCTTGACATATCATATATCAGAAGGTCATCATAGCAATACAGACATAATAAGAACGTGATATGTCCAATCTTATTTTGTTGCATTAGCAGCTTAAGACAATGATATCAGAACAATTAAGGAGAATAAAATTCACATCGCGCCTAGTACACAACCTTTATCCTCGTTTGAAGTGACTCAGCAGACATTGGAAAATATATCAAAATGTGGCAAAAATGATCAGTTTAGCAATAAACATAACATGCTATTACCCAACGTTGCTTGCAAATCGAAGCATGTCATCCATTTCATTCATATGTAAGCTTGATGGCATGTCTCTTGACATCAAATCTGAAATACTAGCGTCCATAAGATCATGACCGCTTTCCATCAAAGGAGAGGAATCCATCAGATGAGGTGACGACATCACGGGCATTACATTAGATATGTTTACTCCAGTATGATTAGACCACAATGTTTTCCAGAGTCTGTGCAACCTGAGAATTTAGAAATCAAGCATTTAGTTCACAATTATTTCATATCAGTGAAACATAAACAAGGCACATAAAAGGTCCATGGGTAACACCTTATCAAAAGATTCGACAGCAAATACAGGAAAGTCAGGAAACCTAGAGGTGTGTGCTTCATAAAATTTACCCCACCACGCTTGAAGAAATGCTTCATGAGGAGAATCAATAGCTGAAACGAACCACAAAATAAAAAATCATTACTTCAAAGCTTGATATCATATTATCACATCACTTCAACTCCATTAAATATATCTCTCTAAAGTCTAAAATAGTAAAGGGAGGTTAATACAGTAAATCCAATATTAGGTAACTAAAATGTACCTAATGTTGGCGATCTAACACGTAAAAACTTACAAGCATTGAGCTTTCGAACTGGCCATGATAACCAAAGCAAAGCCTTAATTAACCACGAAAAAGAGAAGGTATAGAAGATTGACCAAGAACAACTGGGAAGAATGAAGAAAGAGTCTGAACAACTGAAATCCCACTTTGATTACACAAAGAAGAATGCAGAGAGAGACAAAAAGAGGGTTGAATTGAGAGAATGAGAGAGTAGAATTGAGAACGAGGCGGTGCAAATTTGTTCAAAACATAGAAAGATAGGACTGCTTAATTGGTATAGCAACAAGTTAGAAACTTAGAATATAGTAATTCCTTCGTGAACCAAATGCAAATTAATGACATGGAACAATAGTAAACATGTGACAAAGCTTCACCGGAAACCAATAAAACTAGTATCTACTGTGATTTCTTTTTAAATTAGGAACTACTCCAACTGTTTACTTCCTAGCCCGTCTCAATGAAATGGCCAATTTACTACTTGGAAACTAAATAAACTCCATCATGCAGCACGAATTATTATACGTTATTTACTTATTCTTTATATTTTTCCAATGCATATATGATTTGGAAACTATATTTAAATTTCTAAATCTGAAAAGATTATTTCCTAAAGACTAAACGTTTATGCCTGAATTTAGAGAAGAAGTTTATAAGTTTGACTCAGAGTCATCTTTGACTTTTTATTTTTTTTGGGTAGGACGCTAGTTGAAGGTTACTTGAACAGAAACAGAAAGGCAAGCGTAATCTTTTATTTTATTTTCCATAGAGGCTACAATAACTTAGATTTACATAGAAGTCACAAGGTTGGGATCCATCCACCCTTAATCAGATCTTGAATTTGAGCCCTTGGAATGGAGAACTTTTTGATAGGAAGCATTTTACAGTGGAAAAACTTTTTGGTAAGGGGCGTTTTACCTCGTTAGTTGGACTACCCAGCTAGTGAGTTCCGGATACCTGATGGTTAAATTAAAAAAAGACGTTCTAACTGCATTAGTAATCACTTTAGGAGATATTGTTTAAAACTTCTCCAACATTTGCAAAGTACTCAAAACATAATAACAACTTAAAAAGAGGTGCACAAACCCGCTTCTTCAGATTATGTGAATATAATGCTCTTATTGATAATAAGACGTGGGAGTTGGTGCCCCGTCCATCTGGTATTAATGTTATAAGATCTATGTAGATTTTTGCTCATAAGGAGAAATCAGATGGGTCATTTGCTCGACATAAGGCGCGGCTTGTGGGTGATGGTAAGACTCAGCAGGTTGGGATAGATTGTGGGGAAACGTTTAGTCCGGTGGTCAAACCGTCTACTATTCGCATTGTGCTTAGCTTGCCTCTTTCAAAGGTATGGCCTATTCATCAGTTGGATGTTAAGAATATTTTCCTACATGGTGATCTCAAGGAAACAGTCTATATGCATCAGCCGTTGGGTTTCCGGGATCCCCACGGGCCTGGTATACAAGGTTTGCTGACTATGTTTCGACTATTGGGTTCACTCACAACAGGTCAGACAATTTTTTGTTCATCTACCGACGTGGTTCATCCTTGGCCTACATCCTGTTGTATGTGGATGATATCACTCTGACTGCTTCTTTCGATGACTTACGCTTGTCTATCATGACCATGCTCGGCTCTGAGTTTGCTATGAAAGACTTAGGGCCCTTGAGTTACTTTTTGGGGATTGCCGTCAAACGTCATTCAGATGGTTTGTTTTTGTCTCAAAGAAAGTATACGACTGAGATCATCGAGAGGGCTGGGATGTCATCCTGTAAGTCCACTTCCACTCCAGTTGATACAAAGCCCAAGCTTAGTGTCGCGGCTGATGCACTATACGAGGACCCGACCCGCTATCACAGTCTTGCAGGGGCCCTTTAGTATCTTACTTTTACAAGACCGGATATTACGTATGCCGTCCAGCAAGTGTTTTTATTCATTCATGATCCCCGAATTGAGCACATGAATGCAATCAAATGCATCATTAGGTATATTCAGGGTATACTGGACTATGGTTTGTATTTATATCCTTCCTCGCCATCCACACTTGTCTCATACACAGATGCTGATTGGGGTGGTTGTCCAGACACCAGACGATCGATGTCTGGCTACTGTATGTTCCTTGGCAACAACTTGGTCTCCTGGTCTGCGAAGCGTGAGGCAACTCTATCACGCTTAAGTGTCGAGGCCGAATATCGAGGGGTAGTTAATGTGGTCTCAGAATCATATTGGTTACGTAAATTGCTTTTAGAGCTTCATTGTCCCATTCAGACGGCGACCTTAGTATATTGTGATAATATTAGTGCCATCTACCTGTCAGGTAATCCGGTTCAACACCAACACACTAAGCATATCAAGATGGACATTCACTTTGTCTGTGAAAAGGTTGCTCGGGGACAGGTACGCGTCTGTCATTTCCCGTCAAGATATCAGATTGCAGACATCTTCACAAAGGGTCTTCCCTCAGTTCTTTTTGAAGATTTTAGGGACAGTCTCAGCGTTCGAAGACCGCCCGCTATGACTGCGGGTGTGTGTTAAACAAGGTAATATACCCGTGATATACACTTAGTATACATAGTGTCTATCACGGATACAAGAGGAATGAAGAAGCCCATATCGGCAGAATGGATGAGGCCCATCACGGGCAGTGTAGGATATTGTACATTAGGAAAGTATATTTGTAGTGTAAAGGTTACCTAAATTAGTCTTATACACTTACCATAATTGTGTAGTTAGAATTATTGTAGAATAAGGTTTTAGGAGTAGAATAGGAATATGATTCTCCTATTTTGTAACTTGTATATATACCTTTCAATTAATGAAAATAATCAAGGGGATTATTTCTTTCAGTCACAACGTTGGGATTCATCCACCCTTAATCAGATCTTGAATTTGAGCCCTTGGAATGGAGAACTTTTTGATAGGGAGCATTTTACAGTGGGAAAACTTTTTGGTAAGGGGCGTTTTATCTCATTAGTTGGACTACCCGGCAAGTGAGTTCCGGATACCTGATGGTTAAATTAAAAAAAGACGTGCTAACTGCATTAGTAATAACTTTAGGAGATACTGTTTAAAACTTCTCCAACATTTGCAAAGTACAACTTAAAAAGAGATGCACAAACCCGCTTCTTCAGATTATGTGACATTGTCCTAAAGTTCAGTTGTTGCAATTCAAGTGAAGTTCCGTTCTTGACCTTCGAACTTCAAAATCAAATTATGCAAGCTTAATTAACAGTTTTGAAGTACATTCACATGTAAGAAAAAGAAGTAATAAAAGAATAAGTTAAATTTCCGACATGGAATTATAAAAGCCGCATAAGAAGTAGGAAGAGGGTTGCAGTTATTAAAAATAGGAATGCAACATGCATCTGATTGTCATTAAAAATAGGAATGCAACATGGAGTGTCAAAGAGTCAATCCCAACATAACAGCAAGCATAAAAAATGCAATCTTTAAGTAGGAGCCTGAATCCAAGAACAAACAATCAACTACTTGAATCAATAAATTTAACATGAATCGTAAAGGGGAAAATTGTACAGACGTTTGACTCCAACAAGAAGTGCTTTTGCTGATGATAATTCTTCTATGCTTGACTCCATTTTTGTAATTTGTGGGCGATGGCATCTGATTGTCAATTTAACGGGCAATAGTCTCCCAAGATAAAATAACAACTAATCAACACTACAAAGCAAATAGGTTTATTCTGACGAAGAAAACAAACACGAAACGACTTGCTAAAGAATAGAAAAGGAAGAGTTTTCTGTTTTCGTCCCAACGTTTCTGCTCATGTTTTGGACTTTCTGTTTCTCTTCTGTTTTATCTCTGTGTATATAGTGTGTATCATTTTTCAGTGTATATATCTGTGTGTCACAATTGAGCCAAAAGGCATCAATATATAGCATAAGGGAGGTTGCTCAACTGCCCAAGACATGGCTGTTAATGGCCATTGAATGAGGAAATTAAACAGCCAAGTAATGGCTGTTTATGGCCATTGAAGGAGGGTGTAGATCAGCCAAGCAATGGTTGTTAATGGATGGAGTTAATCAACCAAGTAATGGACCAATATCTCTTTCATTTCTCAACGAAATTTGACGATTCTTGGCCCTACGGTCATCTACTCACTTAGTATATTATGCACGTGTGAAGAGACAAAGCCTCCAACATGCGGAACCCTAGTGTTTAATTCATTAAATATGGGTGGACCCACCTCCCCACCAAAGACAAATTTCCACACGTGCTACACTAAATACTGAACTTTCATGAATACATGAATACTGAACTTTCATGAATACATGAATACTGAACTGAATAAATGCTACACTAAATAGATACTGAACTGAATAGGTACTTAATTAAATGACTATTGAACTGATTGAATACTGTATGTTTATCCGTAAAATAGTACAGTTAAATTTGTACACGTGGTACACGTAGGTCTCGATTGACTGATTTGACAAAAAATATACGATAATTTATAATGCAAATACGTAATAATAAGACTATGTTAAGAGATAATTAGCCTGAGACTATCATAAGCTTCTTGTTATGGCTTTCAAACAAAGTATTCTTCTAACATAAAATCATAAATATTGATGCAAAGAGTGATCAAAAAGTATATTGTAATAACTTGCATATGATGATTTTTACAATGGCATAATGTGTCATATTTATATTTGAGCTCACGGGTACACATCCCACGATATATGCCCTTATTAATATAAGAAAATGAATGATGTAATAATTGGACAATTAGTGTCTTCATAAGTGTCATTAATGCTCCATTAGAAGGTGTGGAATCGGACTAGCAGCGGCCGCCCGTTGGAATTTGAACTGTTCACCTGACCATCCCAATTCCCAGTACCTCACAACCTTCCAATGCCTCTGGTGCCATTCATGCTCCACTGGTAGCACCAGAAGATGATATGGATCTGACTCATAATCACCTGTCATGTGTCATGACATAATTCTTCCAGCTGTATTATACATATTTTGCCCTATATAGATAGTCTCCGCAAAATCTGGTCGTGTCTTTTGTGCGCATGGGAAGTGGATTTTATCACTAGACTAACCAAAACCTTGTACTTTGATAGGAAAACAGAAACACAATGATTACAAAAATGTCAAACGTCTTATCCCTTTAATACTTCTGAAATGGTGGCAACTGTCCAATTGTTCCGATTGATGTGAATTCAATGCAATGATGATATGTGTCTCTTCACTTTCCAAATGTTACCTTTTTATCCCATAAATAGGAGTCCAAAATCATTCATAAAGGCACATACAGAGTATCATTCAAAAACCAAAAAATAAAAAGATGTGAAGGGAAAGTGCATTGTATCAAAGTTCTATTTTAAGAACTTTACTGAATGACTCTGCCGCATACTTTCTTTAGTGGATCTTATTCCTAAGCTGACATATGTTCATTCTTTTGTTACGTCAAACTACACATGCATATTTACCCAAACGGGGAAATATGTCAAATATAATCTTAGTTGTAAGGATTTTACTAAATGTAATGCACTTTTTTATTGGTAAGTAATGGTAATCTCTCACTAGCCATTGGCATAATCACTAATGCAATGGGAGTCAACGATAGATATCACAGGTGTAGGTTGAACATCCTTACCTCATATTGGGCAAACAGGTACCGCACATGTGCTATAGAAGCACTTTTTAAAAGAACCACAGTGAACATCATACTAGCGATTCATCGTATTGGGCTAGTGTTTATAAGTCCAACTGTATGATCACGGTTAAGAAAGCTTGAAAACTTAGGCTGGTTAAAGAATAGTTGGGAAATGATTAAGCTCTTACTGCATATAGTCCAGATAATACTCTTATCAAGGTAGCATGACTCACAAATATATCAGTCTACGCGACAACTTACCAATTTATCATTCTGGAGCAGCATCATGTTCCTTAAACATGTACATTAAAATAGTTACAGCATGACACCTTGATTGAATCAACCTAAAGTTGGTTATATAATATACTTCACTTTATAGTAGTATAGTAACTTTGAAGTTCATCGCTAAGCCATAACTCCTTTGTCCCACTAAAAATGACTTAGTTCTGATACGCTTCAGCCGATTCCCATTATAAATCATTTTATAAGAATTGGAATTATCTGTAGGAATATTCTTCTTTGTCATCTCTAACCTCAAAATACTCCAAACATGCATAAGTGTGAAGAGCAAAGACCTTTTATTCTATACTTTAAGATCATTACATGATCATTTGGTGTGTCACAAGTAATCCAAATGAATATCACAAGGGAGTAGAGTGTTATAGGAACGCCACAGAAAAGTTTGTTTTATGACCATTTTCTTGAAAATATGATCTCGGTCATGCAAATCACAAATAATGTCACTATGAAATCCATTATCTATTTACAATGGTTGTCGCAAGATTCATAAGAGAAGACATAATTACCTTTCCAGTTCAAAATAACTTTATATTTAAGACTTTATTGGCTGAGCAAATTTATTAAGACTTGTATAAGAGGAAAAAATTAAAGGTTTCCGCTTTAGTTCAAGCCGTGGAAACAGCCGCTTCCAGAAATGCAAGGTAAGGCTGTGTACAATAGACCCTTGTGGTCTGGCCCTTCTCCGAAAAAGAACAACTGGGAAGAATGAATAAAGAGTCTGAAGAACTGAAATCCCACTTAGATTACACAAAGAAGAATGCAGAGAGAGACGAAAAGAGGGTTGAATTGAGAGAATGAGAGAGTAGAATTGAGAACGAGGCGGTGCAAATGAAAGATGGAAGCTTTGTAAAGGAAGGAAGTATAGTAAGTGACAGTAACATGCAAAAGTGAAAAAAAATAAAAAGAATAAAATATATATATATTGAATTTAAAGGGTGAAGATAAGAGAGAAATCTTGTTCTTCTTTTTCATTTTATTTAACTCTTAATTTCTTTTATTTTTTAATGTTTACCCATTTTCTTTCTTTTCGTTATTTCTGGTGAAAAGCCTCTATTTTTTGTAATGTTGTCTCTGGGGTGTGGGGGGTGGGAGGTACAAATAATTTTTGTTAACCAAACCATGGTATCACAGAAAATACCATTTTGGTTTTTAAGCTAATCTAATTGACTTTTTAACAATTGGACAATCACTCGTTAATTTTCTGCAAATACCATTTCGGTTTCTAAAGCAATTTTTGCTGAATTCCATGTAAGATGCTTAAAAGTCATAAATATCTCAACAAGAAACAACCCCGTCATTTTATTTTATTTAGGATATAAAAATTAATAATATAAATAAATATTTACATTATCAGTGTAATTAACTTTCTATGGAGTATTTACCAACTTTTTAGTCTACCAGCCTACTTATTATTAAAACAGTTATATTAAAAAAGAAAGAAAAATGAGTTACCAATCAGTTAAAAAAAAGTGTAAAGGTATTGAGTAAATTTGAAATACTTGAGATTATGTGATCTAATTTAGATTTGCATCTGATTGTTGCTAATTGCTTGCCATATATTGATTTAGTTGTTGCTATCAACCATTTTCTAAGGTCAAACAATCAAGTTTTTATACAAGGGAACCCGCAGTCGCTACCCTTGGGGTGCGCACAAGATAAAACCCTGCTCCTATAAAATAGTCCGCAAATCACACAGGAGAGATAATAGGCATTAGGCAAGCCTCGTGCGACGATCTCGACCCAGAAGACAAATCCCCTACTGTCATAGGCAGGGAGTTCCGAAACTGAGACCTCCATTGTGAAAGTCCCATGTTCAACAAACTGAGCCACCCTTGCTGGTAGTCAAACAATCTTTTTTATTTTACCCAACTACTTAATCTTGAGAAACAAATATTTACCAGAAAATGAGAAGTATTTCAATAAACTCGGGTCATTGAAATTATGTAACTCTTGTTACAAAAAAAAATGCAACAACAAAGACTTGATAAGATGATATAGCCTAGGTAAGAAATTAAATTATTGTTAACTAGATACCAATTTTTATTAAGTTATTATTGGATTTATTTATTCCTAATGGTAATTTAATAATAGTTGTCAAAATGGTCTAGTCAATTTTTTTAAATAACTGTGGTGTCCGGGTCAACTTACGCACACCTCGACTAATTCCACGGGATACTGTTTTTATCTCTGCTGGGAATGGAACCTGAGACCTCATGGTGCTCAATCCATTTCAATGACCACTGTGCCACAACCTTGGGTGCCTAGTCAAATTATAATAACCCAAGACTTCATCAGCACCAGTCATGTATATATGAACTTAGACATATGTGGTAAATTAGTAAGATTATCTATATACTATACAACTTTTATCAAAAATATTTCTGTTGAAGGACCATCAACTATCCAAGACTTTTAATAATTGTAAGCTAGAGTCAAAAGATTAATGAGCAACCTATAATATTTTCAAAAAGATTAACAAAATATATTCAAATTTTCATATTTTTAGATTTATAATAGTAGTAATTTAATGTTAGGCGTGTCAAAAGATAGGCCGAACCAGGGATGTTTATGGTACGGTACGTTTATTAAAATTTCGGTTCGGTAATTTCAATTTTTGGATTTTCAAAATGATCTACCATTACCTTACCAAATTAGTTTAATGTGGTTCAATATTTAAGTTCGGTTTTGTGTGGTACAATAAGTCTGTAACCATAGTCTGTTCGACTTTAATTACATACAGTAAAGAATTATGACTTCGACAATCGTACGAACTCTTTCGTGCTTGAAATGAATCAAAATTATCTAGTGTTGGCTAAAAAACAACACATATGCTTGAGTAATTTTTATCTTGTATATGAATATATATAATTTAGTAATTAATTTATATTTAGTGGTAAAATCAAAAAGCTTTTAGTTTGAATGATTTTAGGTCTTTTATTAGTTTATATTTAACTTAAGTAAATAATTATCTATACAATAATATAATGTATGGATTTCATATGTAATTAAGTATGTCGGATGATTGGGTTGAATTGAAGGCAATTGGTACGAGGGGTGGTATTATCATTAATTGGGATAAGAGACATTGGAAATGTTCTGACTCTTATCCAGGCTGCTGCTCTATTACTTGATTCCTTGAAAGTCTTCATGAAAGTTATAGATGGTGTTTTACAGGGGTTTATGGACCCCACTCTAATATAGAAAGGGAAGAATTTTGGGAGGAACTAGGACAAATAAGGAGGCTCTGGGGTAATCAATGAGTGATAGGTGGTGATTTCAATGTGTGCAGGTTTGAAAATGAAAAATTCAATTGCGGCAGAAGATCCAGGGCCATGGCGAGTTTCTCAGACACAATTTTAGACCTACAACTGATTGACCCACCTCTTCAAGGGGCTCAATATACCTGCTCAAGGGGGGAAGACACCCTCCAAGCTTCCAAAATTGATAGGTTTCTCTTCTCAACAGAATGGAATGAAAGTTTCCAATCCATCAAACAGTTAGCAATTCCAAGGGTTATCTCTGATCATAATAACCATAAAATGAAGATTGGGAAACAACAAGTTCCTATTTTAAATTTGAGAACATATGGCTCTAGAAAGAGGGTTTCATTGACATGTTAAAGAGGTGGTGGCAAATCTATACAGTAGGTGGTTCTCCAAATTTTGTCCTTACTAAAAAATTGAGGAATCTGGCAAAAAATATTACCATCTGGAATAAGGAAGTTTATGATAGGGTTGAATAAAGACGAGGCAGAGATATCAATATTACAACAAGTTGTTGAGAAATGAACTCCCACCCAAATGGAAAAGAAAAGGCTTATTAATCTAAAGTTGGAAGTTCAGAACTTGGTAAAAGCTGAAGGAATTTCTTGGAGGCAAAAGTCCAGATGTTTGTGGCTTAAAGATGGAGACAAGAACACAAAATATTTTCAAGTAATGGTCAACTCTCACAGAAGATATAACAACATAGATAAACTCAAGGCGGATTGTGAAATAATTGAAGACAAAGTGCAAATTAAGGAGGAAATACTAAGATATTACCAGAGCATGTACACAAAAAATGAGATTTGGAGGCCTACTACCAATTTTGGAGATGTGCCCAGCTTATTAGGAGATGATAGAGATATGCTTGAAATTTTTTTTAACGAGAAAGTCCACTCTATCATTCAGTCTTGTGCTCCTAACAAAGCACAAGGTCTTGATAGCACCAGGTCTTGATGGTTTCACTATGGCTTTGTTTAAAAAAACATGGGATTTTATCAAGCCAAAAGTAATAGGATCTCTCAACCATTTCCATCATAATTGTCATATGATTAAATCGTGTAATGTTTCTTTCATTGCACTGATACCGAAAAGGAAAGGAGCTGGGAATTAAGAGACTACATGCCATTAAGCCTCATTAGTAGTATATACAAGATTGTGTCTAAGATTTTGTCAAAAGGCTTAAGAGGATTATTGACATTCTTATTTGAACTCATCAGAATACTTTCATAAAGCACAGACAAATCATAGATGCAGCATTGATAGCAAATGAAATGCTAGATTGGAGGGTCAAAAGAGGTGAACCTGGTGTGATGTGCAAACTTGTGATTGAGAAGGCTTTCGACAAGCTTAACTTGTCTAACCTTATTTTGATTCTAAGAAAGATAGGATTTGGAGATAGGTAGATTAGATGGATCAGATTTAGTATTTCGACTGTGAAATACTTAGTCATAATAAATAGAGGACTAGTGGAGGTTTTCTCTGCTCAGAAAGGAATCAGACAAGGGGACCCTCTCTCTTCCTTTCTGTTTATTATAGCAATTGAGGGCCTGAGCAAAATGTTGGACAATGCCAGAAAAATGCAGTGGATTCAGGGTTTCAGTGTGGGTTCCAGTACTAGGTCCTCAATCATAGTTTCACATCTGCTATATGCTAACGATACAATCATTTTCTGTGAGCCAGACTTAACACAAATGTTATACCTGAACCTTTCTCTCCTCCTCTTTGAAGCACTATCAGGTTTGCATGTTAATGTGCTGAAAAACATAATGTATTCGGTTAACGATGTCCCAAACATTTAAGAGTTGGCAAGTATCATGAGGTGTACTATTGGAACACTTCCAACCACATACCTACATTTATCTCTGAATAAAAATTCAAGAATGCTGAAATCTGGAATGGGATCATAGAGAAGTTCGAAAAAAGACTGGCCTCCTAGCAGATGCAATATCTGTCAATGGGTGGAAGACTAGTTCTTAACAACAGCGTGCTTGATAGCATACTAACATACTACATGTCGTTTTTCCCCATTCCTAGCAAGCTCATTGGTCAGCTGGACAAGATTATGAGGGATTTTATATGGAAAGGATATGGAACCTCTCACAAACTCCATCTCGTCAAATGGGACAAAGTTATACAACCAAATAACAATGGAGGATTGTGCATTAGAGATTTAGCCTCTCACAACAAAAGCATGATCATGAAATGGTTATGGAGGTTTAGTACAAATGACTCTAGCCTCTGGAAAGAAGTTGTTGTTGCTAAGCATGGAAGAAGGGACAAATGGAGCACAAATACTTCCAATTTACCCTATGGTGTTGGTCCCTAGAAATACATTAGCAAGCTATGGAATGAATACTTTATGAAGGTCTAGTTCAAAGCAGTGGATGGCTCACATATTAAATTTTGGACGGACAGATGGCTAAGTAACATCCCACTCATGGAAGTTTACCCAAGCTTGTTTCAGATTGCTCAAGACAAACACTCCATAATTACATATAATAGATGTGGCAATAGCTGGAGCGTAATGCTTAGGAGAAATGTGTAAGATTGGGAGATAGGGAGTCTGCTTGAACTACTTGCTAATGTGGAGAAATATAACATGAATAACACGTGTGCTGACACATTGGTATTTGGAAGAAATAACTCTTTCACTGTGAAAGATTGTTATCATCATCTATGCTGCCAGAACCAGATCACTGGGCTTTAGCCCTGGAAACTTATTTGGAAGACCAAAATGTCTATCAAGATCATCTGTTTTTGTTGAATTGCCATCCAAGAAGCATGTTTAATGATAGATAACATGAACAAAAAAGGTCTCCAACTGGATGATAAATGCTTTATGTGTAAGAAATAACTTAGAAATAACTAATCACTTTCTCCTTCGCTGTGCAGTGGCAAATGACCTATGGAATATGTTCTGTTGTATTTTTGGCTTATAATGGGTCATGCCACAAAATGTGAAAGAGGCCTTTGCAAGCTGGAATTCATGGACAGTTGATAAGTTTATCACGAAAGTCTGGGTGATGATTCCTGCAGTTTATGGACTGAAAGGAACCATAGATGTTTTGATGGGATTTCAACTCCAACCCACTCTCTTAAAGCTAGTTGTCTATTTCTTCTGTTCAATTGGATTAATTTAACCCCTGTTTTTTAACACTGAACAATTTTTTGACTTTGTTAGCTTTTTAGTGCTAGTTTGATATATTTCATTTTTGAAAATGGTACAGTTGTATTCATCAGCATTTAGGGTAATGTTGGGGATCAGAAAAATGAGACAAAATAAAGGAAGAAAACAGAAAACAGTAGATTACAAGGATCCTAAGAATTGAAAAATCTCCTTTACATGGAATTGGACTTATCTTCGAAACATCACCCATTTCTTTCTTTCCAAACTGTCAACCAAACAAAAGCCGGAATTATCATCCATAATTTATTTTGACTCTTACTTCCCCCTCTTCTAATCCAACAAATCAGCAAATCAGCAAATCAGCAGTGTATTTTGGCATTGTCCAGTTCACTTTGGTGAAACTAAAAAAAATTGCCTAGATTTGTGCAGTGAATCTACAATGCAAATAAAGATGATTGTTTGTTTCTATGGCTTCCGTACACAGAAAGCATTTGAGAACTACGGGCAAACCTTTCTTCTGTAATACCTCTTGAGTAAGTCATTCCCTTCTAGCAACTAATAAAGAGAAACATTTTACCTTGGTGGGTGCTATATTTTTTCAAATATTCCTCCATAAAATTGAGTTGCCCTCAGTACCACCCATAATACCTCTCTTGCATGCCCTGTTGACAGAGAAAAAATTATCATTGTTTTGTCTCCATCTGATGGTGTCAGGCCTATCAACTATATCAGTGAAGGCCTCAATGTCCATCAATAGCTTGGCCACCCTTTCCACCTCCCAATCATTTAAGTTTCTCCTAATGTTTAGATTACATCCTTGAGGAGACCAATTTTCAAACTTAAAGTATGATTTATTGAACTCCCAGTTTCCACAAGTCAACATGATAGGATTGTGATCTGAAAACATTTTTGGCATTGAGGATTGTCTCATTGTAAAGACGCTAACAACTTTTGCTTATGCTCTATGTGAGCCCTTTTGTTTCTCTTGTAATTTTGCATCTACTTTATCCCTTTCTATGAAACACACCATATCAAATATCATAACACAAAAATTGAAGAGCATAAAATTTTGGTTTCCATATGGTAATTCAGTATTAACCAAAGCATGCACATCCCTAGGCTGGACAGGTAGTAAAAGTACATGTCATGATCCAATTTGTCCCAAATATGTTCAGGTCAATTTGACTTGAGAGACAATAAGGCTGAGTATGGATCATAAGATAACTGAATCCCTTCCAATTCAATACCTCTATTTCAACAATACAATGGGGTTAGAGAAAAATTCTCTCTATTTATTTAACTCTTTTCTTATTATGATTCAGTAAATGAATTGAGAAACAATTTGTTCAAAACATAAAGTTAAGAATCAACCCATATTGGTTCCATCTCAACCAATTTTTGTATGGATCAAGTTGGATTTAATCAGTTCAAGCCATTTTTATATGTCACTTGTCCAAGTCTGACACGTGGAATATGGTACCTAAATTTGGACAAATATTGATCTACTAAAAGCTAACTGTATCTGTTTTTTTTTGTTACCTCTTTAAAAATAAATCAGCTCAAGACAACTCTTTTTTTTTGGGTAATGGTGGTGCAGGACTAACTTGCACGTCCCTCGGCTATTCCAACACCTACATCCTCCCATCAGTAAAAGTACGTGATGACTCTTTGTCCACCAAAGCTTTAGACAGATGAAAAGAAATAGCTAAACCTTTTTTACTTCTATTAAAATTCCAATTCTAATCCCTATAGTCTTTGTTCCTACTTTATTGATTGTTAAACTACACCGCAAAGTAAAATCAAATGACTATAACCGTAGGGAGACTTTTTTTAATTAAACAAATAGGTAACTCTGGATAAACGTTGATTCTAAAACAGTCGTATGTCAAAGTACAATCTTAAAGGACTTTCAAGGAAAACACTATTACTAGTTGTAAAGTAGTTCTAATGTTTTTGTCACATGCATATTTTCTTTTTTAGTGCAAATTGGTTTTTCCCATTTTCATTACCAGGAAGGAAAATTGTTAGACAGATAGGACTGCTTAATTGGTATAGCAACAAGTTAGAAACTTAGAATATAGTAATTCCTTCGTGAACCAAATGCAAATTAATGACATGGAACAATAGTAAACATGTGACAAAGCTTCACCGGAAACCAATAAAACTAGTATCTACTGTGACTTCTTTTTAAATTAGGAACTACTCGAAGTGTTTACTTCCTAGTCCGTCTCAATGAAATGGCCAATTTACTACTTGGAAACTAAATAAACTCCATCATACAGCACGAATTATTATACGTTATTTACTTATTCTTTATATTTTTCCAACGCATATATGATTTGGAAACTATATTTAAATTTCTAAATCTGAAAAGATTATTTCCTACCGACTAAACATTTATGCCTGAATTTAGAGAAGAAGTTTATAAGTTTGACGCGGAGTCATCTTTGACTTTTTATTTTTTTTGGGTAGGACGCTAGTTGAATGTTACTTGAACAGAAACGGGAAGGCAAGCGTAATCTTTTATTTTATTTTTCATAGAGGCTACAATAATGTAGATTTCCATAGAAGTCACTGTTTAACAAGGTAATATACCCGTGATATACACTTAGTATACATAGTGTATATCACGGATACAAGAGGAATGAAGAAGCCATATCGGCAGAATGGCTGAGGCCCATCACGGGCAGTAGCCTGTAGCCCATCACGGGCAGTAGCCTGTAGCCCATCACGGGCAGTAGCCTGTAGCCCATCACGGGCAGTAGCCTGTAGCCCATCACGGGCAGTGTAGGATATTGTATATTAGGAAAGTATATTTGTAGTATATTTTAGTGTAAAGGTTACCTAAATTAGTCTTATACACTTACCATAATTATATAGTTAGAATTATGGTAGAATAAGATTTTAGGAATAGGATTCTCATATTTTGTAACTTGTATATATACCTTTCAATTAATGAAAATAATCAATGGGACTATTTCTTTCATGGTATCAAGAGACTAGGTCTAAACAAAAAAATTTCTCTCCCAATATTTGTGCCCTTTCTCGGCTGAAACCCCCCCTCGGGTTTCTCTTCCAAATTTCGTCTTCCGCTCTAAAAAATCTCTCTTACTATTCCCAAATTTCCCCTCCTTCTTTGTTATTTCAATATGTCTAAGAACAATTTTCATCCTGCCCTCATGGTTTCTAACGTCAAGAACAATATCCCTATTGTGCTTGAGATGGAAAACGTCCAATATGCGACGTGGGAAGAATTGTTTAAAATTTATGCTATCTCCCATCAAGTTATCCATCACATAATTCATCCCGCTACACCTCTTCCCGCGGAGGATCCTCAGTTATGGATTACTCTTTATGCTACCGTTCTCCAGTGGATCTATTCCACTATTTTGGTTGACCTCTTACAGATGATTATTGAGCCGGATACAACGGCTATGGCTACCTAGAATAGATTGCGTGACATATTCCAAGATAACCAACATTCACGTGTTGTCACACTCGAGCAGGAATTCTCTCTAGTTCGCATGGAAGAATTTCCAAACGTATCTGCATATTGCAAGAGACTCAAGGAGTTGGCAGACCAACTCCGTAACGTTGGCGCACCTCTAACAAATAATCGTCTGGTTCTAAAACTGGTTGCTGGTCTTTCTGAGGCCTATAATGGCGTTAGGACTCTCCTTCATCAAAGCAACCCACTTCCCGCTTTTTATCAAGCCCGCTCCATGCTTACTTTGGAAGAAGCCAGTTTGGCTAAAAAGACGGCTACCGGAGCAAGCCCCGTCGTCCTAATGACGTCCTCCACAAATTCTTCAGGCTTTGTTGATAATTCGGGCCAAAACCGTACTCATAGTGGCGGCAAAAATAATCGTAAGAATAATAACAAAAACCACGGGGGAAAACGCGGCGGTTCCGGTGGTCAACAGACCGGCAGTGGGCCCCATCCAGTGAGCAGTGGCCCTCCACCCTACTTGTCCCTGCAGTGGGGCCCATGGCAGTGGGGTTGGGGCAATGGGCCGTGGGTCAGCAGCTTCCGGCAGCCAGTGGGCTGGCCAGTCTTTCAGGCCCAACAGTCAGCAGTCACGGCCCACTGGCCCAGTAACGCCAGTTCCAGCAGCTACGGCCCAGTTCAGCCCAGTCCTGGAATACTTGGGCCCCGACCTCCGCAAGCTCACCATGCAGTAGGCCCCACTCAGACCGATATCGAGGCCGCGATGCACACATTGGGTTTAACTCAACCGGACCCAAATTGGTATATGGACACCGGTGCCACTACCCACATGACATCCGATTAAGGTACTCTCTCAACTTATTCCAATTTGAGCAACCCTCGCGGTATAATTGTCGGTAATGGTAACTCTATTCCAATTCAGGGTTACGGTCATAAAACCCTATCTCCCCCCAATCCTCCCCTTATCTTGAAAAATACTTTACATGCCCCCAAAATTGATTAAAAATTTAGTGTCTGTCCGAAAATTCACCACTGACAATTCTGTTTCAGTTGAATTTGATCCTTTTGGTTTCTCTGTGAAAGATTTCAAGACGGAGAGTCCTCTCATGAGGTGTGATAGTAGGGGAGATCTTTATCCTATCACACCAGGTTTCAGTCCATCGAGTCAAACCTTGCCATCAGCATTTGCAGCCATTTCTCCTTCCTTGTGGCATGCTCGCCTTATTCATCCGGGATCCTCTATTTTATCAGTTTTAGATAAAAATAGTTTTATTTCTTGTAAGGGTACGAGTCGTACTCAAAATTGTCAATCTTGTTCGTTAGGAAAAATTGTTAAGTTGCCATTTGTAGACTCAAATTCTCATACTTCAATGCTATTTGATATTATTCATAGTGACCTATGGATGTCTCCTATTCTAAGTTCGTTGGGTCATCGATATTATGTTTTTTTTGGTTAATTATTCTAAATTTTTGTGGATGTTTCCAATTGCCAATAAATCTCAAGTGTTTGTCGTCTTCATAAAATTTAGAGCATTCATTAGAACACAATTCGAAAGAGAAATAAAAAATATTTAGTGTGATAATGGGAAAGAGTATGACAATAGGGTGTTTCGGGAGTTCTGTGCTAATAATGGGATCAATTTTCATTTTTCGTGCCCTCATACATCGTCGCAAAATGGGAAAGCCGAACGCAAAATTTATTCCATAAATAACATTGTCCGCACTCTCTTACTACATGCTTCCGTACCCCTATATTTTTGGCATCATGCTCTTCAAATGGCGACATATCTCCTTAACATAATTCCTTCCAAAGGTCTGACATATTCTTCCCCCCTCCAAAATTTATATAATAAGAATCCTTCTTATTCTCATCTTCGGGTTTTTGGGTGCTTGTGTTATCTGTTATTCCCATCCACCACAATTAACAAACTTCAGGCCCGGTCTACTCCGTGTGTTTTTTTGGGTTATCCGTCTAATCATCGTGGTTACAAATGCTTTGATTTATCCTCCAAGAAAATTATCATTAATCTCCATGTAATTTTTTATGAAACTCAATTTCCATTTACTAAAGTCAATACTCCCGAGCCTACTTCGTATAATTTTTTGGATGATGGTATATCTCTGTATATTACTCATCATTTTTCGAACATGTCCCGCACCCAAAATCCTCCAGCGGGCCCACTGCCCGCTGCACCCACTGTTTCATCGTAGTTTCGGTCATTTGGATCGGTTCAGTGATTGGGCAGTCGACCCAGTGCAGGCTGGTCGATTCGACTCAGATTGCCGATTTGGGCCAGCAGGCCCACTGCCTGCTAGCCAGTCCGTCCCGAGCCCAGCAAATTCCCAAAATTCACTCAATTCTTCCTCGAGTCATAGACCGGTCACTCGTAGTCAGCGGGGTATTTTTACACCTAAAAGACATTTTAATTTACATTCTGATGTCTCTAAATCCCCCTTGTCCCGTAATCCTGTGTCCGCCCTAAACGACCCGAATTGGAAAATTGCTATGACTGATGAGTATAATGCTCTTATTGATAATAAGACGTGGGAGTTGGTGCCCCGTCCATCTTGTATTAATGTTATCAGGTCTATGTGGATTTTTGCTCATAAGGAGAATTCAGATGGGTCATTTGCTCGACATAAGGCGCGACTTGTGGGTGATGGTAAGACTCAGCATGTTGGGATAGATTGTGGGGAAACATTTAGTTCGGTGGTCAAATCAGCTACTATTCGCACTGTGCTTAGCTTGGCTCTTTCAAAGGCATGGCCTATTCATCAGTTGGATGTCAAGAATGCTTTCCTACATGGTGATCTCAAGGACACAGTCTATATGCATCTGCCGTTGGGTTTCCGGGATCCCCACCATCCTCATCATGTCTGTTTGTTGAAGAAGTCCTTATATAGGCTTAAGCAGTCTCTACGGGCCTGGTATATAAGGTTTGCTGACTATGTTTCGACTATTGGGTTCACTCACAGCAGGTCATACAATTTTTTGTTCATCTACCGACGTGGTTCATCATTGGCCTACATCATGTTGTATGTGGATGATATCATTCTGACTGCCTCTTTCGATGCCTTACGTTAGTCTATCATGACAATGCTCAGCTCTGAGTTTGCTATGAAAGACATAGGGCCCTTGAGTTACTTTTTGGGGATTGCCGTCAAACGTCATTCAGATGGTTTGTTTTTCTCTCAAAGAAAGTATGCGGCTGAGATCATCGAGAGGGCTGGGATGTCATCCTGTAAGTCCACTTCCACTTCAGTTGATACAAAGCCCAAGATTAGTGCCGCGGCCGGCGCACCATACGAGGAACCGACCTGCTATCGCAGTCTTGCAGGGGCCCTTGAGTATCTTTCTTTTACAAGACCGGATACTACATATGCCATCCAACAAGTGTGTTTATTCATGCATGATCCCCGAATTGAGCACATGAATGCTATCAAACGCATCATTAGGTATATTCAGGGTACACTGGACTATGGTTTGCATTTATATCCTTGCTCGCCATCAACACTTGTCTCATACACAGATGCTGATTGGGGTGGTTATCCAGACACCAGACGGTCAACGTCTGGCTACTGTATGTTCCTTGGCAACAACTTGGTCTCCTGGTCTGCGAAGCATCAGTCAACTCTATCCCTCTCAACTGCCGAGGCCGAATATCGAGGGGTAGCTAATGTGGTCTCAGAATCATGTTGGTTACGTAACTTGCTTTTAGAGCTTCATTGTCACATTCAGAAGGCGACCTTAGTATATTGTGATAATATTAGTGACATCTACCTGTCAGGTAATCCGCTTCAACACCAACACACTAAGCATATCGAAATGGACATTCACTTTGTCCGTGAAAAGGTTGCTCGGGGACAGATACGCATCTGTCATGTCCCGTCAGGATATCAGATTGCAGACATCTTCACAAAGGGTCTTCCCTCGGTTCTTTTTGAAGATTTTAGGGACAGTCTCAGCGTTCGAAGACCACCCGCTATGACTACGGGTGTGTGTTAAATAAGGTAATATACCCGTGATATACACTTAGTATACATAGTGTATATCACGGATACAAGAGGAATGAAGAAGCCCATATCGGCAGAATGGCTGAGTCCCATCACGGGCAGTAGCCTATAGCCCATCACGGGCAGTGTAGGATATTGTATATTAGGAAAGTATGTTTGTAGTATATTGTAGTGTAAAGGTTACCTAAATTAGTCTTATACACTTACCATAATTGTATATTTAGAATTATTGTAGAATAATGTTTTAGGAGTAGAATAGGAATAGGATTTTGTAACTTGTATATATACCTTTCAATTAATGAAAATAATCAAGGGGATTATTTCTTTTAGTCACAACGTTGGGATCCATCCACCCTTAATCAGATCTTGAATTTGAGCCCTTGGAATGGAGAACTTTTTGATAGGGAGCATTTTACCGTGGGAAAACTTTTTGGTAAGGGGCATTTTATCTCGTTAGTTGTACTACCCAGCTAGTGAGTTCCGGATACCTGATGGTTAAATTAAAAAAAGACGTGCTAACTGCATAAGTAATAACTTTAGGAGATACTGTTTAAAACTTCTCCAACATTTGCAAAGTACTCAAAACATAATAACAACTTAAAAAGAGATGCACAAACCCGCTTCTTCAGATTATGTGACATTGTCCTAAAGTTCAGTTGTTGCAATTCAAGTGAAGTTCCGTTCTTGACCTTCGAACTTCAAAATCAAATTATGCAAGCTTAATTAACAGTTTTGAAGTACATTCACATGTAAGAAAAAGAAGTAATAAAAGAATAAGTTAAATTTCCGACATGGAATTATAAAAGCCGCATAAGAAGTAGGAAGAGGGTTGCAGTTATTAAAAATAGGAATGCAACATGCATCTGATTGTCATTAAAAATAGGAATGCAACATGGAGTGTTAAAGAGTCAATCCCAACATAACAACAAGCATAAAAAATGCAATCTTTAAGTAGGAGCCTGAATCCAAGAACAAACAATCAACTACTTGAATCAATAAATCTATACGGATTACATACTGAGTTCACGACATTAGGTACTACAATCATGACCAATAAATCTTATCAACAGCGTGCTTGATAGCATACTAACATACTACATATCACTATTCCCCATTCCTAGCAAGATCATTGGTCAGCTGGACAAGATTATGAGAGATTTTATATGGAAAGGATATAGAAACTCTCACAGACTCCATCTCGTCAAATGGGACAAAGTTATACAACCAAAGAACAAGGGAGGATTGGGCATTTGAGATTTAGCCTCTCACAACAAAAGCATGATCATGAAATGGTTATGGAGGTTTAGTACAAATGACTCTAGCCTCGAGAAAGAAGTTGTTGTTGCTAAGCATGGAAGAAGGGGCAAATGGAGCACAAATACTTCCAATTTACCCTATGGTGTTGGTCCCTGGAAATACATTAGCAAGCTATGGAATGAATAGTTTATGAAGGTCTGGTTCAAAGCAGTGGATGGCTCACATATTAAATTTTGGACGGACAGATGGCTAAGTAACATCCCACTCATGGAAGTTTACCCAAGCTTGTTTCAGATTGCTCAAGACAAAAACTCCACAATTGCATATAATGGATATGGCAATAGTTGGAGCGTAATGCTTAGGAGAAATGTGTAAGATTGGGAGATAGGGAGTCTGCTTGAACTACTTGCTAATGTGGAGAAATATAACATGAATAACACGTGTGCTGACACATTGATATTTGGAAGAAATAACTCTTTCACTGTGAAAATTTGTTATCATCATATATGCTGCTAGAACCAGATCACTGGGCTTTAGCCCTGGAAACTTATTTGGAAGACCAAAATGTCTACCAAGATCATCTGCTTTTGTTGGATTGCCATCCAAGAAGCATGTTTAACGATAGATAACCTGAACAAAAAAGGTCTCCAACTGGATGATAAATGCTTTATTTGTAAGAAAGAACTTAGAAATAATTAATCACTTGCTCTTTCGCTGTGCAGTGGCAAATGACCTATGGAATATGTTCTGTTGTATTTTTGGCTTATAATGGGTCATGCCACAAAATGTGAAAGAGGCCTTTGCAAGCTGGAATTCATGGAGAGTTAATAAGTTTATCACGAAAGTCTGGGTGATGATTCCTGGAGTTTATGGACTGAAAGGAACCATAGATGTTTTGATGGGATTTCAACTCCAACCCACTCTCTTAAAGCTAGTTGTCTATTTCTTCTGTTCAGTTGGGTTAATTTAACCCCTGTTTTTAACACTGAACAATTTTTTGACTTTGTTAGCTCTTTAGTGCTAGTTTGATATATTTATTTTTTTGAAAATGGTACAGTTGTATTCCTCAGCATTTAGGGTAATGTTGGAGATCAGCAAAAGGAGACAAAAGAAAGGAAGAAAACAGAAAAAAGTAGATTACAAGGATCCTAAGAATTGAAAAATCTCCTTTACATCTTCTATACAATGTTCTTCACACCAAAAGTATAAAGATACAATACAATTTCACTTCACTTTCTGAATGGAATTGGACTTAGCTTCGAAACATCACCCATTTCTTTCTTTCCAAACTGTCCACCAAACACAAGCCGAAATTATCATCCATCATTTCTTTTGACTCTTACTTCCCCCTCTTCAAATCCAACAAATCAGCAAATCAATAGTGTATTTTGGCATTGTCCAGTTCACATTGGTGAAACTAAAAAAAATTGCCTAGATTTGTGAAGTGAATCTACAATGCAAATAAAGATGATTGTTTGTTTCTATGGATTCCATACACAGAAAGCATTTGAGAACTACGGGCAAACCTTTCTTCTGTAATACATCTTGAGTAAGTCATGCCCTTCTAGCAACTAATAAAGAGAAACATTTTACCAAGGTGGGTGCTATATTTTTCCAAATATTCCTCCATAAAACTGAGTTGCCCTCAGTACCACCCATAATACCTCTCTTGTATGCCCTGTTGACAAAGAAAAAATTATCATTGTTGTGTCTCCATTTGATGGTGCCAGGCCCATCAACTATATCAGTGAAGTCCTCAATGTCCATCAATAGCTTGACCACCCTTTCCACCTCCCAATCATTTAAGTTTCTCCTAATGTTCAGATTCCATCCTTGAGGAGACCAATTTTCAAACTTAAAGTGGGATTTTTTGAACTCCTAGTTTCCACAAGTCAACATGATAGGATTGTGATCTGAAAACATTTTTGGCATTGAGGATTGTCTCATTGTAAAGACGCTAACAACTTTTGCTTATGCTCTATGTGAGCCCTTTTGTTTCTCTTGTAATTCTACATCTACTTGATCCCTTTCTATGAAACACACCATATCAAATATCGTAACACAAAAATCGAAGTGCATAAAATTTTGGTTTCCATTTGGTAATTCAGTATTAACCAAAGCATGCACATCCCTAGACTGGACAGGTAGTAAAAGTACATGTCATGATCCAATTTGTCCCAAATATGTTCGGGTCAATTTGACTTGAGAGACAATATGGCTGAGTATGGATCATAAGATAACCGAACCCCGTCCAATTCAATACCTCTTTTCAACAATACAATGGGGTTAGAGAAAAATTCTCTCTATTTATTTAACTCTTTTCTTGTTATGATTCAGCAAAAGAATTGAGAAACAATTTGTTCAAAACAGAGTTAAGAATCCACCCATATTGGTTGCATCTCAGCCAATTTTGTATGGATCAAGTTGGATTTAATCAGTTCAACCCATTTTTATATGTCACTTGTCCAAGTCCGACACGTGGGACATGGTACCTAAATTTGGACAAATATTGATCTACTAAATGCTAACTGTAGCTGTTTTTTTTTGTTACCTCTTTAAAAATAAATTAGCTCAAGACAACTCTTTTTTTTGGGTAATGGTGGTGCAGGAATAACTTGCACGTCCCTCGGCTATTTCAACACCTACATCCTCCCATCAGTAAAAGTACGTGATGACTCTTTGTGCACCAAAGCTTTAGACAGATGAAAAGAAATAGCTAAACCTTTTTTACTTCTATTAAAATTCCAATTCTAATCCCTATAGTCTTTGTTCCTACTTTATTGATTGTTAAACTACACCGCAAAGTAAAATCAAATGACTATTACCGTAGGGAGACTTTTTTTAATTAAACAAATAGGTAACTCTGGATAAACGTTGATTCTAGAACAGTCGTATGTCAAAGTACAGTCTTAAAGGACTTTCAAGGCAAACACTATTACTAGTTGTAAAGTAGTTCTAATGTTTTTGTCACATGCATATTTTCTTTTTTAGTGCAAATTGGTTTTTCCCCTTTTCATTACCAGGAAGGAAAATTGTTAGACAGATAGGACTGCTTAATTGGTATAGCAACAAGTTAGAAACTTAGAATATAGTAATTCCTTCGTGAACCAAATGCAAATTAATGACATGGAACAATAGTAAACATGTGACAAAGCTTCACCGGAAACCAATAAAACTAGTATCTACTGTGACTTCTTTTTAAATTAGGAACTACTCGAAGTGTTTACTTCCTAGTCCGTCTCAATGAAATGGCCAATTTACTACTTGGAAACTAAATAAACTCCATCATGCAGCACGAATTATTATACGTTATTTACTTATTCTTTATATTTTTCCAACGCATATATGATTTGGAAACTATTTAAATTTCTAAATCTGAAAAAATTATTTCCTAAAGACTAAACATTTATGCCTGAATTTAGAGAAGAAGTTTATAAGTTTGACTCGGAGTCATCTTTGACTTTTTATATTTTTTTGGGTAGGACACTAGTTGAAGGTTACTTGAACAGAAACGGAAAGGCAAGCATAATCTTTTATTTTATTTTTCATAGAGGCTACAATAACGTAGATTTCCATAGAAGTCACAAGGTTGGGATCCATCCACCCTTAACCCGATCTTGAATTTGAGCCCTTGGAATGAAGAACTTTTTGATAGGGAGCATTTTACCGTGGGAAAACTTTGTGGTAAGGGGCGTTTTATCTCATTAGTTGGACTACCCGGCAAGTGAGTTCCGGATACCTGATGGTTAAATTAAAAAAAGACGTGCTAACTGCATTAGTAATAACTTTAGGAGATACTGTTTAAAACTTCTCCAACATTTGCAAAGTACAACTTAAAAAGAGATGCACAAACCCGCTTCTTCAGATTATGTGACATTGTCCTAAAGTTCAGTTGTTGCAATTCAAGTGAAGTTCCGTTCTTGACCTTCGAACTTCAAAATCAAATTATGCAAGCTTAATTAACAGTTTTGAAGTACATTCACATGTAAGAAAAAGAAGTAATAAAAGAATAAGTTAAATTTCCGACATGGAATTATAAAAGCCGCATAAGAAGTAGGAAGAGGGTTGCAGTTATTAAAAATAGGAATGCAACATGCATCTGATTGTCATTAAAAATAGGAATGCAACATGGAGTGTCAAAGAGTCAATCCCAACATAACAGCAAGCATAAAAAATGCAATCTTTAAGTAGGAGCCTGAATCCAAGAACAAACAATCAACTACTTGAATCAATAAATTTAACATGAATCGTAAAGGGGAAAATTGTACAGACGTTTGACTCCAACAAGAAGTGCTTTTGCTGATGATAATTTTTTCTTTATTAAAAACAGGACTCTAGATCTTAATTTATTATTATTTATGGTTAACTTAATTAAGTTGGGTGTATACACCCGGTGCGGATTGTATGGTAGAGTCCGAAACCTAAATGACCCCAAAAAAACACAACCACAACACCCCCAACAAGAAAAAACAACAAAAGTACCTTTGAACTCAAGAATTTCTGGCATTAAATGGATTTAATCGTAGCGACACGGTTAAGTCCTTTAACGCAAGAAATTTCTGAGTTAAAGGTGGTATTTTGAATTTTTCCATTCTTAGTCTTCATTGATCATCTATGTTTTCACTCTTTTTCATACTTTGGCCAAAGATTAGTCATGTCTCAAGATTCCGAAACATTAATATTTTATATAAAACCCGATATATGTTTTTGTGCGAATAATAACATAGGCTCAATACATCAAGAATACCTACATATACATAATTGTGCCCTCGGGCCCAAATATAGGTATTCAACAATTTATATTAAGGAACTGAGAATCATACTGTAATGCATAACACTAGAATATTGAATATTACTATGCTGAGACATGTATTCACGAACTGATTATGGAGCTTAAAGCATTAGTTATTCGTGAGCATACTGAGTTTTCATGACTGGTACTCGTGGGATATCAAACACGAGTCTATATGGATTACATACTGAGTTCACGATATTCGGAACTATAATCATGAACAAATTATGAAACTTTACCGTTTAGAGAAAGGGAGTTCTACACCTCTTCATAAACATAAAAGAACGTAGCATGGAGAGAATCATTAACATTTCCACACATAGCGAGTTAGCCTTACATACCTCAATTTCGTCTGTTAGGCATAATACAACGTCACTCCTTTCGACCTTAATTTATGGCAATACATGTAAAAGGGAATCATCATTAGTAACAATACTCACGTTTTGGTCATCTAGGCATTTTATCAATAACCTTGTGGGCATGAAGCCCCACAACCTTCATTAATGGTGTTTTTTTACCCAATTACCCATCCTCTTGATTTTAGGTAATTTTACGATCTCAATTAGATATAATTAACATCATTCTTCATCACCCCTATGATTACAACAACCCTAAATCAACAATCCAAACCATACAATAGTTCATACATTTTTTCTATCAAACCTATCAACTTGTAGTCTAAATCTTAGAGTCTAATCACAAATACACAACTATAATCGATTAGAGGGCGACAAAATTACCTTTTTGATGTTCTATCTTCATGGACTCGGATTCTAGGGTTTTCTCGCCCAACACGTTGTCCCAATTGATTTTTAATGGATTTGAAGGGTTCAATCATGTTAAGGAACGTGCGTAACTTCTTGTGCCGACCTTCGTTCGGACTAGTCCTTATATCGATGGAAAGGTATTTCAACGTACTACAACTTTCATTAAGGAAGCATTTTTAAAATTCTCATCTAATCAAGGATTATGGTTGCTTGAGGTAAGCCCCTCAACAACTTTCTCAAAAGCATTCTAACTTCTAATTTCCGTTAAAGTCTCAAAGTACAAGTCAAAAATTATCCAGAAGATCCAAGGTGTTACATTATCTTTCCCTTGAGATTATTCATCCTGGAATGATGGTCTTGGTAATTGCTATAGCTAACTCTGGGTCATACACGTTACTAACGAAAAAACTGAACACTAAACTTTCATGAATACATGAATACTGAACTGAATAAATGCTACAATAAATAGATACTGAACTGAATAGGTACTTAAATTAAATGACTATTGAACTGATTGAATACTGTATGTTTATCCTTAAAATAGTATAGTTAAATTTGTACACGTGGTACACGTAGGTCTCGATTGACTAATTTGACAAAAAGTATACGATAATTTATAATGCAAATAAGTAATAATAAGACTATGTTAAGAGATAATTAGCCTGAGACTATCATAAGCTTCTTGTTATGGCTTCCAAACAAAGTATTCTTCTAGTATAAAAGCATAACTATTGATGCAAAGAGTGATCAAAAAGTATATTGTAATAACTTGCATATGATGATTTTTACAATGGGATAATGTGTCATATTTATGTTTGAGCTCACGGGTACACATCCCACGATATATGCCCTTATTAATATAAGAGAATGAATGATGTAATAATTGGACAATTAGTGTCTTTATAAGTGTCATTAATGCTCCATTAGAAGGTGTGGAATCGGACTAGTAGCGGCCGCCCATTGGAATTTGAACTGTTCACCTGACCTTTCCAATTCCCAGTACCTCACAACCTTCCAATGCCTCTGGTGCCATTCTTGCTCCACTGATAGCACCAGAAGATGATATGGATCTGACTCATAATCACCTGCTACGTGTCATGTCATAATTCTTCCAACTGTATTATACATATTTTGCCCTATACAGATAGTCTCCGCAAAATCTAGGTGTGTCTTTTGTGCTCCCGGGAAGTGGATTTTATCACTAGACTAACCAAAACCCTATACTTTGGTAGGAAAACTGAAACGCAATGATTACAAAAATGTCAAACGACATATCCCTTTAATACTTCTAAAACGGTGGCAACTGTCCAATTATTCCGATTGACGTGAATTCAATGCAATGATGATATGTGTCTCTTCACTTTCCAAATGTTACCTTTTCATCCCATAAATAGGAGTCCAAAATCCTTCATAAAGGCACATACAGAGTATCATTCAAAAACCAAAAAATAAAAAGTCAATGGAAATTAATTGCACATATAGAGTATCATTCAAAAACCAAAAAATAAAAAGATGTGAAGGGAAAGTGCATTGTATCAAAGTTCTATTTTAAGAACTTTACTGAATGCCTCTGTCGCATACTTGCTTTGGTGGATCTTATTCCTAAGCTGACATATGTGCATTCTTTTGTTACGTCAACCTGCACATGTATCTTTACCCAAACGGGGAAATATGTCAAATATATTCTTAGTTGTAAGGATTTTACTAAAGGTAATGCACTTTTTTATTGGTAAGTAATGGTAATCTCTCACTAGCCATTGGCATAATCACTAAGGCAATGGGAGTCAATGATAGATATCACAGGTGTAAGTTGAACATCCTTACCTCATATTGGGCAAGCAGGTACCGCACATGTGTTATAGAAGCACTTGTTAAAAGAACCATAGTGAACATCATACTAGCGATTCATCGTATTGGGCTAGTGTTTATAAGTCCAATTGTATGATCACGGTTAAGAAAACTTGAAAACTTAGGCTGGTTAAAGAATAATTGGGAAACGATTAAGCTCTTACTGCATATAGTCCAGATAATACTCTTATCAAGGTAGCATGACTCAAAAATAAATCAGTCTAAGCGACAACTTACCAATTTATCATTCTGGAGCAGCATCATGTTCCTTAAACATGTACATTAAAATAGTTACAGCATGACACCTTGATTGAATCAACCTAAAGTTGGCTATATAATATACTTCATTTTATAGTAGTATAGTAACTTTGAAGTTCATCGCTAAGCCATAACTCCTTTGTCCCACTAAAAATGACTTAGTTCTGATACGCTTCCGCCGATTCTCATTATAAATCATTTTATAAGAATTGGAATTATCTGTAGGAATATTCTTCTTTGTCAGCTCTAACCTCAAAATACTCCAAACATGCATAAGTGTGAAGAGCGAAGACCTTTTATTCTATACTTTAAGATCATTACATGATCATTTGGTGTGTCACAAGTAATACAAATGAATATCACAAGGGAGCAGAGTGTTATAGGATAGCCACATAAAAGTTTGTTTTATGACCATTTTCTTGAAAATATGATCTCGGTCATGCAAATCACAAATAATGTCACTATGAAATCCATTATCTATTTACAATAGTTGTCGCAAGATTCATAAAAGAAGACATAATTACCTTTCCAGTTCAGAATCACTTTATATTTAATACTTTATTGGCTGAGCAAATTTATTAAGACTTGTATAAGAGGAAAAAATTAAAGGTTTCCATTTTAGTTCAAGTCTTGGAAACAACCTCTGCCAGAAATGCAAGGTAAGGTTGTGTACAATAGACCCTTGTGGTCTGGCCCTTCTCCGGACCTCGCACATAGCGGGAGCTTAGTCCATCGGGCTTCCCTTTTATGTACTCCATTACTTTTTCACACTTTTTAAAATGGTTAAAAGGGAAACACAAAGAATTCCTAACCGGACGTTTAGGGTTCATGTATTTCTCCACACTAACAACTAGTAGAGTTGTAGACGTACTTTGAGATTTTAAGTGGACCTTGGTTAGAAGGACCTACATTAAATGATTATTGACCATTCGCATACGAGTAAATTTTGAAATACTTAACCTTGAATGGAAAATACTTGAGAAAAATGTAGTACTTGATCAAGTTTAAGAACAATGGCGTTTGGACACTTTATGATGGTTGAGCTTCATTATCTGAGCTTGTTTGGAAGAGAGATCAGCTACATGACAAAATATGAAGGACGGATTTTGTGACAGGAGTTTTCCATTGGATCGTTTCTAGCTTAACGACATAAAAGTCAGGTCCCAAGTTTAGAAGTCTAGTTAGGTAGTTGTTTTTGACATCGTGGAATTAGTCTAGGTGTGCACCAGCTAGCCAGGACACCACGGCTCGAAAAAAGAGTGAAAAAGTCTTCGGCAGTTCTTAAACCATTGTTGCTGCTCTTGGGACATCATGAGGCTGCGTGAAGGGCCTTAAAAGGTCAAGCTTCCCATTTAGGTGGATCCTTCGCTTTTCTCTTTGCTAATAAGGTCCTGCTGGTTCTTACCACTGACTTATAGGAAGTGAAGTTATACTAGAGAAGGTATCAGTGTGCTTTTATTTTATGGGTAAAAGCAAGATACACAATACCATATATAAATGGTCATGGTACGCTTTGACCTGTGCACTGCAATAGTATTGCATCCCTTTTCCACCAATAGCAAAAACAATAACAACTTCTTGAAGAGATTCTTCTCCACGTTATCAAAAGAAGAGGTTTTTCTCCCAAATCTCTAATTGATTCAGAAAATAGCAACAAGCATTGAATAATTAGGGAGAAAGCAATCACTATCATTGAATACTCCTTTAATACCTTTGGAAATGTTTGTATTAGACGTTATTCAACAAAATACACTTAGGGGGTGGGGTACTCATGGATAAAGCTGGTGTTACAAGAGCATCAAAGGCTCACTCAGTATTATCAAGAAGAGTATTATCATAAGTAACATTAATCAAGGATAATAGGTTATCTTTCTCTCTTCGCACTACTTTAAAAAAAAGGGCAGCCCCGTTGACTAAGCTCCTGCTATACGCGGGGTCCAGTGAAGGGCCGGACCACAAGGGTCAATATAGTAACTAACTAGGTAGCAGATTTCTCAAAATATCTTCATTAATTGGATGGAGAGTTTGATGCCTTCAGGAGCAGTCGATTGAAGAGCCTGCTAGCAAGAGCATCTGCTATTAGTTTACTACTAAAACAGAGGAATGTTTAATTTGTCCTGGAGGGACTGATAGCTAATAAGTAGATCAGCAAAACCTAGTTAGTGTTTTCATTTATCAGCAAAAACTGAACATTCTTAATCTGATTATATTTTCATCTTTCAACAATACAATTCCTCTTTTCAATTCGAAAATTTCCAAGTGATAGAGGTATATATATCAGGATTAATTTAGTATTCCTGATCTAACCTCATTTTAGTATATAAAGATATTCCCTTTAAGCTAGAGAATAAAATGGAACCCAGAATACTATTTTAATATTTATGATAGATATATACAATAAGCCAAAATAAAAGGGATTCATAATTTGTTACACATTAAAAGTTAGCCAGTCCTCTTCAATATATGTGCAGTTATCCTTCTAATGTATTGTTTATGCTAAAAGCATTTGCATATTATCATAATGTTCAAACATCCAACATTATCAATGCAAAAGACAAAAACTAATATAAATTAAATACAAAATATTTAGAGCTAAATTAAAAACAAACCTTCATCAGAAAGTTTTGGTGAAGCGGGCAAAGCATTTGCATGGCCATGAATATTTGGTTCCATTTGCGTAGGTCCTCCCAAGTTTATTCCATCTTCCTGAAAAGAATAAAAACTTGTCAATTCTGTTCAAGTAATTATTTATTAAAAAGATTGCAAATGTGGGGGGAAATGTAAACATACTCTTGCATTCCACTCCGGAGGAATAATTGGCATTTGGTAGCTGAAGCACATGAACATACAACATACAGAATTAGAAGATTCTAATACACAAATTCAACAACCAAAGTAATGGTTTTAGTTACTAGACTATAGAAAATGCCTTAATAGCCATGTTTTGCAAGAAATTCTTGACATATCATATATCAGAAGGTCATAATAGCAATACAGACATAATAAGAACGTGATTTATCCAATCTTCTTTTGTTGCATTAGTAGCTTAAGACAATGATATCAGAACAATTAAGGAGAATAAAAGCTCAACTGGCAGATACTACTACAAGAAAGCCTCAAAGACACTCCACATTTTATTGGTGGGGCACGAGGTCCCTAAGACTGCTCTCAAGTCTCATACTATGTCATGGTGACATCCTGCAATCTACAAGAAGAAAGCTCTACCGACTCAGTATCGGTGGCATACATAACCCATAATGTCCTCTACGTCTGATCCAATAAGTTTTTTGGCTCCACGTTTGGATATGATCATGCTAATACCGGAGGGTCTAGGTTGATGAAATCCCAAACTCTTGCACTGACTGCTCTATCAGAAGGACCGGTAGTCTGATGCTAGGCTTGAGAGGCCACCAACTGAGTCAATAATTATATAGTGCTCCGCATATCAAGATCCTGTGTAGGAGCAACTTGGGGAGAAACTGGGGGTACATCAGCTCCCCTATGCTCCCTTGGAGGTGATGATGGAGTCCTAGAGGCCTGAGATATTGCCTCATCCTGATTCTACTATTGTCCTATGTTAGTGGGTGGTACCTGACTAGCACCCTCTCCCACCTCTATATCTAACCTCCAAATAGTCGCAACCATCTAGTCGTAGGCATGGTTGAAATCATAAACAAAATATGGATTAGGAGTTGAATAATTAGGACTCAGCACTATAATAGACACGACTTGCAGAATTCCTAGGATAGACCTGCTCTGATACCAAGTTTGTCACACCCCAACCATGGGGGGTGTGACCGCCACCCGATGCCTGAATGGCTCGAGCGTACCACCAGTATATCATAACTTGTTTATATAACCGTCAGGGCCGACAAGGCATCCAAAATGACAATATAATAGAAGTCTGAATAGGAAAACCTATAACTTGGAAGTGTCACTATGAACCATAATATGCATATATGTGATATAATCGCGTATAAAGCATTGTAGGCCTCTGTGGGCAGTATCCTTTCTATAGTATACCGTGTATATAACATTGTAGGCATGTCTAATATCATCAATATCATATTTATATAAGTTGCATATATAACGACATAGGCCTCTGAGGGCAATATAATTTAATAGTATATACATATGAAGACCATCTGAAGAATATGGCATACTCATCAATCCCATCGAAGTGACGTAAGGTCGATACACCTCTGACTTACCTTTATGTGGATTATATGTTACCTTCCCTTTCCATATGAATCAATAAGAAGATAAAACTTACTATCTTTAGCTTTTTAGAATGACATCAATGAACCTTGTTTTATCAATATGAAGATGATATTATCGAGAGTGAAACGTACTCCCTACGAGAAAAATATAAGGTACAACAACTTATATACGAATAGAACACAAATATCTTTTAGCGACTAGGAATAGAGTTCATATTTAGGAGCAATTCGTAGTTGTTGTTGTTATGTCGATCATGCCAAAAGAGAGAAAAGTAATCCCTACATACCTCATCGTTGCAGCTATATGAGTCCCACGAATCCTTGTACGTTCTACGAATGATTATCTACATTATACGAATGATTTATATCAATAACAAATTCATAAATTTAAAGAAAGTTTATTTATACATTTTGTCGAACACCTTATGTGCTTAACATTTTTAAGACTTTATGGAGCTTAACTTATACATATAACAACACCACAATCTCCTTTACTACCCTCCTCCATCACCAAAATCAATAAACAACCTAACAACTTCACACCATCTTCTTAAATCACATCAAACATCCCAACAACAACATACATTGCTTTTAAGGTTCAAGGGAACTTTGTTCTACAAACATTCTCCAACAATCACCTTTCAACTATTTGAATGACTCTAAGAACAAGAAGAGGAGGACAAGAATTACCTTTAACACCAGAATCTTCTCAATACAATATTACTTCACCTCCAAGAGTTCTCCAAAAATCGACACAATGAGGAAGAACATGATCTAACGATGATTATAGGATTCCGCACGTCGGATTGTATAGTTTATCTTTGATTTCACCTTGATTGACATGAAACCTCTTAGATAGAGTATATGATATGTTTAAGGTTGTAAAAATAAGATGAAATGATGTTTAGGTTGAGTAGGGGCTATTTATAGGAAAAGAGGAAATTGGCACCGACATATCCCGCGGCAAGTCCAGTGACTCGCAGGACCTTCCTGCATCTCGCAGGACATGTCCAGTGCTCCCATAATCTCTAGCAAATCATGTAATGCTTCTGCGTCTCACAGACACCTCTTGCGAGTCACAAGTTGTTCTCTGCAATTCGCAGAGTGCTCCAGGAGGCAATGTATTGTCAAACTTCATCGAAACTTATGTTGATCCGATAAGCCTTAAACCTTTTCAAAAATTATTAAACATATCCATAAACATTTATTAATCTCTTGGAGGGGTCCTACCATATCTGATCCTATGTTGGCTAATATTTTGAAAATGACGACGCACGAAAACACGAGGTGTAACATCCTTTCCCCCTTAAAAATATTCATCCTCGAATGTAGAGGGAAAATTCTATCTCTTAGGATTTTTAAAATTTTTTGCAAAGTTTACTCTGTAAACAGGACTATCCAATACCTATCAAATAGCCAAAACACATATTCAATGCCACAAAGGGCTATAAAATAGTATAACATCATAATATCAGCCCCACACAACCGTCTATCTATCTAAAGAACAAAAAGGGTTAGCCATAACTCACCTCAGTTGTTATCTATCGAAGTCTGGGCCACATCAGTTACATCTGCCTCAATAACATTGCCTGCAGTCTGAAACAAATGAGGGTATCTGGACTATATGTCCTCCTCAGCCTTAAATATCATTTCTTCTACATTATTGTTCCTCCATAGTACCTTTGCACCTCTGTCAGATATAATGGAAACTGGAACCCCATGAAGTCAAACTATATCCTTTACATATAACTTGGCATAATCCTTAATTGAGTAGGTAGTTCTGACTGGTAGAAAATTGGCAGATTTTGTAAGTCTATCAACAATAACCCAGATATAATCAAACTTTTGATGGGAATAAGGTAGCCCCATTATAAAATCCATATTGATTGCCTCCCATTTCCATGTAGGAGTCTCTATATTCTGAAGATTTCCTCTAGGTTTCTGATGTTCAACCTTCACCTAGCAAATTGGACATTGGGCCATGAAGTCTGCAATATTTTTCTTCATATCATTCCATCAATAAATCTGTTGAAGGTCATGTTAAATTTTAGTAAAACCAGGATGAACAGAATACATGTGATGTATATAAGTAGGGATGTAAGTGGGTAAATGGGTTGGAGTTAGTTTGTAAGAGGATTGACACGAAAAGGAACTTGAAATGAGGGTTCTCAGGTGGGGCGTTTCTGTCGGGTAGTGTGGTGTTTGGTCGCTGTTTTGGGCAGTTATATAGGGAATTGGGTCAAGGAGATTTATGAATTTATTTCGGGTGTATTGAGGGTGACGTGGATGATAGGGACCTGGTGGTTGGATGGTGGAAAGATGACGGAACATAACTAAAATAGTGAGGCTTCGGTGAAGTGTGTTGTTTGGATAGTTTGGTGTTGTCAGGTTTGGACAGTTGTATTTGTGGGCTTTCGGTTGGTGGCCTTTACAGTTGACGTTTTGTAATTATTTGGGGGATATAGTGGTGGAAGGAAGATGGTGTTTTAGACAAGGAATGAACACGAGTTGCAAGGTGCAATCCCGAGTACAATCCAAGTTAGGGACGGTCGATATAAGCAAGGATAATGACACAAGGTTTTTAATGCTCGTGTCGACACCAAGATGAGTATGGCTAATAGGACAAGGATTAGACCAGGATCACTAAGTACAAGCCCGTGAATAAGCCAAGTTAGGGTGGCCGGTAACCTTAAGATAGACCTTAGGCTTGGGTTTGGTTGGATCACACAAGTTCCAACGTCCACTTGCACCAAGGGGGTTACTTAAGCTTGGGTTTGATTAGATCACACAAGTTCTAACCAAGACTTACGGCGAAGGGACCTTAGTTTAGGTTCAACTAAGTCACATAAGTCTTAGCTAAACTTACACCAAGGTTTTGATTCACACAAGAACCAAAGGCCCTCCCGGAGGACCAACTAATGTATACAACCTCGGGTTGTATACCTTAGCTTTTGAGTAAAACTCACTTTTTATATATCATCAACTCTCTCTATGAAATTTACAACATCCTAAGGGTCCTATTTATAGTAACACATGGAACTTTCTAGAAGAATAATAAAAGACACAAATTAAACGTCATAACTTAAAAGAAAATTCATATAGACATTTTGTCGAACATCTTATGTGCTTATCATTTGTAAGATTTTATGGAGCTTAACTTATACATATAACAACACCACAATATCCATTACTACTCTCCTCCATCTCCATAACTAAATCAATAACCTAACAACTTCACACCATCCTCTTAAATCACATAAAACAGCCCAACAATAACATACATATCTTTTAAGGATCAAGGGAACTTTGTTCTACAAGAATTCTTCAACAATCACGTTTCAACTATTTGAATGACTTTAAGAATAAGAAGAGGAGGATAATAATTACCTTTAACACTAGAATATTCTTAATACAATGTTACTTTACCTCCAAAAATTGACACAACGAGGAAGAATACGATCTAACGATGATCTCGGGATTCCACAGGTCGGATTTGTATAGTTTGTATTTGATTTCACCTTGATTCACATGAAACCTCTTAGAGAGAGTATAGGAGATGTTTAGGGTTGTAAAAATTAGATGAAATAATGTTTAGGTCGAGTAGGGGCTATTTATAGGAAAAGGGGAAATTTGCACCGACATATCCCGCGGTAAGTCCTGCGACTCACAGGACCTTTCTATGTCTCTCATGACATGTCATGTGATATGTCCAGTGCTCCCAAAATCTCTGTCAAGTCTTGCAATTCTTCTGCATCTCGCAAACACCTCCTATGGGTTGTAGGTTGTGCTCTGGGAGGCGACGTATTGTCAAAACTTACTTCTGTTGATACGATAAGCCTTAAACCTTTCAGAGACTTACTCAACATATCCATAAACCCCTTATTAATCTCTTGGAGGGGTCCTACCATCTCCAATCCTATGTTGGCTAACATTACGATAAATGTGATGCACAATAACACGAGGTGTAACAAAGTGCTTCCCAAAGCTAAAGATTAAGGATATCCCAAATGTGTATCGTATATATATTTACGCGGAGTCATCTGCATTGGCATCATGTTTATTGCATAATCAGAGAGGATATTCCATATAGACAAACTATGAAACGCATAGGTGCACAGTTACGGCTGACTATGGATGGTCTAAGGATAAAATCATATATGGGGACTTATACAGCCATTAAGAGGTTGGGCCAAGTTGCCTACGAGATAGAGTAGCCACTAGTTAAGCATGAGTTTAAACTATGAGAAGATATTGGGGACCCTTCACGAGTGGTTCTGGTAGATGATGTTTAGATTATAGAAGACTTACCCTGTGAAGAAGTCTTAGTTACTATCTTAGTTCGACAGACCCGTAGGTTAAGGACCAAAAATGTGGATTTTGTAAAGATGGTGTAGAGGAATAAGAACGTCACGAAAATGATGTGGGAAGCGAAACAAGAAATAAAATCTTCGTACCCCCACCCCCATTGGTTGCAAACTGAAGGTTCTAGATGACCACAGTTCAGTTTTATGTTCTTTAACTATGGCATAGCATGTTATACTAACCATTTTTTGATTAGATGATACTCATATTGGGACAATATAACACTAATAGATGCAGAGCTACTTATTCACGAGGTGAGTGATAATTTGTGCTATGTATGATTGATATTGATTATCGTATGAGGCCAATGAGATCTTATTGACTGTTTTGGCCCTGTGTTGCATGTATATAGTGTGTTTTCTCGCTGCGTGAAAGGTTGGCATAATCAAGTTTATAGAGGAGACTCTGTCAAATATTTTACAAGTCTCCAAAAACTTTAACATTCGAGGATGAATGTTTCTAAAAAACTGCTAAGTTATGTCATGAGCTAGGCGAGGTAAAATCAGGGAGCGAGGTTATCTCTGAGGCTATAAGCACATAAATAATGTTTAGAAAGTATTAAGTTAGTGTTGTCAAGGCTAAATGTTAAACTAATCGAAGGAATCATATTTCGATGAAGTTCAATGTGATAAAGGGATGTACTACATTGCATAACTTAGTCTGCCCCGCAGATTGGGACGCATATTGAAGAAAAATGTAGAGAAACCCTTTTTTATTTAAATGCTAAGGGAAATGCAGCCACATCTTGAGAAATGTGTCGTATAACCCGACGCATAATTGAGTTGGTGGTGACTTCAAGTTTAAGTATAAAATGGTGGAGCACCTCTCTCATTTCATTTCATCTCATTTCCATATCTCAAACACCGTAAGACTCTCTCCAAAAGTTCTTATATGATCCTAGATCAATATCCAAGGTAAAAAACGTAAATCTAATGTGAAAACCCCACGGTGGTTGCTAGTTTGTTCTTCCACTTCTGGTGATAGATTTGGAGGAATCATTCAAGGTGAAGCAACCTCAAACTTGGGTATTTCTTGTTGTTTAAGGTGAGAATTACCCTCTCCTACTTATATTCGAACTTATAGAAGAAATATCTAAATTGTTTGATTGAGAAACCGAAAGTAGAGGTCAGAAATCATAGTCACGATATTGTTACATAGTGGGCTGTTTTGAGTTGTTCTTGATCTAGTATGTGGCTCGAAACTTTAAGTATTGAGTTGAACATGTTGCTTCGTGATATTCTTATAGTGGTTTCCCTTGTTGGGAGTTTACATTCCGCCTAGCATCGTTATTTATCTAGTTGAGAAATAGAAAGCGTGATTATAGGGTTACACACTTGTCGTCGGGGCTATCCAGTTATACATTTTCCTCTGAGGCTATATAAATGTGCGATTGCCTTCATGGTCTTATATAATCGCTGCCTTCAGGGCTATATATATATATATACACACCCTTTCCTTCATGTCTATGCACATACTTGCCTGCAGGGCTATGCATACACTCGTCTTCGAGGCTATATATACATTTGCATTCGGGGCTATTCAGATACATATTGAGCCTCACAAGAAGCTGCATAGTTAGTTCAGTGTTATTCAATTAATACTTGCCTACGGGGCTATGCATACACTTGCCTTCGGGGCTATATATATATAATTGCGTTCGGGGATATTCACATACACACCGAGCCTCACAAGTGGCCGCATAGTTAGTTCAGTCTTATTCAGTTAATATGAGTCTAGGACAGTTAAGTGTACTTTTAGATTATTATTGACTCCTCATCTTATATTCAATATATTTTATATTTCAGTTCAGTTTCAGTTATTCAATGCCTTACATACTCGGTACATTATTTCGTACTAACGTCCATTTTGCCGGGGATGATGCATTTCATACCTGCCAGTCCTGACAGATAGGCTAACATGCTTTCTCAGTAGACGATGCCGAGTTCCAACGTGGTTGGTAAGCTCCACCTCATCCGGAGCTACCAGATCCAAAGTCCGGGAGTTATATAGCACATACAGTATGATGGTAGGTCGGAGCCCTGTCCAGACAACAGTACAGGGTTGTTCTTCTTAGAGGCTTATAGACATTCCTATATGTTCAGTATGTCAGCATGGTGGCCTTGTCGGCCCTTGAATAAAAAAAATTGGGTGTTGTTATTTGCAGAGGTTCATGGCAGCCTTGTTGGCCCGAATAGATACAAATATCTTTTGGGATTATCCCGTATCAGTTGAGCTAGTTATTACTTGCGGATTATTCAGAGTACGACCTTGTTAGCTGTCATGACCCAACCGTGGGTCATGATGAGCACCTACACTTTTCCTCTTGGTGGGCGAACCCTTTCCTTAATCACAACGAATAAAAGAAAACTTAGAAATAAAATGTTTATAAAACATCCTTTTATTTCATTTTAAAATGTGAAAGTACATAAATGCATTCAACCCCAAAATCCTGGTAGTCACTTGTACAAGATCTCTAAGAAGTACAAAATCAAAATGCTAATTACAAGTCTGGAATGTACTGCTAAGTCTGAAATATAAAAATACTATCTATGATAGAATGATAGACAATAAAAAGGAAGAGATCTAGGACTGCAGGTCGGAGAGTGGCTCACCCTATGAATCTCAGCAAACAAGCCTCGGGCTACTCACCGAGCCTCGAACTAGATTTGTGCTTGAACTCAACACTCAAAAAAGTGTAGCAAGAGTAGTATGAGTACAAAACAACAGTACTCAGTAGATATCATAGACCGGCCATAATTAGTTCACATGTACATGAAGTAAAAATAAACATGTTAAGCAGATAAGACAATCAGCAAATCACAATTTCATAGAGACAGAATATCAAGTCTAAATGGCAAAGCAAGTTCCAGTTTCCGTTCAAATCACTAAGTCAATAACAGACATTAATATAATGTATGAATGCAAAGCAATGCAATATCAAGATCTAGAATCTCTCTCTCAATATTGGTACACATATACTATGGTGAAATTCCTCCACACCACTAGTCATGACCCGGGGGATTAGCTAGATACATGTACCTGCCAACAATGAGCCCGGAGTATCATCTGATCGACACATGACTCCAAATATCATAACCTGCCAACACTGAGCCCAAAATATCATCTGGTCGATATGTGGCTCCAAATATCGTAATAATCATCAGTTATCCAGTCTGGGATGAATTTATGAATGCATACACAAGTCAAGAAGTAACAACGCTAGAAACAACATATGGAAATTTCATAACCTTCTCTCCTTTTCATTATAAAACAATACTATCATGACAGATCATCCTCATATACCAATAACAAAATTCACATTTACAAGATCATCACTAATGCAGAAAATACGGCGACAAATCCAAATAATCAAAAGTCATACTAACCTAATTGGACTTATCATTCAATCACCATGCTGAAGGCCTATCATGCTTTCTCCCGTCAATTCTACACATACATATGATTCGCTAAACGTTGTCTAGCAAAAGCAAAGTCATAACCTACCTCAATGCCAAAATCACGTCCCGAGTTCTTCAAACTTGGGCTTTTTCCTTTTCAAGCGACTTCTGAACATTCAAAGTCTATTCACATAATTATTCTATATTAGAATACTCAACTAACGATATCCATATTAATATACTTTCAGAAAAATACACAAAATACTCCTACACTAAGATTACGGTACCACAGGGTAAAATGGGAAATTCAGGGCACAATTATGCTACCAATAGTCTAAGAAACCTTCAATATAAATTTCATGGAATTCTACTCATCACAAGACCTTCAATTTCATATTTCCTCAATTTAGGCCTAGGGTTCTTAACTCATCAATTCTCAACATTCTATGATTTACAACAACTAAAAGATGATAATAATTAATTTAAATTAATGAAAACTAGCTTAGAAACTTACCCCAAGGTCTATGTGAAAGTTTTCTCCTTGTTAACTCTCAAAAACTTTCCCTAGAACTTAGAGAGTGAAATATGGAGTTGTCTCAGTTTCTGTATTTTAAACCCACTGTTTCCCATCAACAGTACATTCATCACGAATGAGAGAGGCTCTTCGCGAACGCAGAGGACAGAAAGGTCTAACTCTTCGCGATTGCGAGGCATTGCCCGCATTTGTGAAGCAGCGTGACTCCCCTACCTAGATACTCATATCCACGCAATCACGGGGCTCTCTACACGAACTCGAAGGCCAGCAAGACCTATACCTTTGCGAACGCGACTCCTTCTTCGCGAACGCGACTCCTTCTCGAACGCGAAGAAGGAAACCATAACTGAGCTCTAAACTTGGTTTTGACATTCCAAATCACCCCATAACCCTCCAAACACAAACCAAATATACAGACAGCCTATAATCGAAACTACGAACATGATCGCACATTCAAAACACTCATCTCACAACCCAAAGGTACATTTTTCGATAAAAATGTCTAAGTCTCAAACTTCATGACAAAACACTCAAATCATCACTTAGAGTCTCGAAATATGAACCAAAGGCCCGACTAAGTCATAAATGTCATTTCAGACCTAATAAAATCGATGAAACTCACAAAAAGACCATAATGCCCCCGATGTTGACTTTAGTCAACCCTATTCCCCTTATTCAACTTAGAAGCTCTAAAATCTGAAAAAATTATATGCTTAACGTTTGTAAGACTTTGTGGATCTTAACTTATACATATAACAACACCACAATATCCTTTACTACTCTCCTCCATCTCCATAACTAAATCAACAACCCAACAACTTCACACCATCCTCTTAAATCACATAAAACAACCCAACAATAACATACATAGCTTTTAAGGATCAAGGGAACTTTGTTCTACAAGAATTCTTCAACAATCACCTTTCAACTATTTGAATGACTCTAAGAAAAAGAAGAGGAGGATAATAATTACCTTTAACACCAGAATATTCTTAATACAAAGTTACTTTACCTCCAAAAATTGACACAACGAGGAAGAATACGATCTAACGATGATCGCGGGATTCCGCAGGACGAATTTGTATAGTTTGTCCGTGATTTCACCTTGATTCACATGAAACCTCTTAGAGAGAGTATAGGAGATGTTAAGGGTTGTAAAAATGAGATTAAATGATGTTTAGGTCGAGTAGGGGCTATTTATAGGAAAAGGGGAAATTTGCAACGACATATCCTGTTGTAAGTCCTGCGACTCGCAGGACCTTTTTGTGTCACAGGGCTCTCTACGCGAACACAAAAGCCAGCAGGCCCCATACCTTCGCGAATGCGACTCCTTCTTCGTGAACGCAACTCCTTCTCGAACGGGAAGATGGAAACCAGAACTGAACTCCAAACTTGGTTTTGACACTCAAAATCACCCCAGAACCCTCCGGACACAAACCAAATATACATACAGCCTATAATCGAAGCTACGAACTTGATCCCGCATTCAAAACACTCATCTCGCAACCTAAAGGTACATTTTTCTATGAAAATCTCTAAGGCTCAAACTTCATGACAAAACACTCAAATCATCACTTAGGGTCTCGGAATATGAACCAAAGGCCCGAATAAGTTATAAATGTCATTCCAGACCTAATAAAACTAATGAAACTCACAAAAAGACCATAATGCCCCCGATGTTGACTTGAGTCAACCTTATTCCACTTATTCAACTTAGAAGCTTTAAAATCCTAAAAATTAAACCAAACATGCCTGACTACTTCGGGAACTGTACCAACTATCCCATTAAGTTAAACATGCCTTAACGAAGCTAGGGGAAGGATCAACATGAGTAAAATGGTCAAATGACATAAACAACCAAATGGGTCGTTACATCAGATACCAATCAAACAATTGTTCGTCCTTGAACGATGAAGAATGAAAAGAATGAGTACCTATGAGGAATAAAGGAATCCACATTGAGCCCTCATGAAACTCCCATAAGCAAATAAGTACATCAGTAGTACCGCTAACTCACCGTATCAACCAACTGCCTCATCTTAGCTCAAAATTCATATTATGTCTTCCCCGATTGATCCTCAAATATAAGAATCGACTCTGCTCGACTTATGACCATAAATAAACCAATGAAAGGATATGTTGATTCCACTGACACATATATCACAACCTTCTGACTCTCGTCACAACACAGTGCTAACCTGAAATGTTAGAATACCTTGATCATGATAATGTTTCCTCCACATCTTCTAAGTCGTCATCATCACCCAGATACCCTAGACATCCAAGGATGCATGCCACAAGTCCAAATTATGACTTCCTTTCATCATGAGAGAATTCTTGCTTCATCTGAGGAAGCTTCAAGCAATCCCATCAAAACTAATTTTATTTGTAGCCAGTTGCACTAGTCCCAAGTCTGTTCGTCCCGTAACCCGGTGTTAAACCCACTTAGTCAAAATCCATCGCCCAGCCGAATCCATAGAAACTCATCTGATCACCCTAAAGACTTCCCACAAACTTATGTACCTCCTCAAATCACTATAGAGTACCGAAGTGGCCCATTATAATTTCCCCAAACAGTTGATCTCATTGAAATATCATCAAGTCCTCTCGCAGACCCCGATAAGGATCAGTAAACCTATCATACCTAAATTCTGAACTGAAATCCACAAAATCCTTGAAGATAAATAAGCAATCATGTGCCGTTAACCCCGAATTTAGCAACTGAAATCCATCACAGTCATCAACTTAATACCAAAGAACTATATTTTATGATTGTACTCTTCATATTTCTCGAATCCCACCAATACGTAATTTTTATATAATCTTGTGAACTCTTAATACGTCAAGCCCTCCTCGTGATTACCCTTAACCTACTTATGATTCGTAACATCCCGACATAAAACCTGCAGCCTCATTTAGTACATCCTTAACCCTTGAATATCTAGTTGTAAGATTTGAGTCGCCTCTAATGAATCCGAAGTACCAAATCTCGTAATCTACACACCATGCCTCACACAACTTTCCCCAAGTCGTTAATACCCAAAATATTCATAAACTACACCTTATGAGTTAATTCACCATGTACTCAACTCACACTAGTCACCAATTTACGATGAACTTCATAAACTCTAATTCCATTGAACTCTCCTCGAACATATGACATAAACCTTTAACTGAAAATATCCCAAGATTATCCAGTACAAACCAACTCTAACCCATTTATTCGAGCATACCTTGCAGTCACCCACCTTGATACTATAGAATTCACTTCCTCATCAATCTTGTCACACACACCACCAAAATTACGGCTCTTCTATTACCATCCACAAAGTCCTAAAGTACTCTTTATACTTCATGTTGAATTCTCCTTAGACTTCCCTTCTCAATCATATTCCTCACTTTCACACCTTAGATGAAAGAGGCGATATAACACCACCATATTTCATACTTGACTCAAGTAATTCCGTTGCTTTGAATCTAAATATTTCTCCTCCTAAAGAAGAACCTTAATCTTTCCAACTCAAGAGCAAGAACACCTTTTCTCTAACTCTCCAAATTCGCAATCCTATTCAAGATCATTCCTACTGCTATCAACCGAAAATCATCGAAACTCACTCGAAAGGTATACTGAAATATCAAATCCGTGCAGAATAGCTAAACCGATATTGTAGATAGTAGTACACCACAAACTCACGCAATTGGAAGTCTTTCTTGCCTCGCTCGAACCTCAGAATTGAATACTTCTCTAAATATAGCGCTCCACGTATACATTGAAGTCCCCCTACTAGGAAATACTGACCCACTTTGGTCTCCCTGACACGAAACAATCCTTGTCGATACAATACCCCAAACTACCACTAAACTGATCCAAAATCCATAGTCGATCCATAATTCTCGTGCATATAATCTACTAACGTCCTCATGTGTCTACCCCGAAGTACTCTTGTCAAATCCATTAACTGAATTTATTGTCCCCGCGTTGATACTCAAACATCGTATAGTGAACTCATCTCTTCTTGTTCCCCCCCGGTATTGTTAACCCTTAACTTAATTTCCAAAATGCGCTTCGTAATTTGAATTAATTCAAAACCATCATTGATATCAAATTTCCTTATTGACCGACTCCTCACTTGAGGATCCTTAAACGATACTAGCCCGCTAAGGGATCACCCCTTACTTTGTTTTGCTAAACCAAAACACACCCAACAACCGTGCGATTATTCCTCGATTTCTGTCAACTCCACAAGCAATCGTAGAAGTTTCCTGAGTATTAAACCTCTGTATACCATACCCACTAATCTTATTGAAGAACTAGATGCACACTCAACAATTCCTTAATACTATACCTTCACGCTCATCCAACATTAGAGTTATTATGAATACCCAATTGCTAGCTCTCATTCGCATACGTTGTAGTCAACCCTATCAACTCATACATGACCCCATACATCCACCCTATATTTAAACAATTGTAAACCCATAAGTCAACCAACTCTTAATTTAAAACAATTCCTTTTTATCCCTAACCTCAAAACATCATACAACCCTATGAAGGCTCTCTTTAATGAAGGACCACCACCGCCTAAATCCTTAAGTTTCGCTTGTCACGAGTAACCTTGCCTTTTGATCTAAAATAGATAGCCATTTCCTGAAAGAATCCCCCAAACCACCAGTTTTTACTCCACCACTACTATTCTGCCATATCGAAACCCAACTTAACCTTCTTTATCCTTATACGACATTCACCCTCACACATCTTGCAACCTTATCCTAATGACCACGTCGGATACCACTTGTTTTCTTCATATACCTGAGATTGACTCATCCAAATTCTCTTCCTTACGCCTCTGTCCCATAGAACAATGAATTACTTTACTATTATACCCTAAGAACGCTCGCTTCCTCACACATTGTCATGAAATTTGCCTTTAGTGTCCTTATCCTCAACTTCTATTCATAGCCTTACCATGGTTACTATCTTCTCATCTAATTATTTGATACTTTCAAACTCATACCTACCCTAAAATAGGAGAATCTAGCCAATTCCATTTCTAACTCATCGACTTGTCATTGATACCCTCATTCCACATAACTATTAGAATTTACCTTGATGATACAAAAAAATTCCCAAACCAATCGCACCTCTACCAAGTCATTTTTGCTAATTCACATCTCCTCACTTGTGGCTTTTGGAGTGACAACACTTATAACTTGGTCAATTCGCTAGTTATACCAACCCGAATTTCCACTCTCTGCCCATCACTTGCTATACCATAATTGCACTTCTCAACTTCCCAGCAACTAACCGATGAAGAAATGGAGATCATGATATCCTCTGAATTATCACTCCACTTCCCATACCTGACTAAAAAGTCTCAAACATAGCTGAAAGCTTAACTTGATCACATGTCCGCACCAAAAAACACATCTTGTATCGTATCACGCCAAATACTCTCAAACCACTCATTTACAAATTCAATAGCGTGTTCCCACCATCAGTGAGAGAATAAAACTAGTTCAGATACCAATCTGAACGAACTAGATATCAATCAGAATGAAGTAGCACAAAAAGAGTGAAGGAATGGAGGTTTCCTAAGTGTCCTATAGGCCTTCGAGGATAGGTACGGAGCTCTTCGTACCTATCCGTGAGACTCTACTAGACACCGATTTTGTACTCGTGAGACCAATAAACCTAGGGTTCTGATACCATCTTCTCACGACCCAATTGCGGGTCATGATGGGCACTCATACTTTCCCGCTTGGTGGGGGAACCTTTTCCTTAATCACAATGAATAAAAGAAAACTTAGCAATAAAACATCCTTTATTTCATTTAAAAATACGTAAGTACATAAACACATTCAACCCTAAAACCCTGGTAGTCACTTGTACAAGAGCTCTAAGAAGTACAAAACTGGAATGTTATTACAAGTTTGGAATGTAATACTAAGTCTGGAATATAAAACGACTGTCTAACATAGAATGATAGACAATAGAAAGGAAGGGATCCAGGGCTGCAGGTCAGAGAGTGGCTCACCCGCTGAATCTCAGCAAACAAGCCTCGGGCTACTCACCGAGCCTCAAACTTATATATGTGCTTGAACTCTGCACTCAAAAAAAGTGCAGCAAGAGTGGTATGAGTACAAAACAACAGTACTCAGTAGATATCATAAACCGGCCATAATTAGTTCACATATACATAAAGTAAAAATAAACAGGTTGAGCAGATAAGACAATCAGCAAGTCACAAATCATAGAGACATAATATCAAGTCTAAAGGGCAAAGCAAGTTCTAGTTTCCGTTCAAATCACTAAGTCAATAACATGCATTAATATAAGGTATAAATGCAATATAATGCAATGTCACGATCCATAATCTTTATCTCAATATATGTACACACATGTTATGGCGTAATTCCTCCACGCCACTAGTCATGACCTAGGGGATTAGCTAGATCCATGTACCTGCCAACACTGAGCCCGGAGTATCATCCGGTCGAAATGTAGCTCCAAATATCATAGCTACCAACACTGAGCCCGAAATATCATCCAGTCGACACGTGGCTCCAAATATCGTAATAATCATTAGTTATATAGTCTGGGATGAATGTATAAATGCTTACACAAGTCAAGAAGTAACAATGCTAGAAACAACATCTGGAAATTTCATTACTTTCTCTCCTTTTCATTATAAAATAATAGTATCATGATAGATCATCCCCATATACCAATAACCAAATTCACATTTACAGGATCCTCACTAAAGCGGGAAATGCGGCGGCAAACCCAAATAATCAGAAGTCATACTAACCTAATTGGACTTATCCTCCAATCACCAAGCCTGAAGGCCTATCATGCTTTCTCCCGTCAATTCTACACATACATATGATTCGTTAATCATAGTCTAGCAAAAGCAAAGTCATAACCTACCTCAATGCCGAAATCACATCCCGAGTTCTTCAAACTTGGGCTTTTCCTTTTTGAGTGGCTTCTAAACGTGCAAAGTCTATTCGCATAATTATTCTATATTATAATACACAACTAATGATATCCATATTAATATACTTTTATAAAAATACCGAAAATACCCCTACACTAAGATTCCTGGACCACGAGGGTAAAATAGGAAATTCAGTGAACAATTATACTATTGTCTAGTTAACCTTCAATCTAAATTTCATGGAATTCTACTCATCACAAGTCCTTCAATTTCATATTTCCTCAATTTTGGTTTAGGGTTCTTAACTCATCGATTCTCAACATTCTAGGGTTTACAACAACTAAAAGATGATAATATTCATTTGAAATTTATGAAAACTAGGTTAGAAACTTACCCTAAGGTCTATGTGAAATATTTCTCCTTGCTAACTCTCCAAAAATTGCCCTAGAACTTAGAAAATTAAATATGGAGTTGAGTATATGTTTCTGTGTTTTAAACCTATTGTTTAACGCGAGAGGCTCATCGAGAACACGAAGGACAAAAAGGTCTAATGCTTCACAATCGCGAGGCATTGCCTACGTTCATGAAGCAGCGTGAATCTCCTACCCAGACACGCGTATCCATGCAAACGCGAAGGCCAATAAGCCCCATACCTTCACAAACATGACTCTTTCTTTGTGAATGCGAAGAAGGAAACCAGACTAGAAATCAACCCAGAAACCCCCGCCCCCCCGAACACAAACCAAATATGCAGACAACCTATAATCGATGCTACAAACTTACTCACGCATTCAAAACAGTCATCCCGCAACCCAAAAGTACATTTTTCTACGAAAACCTCTAAGGCTCAAACTTCATGACGAAACACTCAAATCATTACTAAGGGTCTTGGACCCCGAATCAAAGGCCTGACTAAGTCATAAATGTCATTCCGGACCTAATAGAACCGACGGAACTCAGAAAAACACCATAATTCCTCTGATGTTGACTTTAGTCAACCCTATTCCACTTATTCAACGTAAAAGCTCTAAAATCCTCAAAATTAAACCAAACCTGCCCGACTACTTTAAGAACCGTACCAACTATCCCACCAAGTCAAACATGCCTTAACGGAGCTAGGGGAAGGGTCAACATGGGTAAAATAGTCAAAACAACATAAATAACCAAACGGGTCATTACATCGGCCTCAAATATTATTGGTTGAGTTACATATTGGCATTGCTAGCCCAGATAGTTTGTTTACATTCTAGAGTATACGAGTTACAAGTGGTATACTCAAGATTAAGTAAGGCACGGGGTGCCTGCCACGCCTCCCCAAGTTTAGGGTGTGACAAAAAGTCAACTAAAAAGTCAATCCCAAGCCTTATAGGATTAAATTGTACTTTAATCCCAAAAGCAATTCACCCATTGCCCATAGAGTCTAAATCTCAAAAATAACTCAAATACTACTTCAATTCGATTTCCAATTTGAAGAATTGCATAATTTCAACTTATGGCTTTAAAATCTCAAATTTCCAATCCAAATGATCAAATCCCACAAGAATCTAAGATATATCGATAAAAGGAGGCTAGAATTTACCCCGCAACTAAAGTTCGAATTGGCGATTTAAATTTCTTCCCATGTGACCCCTTAATCGCATCGCGGGTCTACCTTTCGCGATGGCAGGCCCCTAAAAATTCAACCTTTATGATCGCGGCCAAGGCATCACGACCACGATGACCAAAAGACCTAAGTTTTGAAATTGTGTCCCCCACCTCACTACCTCGAAGTAGAAAACCATCAACTAAACACCAGAAAATTTTGGTCTCCCAAACCTATAATCAACACCGGAAACTCATCTTGAACCTCCTCGACACAAACAAATATGCATTTTATTCAAAAAACACGCTACGAAACAACTCGCGCACTCAAACACTCATACGGAGTCATCTTGACCCGATGTTGATCGTGGTCAATTACAATTTATCACTTAAACTAGTTTCTCAGGCAAGAGTTCAAAATACACCCGATCCCCTCGGGATTCATTCCAACTATCCAACTAAGTCATAAATCACGTTTCGGATCTAACAAAACTTGTCAAACCCGCATAAGGGTTCATTAACCCTTGTTTCCAAACTCGCATACGAGTTCGTTAACCCTCGATGTTGACTTTGGTCAACCATTTCCATTTCTTAACTTAAGAATTTCCAAATTTTACTTTTTCTACTCCAAAACTCACCTGATTGCCTTGGAAATCATGTCACCCATCTCTGCAAGTAAAAAACATCACTTTAAAGCTACGAGAAATAATATTTTTGAAGAAAAAAAGAGACCTAGAACTCAAATGCACAAACTATACTTGAGTTGCCTAAGTCAACCCAAACGAGCTCCGATGACTTCAATCTAATCAAATTCATCAATAAAGGGCTCAGATTAGTATACGAGAATAATTCTCATAATTTTAGAATGCCTCGATGTCAAAGCCAACTCTTGGTCAACTCAAACTCGACCCTCGAGTCAACGGTCCAAAAACCAAAATTGAATACATTTATATGTTACCTATAACTATACAAGTCTAAATTTGTGCTTTATTTTAATTGAGCTCATTTGGGTACTCAAAACTCAATTTAGGTAATTCTGGATCTATCTTAGAAAAATCTCCAATTTCCATCTTTGATGACATATTCAAATGATAAATCCAAGTTTAGATTCATGAAATAATCATATAATAAAGTTAGAATCACTTACCTCAAACTTGTAGTAGAAACCCTAGTTTTAAACCTCTCAAAATTGAGCTCGAAAAGTTAGGAAATGAAATAAACATGACAAAACCCAGCCTTAAATAGTTCCCAAAAGGTATTGTCTTTGCCCAATTACCCGCGAAACAAATATGCAGGTCGCGGATTAGGTATGTGATCCACAGATCCAATCGCAGAATGGTCCAGATAGCTAGTTTGCACTGCCACCCTCCAGTAAAATGGCCATAACATTCTAGATATCGAAATGACGAACAGTTTGAACCACTAGAAACTAGACTCAAAGGGATACATTTCTCATCACCAAATTCTTTATAGATTGTAAGAGATAATCTCGTGAGTCAGAAAAACTAAAGAAAAGTCATGTTATAGTAGTTCAAAACTTGCTCCAAACACGCCAAAACTAACCAGAGCCGTTCGAGTCCCCTCCAAACCATCCCAACATGTCCATATACCTGATATTTAGTTATCCAAAGTCTCAAAACAACAAGGGAAATGCCGCAATAGAAAATCAACTCTCATATAAAACTTGTGAACCTTAAACTTCTAATTTTCATGCAATAGTGTCGAACCGCACCCAAGGCCCTCAACTCCATATCCGAACATACGTACTTGTACAAAACCATCATACAACCCTATTGATACCTTCAAATCATGAATCCAATGTCGTTTACTCATAATTTTTACATAGGTCAACTCTAAGCACTTTAGGCTTCTAGTTAACAATTAGGCATACTAATATACTTGAGAGAACAATTAAGAAATTCATTATCAATTATCCTCATTCTTCTTTCTTACACCTTTTTAAAAAATCTTCATTGACTTTTTATATTGTATATTTTTTTTTGTGGTTGGGGGGTGGGGGGGGGGGATATTTTAGTTTGTTTTCTATTTTGATGTGATGATGCCATCGTAGTCCATCAAATTCTGTAAGTTAGAACAGAAAATTAGCAATACCATTGAAATCAATCAATGAAACACATTGGCATCTTCTATAAACCTTGAAGTCTCCGTCAACTTGATCATTTCTCATTTCATTCTTTGCAGGTCTAGAGCAGTTGTCCTGGTAGTTCTCATTTCATTCTTTGCAGGAATTTCGGAGAAAAAGAGCCTTAGTTATGGTGCAATGAAAGGTAATAACATCCCATGTAGTCGCAAGAGTGGAACCGTGGTTGTAGTCCAACAATACAAGTTCTGCTACAGCGACTCGTGCATGCACACAAATAGAGGCTTAGTTTGTCAGCATGTTAAATAAGGACTCGTTGAAAACATCTTTTTAATTCTTTATTTTCTCTCTCACTCTCTTTGCTCCTCTATTTATATATTTATTTACCTTTTACTGTGTGTCTCTTGGGGTAATTTATTTAAATGCATGTCTGCAAGTTTATCCCTTCTACTCCAAACAAAACGATAAAAAAGGGAAGAACAACGAAACGCTGAGTTACGGAGAAAAAATAGGTTATGCATATCTGATTGCAATTATATTAAAAGAAATTGCAACTTCCTTCAAAAAAGAGAATAAAAACTCAAGAAATATTTGTTCTTTTTTCTAATGTTACTAGCTAGTTTAATGCTCATATAAATTTTCTAATAAATTTTTAAATACAACAACAACATACCCAATATAATTCCGAATGGGATCTACGGAGGGTGGTGTGTACGCAGGTCTTACCCCTATCTTGTGAGGATAGAGAAATTGTTTCCAATATACCCCAATCGGCTCAAATAAGCATATCAAAACATTTCACAGACCTGAATATTTAGACTAGAAGAAGTTGCAAGAGGGTTTTTTATATTTTTTTCTTTCCTTTATTTGGCTAATAAAGATATTTTATATATATAACTGCATCACATTATAACTACGTATTTCCCTGCTGGAAGTAGTGTCTTTAAGTCTGAATCTTACTTATTTCAAGTTTCCCCCAAGAAGATGTCTTCCTACAAGAGGGTTTTTTGTATTTTTTTTTTCTTTACTTTTTTTTGGCAAATAAAGATATTTTATATATATAACTGCATCATATTATAACTACGTATAAGTAGTGTGTTTAAGTCTGAATCTTACTTATTTCAAGTTTCCCCCAAGAAGATGTTTCCTACAACAGGGTTTTTGTATTTTTTGTTCTTTCCTTTTTTTGGATAATAAAGATATTTTATATATATATAAGTGCATCATATTATAACTACGTATTTTCCTGCTGAAAGTAGTGTCTTTTAAGTCTGAATCTAACATAACCTATTTTCCCCCAAGAAGATGTCTTCCTACAAGAGAGTTTTTTGTATTTTTTTTCTTTCATTTTTTTTTTGGTTAATAAAGATATTTTATATATATAACTGCATCATATTATAACTACGTATTTCCCTGCTGGAAGTATTGTCTTTAAGTCTTAATCTTACTTATTTCAAGTTTCCCAAAGAAGATGTCTTCCTACAACAGGGTTTTTTGTATTTTTTTTCTTTCCTTTTTTTTTGGTTAATAAAGATATTTTATATATATAACTGCATCATATTATAACTACGTATTTCCCTGCTGAAAGTAGTGTCTTTAAGTCTAAATCTTACTTATTTCAAGTTTCTCCAAGAAGATGTCTTCCTACAAGGGTTTTTTGTATTTTTTTTCTTTCCATTTTTTTGGTTAATAAAGATATTTTATATATATAACTGCATCATATTTTTTGGCTTACACTAAACACTGACGGTTCAAGACATCACGTTCACCGCGCAGTAAGTAAGTCCGGTGGTATTCAACTAGGGAAGGTTCAAAGCAGAAGCTACCTCTCCTGATGCAATATCTTTTCGCTGAAAGATTGCTGAAAGTAGGCACCTTGTGTATGCGCCAAAATCTCTTTCAAGAGGGGATTGTTGGAAATTTTCCTTTGGTGGGGAGGTGCGTCCACCCATATTTAATGACATAAACACTAGGGTTCCGCATATTGGAGGCTTTGTCTCTTCACACGTGCATAATCTGCTAAGTGAGTAGATGACCGTAGGGCCAAGGATCGTCAAATTTCGTTGAGAAATGAAAGAGATATTGATCCACGAAGTAAGGTGTTTGAGGCATGGAAATATGGTGTGGGACAAATCTACCAAATCGGTGGAAAAAGGAAGAATTGTTCTCTTTATAAGTCTCAAAATTGGCTAAGGGTTTGGGACCCCAAGAGGTAACCCATATGTTTGAAGGAGTGAGGACCTAGATGTGCTTGGGTTCAAGGCTAAGTCCACACGCGCGCCGCCGCCCGCCCGGTCCGGGCTCGTGTCTCGGGTCGTAGGCCTTGGGCTTCTTCTGATATTATCTCTTTGGACCCCCAAATTGCTTAATATTTATAGTTTGGTCCCTGAGTTTCTGAAAAGATGAAATTGGGAACGACGGAAGGCAGGAAGTTTATGCCTGCCATTTGGGTTGATTTTTGGAGCGTTAAAACTCCATTAATCTGCACTTAATCTCCTCCCTAAAAGTTCATTTATGTTGCACATTAAATCAGTCATTACTTGGTTGATTAACTCCTCACTAATGGCCATTACTTGGCTATAAACAGTCATTACTTGGCAGTTGAGAAGTCCCTCCCCTTATACTATATATTGAAGCCTTTTGGCTCAATTGTTGAGACTACTACACAGAGATAAACAGAAGAGAGAACAATAGAAATTTTTTCCAAAACGTGAGCAGAAACAGTGGACAAAAATAGAAAACTCTTCCTTCCTTTTCCATTCTTCAGCAAGTCGTTTCGTGTTTGTTTTCTTCGTCAGAATCAACCTATTTACTTTGTAGTGTTGATTAGTTGTTCTTTTATCTTGGGAGACTATTGCCCGTTAACGTAAAAACATATATAAGGGAAAATCTTGTCTTAAAGAGAGAGAGCCATCTCTCGACTCAACCACAGTTGTAACAATCTAGATTTAGTGTTTCTTGATTTCAGGTTATCAAGATCCAACGCTCAACAAGCTTGCGGCAGTTTTGAATATTGGCTACTTGTTTATCCTTTTGAACACTTGTAATATTTATTTACTTCCCGTACTGCTTTACATATCCAACAGTTTTAAGACAAGGTTGTATTAGTGTTCGAAAGATGTCAGTCAAAAGTTGTGTCACCAAATCTGGATATGGCTGTGGTTTTTTGGTAGAAGAGACTTGTGATTATGTTGTTGAAGGTCAACATGTTCATGGTGTCACCGCTCCCTAGAGTGGTGGGAACAAGCGCTCACGAGAGGCTGAGGATGTCAACTGGGACAAATGAAAAGGCTGAAGATGTGGTTCTATCTTGTAGCAGAAGGCCTATATCTGTCCCAGACAAAGGATCTGAATTATGGTAAGGAGGAAATGGATACTCAGTCCGATGAAGTGACTGAAGTGGGCCAGAATCTGAAATTGGGATAAGTAATTTTTCTTCCTTGTCAATAATAAGATTAAATGATGTCTGATTAAAAAGGGCTTAAAGTAAGGAGGAATATGAAAATATTTTCACGAAGTAATTTATATTCCTTACGCTTTAAAATCAGAAGTTTAATCTCATCTTCCTTCCCGTTTAAAGATTGGATTGTGTAAACGACTTAAAAAGATCCGTTATTTTGAGTGTAATTATTAAAATTGTGTAAAGTATGTTCGCACATACGAGGGAAAAAGATCCACTGACTGTGTGAAAACTGTTATCAAACTTAAGTAAGCGCAAAAAATTATCTGGGCACCAATCTCAAGGGAAGAAGACTAAAATCTAAAGACGTTGAACCTGTCACACTATTTGACAGAAGATCCTTCATTTGATAGGATGATATTGGACACTCAGTCGTACAAATCCTACGAGCGACTGGAGTGGGCCAGAATTCATTTGATAAGATGATATTGGACACTCAGTCGTACAAAGCCTACGGGTGACTGAAGTGGGGCCAGAATTCATTTGACAGAAAAGTAATGGACACCTAGTGAGGTGGGCCAGAAGTTTCTAGGTCTTAAATGATCTGAAGGCCAAAAGAAAGGCAGAAAAGTAATGGACACCTAGTAAGGTGGGCCAGAGTTTCCAGGTCTTAAATGATCTGAATGCCAAAAGAAAGGCAGAAAATAAATTGGACACTCAGTCTGCCAAAACAACTGGAGTGGGCCAGAGTATCCAGATCACATATGATCCGGTTACGCCCTAATCATGGGCAAAAGGTTGTTCACGTGAAGCAACGCCACCTCTAAAGTAGAAGGGGTTGGAGAGGTTGTCCTCAATAGGATTTCATGGAATGGGATCACTCTAGAATGAGGTGATACATGTCCCAAACTTGATTTAAGGGACGTTGTTGGTCAAGCTGGTTTGAGACTAGTCCAACAGGTCTGTAATAACTAAGAATAGTACAGTATGTCTGTAGCCAAATGAATGATATATTTATAATCCGTGCATCTATGCCATCATAGATTAAGACACGTTAAATAGAAAGTCATTCAAAAGATAATGAAGTTGAGATTGTTGCCTTCTGTCGACATAAACCCTCAAAATAAATGTGATATAGGAGAAGAGGCAAAATCACATTTCCATTCCGTCAAAGGAATAGCGAAAGAAGTACCGCTCCTCTAGAACTTAGTCACACCTACATGGGTGATTTGAAATTTATACAAAATAGAGGGGGGAGACAAGTACTTTGTGACCTTTATTGATGATGGTACAACGTATTGCATCCTTTGTTTGTTGAAAAGAAAAGATGAAGTTGTTGAAGCAAATAAGCGCTACAAAGCAGAAATTGAAAATCAACTAAGCCTACGGATTGAGGAATTCATAGTGAAAGAGGGGGAGAATGTGAAGCATCGTTTATTAAATGACTACTCATTACTCACCTCAGTACAACGGTGTTAGCCAAGCGCAAAGTCGTATGCCCAAAATATGTGGGGTAAGGCAATCCTTACCGCTAATGCGATTCTCAACAGAAATTTGCATAAGGATAAGGATAACCCTCCGTGTGAAACATGGAAAGGATCTCACATACAAATGTTGTGATGTGGGGTGGCTTGGTAGAAGTTGGAATACCGAAATAGGTCAAGTTGGACCTAAGACTGTAGATTGCATATCCACTGGATCTACAAATAACAGTAGTGCTTATCGCCTCTTGGTGTCAAAGGATGCTGAATTCTTTGAAGATAACTTTCCTTGATAAGGGAAAAAGAAGTAATTGCTCGAGGTTAACAAGAACCTGCGAGTGCCTGACTGTTTGGAACCAGACGTTCCAGAGCTACAGGACTCGAAAGTTGCTGATTAACTGGAACTTAATATTCCAGATCCACAGAACTCAGGGATTCTAGATGTTAAACCGAGACGGAGCAAAGAGGGGACAAAGACTTGTTCCAGGCCTTCTAGCTTGTATGGTTGAGAATGAACCATGGATAATTAACAAATAATTGTCATCTCCAAAAGCGCTGCTATGGAAAGAAGCTAAAGAGAGAAATAGATTCCGTCATATAGAACCATACTTGTGTAATGGTTGACCTTCCTCCCGGAAAAGAACCTTTGGATTGTAAAAGTAGATACTCAAAAGTGAGTACAAAGTAGATGAATATATTGATGAGTATAAGGCTTCGGCTACTTGTACATGTGCTCCCCTGTGAATAGCTTAACATCCAGGATCATTGCAGTCTTGCGTGGCATGGATGTTGAAACAGCATTCCTAACTGGAGAGTTGGAAGGGGAGGATCAGAGTTGGTTTGCTAGACTGTTGGGCTTCTTCCTGAACTTTCATTTTGGTCCCTAATGTTTACATTTTGGTCCTGGAAGTTTCAGATAAAACAGAAATAATAAATGTGACCATGGAAACATTGACTCTGAAGTTCGAATGCCAACAGTTGGAAAACCAACAGTCTGAGAGTGAAAGTTATATTGAAACAAAAGATATTGGTATCACATATGACATCTTAGGAATTTGATTTCTAAGACATCTAACGGACTGGTCTAACTCCAAACTCAGTTATGAGATAATTGACAGTCTCCTTGAAGCCACCAATGGATATGAATCATAGAACTTATTGGAATCATGGTGCACTCATAGACAAGGAGTGATATGCACAGGTCATGTGTAGTTTAATGTATTGTACACACTACAACCGCCCTAGTATCGTCCTACAAACAGATCAGTTGAACTAAGGTTCACTGATGATCTTAATACATGATCAATAGAAGGCGTTAAGTCGGATATGACGATATATGAATTATTTTCTTATCTACAGATTATAGTATTCTGGATGTCCAGCGGTTCTGGGAGAACAAAGTGATGCAAACTGGACATCAGCTATGAAGAACACCAAAGCCACAAGTAAATGTGTATGGTGGGTCTTGGAAAATCCTCTAAGCAAACTTGCATCGGCCGATTCATGATGGAATCGGAGTTTATCGCTTTATACAAAGTATGAAAGAAGTTGAGTAACTTCACGACTCCTTAGAGGACGTCATTTATTGGGAGAAACCCGTGCCTTCAGCAGTTATACACTGTGGCTAGTCGGTCGTCTTTAGGAAGGACACGGATGATGGCGTCTGGACATATCTGTCAGGATCTGTCAAAAATATAAGACCATATGGCAGTTGATCATCATGGGTGTCACTTCCTTGATTACTAATCAAAGAATATAACGGACCCTTTAACTAAGGGACTACCCGAAGATCAAGAGTTCTTCCTGTCTAGGGGAATGGGCTTAAAACTCAAACAATACGAACCTTTGCGGTAGTAACCTAACCATACTGACTGGAGATTCCAAGAATTTGGTTCAATGGGAAAACTAAGCTGTAAAAAGGTTTAGTTGAGCGCTTCGGTGGAAGCAAGAGCACTTCGGATGATGACTTCTGTAAGGAAACATGAATCCAAAGTTGTTCCCACGATAGACATTAAAGTGTTACCTGCATGGTGGGTAAAGGTTAAGCTTCCAAACCTTTAACGATCCTCAAACGGTTGAGGTTAAGGTTGGGAAAACTTTTAATGATTCTTAACACTTGTGAAGTGGGGTATAGCATGATATCTTGTAGGAGATCACCTATTTAAGTGCAAGGACAGGCCGCCTCAAATTAACGCACTTAAGAATCCAAGTGTGTCCATGGCCACAACGGACAGAACAATAAGAATGAAAACGAATAAGGGGAGTTATTGTGTTGGTATCACTGTCTTGGCTTACACTAAACACTGACGGTTCAAGACATCACGTTCACCGCGCAGTAAGTAAGTCTGGTGGTATTCAACTAGGGAAGGTTCAAAGCAGAAGCTACCTCTCCTGATGCAATATCTTTTCACTGAAAGATTGCTGAAAGTAGGCACCTTGTGTGTGCGCCAAAATCTCATTCAAGAGGGGATTGTTAGAAATTTTCCTTTGGTGGGGAGGTGCGCCCACCCATATTTAATGACTTAAACACTAGGGTTCCGCATGTTGGAGGCTTTGTCTCTTCACATGTGCATAATCTACTAAGTGAGTAGATGACCGTAGGGCCAAGGATCGTCAAATTCCATTGAGAAATGAAAGAGATATTGGTCCATGAAGTAAGGTGTTTGAGGCATGAAAATATGGTGTGGGATAAATCTACCACATCGGTGGGAAAAGGAAGAATTGTTCTCTTTATAAGTCTCAAAATTGGCTAAGGGTTTGGGACCCCAAGAGGTAACCCATGTGTTTGAAGGAGGGAGGACCTAGATGTACTTGGGTTTAAGGCTAAGTCCACACGCGCGCCGCCGCCCGCCCGGTCCGGGCTCGTGTCTCGGGTCGTAGGCCTTGGGCCTTGGCCTTGGGCTTCTTCTGATATTATCTCTTTGGACCCCCAAATTGCTTAATATTTATAGTTTGGTCCCTGAGTTTCTGAAAAGATGAAATTGGGAACGACGGAAGGCATAAAGTTTCTGCCTGTCGTTTGGGTTGATTTTTGGAGTGTTAAAACTCCATTAATATGCACTTAATCTCCTCCATAAAAGCTATTTTATGTTGCACATTAAATCAGTCATTACTTGGCTGATTAACTCCTCACTAATGGCCATTACTTGGCTATAGACAACCATTACTTGGCAGTTGAGAAGTCTCTCCCCTTATACTATATATTGGAGCCTTTTGGCTCAATTGTTGAGACTACTACACAGAGACAAACAGAAGAGAGAACAATAGAAATTCTGTCCAAAACGTGAGCAGAAACAGTGGACAAAAACAGAAAACTCTTCCTTCCTTTTCCATACTTCAGCAAGTCGTTTCGTGTTTGTTTTCTTCGTCAGAATCAACCTATTTGCTTTGTAATGTTGATTAGTTGTTGTTTTATCTTGGGAGACTATTGTCCGTTAACGTAAAAGCATATATACGGGGCAATCTTGTCTTAAAGACAGAGAGACATCTCTCGACTTAGCCACAGTTGTAACAATTCAGATTTAGTGTTTTTTAATTTCAGGTTATCAAGATCCAACGCTCAACAAGCTTGTGGCAGTTCTGAATATTGGCTACTTGTTTATCCTTTTGAACACTTGTAATATTTATTTACTTCACGTACTGTTTTACATATCCAACATCTCCTATATCTGAAGATAGGAACTTTCGGTGGATATGGAAACTTGATTACCCAAATAAGATAAAATTCTTCATATGAAAATGCTATCATAACAAGATTCCTAGCAGATCATACCTCCACCACGTTGGTATAAATATTGATCGTATCTGCTCAATGTGTAAAAAAATGAGGAAAACAATGACCATATGTTTTTAAAATGTGATATTGTTGTTGCTTTCTGGACTTCTACGAGAGTAGATAGTACTACTTATAATAATAAGGATCATTGGATTCATTACATTAGAAATCTAAATATTACTTTACCGAATCATACTTTGTAACGGACTGAATTATTTTCATTTGTGATCTGGAATCTTTGGCTTAATAAAAATCATAACAATCAAAATAATACTAGTCACAACTTGTCCTTAACTTCTGTTTTGAATAATGCCTTTGAATATACTCTTTTAACGGCCAAAGAGGCTAAAAAGAAGGAACAATTTGACATCAAAGTCTCTTGGCATAAACCTCCTGTGAACTGGTATAAGCTAAATATAGATGCTAGTTTCAACCACTCTAAAATGTTGACCGACAATGGAGGAATCATTCGTAATAGCAATGGTGACTGGATAGTTAGATTCCAATGCAGTAGATATGCTTATTCACCTCTTCAAGGAGAACTGCTTCCTCTGAAAGAAGGACTGGAAATGTAACGCCCTGTACTTTAGGGTGATGGGTTGAGCAGCTAAATGTATGAAAGTAGATCCGAGCCCCGAAGAATTTTGCTTACATTCAAGCATGTAAATAAAGGGCTCATCGTATAAGAAGATGAAGTCCCGAAATAATTTAGGACTTAACAAGTGTGACCACGGTGATTGAAAATTAATTATGGGTGTAATTATTTAAACGAGGAATTGTAGTGGAGTAAGATAAATTGTAAGGGAACACACCCATGTGATTGAGGAATAAGTGGCATCAAAATGAGTGATGGAGAATTGCAGCAAGTGGATGGTCATCACTTATCATATGATGTGGCAACATGCATGATTATAATTGTGTTTGAGGGCCAAGTGGCACCACGTGTAAAGAAAAGCATTTACCATACCTTTAGATTCTTATCATTTATCACTAAGAAGTCATTTGAAATAATTTTTTTGTACAACTTAGTATTGACCAACCCATGATTTACGTTGTGGCAGCATCATTATTTTCGTCTCTTTCTTTAAAGAGATGAAATACATTTACTTAGTGCTACGATCGAGGTTATATCCATCTCGATTTCCTTCTGGTAATAGAAAATCGGAGATTTCTTTGAAGTGAAGTAAGGTGGAAAAAGTGGGTTTCTTGAAAAAAATAAGCTTGGAGTGCATTACGGGCTGCTTTAGTTGTATTGTGGACACAAAATGGCTAAAGTATGTTAAGGAAAATCTTTCTTTATTTTGGCATGTTCTAAGTACGAAACGCAAACGTAATATTGTCCCATAAATAATTATACTCTTAGTAGTTAAGGATGTTCATGTTATTCATTTCTATTTTCAAAGCATGTCTAAATATGTTCCTAAATCCCTATTGAGGTATATGGAAAAGATGTTAGTACTCATAATGTTGATCGGAGGTGAAACGACATTACATCACTCCGACATATTTATACTCCTTTTCAGGGAGAGCTAATGCTTGTTGGGTATTTTGGTTTGACACTGCTTCACACCGTGTCATATTATCATATCATTCATGCATTATATTCATGTACATACCTTGACCTCAAATGAGTTATATACTCTACTATATGTATGCATTATATATGTATGGGGATGGGGAAAATGGAAGGCGTTATATACGCACCACCACCTGCAATTGGTACAGATATACATGATAATTATTATGCCCACAGACGACGATATGATATGATGGGATGCCCACAGAAGCCGATATGATATGATGGAATGCCCATAGAGGCTTGATAGCATTATATACGCATATGTATATGTATGACTGTATTATGCATGACATTTAGGTATATTATGGCTCTCAAAGGCATTTTGCATAGGTATGACACTTAGGCATATTATGGCCCTCCGAGGCATCCTCTACTGGTTGGTTGTTTCTTGTCTCATGTTACTTTCAGGTTTCTATTACGCTATTCTTTATGCCTGACATACTTGGTACATCAGTCGTACTGACGTCCCTTTTGTGGAGGGACGCTGCATTTTATGCCCGCATGCTTAGGTAAAGAGGGTGACAGTTCGCACTAGTAGGTTGCTGGTTCAGCTGATATTGGGGCACTCAACTTGTTCCAGAGTTGCAGTTTAGTCATGGTACGATATTCTTGATATGCATAGGGGTATGGTGGGGCCCTGTCCCGACCTTATGATGTCACATACTCTTTAGAGGCTTGTAGACAGATGTCATGTGTGTGGTAGTTGTGTATGGCCTTATCGACCTTAGTATGTATTTATGCATGGGTTGGATTCTTCTGTTTGTAAGCGTTTACGTAGCACCTTTCCAGTCTATCATTTCTATATGTCAGCAGGGTACTTTGTGACGGCCCTCAAGGCCCGTGATTAATTATGGTTGGATATTAAATATATGACCAGTGGTACTCGGCAAGCAAGGTTCGGGTGCTCGTAATGACCCTCCGGTTTGGGTTGTGACAAACTTGGTATCAGAGTAGGTCTGTCCTAGGGAGTCTACAAGTCGTGTCTAGTAGAGTCTTTTTTGTGGGTGTGTTGTGCACCACACTTATATATAGGAGGCTATAGGGCATCTAGGATAATGGTTACCTTCCTTCTTGATCTAGAATCGTGCTATTGAGCTGAATTGTAAGAATTCTCTTTGTAAACCTTATCGTGTTTATGATTATAGCAATGTCTTCTTCATATATGGCTATGATTAGCAAGGAGATTGAGGTTGGATTGAGTGCAAATGAGAGTAGTACACTCTCTATTGAGACAGATCCGTCGGAGGATATGAGCAAGTAGCTTTCTCAGGTATCGACGAATGTAGTAGTACCAACGGAGTTGAGGGAAGCTCATGTACCATCAGTCCTACCACCGGCTCCGTCTAATAAGAATGTAAAGAGAGCGGTGCAGGTATTGAATCAATTGGTTGCCTCCCAAGAATGACTTCATCCTAGAGCATCTGATAAAGATAGGCCCTTGAGGGGTTAGGAGCTCATAACCCATGCAGTTTATTAGTCAGGGATCGCCGATATTTAAAGGGTATAAAGATGTCAATATCTCAGGGTCAAAGTTGTAAAGATCGAGTGAGACCGCCCCGACCATCTTGTAGTTAATATGGTCGAGCGCCTGCCGGATTATGCTGAAAAGGTACAGGGGTTGGTTTAGTGTGGCAGACATAGTCACAACATTCCGAAGTGTCCTAAGTGGACACACAAAGGTAAGGATAAGATGATTATGAGTTGTACAGATGAACATCAGAAAACATCATTGGAAGGTTTGGTAGGTTACGAAAATCTACACATTTTACAGTGACTCTTGCTGATTAGAATGAGAGAATATATTATGTACGTGCGATCTAAATTGTAATGTCTTACCTAGAATAGATTAGGAATTGTCCCAGGATATCATTAACGAGAATGAATTGCCAAAAATCGAATCGTGTAAAGAGTGACCATCAGTAAATTTAAGAAGATCACGTAAAGTGACGTACCCAGAATAGTGATCCCAAGCCATATATAAGGATTGAGTTATCCACGGTAGTGGAAGGGTTCATAAGCGTCTCGTCCGTGCATAAAGGCTCGGACCGCGTTTTATTGAGGATTACACGTATCAATGTTAGTAAGCTAAGGCATGTTATAGGTATTGGACTGGTAAGGTATTCGGCTTCATTGTGCAGCATGTTACAATTCTAAATAACATCTGGACAACAATAGCTTGTTAGGGGCAAGTGAGGACGAGAACTATGGAACAAGCGAAAAATGTTGTAAGAAATATAAAAACAGTTAATAAGTATGAATGGAGTGGCATGATCAAGTATCAAGGTAGAAATGTTTTTTTTCTCATTTAATGACGAATAAAAGGAAGGATTACGACAAGAAGGATAAAGGTGAATGAGATTTTAGTTATACAGGTTTCACAAAGGTATGATTACTCCAGAACAGTGTAAGAACCAATGGCAGAGGAGGGATAGTAAGAACTCTTCGGCAAAAGGTGACGAACCTCTAATGTTCAGGAAGACAGTATGAGAAATACTTTGAGATAAGAGACCCCCCCAAGGCAACTTGAAATGGAAATGTAAAGGTAAGACGAATGAGCTCTCGGTCGATGGGAGATTTATTAATGATAAGAAAGGAAAGCTTGACAAGTCATAGGATCATGTAACACTATGAATCGGATCTAAACATACGAAGCATCAGTTCCATAGCATATTCAGTCATACCTCTCAAAAAGTATGTACACAGAAGTAATAGTGAGTAAAGTTTGAGATTAGCACCTAAACAAGTGAAAAGGGGCCAATGATGCTTATGGATACAAGGTAGACAATAAAGATATATGTCAAGAGATAATGACATTATAATAAAGATAAACTGAATAAAGATAAACTGTCAGGCAAATACAGATGTCTATGAGCATTTTTGAACTGACCAAAGGTTCTACGAGATAGATAAAATAATGGGTGTACAGCTTAACGAGATCAAGGAAATCTTTTCCCAAAGCGTCATTGACAGAAAGTCTTAGCCATGAGGCAAGTGAAGGAATTCGAATCTAAGTATAATGACCATGTTTGGATATAGTAGGCCAACGTCATGTAATGCAAATTCGTCAGAATCTTCCACGTATTGAATGAGGGAATAAGTTAACAACTCATCCTTTAAGGGGTAGTAATGCCAAGGATTGGAATCAGGAGCAATGTTGGAGACTACGTATGTATACCAGAATATTTTAAAACTAAGATGAGTACGACAAGTAAGAAAATGAGTGAACAAGTGTCAAAATAAGTAAGAAGGGAAGTTGTTTATAATTACGAGTAGTGAGAAGGTACGAAAAAAAACATTCCTTTCAGATCATGAATAAGAGTTAACTGCGATGATACGCACACTTCAGATTCAAATGACATTGTCCATAAAGTGTTCACGATTGAGGTACTATAAATATAAGAGTTTTCAGCACACCAATTAGTAAACAAAGCTAAGTTGACAATAGGATCATTCACCTACAAGCGGCTTGACTAATATGAGGACTAAGTAGAGAAGTTGACCTGAGGGAACACATCGGTTAGTTAAGTGGGAGTCCAATTGGAGAATTCAAATAGGGATAGCCCTATGACTCATAATACAGTAGTTAAACTATCTGACGCATGATTTGGAGTTGGCCGCGGTGGTCTATGCACTGAAAATTGGGTGACACTACTTGTATGGTGTTCATGTAGACATTTTTACGGATCATAAAAGTCGGCAATACATATTTAAACAGAAAGAGTTGAACTTGAGATAAATTAGGTGGCTTGAATTATTGAAGGATTATGATGTGGACATCTTATACCATCCCGGTAAAGCTATTGTTGTAGCAGACGCGCTTAGTCATAAGTCGATGGTCAGCTTAATTCCAGTGCAGGTCAAGAGGAAGGAGTTAGTAAGAGAGCTCCATCAGTTAGCTAGTTTGGGAGTTCGACTAATGGATTTGGATTATGGTGGCTTTGTGATTCAGAATACATCAAAGTTGTCCCTCATATCGGAAGTTAAGGAACGCCAGTAGGAAGACCCCATTTTAGGAAGATTCAGAAAGGGCATTCAATAAAAGAAGGCCACAACCTTTGAGATTGACGAACACGGGGTTCTCAAGCACTAGGACCGTTTATGTGTTCCAAATATAGCGAGATTATGAGACAAAATTATGATAGAGGACCATTGCTCACGATATTCCATGCACCCGAGATCTACTAAGATGTATCATAATCTCAAGGGTGTCTACTTGTGGAACGACATGAAGAGGAGCATTGCGGAGTTTATAGCTCCGTGTCCTAATTGTCAACAAGTAAGAATAGAGCACCAAAAGCCCGGCGGTTTGACTTAGAACATTGAGGTCCCGATGTGGAAATGGGAAATAATTAATATGGATTTCCTTACCAGTTTACCTCGCTCTTATCATAAGTTTAATTCTATTTTGGTGACTATTGGTAGACTGGCTACCTACACAGCCGAGGCCTACGCACAGTTGTACGTTAAGGAGATTATTCGCCTTCATGGTATGCCTATTTCTATTATATCTGATCGAGGTGCGCAGCTCATAGCTAATTTCCGGAGATCATTTCAAAAGGGTTTGGGCACTTAAGTTAATATTAGCACAGCTTTCCACCCATAGACAAATGGACAGACCGAGCGTACGATTCAAACGCTTGAGGACATGCTATGAACTCGCGTATTGGACTTCAAGGGAAGTTGGGATGATCATCTATCACTTATTGAATTTGTGTACAATAACAGTTATCATGCTAGTATCAAATGACTCCATATGAAGCTTTGTATGGACAGAAATGTAAATCTCCTATCGGATGGTTCGAAGTAGGAGAATCAAAATTATTTGGGCCTGACCTAATGCACCAAGCCATAAGGAAGGTAAAGCTTATCCAAGAACGGTTGTTAACCACTCAGTCGTTAGAAGTCGTATCTAGACGTGCAGCGGTGGGACTTAGAGTTCCAAGTAGATGGTCAGGCCTTCTCGAAGATTCATCCTATGAAGGGTGTAATGAGATTTGGGAAAAAAAAGACAGATCAATCCAAGGTACATTGGGCCATATCGCATAATTCGACGAATCGTCCAAGTGGCTTACGAATTGGACTTGCCTCTAAAGTTAGAATTTGTTCATCCAGTTTTTCATGTTTCTATGCTAAGAGGGTGTATTGGGGATCATTCTCGGATTGTACCGATTGACGATGTGAAGGTTACAGAGGACCTATCATATGAAGAGATTCATATTGCTATCTTAGATTGATAAGTCCACAAGTTGAGGACTAAAGAAGTAGCCTCCGTGAAAATTCTATGGCGGAATAGGAATGTAGAAGAAATGACATGAGAGGCGGAAGAGTAGATGAAACACAAATATCCCTACCTAATTTAGAACAACGTTGAAGTTAGAGAGAAGCATAAGGTGAGTTTTATTTCAGATTATTCTAATTCAGGCTTAATGACCATGTGAGATTGCATATAATGATGTATGTTATAGTATATGCACGTGAAGCGGTGGTTGTGTTTTTGTCTATGTGACGGGAATCCAGATAGTCCTATTTATAAAGGAAGTTCTGCAAAAAAAAAAATTAGAAACCCAAGAGCTAGAATCCTTAGATATGTCACCCCAACATTCGAGGATGAATGTTTCTAAGGGGGAATGGATGTAATACCTCGTACTTTCCGATGATGGGTTGAGCTGCTAGACGTATGAAAGTAGACCCGAGCCCCGAAGAATTTTGGTTACATTCAAGCATGTAATAAAGGGCTCATTGTATAAGAAGATGAAGTCCCGAAATAATTTAGGACTTAACAAGTGTGATGACGGTGATTGAAAATTAATTATGGGTGTAATTATTTAAACGAAGGATTAAGGGACACACCCATGTGATTGAGGGATAAGTGGCATCAAAATAAGCGATGGAGAATTGCAGCAAGTGGATGGTCATCACTTATCATATGATGTGGCAACATTCATGATTATAATTGTGTTTGTGAGCCAAGTGGCACCACGTGTAAAGCAAAGCATTTACCGTACCTTTAGATTCTTATCATTTATCACTAAGAAGTCATTTGAAATAATTTTTTTGTACAACTTAGTATTGACCAACCCATGATTTACGTTGTGGCAGCATCATTATTTTCGTCTCTTTCTTTAAAGAGATGAAATACATTTACTAGTGCTACGATCGAGGTTATATCCATCTCGATTTCCTTCTGGTAATAGAAAATCGGAGATTTCTTTGAAGTGAAGTAAGGTGGAAAAAGTGGGTTTCTTGAAAAAAATAAGCTTGGAGTGCATTACGGGCTGCTTTAGTTGTATTGTGGACACAAAATGGCCAAAGTATGTTAAGGAAAATCTTTCTTTATTTTGGCATGTTCTAAGTACGAAACGCAAACGTAATATTATCCCATAAATAATTCTACTCTTAGTAGTTAAGGATGTTCATGTTATTCATTTCTATTTTCAAAATATGTCTAAATATGTTCCTAAATCCCTATTGAGGTATATGGAAAAGATGTTAGTACTCATAATGTTGATCGGAGGTCAAGCGACATTACATCACTCAATCACATGTAGGTTGCTGGTTCAGCTGATATTGGAGCACTCTACTTATCCCAGAGTTGCAGTTTAGTCTTAGTACGATATTCTTGATATGCATAGGGGTATGGCGGGGCCCTGTCCCGACCTTATGATGTCACATACTCTTTAGAGTCTTGTAGACAGATGTCATGTGTGTGGTAGTTGTGTATGGCCTTATCGACCTTAGTATGTATTTATGCATGGGTTGGGTTCTTCTGTTTGTAAGAGTTTACGTAGCACCTTTTCAGTCTATCGTTTCTATGTGTCAGCAGGGTACTTTGTGACGGCCCTCAAGGCCCATGATTAATTATGGTTGGATATTAAATATATGACCAGTGGTACTCGGCAAGCAAGGTCCGGGTGCTCGTAATGACCCTCCGATTTGGGTTGTGACAAACTTGGTATCAGAGTAGGTCTGTCCTAGGGAGTCTACAAGTCGTGTCTAGTAGAGTCTTATTTGTGGGTGTGTTGTGCACCACACTTATAGATAGGAGGCTATAGGGCATCTAGGATAATGGTTACCTTCCTTCTTGATCTAGAATCGTGTTATTGAGCTGAATTGTAAGAATTCTCTTTGTAAACCTTATCGTGTTTATGATTATAGCAATGTCTTCTTCCAATAGGGCTATGATTAGCAGGGAGATTGAGTACAAATGAGAGTAGTACACTCTCTATTGAGACAGATCCGTCGGAGGATATGAGCAAGTAGCTTTCTCAGGTATCGACGAATGTAGTAGTACCAACGGAGTTGAGAGAAGCTCATGTACCATCAGTCCTACCACCGGCTCCGTCTGATAAGAATGTAAGGAGAGTGGTGCAGGTATTGAATCAATTGGTTGCCTCTCAGGCACTACTTCATCCTAGAGCATCTGATAAAGATAGGCCCTTGAGGGGTTAGGAGCTCATAACCCATGGAGTTTATTAGTCAGGGATCGCCGATATTTAAAGGGTATAAAGATGCCAATATCTCAGGATCAAAGTTGTAAAGATCGAGTGACACCGCCCCGACCATCTTGTAGTTAATATGGTCGAGCGCCTGCCGGATTATGCTGAAAAGGTACAGGGGTTGGTTTAGTGTGGCAGACATAGTCACAACATTCCGAAGTGTCCTAAGTTGACGCACAAAGGTAAGGATAAGATGATTATGAGTTGTACAGATGAACATCAGCAAACATCATTGGAAGGTTTGGTAGGTTACGAAAATCTACACATTTTACAGTGACTCTTGCTGATTAGAATGAGAGAATATATTATGTACGTGCGATCTAAATTGTAATGTCTTACATAGAATAGATTAGGAATTGTCCCAGGATATCATTAACGAGAATGAATTGCCAAAAATCGAATCGTGTAAAGAGTGACCATCAGTAAATTTAAGAAGATCACGTAAAGTGACGTACCCAGAATAGTGATCCCAAGCCATATATAAGGATTGAGTTATCCACGGTAATGGAAGGGGACATAAGCGTCTCGTCCGTGCATAAAGGCTCGGACCGCGTTTTATTGAGGATTACATGTATCAATGTTAGTAAGCTAAGGCATGTTATAGGTATTGGACTGGTAAGGTCTTTGTGCAGCATGTTACAATTCTAAATAACCTCTGGACAACAATAGCTTGTTAGGGGCAAGTGAGGACGAGAACTATGGAACAAGCGAAAAATGTTGTAAGAAATATAAAAACAGTTAATAAGTATGAATAGAGTGGCATGATCAAGTATCAAGGTAGAAATGTTTTTTTCTCATTTAATGACGAATAAAAGGAAGGATTACGACAAGAAGGATAATGGTGAATGAGATTTTAGTTATACAGGTTTCACAAAGGTATGATTACTCCAGAACAGTGTAAGAACCAATGACAGAGGAGGGATAGTAAGAACTCTTCGGCAAAAGGTGACGAACCTCTAATGTTCAGGAAGACAGTATGAGAAATACTTTGAGATAAGAGACCCCCCCAAGGCAACTTTAAATGGAAATGTAAAGGAAAGACGAATGAGCTCTCGGTCGATGGGAGATCTATTAATGATAAGACAGGAAAGCTTGACAAGTCATAGGATCATGTCACACTATGAATCGGATCTAAACATACGAAGCATCAGTTCCATAGCATATTCAGTCATACCTCTCAAAAAGTATGTATACAGAAGTAATAGTGAGTAAAGTTTGAGATTAGCACCTAAACAAGTGAAAAGGGGCCAATGATGCTTATGGATACAAGGTAGACATTAAAGATATATGTCAAGAGATAATGACATTATAATAAAGATAAAATGTCAGGCAAATACAGATGTCTATGAGCATTTTTGAACTGACCAAAGGTTCTACGAGATAGATAAAGTAATGGGTGTACAGCTTAACGAGATCAAGGAAATCTTTTCCCAAAGCGTCATTGACAGAAAGTCTTAGCCATGAGGAAAGTGTAGGAATTCGATTCTAAGTATAATGACCATGTTTGGATATAGTAGGCCAACGTCATGTAATGCAAATTCGTCAGAATCTTCCACGTATTGAATGAGGGAATAAGTTAACAACTCATCCTTTAAGGGGTAGTAACGCCAAGGATTGGAATCAGGAGCAATGTTGGAGATTACGTATGTATACCAGAATATTTTAAAATTAAGATGAGTACGACAAGTAAGAAAATGAGTGAACAAGTGTCAAAATAAGTAAGAAGGGAAGTTGTTTATAATTACGAGTAGTGAGAAGGTACGAAAAAAAACATTCCTTTCAGATCATGAATAAGAGTTAACTGCGATGATACGCACACTTCAGATTCAAATGACATTGTCCATAAAGTGTTCACGATTGAGGTACTATAAATATAAGAGTTTTCAGCACACCAATTAGTAAACAAAGCTAAGTTGACAATAGGATCATTCACCTACAAGCGGCTTGACTAATATGAGGACTAAGGAGAGAAGTTGACCTGAGCGAACGCATCGGTTAGTTAAGTGGGAGTCCAATTGGAGAATTCAAATAGGGATAGCCCTATGACTCAGAATACAGTTGTTAAACTATCTGACGCTTGATTTGGAGTTGGCCGCGGTGGTCTATGCACTGAAAATTGGGTGACACTACTTGTATGGTGTTCATGTAGACATTTTTACGGATCATAAAAGTCGGCAATACATATTTAAACAGAAGAGTTGAACTTGAGATAAATTAGGTGGCTTGAATTATTGAAGGATTATGATGTGGACATCTTATACCATCCCGGTAAAGCTATTGTTGTAGCAGACGCGCTTAGTCGTAAGTCGATGGTCATCTCAATTCCGGTGCAGGTCAAGAGGAAGGAGTTAGTAAGAGAGCTCCATCAGTTAGCTAGTTTGGGAGTTCGACTAATGGATTTGGATGATGGTGGCTTTGTGATTCAGAATACATCAAAGTTGTCCCTCATATCGGAAGTTAAGGAACGCCAGTAGGAAGTCCCCATTTTAGGAAGAATCAGAAAGGGCATTCAATAAAAGTAGGCCACAACCTTTGATATTGACGAACACGAGGTTCTCAAGCACTAGGGCCGTTATGTGTTCCAAATGTAGCGGGATTATGAGACAAAATTATGATAGAGGACCATTGCTCACGATATTCCACGCACCCGAGATCTACTAAGATGTATCATAATCTCAAGGGTGTCTACTTGTGGAACGACATGAAGAGGAGCATTGCGGAGTTTGTAACTCAGTGTCCTAATTGTCAGCAAGTAAGAATAGAGCACCAAAAGCCCGGCGGTTTGACTTAGAACATTGAGGTCCCGATGTGGAAATGGGAAATAATTAATATGGATTTCCTTACCAGTTTACCTCACTCTTATCGTAAGTTTAATTCTATTTAGGTGACTATTGGTAGACTGGCTACCTACACAGCCGAGGACTACGCACAGTTGTACGTTAAGGAGATTGTTCGCCTTCATGGTATGCCTATTTCTATTATATCTGATCGAGCTGCGCAGCTCATAGCTAATTTTCGGAGATCATTTCAAAAGGGTTTGGGCACTTAAGTTAATATTAGCACAGCTTTCCACCCTTAGACAAACGGACAGACCGAGCGTACTATTCAAACGCTTGAGGACATGCTATGAACTCGCGTATTGGAATTCAAGGGAAGTTGGGATGATCATCTATCACTTATTGAATTTGTGTACAGTAACAGTTATCATGCTAGTATCAAATGACTCTATATGAAGCTTTGTATGGACGGAAATGTAAATCTCCTATCGGATGGTTCGAAGTAGGAGAATCAAAATTATTTGGGCCTGACCTAATGCACCAAGCCATAAGGAAGGTAAAGCTTATCCAAGAACGGTTGTTAACCACTCAGATTCGTTAGAAGTCGTATCTAGACGTGCAGCGATGGGACTTAGAGTTCCAAGTAGATGGTCAGGCCTTCTCGAAGATTCATCCTATGAAAGGTGTAATGAGATTTGGGAAAAAAAAGACAGATCAATCCAAGGTACATTGGGCCATATCGCATAATTCGACGAATCGTCCAAGTGGCTTACGAATTGGACTTGCCTCTAAAGTTAGAATTTGTTCATCCAGTTTTTCATGTTTCTATGCTAAGAGGGTGTATTGGGGATCATTCTCGGATTGTACCGATTGACGATGTGAAGGTTACAGAGGACCTATCATATGAAGAGATTCATATTGCTATCTTAGATTGATAAGTCCACAAGTTGAGGACTAAAGAAGTAGCCTCCGTGAAAATTCTATGGCGGAATAGGAATGTAGAAGAAATGACATGAGAGGCGGAAGAGTAGATGAAACACAAATATCCCTACCTATTTTAGATCAACGTTGAAGTTCCGAGAGAAGCATAAGGTGAGTTTTATTTCAGATTATTCTAATTCAGGCTTAATGACCATGTGAGATTGCATATAATGATGTATGTTATAGTATATGCACGTGAAGCGGTGGTTGTGTTTTTGTCTATGTGACGGGAATCCAGATAGTCCTATTTATAAAGGAAGTTCTGCAAAAAAAAATTAGAAACCCAAGAGCTAGAATCCTTAGATATGTCACCCCAACATTCGAGGATGAATGTTTCTAAGGGGGAATGGATGTAATACCTCGTACTTTCCGATGATGGGTTGAGCTGCTAGACGTATGAAAGTAGACCCGAGCCCCGAAGAATTTTGGTTACATTCAAGCATGTAATAAAGGGCTCATTGTATAAGAAGATGAAGTCCCGAAATAATTTAGGACTTAACAAGTGTGATGACGGTGATTGAAAATTAATTATGGGTGTAATTATTTAAACGAAGGATTAAAGGACACACCCATGTGATTGAGGGATAAGTGGCATCAAAATAAGCGATGGAGAATTGCAGCAAGTGGATGGTCATCACTTATCATATGATGTGGCAACATTCATGATTATAATTGTGTTTGTGAGCCAAGTGGCACCACGTGTAAAGCAAAGCATTTACCGTACCTTTAGATTCTTATCATTTATCACTAAGAAGTCATTTGAAACAATTTTTTTGTACAACTTAGTATTGACCAACCCATAATTTATGTTGTGGCAGCACCATTATTTTCGTCTCTTTCTTTAAAGAGATGAAATACATTTACTTAGTGCTACGATCGAGGTTATATCCATCTCGATTTCCTTCTGGTAATAGCAAATCAGAGATTTCTTCGAAGTGAAGTAAGGTGGAAAAAGTGGGTTTCTTGAAAAAAAATAAGATTGGGGTTCATTACGGGCAGCTTTAGTTGTATTTTGGACACAAAATGGCTAAGGTATGTTAAGGCAAATCTTTCTTTATTTTGGCATGTTCTAAGTACGAAACTCAAACGTAGTATTATCCCATAAATAATTATACTCTTAGTAGTTAAGGATGTTCATGTTATTCATTCATATTTTCAAAGCATGTCTAAATATGTTCCTCAATCCCTATTGAGGTATATGGGAAAGATGTTAGTACTCATAATGTTGATCGGAGGTCAAGCGACATTACACCACTCAATCACATGTAGGTTGCTGGTTCAGCTGATATTGGAGCACTCTACTTGTCCCAGAGTTGCAGTTTAGTCATGGTACAATATTCTTGATATGCATAGGGGTATGGCGGGACCCTGTCCCGACCTTATGATGTCACATACTCTTTAGAGTCTTGTAGACAGATGTTCTGTGTGTAGTAGTCGTGTATGGCCTTATCGGCCTTAGTATGTATTTATGCATGGGTTGGGTTCTTCTGTTTGTAAGAGTTTACGTAGCACCTTTCCAGTCTATCGTTTCTATGTGTCAGCAGGGTACTTTGTGACGGCCCTCGAGGACCATGATTAATTATGGTTAGATGTTAAATATATGAACAGTGGTACTCGACAAGCAAGGTTCGGGTGCTCGTAATGACCCTCTGGTTTGGGTCGTGACAGGAAATGGCAAAAATACGCAATCTTATGCTATTTAAAGTCGAAACTGATTCCACAGAGGTAATACAATACATTGAATAGAATAATTCCACATTTGCTAACATTATCCATGAATGCAGGTGGTTAATGTTGCAATTGTAGGCCCCGGTGATCAGGCATAACTTTAGACAAGGGAATAAAATGGCTCACCTACTAGCAAAAGAAGCTCTCAAGCAGTCCACTATAAATAAAGTTATGTATCTAGTGCGGCCTCCACATTTTGTTGAAGAAAAGTTAGAAGTTGACTGCAGAGGAGGAACTCTATTTGTGAAGACTATCAATGTCAATACTTGTAATATGCTAGCTACCTATGGCAACTTAAATGTCCTAAAAGACATTAACAATAGAAGTTTTAGTGGCAACAGTACTATGCTAAGATGAATTGCTCACTAGAGTAAGACTAGGGGATGTAATATTTTGCTATCTTAATATTAATATATAAGTGTCCGTATTCCTCAAAAAAGTCTGAATCAAAATATTCTAATACAAATGAAGATGGAAATCAATAAGCAAATGAGCTTCGTATTCATTAATTTGTGCTTGAAGATCGTTTTAGCATACTTTCCCTATTTGGCAAAAGGATTTTCTATTTGAATTAAATTCAATCAGACAGGGCAAAAGTGTGAGAATGGTGTGACCTGATGATGTCGACATTGCAGTGGGAGTGGCGGGGAGTTTGGCAAAGACCCTACCATATAAATTGAAACATAAAAGAGAGAGTACAAAAGGGAGGGGGCGTAATACCTAACCTCCAAAATTTTAACATTAAGAATTGGACAAGCACAGTTCTTTACAGTGAGGATGCCAAAAAAGTGAAGACCTCTAACAGTTCTTAGTTCACTCTTAGAAGACTCTTAAATATCTCCCAACAGTGTTGAAACCAATGTAGAAACAAGGAACAAAATAGAGCCAGCTTGTCATTCTATTTTGTTCACAGCATTCAATTAGAAGAGATGTTCAAACATAAAGGCAAAATCCATAACCAAATTTGCAGCATAATCACAAACAGATGTGTATTTAGCTACTATATGTGGTCACCTTAGCCATTCCAGTAGCCAGCCAATTTACAAGATCTCCACTTGAGTCGTTGAGCATTTAGAATTCAGCTGGTTCACTAATTATGTGTAATCATCCTATATCAGAAGAAATCTTCAATCCAGATGATAGAAAGTATTTTCAGAGAAAAGTGACAGCTAGAAAGAAGAGTTCTTCAATGTAAAGAATGAATCTTGGGTCTAACTCAACCCAAAAGTTATCTTGTAGGCTGAGCATTGTCCAAGTCCATATAAGGAGTCCATGTTCCCATTCCATATCAGATGTGGGACTCTTAACACTCTCTCGCATGCCTAGACCTTGTTAACTGGAGCGTGTATAATATAATTTGGGGGTCCAACATCGGTGAACAAAGAATTGGAATGGGTCTGACTCTGATACCATGTAAAGATATGGCACCTGGGTCTAACTAACCCCCAAAAACTAGCTTGTAGGGTGAGTATTGTTCAAGTCCGTATAAGGAATCCATGTTCCCATTCTATATTCAATGTGTGACTCTTAACACAATGAATTTCTTAGGTAGAAGTTGGATAAAATGTAAGTAGCACCTAGATTTGTCACGGCAGCAGAGACACTTGCATTGTTAGAATCACATTGAGGCACCGGGCAAGCTGACGGTAAGGAAGAATAAACAGGTTGCAATTGCAAAGATGAAGTAGTATCTCCGATGCATTGCAGTTGATCTTATCCTTCTTCAAGGGGCTCTTATTAGTCCTCCTGAACTTCTGGTAAGGACAAATTGATGAATTATACAAGTATGTTCCTCCTTTGTTTATGTCTTATGGATGACATATTGTCTTTTTCCATAAAGTATGCCCCTACTGCTTGATTAGGAAGATCTTTGAGATCATAGAAATGTTTTTCCTGTTCTTTTATGCTCCATTTAGCCTATGTATCCGCAACTTAATTGGCTTCTCTATAACAGTGTTGAACAATGTTGGTTGTCTTAGAGAACATTTGTATAATAATATCAATGTAATCCTGAAGTTGTCAGGCTACATTGCTCTTACGCTTCACCATATTGATGATGATTAGAGTCACTTTCCAGTATAATGTTTTGAAGATTTTGAGAGATACACCAGTGTAAACCATGGATAATAGCTTCTGTTTCTGCAATGGTACTGCTTCCTTTATCCAAATTTCTAGCAAATGCCATCATGATCTGACCATCACTATTCCTGATAATACCTCCGGCGTCAATAGAATTATCATTGTTATGACCTTCATAGGTATTGAGTTGTATCCATCCCATTGGAGGTTTGGTCCACCTCACGATAATGCATTCAATCTTATGAGATCTGCCTATAACTTGTTCGCTAAGCTCTTTCCACTTCCAGATCCATTGAATAGTAGAACTGGTGAGATTATCCATTTTATATGGTGAAATGACTGATAAATGCTCTTAGCTTTTGAGACTTTTGTTTTACCATATCTGTTGGCACCTCTACCTTTCCATATTTTCCAACAGATAATAATAGGAATTGTTTTGAGCAGATCTTTGTGTAGAGCAATTTTGGGCTTGTCCACCATTTCACCATTACAGTTCTGATGGTAGCTGGCTCCCAAGGAATTCCATAAAAGTTCCACATTGTTCTAGCCAACTCTACATCAAGGAATGTATGGTGAATAGTTTCATCTTTAGCTTCAGTACAACAACACCACTTGGTGTCAACATCAATGCCAAATCTGCTAATTATATTATCAAAAGAAAGCTTGTTCATTAGCTTTTTCCAGACCAAGAAAGACATTTTGAAAGGTGTATATTTATGTCAAATGTTATAGAGGAACTGATCTGGTTCTTGAGATTGTCTGTTGATTCCCCATGCTAAAGAAGTAGTAAACTTACCATTTGTAGTAGGCATCCATACTGGAAGTCAGGCTCATTTTGATTACCAATTGGTAAGCTAAAAATAGTTTCAGTAATGTAGCACCCCATACTTTCGGGCGATGGTTTGAGCAGCTAAACGTATGAAAGTAGACCTGAGCCCCGGAGAATTTTGGTCATATTCAAGCATGTAATAAAGGGCTCGTCATATAAGAAGATGAAGTCCCAAAATAATTTAGGATTTAACAAGTGTGACGACGGAGATTAATAATAATATTTTGTATGTCCCAAAAGAGGTGATGGACTAGTGCTATATTATATGATTATGATAATGAGTATATGAAGTGAGAATATTTAAACCAACGGAGATTAAAAGAATATTTGGATTAGTGGTAAGGGACAACATGTTCACGTGCCAAGGAAAGGGCCACAATTAATAATGTTAATGGATGAAGATTAGTCATGTGGTTGACAAAGGCTTGGGACGTGTACAATATTAAAGGAACACTTAAGTGTGATAGTTGTCTATTGTAATTAAGTGGCACGAGTAAATGTGAGCTAAGGCCAAGGACACGTGTCTTATGGAAAGGGAGGGAGTACTTACTCTACGAATTATTAGTAATTGAGTACCTTCTTTTTTTACATCTTGCTTATCCACTTAAATTAGCACTGGCAGCTTGTAATTCAAAGCTTGTTAACAATGTAATTTCTATCTAGAGGATGAAAAGGTGAGCAGCAACGTACTACTCCCTCTAAACAACCACCTAATTTAATTTCATGAGATTAAGTGTAATTGGATTTTGTGCACCGCTTCGATCTCGTCGTTTCGTTTTTTTTGTTACGATTAAGGTGTAGAGGAGGCTGATTCCAACACCGTTAGTAGAGATTCGGAATTAAAGGTATGTTAAGGCAAATCCTTCTTTCTTTTGCCATGTTCTAAATACGAAACGTAAAAGTAATACTGTCCCATAAATGATTCTACTCTTAGTAGTTAAAAATGTTCATGTTATTTATTCCTATTGTCAAAGCATGTCTAAATATGTTCCTAAATCCCTATTGAGGTATATGGGAAAAATGCTAGTATTCATAATGTTAATCGGAGGTAAAGCGATATTACATCACTCCGACAAACTTTTAGTGTCTTATTATCATATCATACATGCATTATATTCATGTACCTACCTTGACCTCAAAGGAGTTATATACTCTACTATATGTATGTATTATATATGTAGGGGATGGGAAAAGGGATATGTCATTATATACGCACACTACCTGCAGCTGGTACAGATATACACGATAATGATTATGCCCACAGAGGCCGATATGATATGATGGGATGCCCACAGAGGCTTGATGGCGTTGTATACGCATATGTATATGAATGACCGCATTTGTATTGTGCATGGCATTTAGGCATATTATAGCCCTCAGACGCATTCTACACAGACATGGTATTTACGCATATTATGGCCCTCAGAGGCATTTTCTACTGGTTGGTTGTTTCTTGTCTCATGTTACTTTCAGGTTTCTATTATGCTATTCTTTATGCCTGACATACTCGGTACATCAGTCGTACTGACCTCCCTTTTGTGGGGGGACGCTGCATTTCATGCCCGCAGTCTTAGGTAAAGAGGGTGACGGTTCGCACTAGTAGGTTGCTGGTTCAGCTGATATTGGAGCACTCTATTTATTCCAGAGTTGCAGTCTAGTCGTGGTATGATATTTTTTGATATGCATAGGGGTATGGCGGGGCCCTGTCCCGACCTTTTGATGTTATGTACTCTTTAGAGGCTTGTAGACAGATGCCCTGTGTGTAGTAGTCATGTATGGCCTTGTCGGCCTTCGTATGGATATGTATATAGGTTGGGTCCTTCTGGTTACAGGATTTTACATAGCTCTTTTCCAGTTTACTATTTCCATATATCAGTAGGATATCTCGTGGTGGCCCTTGTGGACCATGAGAAATTACGGTTATATATTAAATATATGATTAGTGGTACTTGGTAGGTAAGGTCCGGGTGCCCGTCATGACCCTCCGGTTTGGGTCGTGACCAGTAAGATAATCTAGATATTGTAAGTGAGCTATATTCCAAGAACCATCAACTACAAGATCTTTAACAAGTTATGACTTGTTGATGTCATTATGAGAGATTACCATAGCCAAAACTCCCAAACCATTCCAGTTGTCCCACCACAAGATCTTCGATCTATAGGATGAGCAAGCCTATAATACTTGACTTTAAGAAAATTAGCCCAAAGAGAATTCATAGTTCTAAACTCCACCATCTCTTCATTGCCAAAGCTTCACTAATATCTTTCAGCCTTCTGAATCCAAGTCCACCTTCTTCAATAGGATAACACATTTTAGACCAGGAACTCCAATGATGTCTCTTTTTTTCATCACTTGATCCCCAAAAGAATCTTGTCATATATCTTTCAATTTGAAGGAAGATTTCATTATGAGGGTTCATAGCAGGTAGTAGGTAAATTGGTTGGGATTGAAGGACATGTTTGATGAGGACAACTTTTCCACCAATTGATAACAATTTACCTTGCCAGCCTGATGTTTTTTTCACAATTTTAGTGACAAAATCATTGAAGGTAGAGATGAGTTTTCTGCCAACATAAATAGGGCAAGCAAGATAGATAAAAGTAAATTTCTTGTGCTTATATCCTGAAATATTTTTTATCTTGGCCACCTCCTCTGGATTTGTTTTTAGCTTAACAAGAAAACAACTCTTGTCATCATTTATAAAGTTGTCCAGAACAATTTGCACAATTCTGAAGAACATGTTTAACTAAGTTGAGATATAATTGATCCCTAGAGTTAAAGATGATAACATCATCTGCATAAGCCAGAGTGATACCTGAGGACCAAATCTTGACATTGAAAAATCAGTATACATAAGATTACTTTTGAGATTATTTAGCATTCTTGATAATACCTCATCTCCTAAAATAAATAGGGCTGGAGAAAGTGGATCTCCTTGCCTCAATTCTCTGGTAGAGTGGAAAAGTCCTTTCCTGGAACCATTGATCAATATAGAATACCATATGTTTGAAATGGACCTCCAAACCAGATCCACCCATATTTCAGAAAAACCATATCTTCTCAATACTGCCTTTATGAATTGTCAATTAATCCTAGCATAGGCCTTTGACATATCCAATTTAATGATCACATTTCCATTATTTTTCTTGTCTCTAATGTCATGTATAATCTCATGTGCTAGTAATACATTTTCTGTAGTAAGTCTCCCATGAACAAAGCCAGACTGATTGTCATATATGAGCCTTGGAAGAATACAAGTTAGTCTATTTCTCATAATCTTGGAAATGACCTTGCGAGAAGTTTGAGAGACTCACAAGTCTCATTTCAGAGAAAGAAGATGGATTCTCTACTTTAGGGATAAGAATAATACAAGTACTAGAGAAAAACTTAGTGAGTTGAGTGTTGGAACTTGTATGGAATTAAGAAGAAATAAAGTGATCAACGAACAGAAAATTCGAATCAAAGGTTGCAACTTTTCAGAACAATTACAACATTTGGTATGAATGGCTGCAACTGTTCATATGCTACTCTATATAAAGGATATTGATCACTTGGTTGGAGATACATACAACAAGACAGAAAAACTACAATCAATCAGTTTTTTTACAATTAATGATTTAAGATTGTGGCTTCTACTTCTTCTTCTTCAAAATAAGTTTCTGAAGAACACATATAGTAAATTCGCCAGAAGTAAAGTTCTTGTGCTAGAACTCTCACTTAGATAGTTGTATCCTCTAGACAGACGTCCGTAAAACTGCAGCACAAGTGGGGGCGAATTTTTGTCTTAGGACACTGCATCAAGCAGGCCTCTATCGACACCAAGTTAGTATGTGTTTTCAATTTGTTGAATTCATTGTTGTTGATTTTAAGTTATTTTGAGTTATTATTATATTATTGTGCTCAATTCATTTCATCATTGATGATACTAGATTGACACTAACAATCTAAGACAAAAATCTCTTCAAAAATAAAAAATCAGAAAAGTTCTTTTTTTCTGATTTGTTGAGGTTGCAAAATTTTTCAAAGAATTCAATTTCCTGATTTGCAAAGATGGATCAATCTGGATCGTTAATGGTGAAAAACCATGTTGAGAAACCTGAGAAATTCAAAGGTTCTGATTTCAAACGTTGACAACAGAAGATGTTGTTCTACTTGACAACTCTTCACGTGGAAAACTTATTGATTGCAGAGGCTCATATGGCTTTGACAGAAGGAGAAGGGGAGAATACTCCAACTGATGCGGAGAAGGCTGAAAGGCTGAAAAACATTCAAACTTGGGAAAGTCAGGAGTTTCTTTGCAGAAACTATATTCTCAATGTCATGGATGATTCTCTCTACGACATCTACTCCACGTTCAGAACGGCACGGGAGTTGTGGAAATCGTTGGAGAACAAGTACAAAACTGAGGTTGCTTGTTCCAAGAAGTTCGTCATCGGAAAGTTTCTGAACTTTAAGATGAGTGATGCCAAGGCGGTTGTCAAGCAAGTGGAGGAAATCCAAATCATTGTTCATGAGTTAGAGGTTGAAGGTATGGACCTTAACCCGAATTTCCTTGTTGGTGTTATTATTGAGAAATTACCTCCCTCATGGAAGGATTTTAAGGTTTATCTTAAGCATCTAATCGAGAAAATGAATTTTGAGCAATTGGTTCTGAAAATTCGAGTTGAAGAGGATAACCGGAAGAATGAAAAGGCAGATGTTGTTTCATTGGAGCCTAATGCCAACATGGTTGAAGGCAATGCTTCTAAGGCCAAGTTTCAGAAAGGCAAGGGAAAATTTAATGGTGCCAAGCCATCTTTTGCAACGGGGAGGAATGCATTCGCCCTACAAAGGACCAATGTATTCAAGAAACCACAACCAAGACTCTGTTGGGATGTGGCAAACCTGAACACAAAGCAAAAGATTGTCACCTTCGCAAGAATCAAGGTGGTGGTGTTGTAGGTTCGAGTAATGTCAACCAATCCAACCGGGGTGAAACTAAAAACCAATTCATTGGGGTTGTGGCGGCTCAAGAAAATCTGGTTACAAATTCAACCGATTGGTGGATGGACACGGGTGCTACAATGCACGTATGTTCTGAAAATGAGATGTTTTCATCCTACCAGGCCATCAAGGATGGAGAACCATTGTTCGTAGGGAATGCTGCTTCTGTGAAAGTGGAAGGAAAATGGAAGGTGACTTTATAACTCACTTCCGGGAATGAGCTTGTGCTCACTAATGTGTTGCACGTGCCTGAAATTGTAAGAATTTGATTTCTGGGCCTGTTCTTAGTAACAAGGGCTTCAAAATTGTATTTGAATCTGACAAATTTGTACTCACCAAAGGTGGGTTGTATGTAGGGAAGGGTTACCTCTGTGGGGGACTCTTCAAACTATCTGTTGTACCTACTAAGGCAATTACCATTATTAATAAAAATGCAGGCACTAGCACTGTTTCTATGTATATGGTTGATTCCCCTTCTTTATGGCATTCACGATTAGGCCATGTTAATTATCGCTCTTTACAAAGAATGGTGAAGTTAGGCATATTGCCAAATTTCTCTATGAATAAAATTACTAAGTGTGGAGTTTGCATAGAATCAAAATATGCAAGTCATCCTCATAAATCTGTAGTGAAATCAAATGAAGTGCTTGGTTTAATTCATAGTGATTTATGTGATTACTAAGCAACCCCATCTCGTGGAGGAAAGAATTACTATATATCATTCATAGATGATTGCAGTAAATTTTGTTATGTATACTTAATGCATACCAAAGATGAGGCTTTTAACATGTTTAAAACATACAAAGCAGAAGTAGAAAACCAACTTGACAAAAGAATTAAGATTCTAAGGTCAGATAGAGGTGGTGAATATCAATCAAATGAGTTCAAAGAATTATGTTCTACTCATGGTATAGTTCATCAAACCACTGCGCCATAGACTCCAAACCAAAATGGAGTTGTCGAACGGAAAAATAGAACATTGTAGAATATGATGAATTCAATGTTGATTAGTTCGGGTGCACCCCTTAGTCTATGGGGTGAGGCGTTAATTACTGCAAATATGATATTGAACAAAATTCCTCAAAATAAAAATGACCAATCTCTCTATGAGTTATGGAGAGGAAGATCGCCTACTTTCAAACGGATGAAAGTGTGGGGTTGCCTAGCGAAAGTTCAAGTTCCCTTACCAAAGAGAACTAAACTTGGACCAAAAATGGTGGATTGCATATATATTGGTCATGCCACTAATAGTGCAGCATATAAGTTTTTGGTGTATCATTCTGATGTTGAAGGTATTCACAAAAACACACTTATGGAATCTGTTGAAGCAGAATTTTTTGAAGATATTTTTCCTTACAAAGACAAGGATAAAAGTGGTTCTAATCATAAGAAAAGGACACTGCCTAAAGATGAGTCAAACCAAACACTAATAATGATGAAAATCTTACTTCATCTGTTCAAGAAAAAATCTTTGAACCAAGGAGGAGTAAACGTGGGAAAATTTCCAAAGATTTTGGACCGGACTTCATGACATTTTCCGTTAAAAGAGAACTTCAAACATATAGGGCTGCTATGGAATCATCTGAAGTACCTTATTGGAAAGAGGATATTCAAAGTGAGGTAAAATCCATTGTGCAAAATAATACATGGATATTGGTTGATCTCCCTCCGGGACAAAAACCACTAGGCCATAAATGCATCTTCAAACGGAAATTAAGGCCTGATGGTACTATAGAAAAATACAAAGCTCGTATAGTAGCCAAAGGGTTTCGACAAAAAGACGGTGTAGATTTCTTTGATACCTACTCACCAGTAACGAGAATTACGTCTATAAGAACGTTAATTGCTATAGTGGAGATTCACAATTTGGAAATACACCAAATGGATGTGAAGATCGCATTCTTGAATGGTGAATTAGATGAAGAAATTTACATGGAACAACCCGAAGGGTTTGTTGTTAAAGGTCAAGAACGAAAGGTTTGTAAATTGATTAAGTCTTTATACGGACTTAAACAAGCTCTAAAGTAATGACATGAAAAGTTTGATAATACATTATTATCAAATGGTTTTCAAATAAATAAATGTGATAAATGTGTCTACATTAAATAATGTAAAGATGCATGTGTCATTATATGCTTATATGTTGATGATATGCTAATTATGGGAACGGATAAAGATGTCATTAACCAAACTAAGAAGATGTTGCTGCCGCTTTTGATATGAAAGATATGGGAATAACGGATGTCATTCTTGGTATTAGAATTCAAAAGAATTCTGATGGTTACATCTTAACACAATCCCATTACGTTGAAAAGGTCCTCAGAAAATTTGGACACTATGATGATCGATCGGTTGTTACACCATTTGATCCCGCTAGTCACCTTAAGAAGAATGAAGGTGAAAGTGTGTCTCAATTGGAATATACACAAGTTATTGGAAGCTTGATGTACATAATGAATTGTACGAGACCGGATTTAGCATATACAGTGAGTCGACTAAGTCGATACTCACATAATCTTGGAAAGGATCATTGGTTTGCACTAAGACGAGCACTCTGATATCTACAGCATACAATGAACTATGGATTGCATTATACAAAATATCCTCCTGTGTTAGAAGGATATTGTGATGCTAATTGGATGTCCAATCAGTCGAAAAGTAAGTCCACAAGTGGTTATGTATTTACATTTGGTGGAGCGTCGGTATCTTGGAAATCATCAAAGCAAACGATAAATACGCGATCAACTATGGAAGCAGAGTTTGTAGCCTTAGACAAAGCTGCCGAAGAAGCAAAATGGCTCAGAAACTTCCTAGAAGGTATTCCGTTGTGGACAAAGCCTGTAACAGCCATTTGCATACATTGTGATAGTATGGTTGCCCTGACGAGGGCAAAGAATCAGCTATACAATGGCAAGTCGAGACATATAAGGCGATGTCATAATACAATACGAAGCTTGTTGAAGAATGGAATTATTTCCATTGATTATGTGAGATCAAAGGACAATATAGCGGATCCTTTGACAAAAGGCCTTAACAGAGAGCAAGTCGTATTTACATCGAGGGGAATTGGCTTAAAGCCAACACAATGAGTCGTTAACTGATGAAAACCTAACCTATCATAATTGGAGATCCCATAGTTTAGGTTCAATAGGAAAACTAGTTGGGAAAGACTCAAGGAGCATAAAACACATATATGCTCATTCCTATGGTGTACTAAGTGTGTTAATCCATTGATATTTTAAGGGCTGAATCTTATTCTTAATAATACTAAAAGCCTATGGTGGGATAGTACGGACTATTCTTATTTGGTATTACCTAAATGAGATTGATGTGGGGTTGCATCTGGGAGAACCGATATGGCTACGTTCTCTAGAAAATCTCAAGAAGAATGAGTTGTTCACAACTAAAATGAACACAACCGTAAGAATTGAAATATGTTGCTATGATCTGTGTGTTACTTGTTGTTTTGATTTACTACAAAACGTGAATAGTTCAAGACATTTCGTCCACTATTTCACAAAGTAGATCCGATAGGTATTCACTACGAACGGTTCAAGTCCACAAGACACCTTTTACGATGCATATCATATCGCGTTGTTCAGAAATAACGAAAAGTTCCTTATTATCTTACTTTTTATCCAAATATGGGGTATTGTTGATGTTTGAATAGAAAATATGGGGTATTGTTGGAACTTGTATGGAATTAAGAAGAAATAAAGTGATCAACGAACAGAAAATTCGAATCAAAGGTTGTAACTTTTTAGAACAATTACAACCTTTGGTATGAATGGCTGCAACTGTTCATATGCTACTCTATATAAAAGATGTTGATCACTTGGTTGGAGATACATACAACAAGACAGAAAAACTACAATCAATCAATTTTTTCACAATTAATGATTTAAGATTGTGGCTTCTACTTCTTCTTCAAAACAAGTTTCTGAAGAACACATATAGTAAATTCGCTAGAAATGAAGTTCTTGTGCTAGAACTCTCACTTAGATAGTTGTATCCTCTAGACAGAAGTTCGTAAAACTGCAGCACAAGTGGGGGCGAATCTTTGTCTTAGGACACTGCATCAAGCAGGCCTCTATCGACACCAAGTTAGTATGTGTTTTCAATTTGCTGAATTCATTGTTGTTGATTTCAAGTTATTTTGAGTTATTATTATATTATTGTGCTCAATTCATTTCATCATTGATGATACTAGATTGACACTAACATTGAGATCCTCTAAAGAAGCTTTGAATCAATTCCATGAGTTCTTACTTAATAGTATCCCAGCATACTTGATAGAAGTGTCTATTGAAACCATCAGGTCCAGGAGCACTATTAAGATTAAGTACAAATGCTTCTTGTTTAATCCCATCTTCAGTAGGTAAATTCGTAAGAGATTTATTATCTTCTTGAGTAATCACCTGATTGATGCAGTCCAGGTATTGAATGTTTGGAATCCCATCTTCCTTGAATAAATTTTCAAAGTGTTTGACAGCCTATTCCCCAATTTCTCTGTCTCCATTTATCCATTGACCCTTTTGATCTTTGACTCTATGTAATGTGAGCCTCCTTCTTTTGTCATTTATGATAGAATGAAAGTACTTTTGTATTTGAATCCCCTTCATCTAGCCACCTAATGTTGGCTTTTTGCCTTAGAATGGAATCCTCACATTTGAACCATTTGGTATAGATAGCTTAAGCCCTGTGCATTTCCTCTATTGCCTCAGTTCTATCATCATCAATATACTGATCTTCCAAGATTTGCATTTTTTTCTCACATTCTTTGACATGATTATGAACATCCCCAATATGTTCCTTGGACCATTTACTGAGATTTTTGCTAAGGCTTTTGAGTTTCTGCTGAAATCTCCAAATAATGTTGTCATCATAAGTTTCCTACCAGCTTTCATCAACAATATTTCTGAATTGATGCTCATCGGTCCAAAAATTTAAAAATTTAAAGTACATTATTCCTTGAAAATCGGTATTAGAACACTTTACTAGCATTAGTGTATGATCAGACCCTGTTCTAGCTAAGTATCCACATTGATTCTAAGATAGTTTGCAGTCCACTCTTGATTGATAAGAACTCTATCTAACCTTTTCCAAATTTTGTGCCTTTTGGCCCTAGCATTACACCAAATAAATCTATGGTCTGAAAACCCAGAATCTACCATTCCACATTCTTCCATACAGTCAATAAAATCCCAACTTTACTGTATTCTATGAGGGTTTCCTCCTTTCTTTTCTTCAGCATCCATAACAACATTGAAAATCACAAGATAAGCACCAAAGTCCATTAATGATGTTGCTACAGATTTGTAAGCTTTCCCATAAAGATTTTGTCACAACCCCTATTAGGGATCATGGTGTCACTAAAAGATTTCTCACCGGTAGCCGAACCACTCCCAAATTATACACATGATTTAATAAAAAAAAGCGAAAAGATAACAAAATACTCGACAAAACTGTCGATCATGATATAAATGTGAAAACATAAGTCTGAGAATCAAACACAACCCCCAAAGATCTGGTCAATCATACAAGAGCACCAAAATCTGACACAAGTTTGAAATAAGGCAACATAAGCCAAAATTGAATCTCATAATATAAGTGTCTGAATATGTCTCTCGATAAAAATAAAAGACATGATAAGAGATAGAGCATCCAAGGCATGCCGGAGGTAGCATCCTCACCCTGAATACTGAAGTCTCTCTGCTCAGACTCACACTCGAGGTCGCGAACTGGTAGAGCGATATGTATCTGCATCAAAAAAAGATGCAGCAAGTGTAGCATGAGTACACAACGTACCCCCGTAGACATCATACGCCGACAACGACGAAAGATATGCAAAAAGAGATAAATATCAAGTTGACAACAAATAGTCTTATATTAAACAATTCAATATCCCAACTAAGTCATGTTATCCATAGAATAGTTCACAGAGTTCACAAATCACCTTATTCATGTAAGATTTCATAATCATTTAATTCAATGTGCCAAGTATCAATAAGCAAACTAACAGTCCTTTCACATCCAGAAATTTAACCAAGTCATCAACAACAAAATCCAGTACTAAATTCATCCATAGATAATCAATGAAATAAAGTATGTATGATATGAATGCAATGCATATGTTAGGTACCTTTATCCTCCAGTATACATGCAATCAAATTTTATGAACTGTACAACTATAGGACACTCGCGAAGTCCATATACTCCTCCAGAATTTCTCCACGGAGCACAGCTCTTGGATATAATAATTGTTGCAGGCGTGCAACCCTTTTCCCCGTGTATCATCATCATCTCAATGTTGCCAATAATCTCATAAGTGTTCTCACCTTCCAAGTCTCTTGGACCCACATCAATTTCATACCACTATTATATCAATATCATCAGAACCATGAGTGTATGAATGCAAATGACAATACAAGGAAAGAAGTCAGAATGTATGAGATGCAACCAAGTATAAGAGATGAATATCATATGCTTCCAGAATTCATTAACACATAATCCAAGTAAAATCAAGATATCATATCAAGCATGTGTGATGAATAAACACGACAATAGCAAATATAGCGACGAGCCCAAATAATGGCGACAAGCCCAATCAACAGCAGTTGGAACCAACTTAAGGTTGATTTCCCAAATCATCCATCATCACAGTTCAACACCGGTACCCACTCAAACGCTCATCACAACCGTCTGAGTAGGACCTCCAATCACGCCCAATACCCCTCAATATTTATAACTAATAAGACACTTCTATTGGATTCTAGTGAAAGTAAATTGTAGCCTACCTCTGGGCCAAACAGGAGCCTTAAACAATCAAATCTCTGTGCTAGCCTTGCCCTTCCGGAGTGCCTCGTGGTAATCGAAGTCTAATACGCATATACTATTCATTAATATAAAGCTTACACATAATACAAGGACTTAGTACTTAAATAAATTAAGACTTTCAAAACCACACCCTGGCCCAAATCATCAAGACTCAAACTTTATTACTCAAAAAGCATGAACACATTCTAAGAAATCATTTCCTTAAGTTAATTAGAAACCTAAGCTCATTTGGACCTTCAATTGAACAATTTAAGAAAAGCCCCAAATCATAAACCCTAGAATTTTTCTCAAATCAAAAAGGGTTTCTATAATAAAATTAAACTCCACAACATGATTATCTATCAGATTCCATCACTAATTCACAATATTAAAGTAAACTAATCCATAAAATACCCTTAAATCAAAGATTCAACTCTCTTAATCTCATATGAAATCTATAACTTATCTTCCCCAATTCGCATGCACACTAAATCATGATTAAAAGACTTTAAATCATGAAATCTAATCACAAAATGGTGGAAACTTTACCTCAATGAAGAATTCACTCCCAAACTTCAAAAATTCCTTTATGGCGGCTCTAGGTTCGAGAAAAGTTATTTTCTGAAAAGTGCTTCGACCTATAGAATTAAATAGGTTACCTGATCCAGCGGAATAAATTTCGCTGGCGCGGTCTCGCTCCTGCGTAACATGATCTCGCTGGGGCGTAGTCACTTGACAGCTCGCCCCAGCACTGGAGCAAACTCGATCCCATAGAGACGCACTCGCCCTGCGAAAAAACCCTCCGCCGAGGCGGAAACTCACCAACCACTCACACCTCACTTGTATGAGCTAACCCCCACAAAGGCGTATAACACAGGAGCAGACAACAATGTCGTTGGGGCGGACACCAGACACAACAAAAATGGATTTTAGGCCAAACTTCCACTAAACACTCGCAACACTCCCGAAACCCCCTAGACACAAACCAGATATGCTCTCTCAAGGTAAACAATGCTACGAACTCACTCGTGCCCTTGGATTTCCTATTTAACCGGGATAAAACATATTTTCCTAAAGAATTGTTCAAAATAACAAAATATGCAAATATTACAAATAAGGCCACAAAATACATTTGATTGTCTAGGGAAGTAAACCAATGACTCGCAAGTCATAAATGACCCACCAAAACTACTAGAAGTGATGGAACCCAAAAATGAACCCATCTATTCAAAAGTCAACCTAGAGTCAAACTATCCAACTCTAAGGTTCTTATTTTGGGTTTTTCATCCGAAACTCGTATAAATAGATCTCGAAATCCGTGCCACCCATCACCGCGCATCACAAACCCCACACAGAGTCTATGAGAAGGGTAAAATAGGCAAATAAGGATCTTTAGCAAAAAATGACTGGACGAGTCGTTACACGTTTCCTCAGGTGCTCCTTACTCTTGGCATATACAAAGGTCATCCAGAAGCATTCTAAATTATCCTTTTGTTTGATATTAATTTAACTTGTTGAAGATCATTTGAGATAACTATAGACTCAAATAGAAAAGTCCAGAATATCCACATCCTTACCATTGGGGTTGCTGCAATAATTATTCATGTCAATCCATCTTTTGTGAAGTGTAATATAGTCCTTGTCAATAAAAAGTTCTAGAATTGCAATAATTTGAAGCTTATGCATTTTTGTGAGAAATTTGAGTCCTTCAAAAGCCCCTTTGGACTTTACTCCTCGAATATTCTATGTAATTGTATCAATCATGTGTAACCATAGTTGTTGAGGCACTTCTGTTGGATGTCTTTACTTTTTCTCTTGTGAGAGGACCAGAAAACAATTTTTGATTTCCAAATCTGTTAGATCTGCTTCTAGGAGTTAGGTTGCCTTGCATAATAATGTAATTTGTAAGTTGATTGACAACATCGTTAGCTTCTATATCAAGCCACGATGTACTGGGGGCAAAAGCTTTGATAAGATCTTCTTCATATGTAGAATTACTATCTTCATATTAATCATCTTCTTTTTCCTCTATATAGTCGCATAAACATATGGATAGGGATGCCGATTCAGATGCGGCTAGAAAGGCTCGTTTGAGTGATTCATAAACCCTCGTCGGGATAAATAAGCAAGGGTTTCATCCTCTACTTATGGGAATGTCTTCGACCTGGATCTTGCTCCCTATAGGTTTATAGCACGCTATGTCTTCTCCCACAAAAATAATAAAGAAGGGTGTTACTTAAAAATACTTCACATATGGTGTCCTCATATGTAGAATCACTATTAGATTCATGGACAAAATCAAGCACACTATAAGGGTTCGGAAAAAATAAGAACAAAGTAGAAATTTTGAAACAAGCATCACCTTCCTTTTCAAAACATTCCTCCACATGAGGTTCTACATTACACACATCACCACCGCATCCTTGGACCTCATAACTTGACACAAGAAAAAGACCAAGAGACCAAGGGATCTGTATCTGCATCAAAAAAAGATGCAACAAGTATAGCATGAGTACACAACGTACCTCTGTAGACATCAAAGGCCGACAACGACGGAAGATACGCAAAGAGAGATAAATATCAAGTTGACACCAAATAGTCCTATACTAAACAATTCAATATCCTAAATAAGTCATGTTATCCATAGAATAGTTCACAGAGTTCACAAATCACCTTATTCATGTAAGATTTCATAATCACTTAATTCAATGTGCCAAGTATCAATAAGCAAACTAACATTCCTTTCACATCCAAAATTTTAACCAAGTTATGAACAACAAATCCAGTACTAAATCCATCCACATATATTCAATGAAATGAAGTATGTATGATATGAATGCAATGCATATGTTAGGTAACTTTATCCTCCAGTATACATGCAATCAAATTTTATGAACTGCACAACTATAGGACACTCGCGAAGTCCATATATTCCTCCAGAATTTAACTATGGAGCACAGCTCTTGGATATAATAATTGTTGCAGGCGTGCAACCCTTTTCCCCGTGTATCATCATCATCTCAATGTTGCCAATAATCTCATAAGTGTTCTCACCTTCCAAGTCTCTTGGACCCACATCAATTTCATACCACTATTATATCAATATCATCAGAACCATGAGTGTATGAATGCAAATGACAATACAAGGCAAGAAATCAAAATGTATGAGATGCAACCAAGTATAAGAGATGAATATCATATGCTTCCAGAATTCATTAACACATAATCCAAGTAAAATCAGGATAGCATATCAAGCATGTGTGATGAATAAACATGACAATAACAAATATGGCGACGAGCCCAAATAATGGTGATAAGCCCAATCAACAGCAGTTGGAACCAACTTAAGGTTGATTTCCCAAATCATCTATCATCGTTGTTCAACACTGGTACCTACTCAAACGTTTATCACAACCGTCTGAGTAGGACCCCCAATCACGCCCAATACCTCTCAATATTTATAACTAATAACACACTTCTATTAGAGTCTAGTGAAAGTAAATTGTAGCCTACCTCTGGGCCAAACAGGAGCCTTGAACAATCAAATCTCTGTGCTAGCCTTGCCCTTCCGGAGCGTCTCATGGTAATCAAAGTCTAATACGCATATACTATTCATTAATATAAAGCTTATACATAATACAAGGACTTAGTCCTTAAACAAATCAAGAATTTCAAAACCACCCCCGGGCCCACATCATCAAGTCTCAAACTTTATTACACAAAAAGCATGAACACATACTAGGTAATCATATCCTTAAGTTAATTAGAAACCTAAGCTCATTTGGACCTTCAATTGAACAATTTAAGAAAAGCCCCAAATCATAAACCCTAAAATTTTCCCAAAATCAAAAAGGGTTTCTATAATCAAATTAAACTCCACAACATGATTATCTATCAGATTCCATCACTAATTCACAATATTAAAGTAAAATAATCCATAAAACACCCTTAAATCAAAGATTCAACTCTCTTAATCTCATATGAAACATATAACTTATCTATCCCCAATTCACATGCACACTATATCATGAATAAAAGACTTTAAATCATGAAATATAATCACAAAAGGGTGGAAACTTTACCTCAATGAAGAATTCACTCCCAAATTCAGAAATTCCTTTGTGGCGGCTCTAGGTTCGAGAAAAGCTATTTTGGTAAAAGTGCTTCGACCTATAGAATTAAATAGATTACCTGATCCAGTGAGTATGCCCCAGCGGAATAGACTACGCTGGCGCAGTCTCGCACCCGGGTAAATCAACCTCGCTAGGGCGCAGTCACTTGACAACTCGCGCCCACCACTGGAGCAAACCCGATCCCATAGAGGCGCACTTGCCCTACGAAAAAACCCTCCACAGAGGCGTACACACAAGAGCAGACAACAATGCCACTGGGGCGGACACCAGTCACAACAAAATAGATTTTAGGCAAAATTTCTACTAAACACTCTCGAAACCCCCTAAACACAAACCAGATATGCTCTCTCAAGGTAAAAAATGCTACGAACTCACTCGTGCCCTTGGATTTCCTATTTAACCGGGCTAAAACATATTTTCCTAAAGAATTGTTCAAAATAACCAAATATGCAAATATTACAAATAAGGCCACAAAATAAATCTGATTGTCTCGGAAAGTGAACCAATGACTCGCAAGTCATAAATGACCCACCAAAACTACTAGAAGTGATGGAAACCGGAAACAAACCCATCTATTCAAAAGTCAACCTAGAGTCAAACTATCCAACTCTAAGGTTCTTATTTTGGGTTTTTCATCCGAAACTCATATAAATAGACCTCAAAATCCGTGCTACCCATCACCGCGCATCACAAACCCCACACAAAGTCTACGGGAAGGGTAAAATAGGCAAATAAGGATCTTTAGCAAAAAATGACCGGACGGGTCGTTACACGTTTCCTCAGGTGCTCCTTACTCTTGGCATATACAAAGGTCATCCAGAAGCATTCTAAATTATCCTTTTGTTTGAAATTAATAGTAACCTGTTGAAGATCATTTGAGATAACTATAGACTCAAATAGAGAAGTCCATAATATCCATATCCTTACCATTAGGATTGATGCAATAATTATCCATGTCAATCCATCTTTTGTGAAGTGTAATATAGTCCTTGTCAATAAAAAGCTCTAGAATTGCAATAATTTGAAGCTTATGCATTTTTGTGAGAAATTTGAGTCTTTCAAAAGCCCCTTTGGACTTTACCCCTCTAATATTCTATATAATTGTATCAATCATGTGTAACCATAATTGTTGAGGCACTGCTTTTGGATGCCTTTACTTTTTCTCTTGTGAGAGGACCAGAAAACAATTTTTGATTTCCAAATCTGTTGGATCTGCTTCTAGGAGATAGGTTGCCTTGCATAATAATGTAATTTGTAAGTTGATTGACAACATCCTTAGCTTCTGTATCAAGCCATGATGTACTGGGGGAAAAAGCTTTGATAAGATCTTCTTCATCTACAGAAATACATTCTTCATATTAATCCTCTTCTTTTTCCTCTATATAGTCGCCATCTTCATTGCGTTCTTCTACATTTCCATTTGTATCATCCTGAGAAATCCTTATCCGAATCAGGGAATTTGGAAACTGAAATGGACCCTGAGATACCATTGCAAGTGGAGCAGATTTATTCTGTGAAGAGCTCCATAGATGTACTACTAAGCTAATGGCCTTTTGGCTCTTTACCTTCTGTTCTACTTCAGAATCAGAAATAATAAGTCAATTGTCTTCATCAACCACATAGAGTGGAATAATAGGTTACAATATGTAAAGATATAGTTAATTTAAGTTATTAGCAGTTAATCTCAAATTAGTTATAATAATCTATTGTGTTGATTTCTAGCTTTGAGTGAATTGATTAGCAATATCTCTTTCAATTTTTTATTCATGACGTTCGTTGTGTTTTGACGTGAACAATGATGTCGGACACTGTATTCAATGTAAATGTGGATCAAAATAATCCAATCTATCTTCATCCTTCAGAGATGACTAGATCTCTTCAAATTTATTTTCAATTAGCTGGTACTGTGTGGAGTCTCTCGATGAGGATCACTATGTTGGGATAACCATGATGATTTTTGTATATGGAACACACAAAAAGGAAACATTAGAGAAGATTTAGGCAACCAATAAGAGGTGTGGAATTCCATTAGACTTCTCTGGTTGAAGGAATTTATAGGTGTAGTGTATGGATCTAGCACGCATGCAGTCTCCAATGATCTTAGAGAGAGATTTGACAAAATAATGGATTGTGAATTATAATTTTGCAAAAAGAAACTGCAATACTAGTTCAAGCAAGGTAACTCCTTTCACTACTAAAAAAAGGCTAAAAACCGACGCGGTCCGTCAATTTTTTTTAGAACAACCGAAAAAAATCCTTCCTTCGGTTTTTTTCTCGTCGGTTTGGACCGCATCGATTTGTCATCGGTTTTATAACGAAAAAATAAATTAATTAAAAAACCAACATATTCCATCGGGTTTTTAATATATATATATATAAATTTTATTGGAAACTGACGGAGTCCGTCGGATTTAACTTATTTAATTTTCTTAAAACCGATGGATTCCGTCGATTTTAGGTCGCTCAAGATCTTTGGTCTTTATCCGAACCTGATGAAAAAAATGGGATCACTTCTTATGGACTCGTTGAGAATGATTCTGATCTAGTTCATGGCCTATTAGAAGTAGAAGGCGCTCTGGTGGGATCTTCACAGACAGAAAAAGATTGCAGTTAGTTTGATAATGATCTAGTGACATTGCTTCTTCGGCCCGAACCGAGGAATCCCTTAGATATGATGCAAAAGGGCTCTTGTTCTATCCTTGATCAGAGATTTCAGAAGAAAAAAAACAGTTCTTTTTTCAGCAGCCACACCTGTGAAAAACACCAAAAACATATATATTTTAATTTCAGCTACAAACCAGCACTAAATGCTGCCAAAACAGTTCTAAATGAGCTACAACATAAATAATATCCCAATTATCAATCAAATACATCAAATACGATATTAAACACATCAAATACAATAAAAAAAATTCACCAATGTTCAAAGTATTCAAAACATTCAAACAACAGTATCATTACTTTTACAAAGTACAAATATAACATAAGTAAATTCTTTGTTTTATATTAGTTTTTCTAGCATAATAAAATAATTATTAATGTGAGTCTAAACCAGGCCCCCAAATCATGGAGCAATCAGAGGGAGCAGACATGTCGACTCTAATTCAATTTATGTGGACATAACATAAACCAATTTAACCGAACAAATAAAAACATAAGTGAAATCCTAAATACTAAGGCATCTGATCATCCGATTTACGTTCTACGTATTCAGTGTCGTCTTCCGGCTCCATGTCATCTTCATCATCAGGGTGGGGAAGGGGAGAGCGGGGCACACCAAATCATCCACATGCAATGTGGTTCCTAACTTGTGCCTCGAGCAATTTCAAGCTCTCTTGCATCACCTTCTCTCCCTCCAATCATTTAGATTTAGTTGCTACCAATTGTCGATTAAGTTCTTCGATTTGTTGCGACATAGCTACGACATGGACACCATCAACACCCTTTCCTTATTAGGAAGTCCCTTCACATTGCAGTCCTGACTGCAGGCGCTGAAAGTTGTTCCTCGGGCCTAGATCATATGTTCTACCCATTTGTACACCCAGCTACTTTACATCACTTTTCAATCTCTAATTCTGGTGGAGGCTGAGCCGACTCGCCTTTAGGCTGAGTTTGCATGTACTTATGGATCACTTTTTTATACCCAACTTGTACATTTAAAAATAAAAGTTAGTATATACCAAACATATAACAATTAAACTTATACCGTAATTATTCAAATATTAAAAGAATTACTTACATAACTTATACCCATTCATCCTCATCGTCTCGTTCTTCTTCGTTTTTATGTGGGTCTTTAGGAAGAGCTCATCCTGAATGGGAAAAACTCTCATCTTATCTTTCTACAAAAAAATTATAACTCAACAGTAACATATTGATCACTAAGGTTCAAACCTAGAATGTATCCCAAAAGTCCCATTGACATATCGCTAACTCTATCATATTAGACATGAATATTTTCATGCGACCTACTATTTTCACCAACAACCAAATTATAATATATATCATTAACCTCATCAACCTCTCCATGATCAGTCCAAACAGAATATTGTTATTTTACAATAGTGTAGGAAATGAAAATAAGTAACTGCTAAGTATTACAACAAAATGAAATTACAAGAATCTGAAATTTCAGTAAACTGGAACAAGAAACTGATATGCTGAGTCGAGTGATGGCACTCTGTCTTTAAGATAGGATTGCCCCATATATATCCTTTCTACGTTCTGGACAATTGTCTCCCAAGATAAAACAGCAACTGAACAATTGAGTAAAGGAAACTCAAGTGCTACCTTGAAGAATTTTGAGTAATGAAATGATGCTAGAAGATAGTAGGAAGAATCTGATTCGTTTGTATGTTTCTGTGTGTCTCAACAATTGTGCAAAGGCTCCATTATATAGTTGGAGGAGAGGACTTACCAACTGCCCACATAATTATTGTTACTGGTCAAGTAATGGTAATTATGGAGGTAGTAATTCACCATAATAAATAGTGAATTGATGTGCAACGGATTGGCCTTTAGGGAGAGTTATTCAGCCAAAATAAATGACTGAATTGAGTGCATATTAAGGTTGGTTGACTTTCCAAAACCAACAGCAAAGTTCTCTGCCCAATTTGACTTTCTTGAAACTTTAGGGACCAAACTATAAATATGAAACAATTCTGGTCCAAAAAAATAATATCAGAAGAAGCCCATGACCCGTGACTCGAAACCCAAAACTGAGACAGGACCGGACGGGACGGGCAGCGCGCATGTGGGCTTATCCTCGAACCGAAGCACATCTAGGTCCTCCCTCCTTTAAACACATGGGATACCCCTTGGGGTCCCAAACCCCAAGCCAACTTTAAGACTTATAAACTAAACAAATCTTTCTTCCCCCACCAATGAGGGAGGATTGGCCTTTACAACCTTTTTCCATGCTTCAAACACCTCACTTCGTAGACCAATATCTCTTTCATTTCTTAACGAAATTTGATGATATTTGGCCCTACGATCATCTACTTACTTAGTAGATTATGCACGTGTGAAGAAACAAAATTTCCAACTTGCGGAACACTAGTGTTTAAGCCATTAAAGATGGTTGGACACAACTCCCGCCAAAGGCAAATTTCCAACAATCCATTCTTGAAAGAGATTTTGGCGCACTCACATGGTGCCTTTTCCCAGCAATATTTCAGCGGACCGATGTTGCATAGGGAGAGGTAGCATCAGCTTTGAACCTTCCATAGTTAAATATCATCGGACTTACTTACTGCGGGGTGAATGTGATGTCTTGAACCGTCAGTGTTTAATGTAAGCCAAGTCAATAGTACCAACACAACAAATTCTCTTACTCTCTTCTTCGTAACGTTTTGTCCATTGTGGCCATGGACAACTTCTTGAATTCTTAAGTGTGTTCATTCGAGCCGGCATGTCCTCACACTTAAATAGGTGGTCTCTTACAAGGTATCCTGCTATACCCCACTTACAGAGTGTTAGGAACCATTAAAAGTTTCCCCAAACCTAACCTCAACTGTTGAGGATCATTAAAGGCTTTGAAAACTTAACATTTACCCACACTGCATATAGAACTTAACGTCTATTACGGGAACGACTTTGGATTTGGTGTTTCTTTACAGAAATCACTATCTGAAGTGCTCATGCTTCCACTGAAGTTATCAACTGAACCTTTACAGCTTAGTTTTCCCATTAAACCAAATTACTGGGATCTCCAGTTAGTAAGGTTGGGTTACCAACGTATTGGTCCTTATACTTTGGGTTTTAAGTCCATTCCCCTAGACAGGCAGTGCATCTGATCCTTGGGTAAGCCTTTTGTCAGCGGGTCTGCTATATTATCTTTTGACTTTATGTAATCAATGGATATTATACCCGTGGTGATCAGCTGCCTAACGGTCTTATGCCTCCGTCGAATATGATGAGACTTGCCGTTGTACATAGCATTTCGTGCCCTTCCTAGAGCCGACTGGCTATCGCATTGGATCATTACAAAAGGTACGAGTTTGTTCCAACACGGAACATCCTCTAAGAAGTCATGAAGCCACTCAACTTCTTCTCCTATTTTGTCTAAAGCGATAAACTCCGATTCCATTGTGGATCGGGCGATGCAAGTTTGCTTAGAGGATTTCCAAGACACAGCCCCACCACCAATTGTAAATACATACCCACTAGTGGACTTGGTGTTCTCTATATCAGATATCCAGTTTGCATCACTGTACCCCTCTAGTACAGCTGGATATCTCGAATAATGTAACTCGAAAGATAACGTGTGTTTCATGTATTATAATACCCGATTCAACGTCTTCCAGTGATTATCACTCAGATTACGGGTAAACCTAGCCAACTTATTGACTGGATAAGAAATATCAGGTCGGGTGCAGTTTGTTATGTACATCAAACTACCGATCACATGTGCATATCGCTCCTGGTATACGGGTGCACCATGATTTTTATCAAGCTTTTGATTTGTATCCATTGGTCACTTTATCGGTGAACTGTCAAACATCTCGAACTTTCTCAAAACATCTTCGATGTAGTGAGACTGAAATAAGACCAGTCTGTCAGACGTCTTAGAGATTTTTATCCCTAAGATGACATCTGCGATACCCATATCATTCATGTCGAAGCATTGTTTCAACATGTTCTTAGTCTCTAGAATTACCCTAGGACTGTTTCATGTGATCAACATGTCGTCTACATACAGGCATATCATAACAAACGAGTCAGAGTTACCTTTCATGTAGACACATTTGTCACATTCATTAATGGCGAAACTCTTCGATAGTAGAGTACTATCAAACTTTTCGTGCCATTGCTTCAGGGCTTGTTTCAGCCCGTATAGAGATTTGACAAGCCAACAGACTTTCTTCTATTGCCCTTGAACTACATACCCCTCGGGTTGGTCCATATAAATTTCTTCTTCCAAATCACCATTTAGGAAGGTTGTCTTGACATCCATTTGATGTATCTCAAGGTCACGCAAAGCTGTGATCACAATGAATACCCGTATGGATGTCATCCGAGATACCGAGGAGTACGTGTCAAAGTAGTCAAGACCTTCTTTCTGTCTATAGCCCTTGACTACCAACCTGGCCTTGTACTTATCTATAGACCCATCTGCGTTATACTTTCGTTTGAGTATCCATTTACAACCCAACGATTTATTTCCCGGAGGAAAATCAACCAACTCACAAGTATGGTTATGCAGAATGGAGCCTATTTCACTCTCAATAGCTTCTTTCCAGAGCGGTGCCTCTGGAGTTAACAATGCTTCAGCAATTGTCGTTGGTTCATCATGAACCATATAAGCTACAAAGTCAGGACCGAAGGTTTCATCCTTCATGGCCCTTTTACTTCGCCTTAGATCCATCTCTGGAGTCTCCAAGTTCTGAGAATCTGGAATACTAGACTCTGGATATTCAGCCACCTCGAGATCCACTAGATCTGAACCATCTAGACCCCGGCTGTCAATGACTCCCGGTTTCTGAGAGCTTTGTTCATAACTTCGTTTGCGAGAGGTTATGTCTTTTTCCTTTTTAGGAAAGGTACCTTCAAAGAATTGAGCATTCCTTGATTCCAAAATTGTACCCTGGTGGATATCTGGAATATCTGACTTATGCACTAAGAAGCGATAAGCACTACTGTTATTTGCATATCCGATGAATATGCAATCTACAGTCTTAGGCCCAATCTTGACCTGCTTTGGCTTGGGTACTTCAACCTTTGCCAGGCAACCCCATACCTTTAAATATTTATAGGTGGGTTTCTTTCCCTTCCATGATTCATATGGAGTTTTGTCCTTACCCTTATGTGGGACTCTGTTAAGAATCGTATTAGCGGTAAGGACGGCTTCTCCCCATATATTTTGGGGAAGACCGGAATTGATGAGCAATGCATTCATCATTTCCTTCAATGTGTGGTTCTTACGTTCCGTCACACCATTTGATTAAGGTGAGTATGGAGCCATCGTTTGATGAACAATGCCTGATTGGGCACAATATTCCTAAAATGGCGCTACGTATTCTCCCCCTCTATAGCTACGAATTGATTTAATCTACATGTTCAGTTGGTTCTCAACTTCTGCTTTGAAACGTCGGAACGCTTCAAAGGCTTCATCCTTACTTTTCAACAAGTAAAGGTAACAATACCTTGTGCTATCATCAATGAATGTCACAAAGTACTTGTTCCCCCCTCTAGTTTGTGCAAACTTCAAATCACATATATCTGTGTGAATAAGTTCTAGAGGAGCGGTATTCCTTTCGACGGACCGAAAAGGAAGCTTGGTGAGTTTTGCCTCTACGCACACCTCACACTTATGTTGAGGGTTTACATCGATAGACGGCAACAACTCCAACTTTACCAACCGTTGGATGGACTTGTAATTAACGTGTCCTAATCTATGATGCCATAAATTAGAAGACTCATGCAAATAAGAAGAAGGTTCAACTTTATTACTTGGACGCATTACAAACATGGCACTGACTTTGAAGAGTCCTTCACAGACGAAGCCTCTCCACACAGAAGTGTCATTCTTAGTGAGTACAAACTTATTGGATTTAAACACTAGCCTAAAACCAACATTAACCAATAAAGGTACTGAAATTAAATTTCTCCTAATCTTAGGGATGTGCATCACTTCCTTCAGAGTGAGCTCCTTTTCGGAAGTCATCTTCAGGACCACATTTCCTACCCCAGCACGTCAGACGAAGCGTTATTTCCCATGAACATCTTTTTGTCGTCGACTGGTGTATACGTGGAGAAGGCATTTCTGTTGGAACAGATGTGTCTTGTAGCACCTGTGTCCATCCACCACTGCATGAGATTCTCAACCAGGTTTGCTTCAAGTACTACTGCTGAGAACTCCTCAATCATGTCATCCAGGAGCGTGTCCTTGACGACGTTAGCATGCGCCTTGCCTTTAGCCTTGGCTTTCTATTGTTGCTCAGTCTTGAGCTTGCGGTATTCCTTGATCTTATGACCAGGTTTCCCACAGTGGTGACAGTTACCTCTGAACATCTCTGTTACGTGGGCCTTGCCGTCTTTCTGGGACTTCCGCTTCTTGCTTGGGTTCCCTTTGTCCTCAATCATATTTTCCTTTTCCTCAGCAAGTTGTTTAACCCTAGGCAAGGCCTTCTTATTATCTTCCTGAATTTGGAGTTTGATAATAAGCTCTTCAAAGGTCATCTCCGTTGTCTTGAGTTTTAAGTAACTCATAAACTCATTCCACGAAGGAGGTAACTTTTCAAAACCAAAAACTGCTCATTTGGTTTCATTCCTTCCAAATCCAGGTGATGTAGAATCATTTGGAATTCCTGGACTTGGGACATCACTATCTTACTATCCACCATTTGAAATTTTAGAAATTTCCCAACGATGAACTTCTTAGTACCTGCATCTTGTGCGTTGTACTTCTTTTGCAGTTTTTCCCACAGCTCTTTGGCGGTGCCAACGGTGCAATACACCGTGTAGAGAGGGTCTGCCAAGCAGTTTAATATGTAATTCTTACACATGATCTCACTATGATTCCATGCATCAAGAACCATCTTCATGCCATTAATGACATTGATACCAAGGCCCTTTACCCATTTCAAAAGGCGAAGGGTCCATTTCATCTCCAGCTTGTGGAGGATCTTCTGTTAGGAAACGTGGCATTCCCATAACAGTCAAGTAGAACAGCATCTTCTACTGTCATCTTTTAAAGTTTGAGCCCATGAATTTTTCAGGGCGATCATGGTGGAATGCGGAGGATGGAGCAGTAAAGGCAGCAGACGTGCCTTGGGCAGCAGTGGGGAAGGCAGACGAGTTGCTGCCTTGGACAGTAGCGGCAGCAGCAGGGAAGGCAGAATTGCTGCCTTGATTGGCAGCAGCAGCGGTAGCGGCATCAACAGTGTTTCCAGTCATGTTGCAGCAGTTACAAAAAGCAAAACCTTATCTTAAACTTGTTGGTTTACAATGGTGCAGGAAACGGAAATAAGTAACTGCTAAGTATTACAACAAAATGAAATTACAAGATTCTGGAATTTCAGTAAACTGGAACAAGAAACTGATATGTTGAGTCGAGTGATGGCACTCTGTCTTTAAGACAAGATTTCCCCGTATATATCCTTTCTACGTTCTGGACAATTGTCTCCCAAGATAAAACAGCAACTGAACAATTGAGCAAAGGAAACTCAAGTGCTACCTTGAAGAATTTTGAGTAATGAAATGATGCTAGAAGATAGTAGGAAGAAAATGATTCATTTGGATGTTTCTGTGTGTCTCAACAATTGTGCAAAGGCTCCATTATATAGTTGGAGGAGAGGACTTACCAACTGCCCACATAATTGTTGTTACTGGCCAAGTAATACAATTATGGAGTTAGTAATTTACCAAAATAAATGGTGAATTGATGTGCAACGAATTGGCCTTTAAGGAGAGTTATTCAGCCAAAATAAATGACTAAATTGAGTGCATATTAAGGTTGGTTGACGTTCCAAAACCAACAGCAAAGTTCTCTGCCCAATTTTGACTTTTTGAAACTTCAGGGACCAAACTGTAAATATGAAATAATTCTGGTCAAAAAAGATAATATCAGCCCGAACCCAAACCCGAACCCGAACCCGACGGAACGGGCGGCGCGCGTGTGGGCTTATCCTCGAACCGAATCACATCTAGGTCATTCCTCCTTTAAACACATGAGATACCTCTTGAGGTCCCAAACCCAAAGCCAACTTTGAGACTTATAAACTAAACAAATCTTTCTTCCCCCACCGATGAGGGATGATTGGTCTTTACCACCTTTTTCCATGCTTCAAACACCTCACTTCGTAGACCAATATCTCTTTCATTTCTTAACGAAATTTGACGATTCTTGGCCCTACGGTCATCTACTTACTTAGTAGATTATGCACGTATGAAGAAAAAAAGTTTCCAACATGCGGAACACTAGTGTTTAAGCCATTAAAGATGGTTGGACGCAACTCCCGCCAAAGGCAAATTTCCAACAAATATCTCTCCTTAAACCCATTACGATATAAGTGAAGCTTAACCGTTTCCGGTTTAAAATGCTTCATACACTTACAATTCAGACGAGGACACTTAATTACCCTGCACTTCGGTAAGGATCAAATGATATTGCATGCATGATAAACCCTTTAACATTCATCATTCACACCCACACGTTCACTATTAGTCTTATTATACATTCACGTACAATGATCCCTCAACAAAAATACCCACAAAATTTTGAGGTTATAGAAATATTGTAGTTATGTGTCAACCTTGATTACGAAGCCTAATTTGAATTCGCAATAACAAATCTAACTTTAATAACTTAAGAATGAAAGCAAAAAAGAAATTGGAAAGTAAACTAATCAAATAAAATCTACAAATTTTCACAAATTCAACATCAATAACATTACAAATGATGTTTAACTAAGCTAACACAAATACATTGACAATGAACATAATATATAGCCATTTCAATCATATCATATTATACTAAAAGTTGAAAGCTCCTATCTTTAAAGTTAGATTACCATTTTCTCCTGTTATAAATTAAAATGTAATAAAATATATTATTAATTAATATTAAACAGTAATATTGAAAATACTTAATGCCCTAATAAAAAATCACACATTAATGAAACAAATATACGTTCCATCCGTTTTGCTACCCAGTCAATTAAACTCTATTTTTTTTGTCCTAAAAATTAACTTTGCCTTTCAATTACTAATGATGTTTCATTAAAATGAAATAAGATATAAACAAATCAATACTTGGCCGGGTGCATTTCTCACTTACTGCAATTGAAATTGCTTTCATATTTCAATACTTATTGGAACCTTTAGAATTTCTATCTAATAGTAGTTTACAGATATGATAAGATTGTTGAGCTTCTCTTACTCCTTACAATACGAATGGAACTATAACGTACAATGTATTTGGTTAGGATTAAATTAATGCACAAAGTATGTGATTCTCATTAGGATTTGGAACGGTACATAGTATTTTTCAGAACCCATTAATTATTATCAGACATTAAAGAGTCCCAAGTGGTTCTCATTTGTCATGTTAGTGAATATTTTTTGAATTATATCCCACATAATTATGAAAGCTATGAAAAGAGAAATGTAAAAAAGGGAAAAGGAGGACATCAACCGGAAGAAGAGCCACTTTTTAGCCAGATGAAGTCAATCTCAAAGTGAATTATGTGTGAAAGGCTTAATAAGGTTAAAATGAATCAATTCATCTGTCGATGTAGCTCCTAACAGTTAATATGCTTTTCGGACTTGCTTCTCTCAGCATTGTTATACGTGAATAATTACTTTACTCTTTTCTTCTCTTCTTCTTATTCCAATTTTTCATTTTTAACGTGAATTATATTATTTTTCTTAATTCTGTCTTCTGTATTTGTGAGGAACCATATTATTATGCAAATTAATAGGGATCACCACTTGGTGTTTTGAAATATAAATGCAATTCTATAGTGTTCCGGGTTATCTCTATACAATATTGATTCTTTTTCAATATGATATTGAAAGTTTCTTAATGAATTATGGGAATTATTTTAAGGTACGATTTATTGAACTCATGATATACATATCATCGTTATGATTAAAAGTTTGGAATTTAAGAACATCTGGTTGATTTCTGATGTTATACTACAAACTACTACTTTCATTGGACAACTTCGTAATGTGTATGCATTTTAAAAGGAATAAAACTACAGCTTCGTAAAGAGAAGGCAAAATTTCTACACGTGCAGTGTTTGCAAGTTATATGTTGTTAAAACATTATAAAAAAAATCAAGAACATTATAAGTTGAATATATGGCATGACAATCGTGGACACAAAATTTAAGTAATAAAAAGAGATTTTTGAATTTTGTTGTTCTATATTAAAGATGTATGTAATATACTAAAATATTCTTTGTGGGAAACAATACTCTACTTCATCACTGTATTAATGGTAGACCACATATACTTGTGTGTTCGCTTAGATCCAACAATATGGTTCTAAATTTGCTGATAAAGTGACTATGATGTAATGATTTGGTGAGTTCTTGTTTTGAATCTCTAGGTGCTCCGATTTATCTCACTATGGTAAACATATAATATAAGTAAATGCATTTGGTTGCTTACAAGACAAAGAGAAAAGAAACAAAAATGAAGATAAAAACAATTATAATTCACAAATTACAATGATGTAAGAATAGCATCTTCATTGCCAAGTTAATTACAACTGTCAATGGTTCAAACATGAATAAGAAAAGAAAAATATCTTGGCGAGGGAATTAGAGCCTCTGGAAAATTGGGTAATAATTGGTCTTCCCCATGCAGCTCTCAGTTATTGGTAGCTCTTAATTGAAATCTTGGCTTGTGAACCTCCTTGAATATATACAAAAATGAGTTGTGAACCAGGGTTTAGTACTTTAATCCACTGAGGAAGCTCATATGTATTCTTCTCTTGGCAGGGACTGAGCCCCCACAATGATCCTGAAAGGTTGTCAACAACTAACTTGAGATCTGTGATTGGCTTTTGAGATGTGTTCTTCACAACCACCTTGTGCTGGTAGTAAGTTGTTGTACCAATTTTCCATGTTGAAATTATGGAGTGCAAGAACGTGACTGGTGCACCTGCAAAAAAAAATGTCACTTTTTTTTATTTTCTGAGTATTGTATAAACATTTCATTGCAAAATTTCAAAAGAAAAACAAAGGAACTGTTTGATAGTCCTAGTGCACAGAGTGGTGAAGAATAATTATCTATGAAAAGATTAAAATCTTTCTATGATCAAGTTATTCATCTGATTTTGGTTGACATTCTGGTGCATATTTGGGATAAGAACCTGAAAGAGTTATACAGATCATTGAAGTCTAATACCTTTATTATCCTCATTTTGGTTTGTTTTTTTCCCTTTTTAATTCCGTGTGGCGGGTAAGAGAGGAGTGCTCAAATTCTAGTACAAGAAGAAACATGAAAGTGCAATGTCAAATTGCTAATGGTACAAACCTGGAGCATTATTGTAGGGATTTGATGATTCTGGAGCTTTGTGGTTGGGTGCTGATGGATGTGCGTGATAGGAAGCTGCAGAATAGAAAATCCATTACTTGTGGTAATTTTCAATAGTTGTGAATCAACAATCGAACTTCATTTCAGTTTTTCTAATGCTTTAAAGTATAGTTACTATACCTGGAGGCTTCTGGTATGGTGTTGGTGATCTATGATGATAAGAACCTGAAATGTACAGTTGAAATTACTAAATATATGACTGGACACCGATTGTAAATCTTAATTAGAGCTTGAAATTTTGTAAAAATTTACCTGAGAGGGACTGTAATTTGCAAAAGAGTCCTATAAGAGGAGCTGAACCAGATATTGTTGGCTCAGTTTGTTCATAGTTGGACCTGTCATCACTGAAGTCATCAGTTTTGCTTGGACCTCCAACAAGGCCACCATGGATAATGTTGGGATTTGCCTGAGGGCGGCTATACCAAGTCTCAAATCCTTCTATACAACTAACAGAATCATGAAGGACTGAAACAGGGGCAATCGAGGCGCCTCTGTGGTGAACGTGGATTGGGTAGTTTTGTCCATAACCAACTAAGTAGCTAATAGCCTTGGGATTTTTACCAAGTATGTAATCAGCCTGAAGAGTGCAGTATCATGAAATCGGTTAAAATATTGAAATCTATCAACTAAAATATCTATCTTCAAGATTATCACAATTACAACATAAACCCCTTGAAATGTTTCCTTTTTCTTTCTTAAAAAATAGTAGAAGGTGAAAATGAGCATAATTTCTGCTCAAATAATAGTTCAGTCCACCTGTTGAAATGCACATACCTGTGATTTAGCAAATGAAAGGATATCAAATGGCTGAACTTGACCTTCAGGACATGTTAATACAGCCTTTTTCTCAGAAAGATAATCGGAGTACATGGCAAGTAAGAAAGCGGCTGATGAAGCGTATTGCAGATTGTTCCATTCACGAACATAGATCAGGCCTCCTGGAAATCATTATTGAGACAAACAAATGTTTACTAACTAATCAACATTTAGACACACCAGTTTGAGAAAATTCTTTCTAGTTTGTACTGACCAGGAGTCAGGGCTACATTGTATCCATCATTCTTTTGCAAGCAAGCACAGGTAAAGTAATCTGCTTTAGCCTGGTACTGTTTCAATGTTGGAGTGTATGATCCACCAGCTCCATCTAAGAGAATCTACACATCAAAAAACTTATTGGATCAACTAAACCAATCATTGAAAAAAATTCTAGAAGTATTTTTTTTACTTATTGAAATTAGGACATCTCCAACTACTGTAATTACCTTGGTCAGAAGAATTTGAACACCAGCATACTTGTTGTCCCAAGAAAATTCCCTTACTGCCCATCCAGTTCCACCCAAAGATACCGCGTTGTCCACCACATATTTTAAGTAGTGCTCGTCATTAGTTGCTCGATAGAGCCATGTAGCAGCCCAGAGAAGCTCATCCTAATACATCATGAACAGAGTGGATTTGAGCAAATTTATAAGTTGAACTAGTGATAGGACATTGTGTGCGAGTAGCAGGTAATTAAAATTAGCACTAACCGAATAACCAGATGATGTGTAGAATGCTTGAGCGTTTGGGATGGAATCATCATACAAACCTCTGAAGGTATCCGCAAATGAGAATAGCTGCAATATTTCAAGAATTCCAAGTTAAACTTAGCCTTGCAAAATAGAATGCAAGAAATCCTCTCTTTACACACGTTTTAGTTTGCGAAGGATGGTCAGTCGAACACTTCACTGAAAAATTAAATGTTGAAGACCTTATTGAAATTCACGAGTTCCCCACCTTACACACACATATATGTATAAAAAGGAGTACCTGTTTTGCATGCACTAAAAGGAGGGTAGAGTAGGAAGAGTCATAAGGCTGGAATGCAAGAGAGGCAGCAGCCAAAGCAGCAGCTGCTTCACCAGCAAGATCAGAACCAGGGTGGCTAGGATCAAGCTTGTAAGCAGCTCTTGGGGTTGTCATGTCTTCTGCTCTCTCCCAACAATAGTGATCAGATTCTCCATCTCCCACCTGAAATTTCAACTAATACTTTAAACATGATAAATTCAAAAGATAAGTAATCCCTCTGTCTCAATTTATATAATGTAGTTTGACTAGTCACGGAGTTTAAAAATTAAAAAAAGACTTTTAAATCTTGTAGTCTAAAATAAACTAAAGATATTTGTATGGTTATAGATCATCTCGTTAAGCGTAAAAGGTAAAGTGTAAAGTTAAATTGTCCCCAAATAAGAAAATGTTGTCATTCTTTTGAGGACTGACTAAAAAGGAAAGTGTATCATATAAATTGGGACAGAGAGAGTATTAATAAATAATACGCTATAAGGCATATTGGATTACAAAAGTTACAAAATTAAAATGTCGATATATGTTTACATAAAAATTTCTAAAAACGTTATATGATCCAATAGTTGCGGCCTAATAGATTCTTTCTTATTTTTCTTCGTTAATCTTTTACCAGCCATGAATATGAACACTTAAAATGTCAACTAAGATACACCGGTCAAATGAACATGGGTAATGTGCAAGTGATGTACAATGAATTTGGAAAAAAAGGTCAAAAAGCTCACCTTTTACAAAAATATACTTTTTGATAATGACAATATCGTCCAGCTTATGCGCGTACAGGGCGGAGCAGAAGCATAGGAGTGTAAGGGAGTTCAATTGAACTCCGTTAGTTGAAAATTATAAGATGTAAATGGGATAAAAATAATAAGTTTGCATATATATAAGTTGTTTAATCCCCTTGGTTTAAGATTTGTGTTTTGAATCTCCATCATAGTGGACATGATTATTTCACCTAGTCGTACCAAAATCATAATTAATTAGCTAGAGAAAGTCCGTTCTTCGTGACGCAGGTGACCAAACTATTGCAACTATTTCTATATACCAACATATATAGAGAACAAGCAATTGAATAGGTAGAGAAGAAGAACTAATGCAATTACCTGAGCCCAGAGGACATTGGGCTGAGTATGGGCTTTGATGAAGTAATTAGTACCCCATTTAATTGCAGCCAGGGTATTTTCCATCTGATTAAGGTCTACAATTTCCTTCCTGTAGTCAACAACACTCCATGCTAGTATTGTCACACTATATGCCATAGGCAATCCAAACTTTACATGATCTCCTGCATCGTAGTACCCTCCCACCAAGTTCACCTGCATGCCCATATCAACCATTATTTTCATTACAAAATTAAACAAATTTTACCCATCACATACTCAAATAATTAAGCTTGCAAATCTTCATTTAATTCCTAGCTATACTTTTGTAAAATATGGAACGAAATCCATAACCTATATTCATCATTAAAAGACAAGATACTGGTTCCTTTTTACCATACATCAAAGTGGTTCTAAGTTCTTGTTCAATATTACTACGAAAAAACACCTTAAAAAGCGAAGAGAGAAATTAAGAGGGTAGAATAGTGTAAATCTCCTTGAGTGGAGTCCTTTCATTAATACAATATATATAGTGTACAATTGTAATTCTAAGGGAATAAGGATCTCTACTTTACATAATTACACTAAAATATTAATTACAGAATATTGTAGAATATATGAAAATATATTCACTATCACACCCCCTCAGTCGGAGCGGAAGGAGGCCGGATGCTGAGACTGGATCTGAAGTCAAGGAACAGTTGTCGAGGAAGCCCCTTAGTGAAGATATTTGTGTACTGATATGAAGAAGGAACATGTAACACCCTAACGTGACCTATTGCAGCCTTCTCGCGAACAAAGTGAATATCCATCTCAATATGCTTGGTTCGCTGATGTTGAACCGGATTATGAGACAAGTAGACAACATATATATTATCACACTAAACCAAAGATGCCTTACGTAAGGGACAATGAAGCTCAAGAAGGAGATTACGGAGCTAACATCGCTCGGCAACAACGTTTGCAACGCCTCGATATTCTGCTTATGCACTTGAATGTGAAAATGTGGCTTGCCGCTTGGCAGACCATGAAATAATATTATCCCCCAAAAATACACAATAGCCCGATGTAGAGCGACGGGTGTCCGGACAGCCTACCCAATTGGCGTCCGTGTAAAAGAGCAATCTAGTCGGTGTGGAGGGATATAGAAGTAGTACATAGTCAAGAGTGCCCTTACCGAATGATACGTTTAAAAGATGTAAAGTGAGGCTTCTTAGGAGCGTGCATGAACAAGCACACCTGTTGAACAACATATGCAATATCGGGTCGAGTGAAGGTGAGATACTGAAAAGCATCTGCAAGACTCCTATAAATATAGGGATCGCTAACTGGATCCTCGTCATTTGCACTGAGTTTTGACTTAGAGTCGACAAGAGAGGACATGAACTTGCAGTTTGCCATTTTAGCTCGGTAGACAATCTTCTATGCATACTTACATTGACATAAGAACATGGCATGTGCGGATCTGGTCACTGATATCCCCAAAAAATAACTCAAATTACCCAAATATGTCATAGCAAATTCAGACTTGAGCAGGGAAATGATCCGAAGAAGCTATCACAACAATATCATCCACATATAAAAGAAGATAAGTCGTGTCAGTACCTCAATGAAAAATAAAGAGTGAATGATCACTCTTGCTACACACAAACCCGATCTGTATGATGTATGTATCAAACCTCTCATACCAAGCCCTAGGGGCTTGTTTTAATCCATATAGTGACTTACGAAGATGGCGGACATACTGAGGAACCTCCGGATGTACAAGCCATGCGGTTGATGCATATAAACGATTTCTTTCAAATTTTCATGTAAGAAAGCATTTTTTACATGAAGCTGGTAAATATGCCAATTCTTCCACATAGTTATGCTCAACATGGTGTGAATGATGGCTGATTTGACCACCGAACTAAAGGTATCACCACAAGAAACTCCTTCATATTGCCCTGTACTATTAGCCACAAGTCTAGCCTTATGACGTTCAAGCTCACCACTGTCTCTGAATTTGTGATGATAGAGCCACATACAATGAATCACATTCACCCCCTATGGTTTTGGGACAAGATCCCAAGTGTGCTGATTAGTTAATGCATTAAACTCTGCACGCATCGCCGCATTCCAATTTGGGTCAATTTTGGCTAATTTTGGGTTTTTAGTAATAGGTGAGATAGTTTGAGTGGATAGGTTAAAGTTTGAAAATCTCATGTTGTGCACGTGTTTCCATACGATGGGTTAGGGGATGGATCACCGACAGTGTGGTGGTAGGTAGAGGCTGCAGGGAATGGGGCTCGAGTGACGTTGTGGGAGGAAGTGGATTGGCGGGACTAGGAAGTATGTCGGGTGACTAGGCAGTATGTCGGGTGACTAGGCAGTGTGTCGGGTGACTGAGTAGTGTGACTGGGAAACGGGTGATGGGGCAGGGTTATTTGCGATGGGGACAGTGGGTGAGGGCGATGGGACTGGGCAATGAGTGGGGCAGTGGGGTCCGTAACTGGGGCAGTAGTTGGGGCGGTGTTCGACGGTATGGTATTTGGCCAATGTAGTGTGTTTTGAAGGAGAGGTAAGGTATCTGGGTCATCTAGGAATCAATAATGGATGGCTCGAAATTGGTGGATATTGGTAAAGGGAAAAATGTTCTCATCAAACGTAACATGGCGGGAGACTATGATTTTACATGTGGACACGTTATAGCATAAGTACCCCCTTATGGTTCGACGGGAACCCCAAGAAGACACACGGGGTGGTATGAGGTGCTAATTTGTGAGGGACGGTAGAGGCAAGATTCGGGCAGCATAGACAACCGAAAATCCGAAGGTGATCCTAGGTAGGGATTCGACGAAATAGGAACTCGGTATGGGTCTATTTTGGAGCGTACGGGTAGGTAGTATGTTAAGAAAGTATTCTGTCATTTTTAATGCATATACCCAAAAGTTGGGGGGGAAATATGCATGAAAAAGTAAGGTACGGATCATATTGTTAATGGTGCAGAGAATTTGTTCGGCTTTACCATTTTGTGGGGAAGTATGGGGGCAGGAGAAACGAAAGACCATGCCATTAGCCGCACAGAATTTATGAAAAAGAGAATTATTAAACTCACGACCATTATCACACTGAAATATTTTATTTCTTTTTCAAATTGTGTTCAAACATACATACAAAATTCAAGAAACTTTGAGTCGACCTGATATTTAAGGTGGAGCGGATAGACCTATAGGAAGTGAGAAAATTATCCAAGAATATTAAAGAATATTTATGACTCAATTTGCTAGTAATAGGAGAGGTCCATAAATCTACATGAATAATATTAAAGGGCGAAAAAGTAATACTCAAATATGACGTAAAATAAAGTCTAACATGCTTTCCAAGATGACAAAAGTAGAAATTTCGGGCAAGGTTCCCTTTACTACATTTAATTAAATTGTGATTTCTAAGAAAATAAAAAACATGAGCTCCGGGATGTCCAAGTCTACTATGCCACGTTGAGGAGGAGATTGAAGCTAGAGATGTGGGAGGATTGACACTGACAACAGACGTGGATAGGAAAGGATAGAGGTCCTCCACACTATTGCATCTAGGTCCTTCACAAAAAAACCAAACGAGTCAAAATCAATAGCTACAGAATTATCAGTGGCAAATTATCTAACAAAAATTAGGTTCTTGATAATGTTAGGGGAATATATCACATGATTAAGGGAGAAATAGGGGTGCGGTGGTGGAGTTAGCGTGTGACCAACCCTTGAATTGGAATGTGATGTTCATTTCCGACCATAATAAATTGAGGAGTATTTAAATTGCACAATTGAGGAAGATTACCAGAATTGTTGGTGAGCTCAGACGTGGCTCTCGTATCCATATACCACGCATCATCAGGCTGTTGAATATTTACAGAACTGAAAACTTGGCCCAAATCCGTTGGATTGAGGCTGGACGTCGGCTACTGGGCCGCTGTGTAGTGGGCCTGATGGCTGGGGCCTGGCTGGCGAGACGCTGGATGGGCTCCCAGAATGTTGGGCCTCAGTAGGGTCAATTGTTGTTGTTGGGCCTAGTATGGAAAGGGGTTGGTCGATGGGGCCCAGTGCCTGAACAGTTGCCAAGAGAGTGGGCTAGCCCACTGTGTCGGGTATTGGGTTTGTGGCTGATTATTTGTGTGGTTGGCATGTTGCCCTCGGCCCTTTCCTTTGCCTACCTAGTCACATCCGCGACCTCTTCCTCTACCGCCACCGCGGTTGTGTTGCGACTGTTGGTGGTCGAAATATGGTGGCTGGCCAGAGGTGGTAATGGTTGTCACGGGTGCGTTAACAACTAATGCCTTGGAGGTATGGTCATCCTATTTTTCTCTTCTCGTCTCCTCTAATAGAAATTGGGACCATGCTTTGTTGAAATTGGGTAGGGGGTCGGCCTGTTGAATCATCGTTGCAAGGGTATCGTATTCACCTTTCAGTAAACCATTAATCAGCTGCAATACCATCTTCGTGTCTGAAATTAGAGTATCAACATTGGATAGTTAATCGACAAGAAATTTTAATTGTTTGCAGTAGTCGGCCATATTAGCAAAATTTTCAAGACGGGCGGTGTTGAATTGCTCCTCAAGATACACGTCACGTGTATGCTTGTTGTCTTGAAAAATTTCCTCCAAACGTGTCCATAACTCGTGAGCTGAAGCTCCGGTCTTCATAATGGTATGAAGCAAATCCTTGGAGATAATGTCATAGATTCACTGCTTGACGATGACGTCAAGCCTTTTGCACGTCGTTTCGTCGACGTCGGGTGGGCGGGGATAGATTGTATCAATGTGATCAGGCACGTTGTAAGCACATGCATGAGTATGGAAGAGTTCAACCCACGACGTGTATTGTCCATCATCTTGATATTGGTTACGGCATAAGCCAGATGAAAGGTGTTTGGGGTGGAAGAGGGAGGAGTATTTGTGATGCCGGGTGTTGAGGAAGAGGAAGCGGGAGAAGCTATGTGGGTCGCGGGTGACGCCATGAGGGTATCCAAAATTTAGTAGAGAAATAAAAGGGAGTAGAACTGTTGTATATCAGTTGTATACCAGGGGTATACGGCCTGTTGGAGAGATGGAGAAGGTAAGAAGGTTGTATATCAGTGGTATACCAGAGGTATACGGGGCTAGTTGTAGAAGTGACTGGTTGGGAAGTTGTATATCAGCGTATATCAGACGTATACTGGTGGTATACGACGGTTTGGCGCAGGAAAATGGAAGAGAAGGGCGGCCGAAATTAGTGTTTAGGGCAGTGAGGGATTTTTGGCTTTTGATACCATGTAGAACAATGTAAATCGCATTGAGTTGAGTCCTTTCATTAATACAATATATATCGTGTGTACAATTGTAATTCTAATGGAATAACGATCTATATTTTACATAATTACACTAAAATATTAATTACAGAATATATGGTGAATATATGGAAATATATTCAGTATCACAGAGAGAGAGATGGACTTACCCCTTGGAGAAAACCATCCTTGAGTCCTGAATCACCACGCCATTTGACACGTTGATTCGGAGGCAATTTTCCGGACCTCTGTGCCTCAAAGAAGAGCAAAGTCTTGTCCATGGCATCTCCATAGTCAAAATTAGCCACTGCCTCCAAAGCCAGTAGGCCAACAAACAACAATGCAATAAGTTGTACCTTTGATGATATTCCCATTCTTCTTCTCCTTCTTTCTCTAAGATAGGAATTAGAATCAAAGAAGATATATACTATAGAAAGAAATATGTGCATGGAGATATATATATATAGATGGAGTCCGTTATATGGGATTTTGTTTCTATAATTATGAATGGGAAGAATTAAGGTGGTAGCCTACACGTTCGTAGACTAATAACTTGGTTTAAGCTCCCCACGTCTTCTTGCCTTGTATTCTCATTACATGATGGACGCCTTGGGGAGATTTGTACGTATCTCACCTCTATCAATGATCATGTGGAATCTTCATAAATGATTATTTATATTTGACTTTATATTTTGTGATTTTCTTACCTTATAGCAAGCTGGCATCTGGAGGATTATTAGGTTTTCTGAGGTTGACTCTTATAGTAAATTAATACATTTACACATACATTACTTTGACTAGACAAATTTTAAGCATTCTCTTACCGTTTCATAAAATATTATTCCATAGATATTTTTAGGTTTTCGTTTAATAGTTTGCTCACACGTATCAGTCGCAATAGGTGGTTTTTAGAGGTGGGATTCCTCTAGTTTTTTCCGCACCAAATTGTGCTTAGTTAAAAGTGCTCTTCTTTTTTATTATTTTCCCCTAAATTGTTCACTATTTGAATTTTGATCCAATTGTATTCGGCATAACACATTTAACCTTCATTTAGTTTAAAACTAAAAGAATAATTATTTAAAATTTCATAAGAAAAGAAAGTAACCGGAAACTCTCATTCTTTTCACCAAAATCAAGATCCCTCCTTTCCCGCTAACCTCTGGTGTTGTTTCTTTCCATTACTATGTCTATGTCGACTCTTAGAAGGATTTTCATATAGATTTATATGAGCTTCAATAATTACTGCTAAAAATCCACAATTAGTTGCGGTTAGGACCCCGAGTTGGAGTTCTTTTTGACATGTCCCATTTCTATTTCTTTCCCAAAGGTTAGTGAATCAATTATGTACTCCTTTTGTATCATTTTGAGTGTCGTTTTAGTCCAAGAAAAATGTCCTGAAATAACTCTTGTTTTAGAAAAATCAAGATATATTTAAGGAATAATTAAGGTTTACCTCTATAGACTAGGGCTGGCCAGTGGGCCGGGACAGCCCGACCCCGACCCGAGCCCGTCCCGAGCCCGCCCCGGTCCCGCCCCGGCCCCGCCAAAAAAAAAAAAATTACGGGGGCAGGACTCGAACTCGGGACGGGACGATGTCTCGTCCCGCGAGACCCGAGCCCGCCCCAGGCCCGCGAGACCCGCGCCCGCCCCGACCCCTCCCCGACCCCGACCCCGCCCCTTTGCAAAAATGGCCGTTGCACCAACGACCATAATCTAAAATGGCCGTTGGCCAACGCCATTTTAGCCCCCTCTCCCCCAACCCCTACCCCTTAATGTTTATTTTTAACCCATAAGTTATTATATTTACACTTTAACCCAATTTTTCAACTATAAATAACTCATTTTCTCTTCATCTTTCTCACAAATCTTCCTACAATCTCTCTAATTTCTCAATATATCTCTCTACAAGTCTACATTGTTTGCTAAATATTCAATTTTATTTATTCATTTGGGAATTGGTAGTGAAGTTGGCAACTAGCTTGAGGATCTTCCATCGAGCAAAGTTTCAATTTTCAACCTCTCGATTACACGTCGACGTTACGTCGGCGTTTGGTACATTCGTTCCTTCATTAAATTATTATTGTCTGTTTATTTTATTTAGAATTTTAGATCACTTAATTTTATTGTCTTTAATTATTTATTTATTTATTATCATAATTAAAATGGAAGGAATAAAAGGTATGTTTAAGGGTAAGGGTAAGGGTGCTTCTTCTAGTAGAGGCAACCAGGGCAAGGGTACTTCTTCTAGTCATCTTATTCCTACACAGGATGATTTTGTTGATACTCAACATTTTCCTACAATACCATTAGATTTAGACCAGGAGCTATTTTCTGGAACTCAAGAAGAATTTAATTTAAACGATGATCTAGATGATATACCCACTAATGTTGATGACAACACACCCATTAGTGCACCTTCAACTGAAATACCTCCTATTCCCCCTAGTATGAGACGAGGTCCAGCAAAACGACTATTAAAATCAGATGCATGGACATTTTTTGATAGGGACGTAGAGAATCAAGTAGCCATATGTAAAATTTGTAAAAATGTTTTAAAATTTAAAACTGGAAAAGGTCACGGTGGGACGGGGGGTTTAATTAGACACGTAGTAAGTGCTCATCCAGCTAGGTATGCCCAATACCAGGCTTCAAAACCGGATGCGCAAACGCCCGCTCCATCGGGACAAGGTTCACATCGACATCTTGTCCGGACCAAGTACAGGGTCAAATTAACCCTATGACGGGGGGAATTGTAGGCTCTAAATACAATAAACATAGAGATAGGGAAGCAATATCAAAATTAGTTGTTGTGGAGGGTTTGCCTTTTTCATTTCCTTCATCTCCCTATTTTATTCATTACATTAGAGATATATATAATCCTGCTTTTAACGGTTTTCCTAGATCAACTGTTAAGAGAGATGTATTTAAATTCGCGCATGAATATCAACAATGTTTACGTTTTTCATTATATCATTTTAATGGCAAAGTATCCATCACGTCTGATATAGGTCGTAGTACTAACGGCCATGATTATTTAACTGTAACTTGTCATTGGATAGATTATAAATGGTCTATGCAAAAATGTATTTTAGCCTATAGATATATAGATGATAGGCACACTGGTACTTTTATTGCAGAAAATATTTATCAAGTGTGCGATTATTACGGAATTACCGATAAAATTATGACTATTACATTAGATAACGTTTCTAATAACAATTACGCAATTACAATTTTAAAAAATAGTTTAACTCCGTCTTTTCCAGACCATTTTCATATAAAATGTGTGTGCCATATATATAACTTAATTGTAATGGATGGTCTATCACTTTTTGAAGACATTCTTAGTAAAATACAATTTGCTATAAACTTTATTTTTAAAAGTAATAAAGTACAACGTAGAAAAGAATATAAAAAAATTTGTCATGATTGTGGACTACCTTTTAGAAAAATTCCACAAGAAGTATCCACTAGGTGGAATTCTTTATACGAGCAACTACTTGTTGCTTATGACTATAAATTACCTATAACTTTATTTTTTAACTCTCATAATAAAAAGCCAGCTGATATGATTTTAGATAGTGATTGGGAAGAAAATTCTGAACTTATTGTATTTTTAGAGAAATTTTTTCAAGCAACAAAAGAATTTTTCGGTATATATTATCCTACTATTTCAACTATGTTATTTTATATAACTCTAATATTTTTATTACTTAGTGAATATATGGAAAACCAGCTTATAAGGCAGCTATTAAAAAATGTTTCTCAAAATAAAAAAATATTTTATTCCTATTCCCTCTATTTATATTATTGGTTCTGTATTAAATCCTACTATTAAAATAGACGGTACTAAATCACTAATTGAAACTATTTACGATTGTATAGAAGTACTACCACCTCCAAGTCCCAAAAATCTAAATCACCCACCACCTATTGAACAAACTAAAGAAGAAGTATTGTCTAGCGTAGAACACCAATGCAAAAATATATATAGATTTTATCAACAAGAAAATGCTAGTAACTTACCAGCTTCCATACCATCTTCTTCATCTTCAATACAACCTCACAAAAGACATGTTGTTTCTGCGGCTAGTATTGAAAGCCTCAGAAATAGAATGTGCGGTCGTACCTCTACTACTAACCAAATTAGCGAGTTGGATATTTTTGTTTTACAGGGTTCTGTACCGTATCAAGAAGTTATCAATGAAGATGGACATGAAGACTTGCTGAAATACTGGAGGGGGAATGAGAAGACCTTTCCGACACTTTCATTGATGGCTCGAGATGTTTTGAACATTCAAGCGTCGTCAACTACGTCTGAAAGCGCTTTTCGCAGCAGATATCAAATAGGAGACCACAGACACTCATTAACCGGAGATGACTTGGAAATTGCGGTATTATTGAGAGATTGGATACGAGCGAGCGAGAAGGTGCGGTCAACCGGAGATCAACGAAGAAGATGATGAAAACTACAACGAAATCTTAACCGAAGGTAGTGGAAGCGACGTGGATCAATTTGACCAACAAATACCAATTCCAACCGAAGAACCACATGAAATCATCAAGCAACTAGAACAGGTTTTTTTTAGAATGTAATTTTTTAATTGTAATTTTATTATGTAATTTGTAACTTTTGGACAACACCACAAAGTTGCAATTTAGATTTTAGACAATTGTATTTGTATTACAAAAAAATCATATGTCTATTAAATAATATAAGAGGCACAAAAACAGCCTTGGGATGTTTTTATTACACTATCTTATTTTGTTTATTGAGTTTTTTTTATACATATGTTATTTAAAAAAAAAAATGAAAATCCACCATATCCCGCCCCGAGCCCGAGCCCGCCCCGACCCGAGCCCGACGGGATCGGGATCGGGACGGGACTTGCTCCAGTCCCGCCAGACCCGACCCCGCTAGAGCCCGCCAGACCCGACCCTGCCCCTTCTCCCGTCCCGCCCCGACCCCGACCCCGTCAGACCCGGCCCGCCAGACCCGAGCCCGGCCCACTGGCCACTCCTACTATAGACTGATCTCCCTCGTATTTTGAGATATTACATATACCTCCCCCGTTTACATTTTTTGGTAATAAAACTTGGTTTAAATGACAAAACTTTGTAATATTCCTATATTGTCCATTTGTTGTGCCATTTTTGGTACTACGTTTTTTAACACAAATACCTCTTCAAATATTATCTGCATTACATAATTAGTTGTAAGAATATTGAAATCCCTATTATCATTTAGACAAAATGAAAAAAATCATCTTCTATATACAAATAAACCTCGCTATAACAATATTTCACTATAACGACCTGATTTTCTCCGGAATCAATTTTTCATGTCATACTTTACTTCTCTATAACAACATTCTACCTATAACAACAATGTCATTCATTATAGCGGTACATACTTTATAAAATTATCTCTCTATAACGGTCATACTCAAACATTGTGTAATAATATTTGTAGTAGTTCAAGAGAGGTTCAAGAGGAGGTATGAGACAAATCTCCAACTCTCAAAAGAGTAATCTACACTCATCATCCAACATAATCTATCCACCAAAAGAAATACATAATAGCCTACTTATACTAGGGTTCATTATCTAATTAAAAATACTAAAATACCCTTTAATTTTGGGCCTCCTAATTTAAAATTAAAGACACGTGTCTTCTTTCTTCTTTCTTCTTTTGGACTTGTAATTCTCTTGAACCATGTTCTCCGCTCATTAAATAAACACATAAGCATATTATGTATCTTGAAGTTCGAAAAGAAACCTCCAGTTTCATGACGGTCACCTCGTATCCCATCAATTATGTATAAAAATGAAATATCAATGAAAGCCACCCATTATCTGATGACAACAAGTTCAACTTACGACAAACAATTAACACTCTTGTAGAAGCATGGAATGATGTTAAGACCTCTATCATTCTCCATTGTTGGAGAAATACCGGAATTCTACCTACAGATGAAAAACCCCAATATTAATAGTGAAAATTTAGAACTTGTTGAGAATGTTGGTAGTGTGTCATCACTTATAGCCCAAATCACATCCCATAACACTAGTCAAGCAATGAATGCTACCACTTATACGGAGTTTGACGCAATTCTTCCAGTCCTTAAAACTTACACTGATGAAGAGATTATTGCCCAAGTGATTGGAGTGGAAGAATAAGAAAGAACGGATACATAAGGTGACAACATAAGTGTTGATGAATAACATCAACCTATTGCTACTTGGGGTGAGATAGAAGAGTCAATTATTAAGCTCTTAGACAACCTTCAAGGGAAATCTATTGAATTCCTTTTGCTGAAAGCTTGGACAAAATTCTTCGTCAATTCAAGAGTTATATTATCGCTAAGAGACTGTAATTTACGAAACAATCTACAATTATACTCCCTCTGTCCCAATTTATGTGGCACCATTTGACTTGGCACAGAGTTTAAGAAAGAAATAAAGACTTTTGAAATTGTGGTCCAAAACAAGTCTTTTAAAAATGTGTGGATGTAAATTATTTCATAAAGTTAAATTATTTTTAATTATAGAAATGTGACATTCTTTTTTGGACAGACCAAAAAGAAAATAGTGTCACATAAATTGGGACAATGGAAGTAGAATTCTTACGTCAAACTTGAAATTGTATTTAAATTCTCAATTAATTTTAAATGAATATGTTCCTTAGATTTTAATTATTTGTCTGTATGGTACAACTAGTCATGAATTTATTTGTAATTTATTAGTCTTTTTAATTTTTAATTAATGAGATATGAAAATCAATTGAGATTTTAAAACTAACAAGCATATTATTTTCATTTATACCATAAAAAGTACAGAAAAATAATTATTTGCGTACTTTTGTTTGTAACAGCTAAATGAGATCTAAACAATAAATGCCAGTATACATATATAACAGCACCTCACTATAGTGACCATGAAATTCTCGAACAAACGTTGTGATTATAGAGAGGTTCGACTATATTTGGATTTTAGATAAAAGAAAATGAAAATATTGTGATAAACATTTTTTGGCGAACGTATTGTGATAAACTTGAATGTGTTATTTATGTAATAGTATTACATTAACTTCAGTTTAGTCAATGAATAAAATATTTGTTTTCATGAAGTGCTAGCCTAACAATTGCCACATACATGCTTATACTTACATTATAACAACAATAAAGAGAACAATGCATCAGAAAAGTAAATTAATATGCACATACCAAAAAAAAAAAGATAAAAAGTAAAATAGATCATCAGAAGAAAAAAATTAATTAAAGAAATACGTTATATACAGCACTACCCTTGATTTTTTAAAATCCAGATATAACAAATATATTGTTTCTTCATTTATTATCACTTGTAAAGATTTTTATAACGCTTTATGTTACAAACTTCGAAAATACTAAATAAAGATTGAAGAAGGTTACTTTTGGAATATAAAACAAATTTAGCATTTAAATCAAATTTTGTTCCCAAAAAGTATAAGTAGGGAAGGTATGTGTAATATCTCAAATCATGAAGGAGATCGGTGTTATAAAGACAAATCTGAAGGAAGATCTCTGAAATTATCCCTAAATTTAATTATGTATATATTATTTCAATCTTACCATAGCTTTTAAAATGGTTAAAGGTGATTAGCAATACTCACTTTCCAATTATAGCATTTAATAATCAACAAATAAATAAATAAGAATACCTTAGCAAACTATATATTATATTTAATGTATTCTTAACAGACGTGTGAAGTTCTTGAAGGACACCTAAAATGAAACCAAATGAGTTATAGTCATTAATTTCGCACTAGAAATAATTGAGACTATAGAAAATAGTGTAACAAGTATAGTTATTTATGTTAGCATGATTGATAAGATCTCTAGATATATGAAAATATATTTAGAGATATTTTATATTTATTGTAGAATATTATATGACATTAACTATAAAATATTACATAGAATATTTGGTAGAATTTACATTTTAAGTGTACAATACTTTACTTTCTTTATCTCTTATTTTTCTTGTGCGTAAATACATATGTAATATGATGTATTGGATGAACAAATTAAGACAATCATTCTTCAATTTTTCTTATGAGCTGAATTCACTGATATTGTTTATGCTGAAATATTTGCTGAATATCTCTCTATAATTCAAGCAGTTCATGAGCAAAACAAGCGAGATCAATTTTTATGAAATTGCAAACTAATTTTAAGAGTGTTCGCTCTAACTTGATGAATCATGACATGTCTCCCTCCTTGGATGTTTATTTTAGGGGATTACTTCGTGAAGAGCAATGTCTTCTCACACAAAACACTTTCAAGAAAGAAAATGTTCACACTGTTGCATTTGCTGCTCAAGCTAAGAAAAGGGCAGGGATATGAGCAAAATTCAATGTTACAATTGCAAGGAATATGATCATATTGCTAGCAATTGTGGTAAGAAGTTCTGAAATTATTGTAGACAGCACAAGCATATTATCAAAGAGTGTCTCACACGTTCTCAAAATCGTAGGATCAATGCTTTTTAAACTAGGATAAATGGTTGCACATTTGATAACTCATCTTCAACTGGAACTAACAACCAATTTGATACCCCAGAAGCTGGACAAGTTCTTACTCCTGAAATGGTACAACAAATGATCGTGTTATCCTTTTCGGCTTTGAGACTACAATGTAACGATATTACATCTAATTTTTGGTTTGTTGATTCTGACACTTCCAAACATATGACTAACTCAACTAGTATGCTAAAAGTTGTTCGTGAATATCACGGTCCATTAAAAATTCAAATTTTCAATGATAATAGTTAACTCATTACCAAGGTTGGGAATATTACTAAATATTTTTGTATCACCAAATCTCTCCACTTAGCATTCGTGATGTAATTTTTTCTCATAATGATTTCCTTGTGCATGATCAGGTGTTGGGGACGATAATCGTGAATGGGGGACAGAACTGTACTTAGGCATTGATGGGATGACGGGATCAGGAATCCTCACTTGATGTCATTACAGGTACGTTATCGATCTTTTCACATAATGTGGATGTGTTGTAAATTTGGTATGTAACCCGAGTGGATAGGAGGTAACCACACCAGTGGGTGGGTCAGTAATGGCTAGACGGATCTATTGAAATTGTGCAATATTAGTTTGTAGCCATTAGACCCTAGCGGATTTGGTGGAACTAAGAACAATTATATTTCTGGGCTACGTAATGGGGATTAGATACGTACCCCAAAATTCGAGGATGAATGTTTCTAAGGGGGGAAAGATGCAACATCCCGTACTTTCGGGTTACGACTTGAATCGCTAGGCGTATGTAAAATCGCTAGGCGTGTGCAAGTAGACCCGAACTTTGGAATTTATGTTATTTACGTATGCTAATAAAGAGATTAGTATATAAAAGGATTAAAACCCCGAAATAATTTTGGACGTAATAAATATGACGACGGGGAGCGGAAATAAATTTGGTGCGTGCATAAAAAGATTATGGACTAGTGTCATACCACAAATTATGGCATTGAATATATGAAGGTCCTATAAGTTATTAGGATTTAAATGAAGTGGGATCTAGAATTAATTATGTGTGTAATTGATTAATTATGGGGTGATTATTTATTAATGAGGGACAAAGTTAGTGGGGAATCTCTACGTGTAACCCCCTAAAGAGGTTACCTAAGTGACAAGCCTAAAAAAAGCTAAAATGTGGCAACAATTGGGAAGCTTAAATCGGCTGGTGGGAGACCAAATGATGAGAAATCATTTTGGTCTTTAATTGAGAGGTAATATTTGGCCTTGAAAAGTTTATTTCGTAGACTAAATTGAGACTTCAGCAAACATTCCATTTAGTAAAAGACCAAAGGAACATACCCTCATTTCGTTCACTTTGAAAAAAAAAATTGCTTCTTTCTCCTTTCTGTGATCCCGTGATTTCTCGGCCAAAGTTCCTATTTTGGGTTAAGATTTTCTCCACTTCTCAAGATATGTTAAGGCAAATTATTTCTTTCTTTTGGCATGTTCCATGTAACGAAATATAACCGTGATATTGCTCCATAATTTATTCTACTCTTAGAAGTTAAGAATATTCATGTTATTGATTCCTATGTTAAAAGCATGTCAAAATATGTTCCTAAGTCCTTATTGAGGCATACGGAAAAGATGTTGATATTTACAGTGTTAGCCGAAGGTACAAGGAAATTATGTCATTCAGGACATTTTATTGTTATTCATGCATTTTCATTTGCATCACATTCATGTTTTACCCAAGACCGTATATTGGGGACGGAAAACGGGAAACGCAGACCACCTGATCAGCGGGATATGATAATGATAAAGCCTGTGTGGCTTACCTGTGTGGCTTAATGAAAGAAGATGTCTGATTAAGGGCCAATATATATATATATATATGATTGGGAGGAAGATGCCCTTGTGTGGCCAGTATATATGTATTTACCGCATTATGCATGACATTTAGACATATTATGCCCACAGAGGCCAACATGAAATGATGTCCACAGAGGCTGTTATGGTAAGGAAGATGCCCAATGGAGCCGATGTATATATATACCGCATTGTGCATGATATTTAGGCATATGTATTAGGACCCTCAGATATACTTACTATTGGTCTATTAGTTCTGTTTCAGTTGTTGTTATATCCCTGTTATGCTATTGTTCATGCCTGACATACTCAGTACATCAGTCGTAATGACGTCCCTTTTATCGGGAGACGCTGCGTTTCATGCCCGCAGGTTAACATAGGCAAGGTGACGGTTCACGTTAGTTGATTGCTAATCCAGTCGATTTTTGGAGCACTCCCCTTGTTCGGAGTGTTGGTCTAATTTTGGTATGGTACATTTTTACTTGTATATATGGGTATGGTGGGGCCCTGTCCCGACCTTTGATGTTGCTACTCTTAAAGGCTTGTAGACAAGTGTCCTGTGGATAGTGGTCTTGTATGGCCTTGTCGGCCTTGGTATGAGTATGTATATATATAAGATGGTTACCTGATTTTTCATAATTTTCTTTTGGCTTAGTCCGTAATTAACTATGATTAGATGTTAAATGTATGAATGGCGGTACCCGACGGGTAGGATCAGGGTGCCCATTGCGGCCCTCCAGTTTGGGTCGTGACAAACTTGGTATCAATTCATGTCTGTTCTAGGGAGTCTATAAGCCGTGTCTAGTAGAGTCTTGTTTATAGGTATGTTGTGCACCATACTTATAAACATGAGGTTGCCTGACATTTAGGGATGGTTTCCATTCTTTCATATCATAGATCGTGCTATAGAACTGAGTTATAAGTATTTCGCTCCTAATCTATTTCGTATTTACGATTCCAGCAATGCCTACCGCAAGGAAGAAGTCCAAGAGTATAAGAGAGTTAAATACGACTGTGGGCGAAGGTGCCAGTCGATTGCCACCCGCTAGCAAGGGCCAGAGTAAGACCCTCGGTGCTGGTGCGACCCCTTCGTACGATTCTCTTAGTTCGTCACCATCGTAGGAGAGTAGTACAGCTGCAGTGCCCCCAGTTCCTCCACTAGATACTCCAGACATGGATCTTGATATGCAAAGTGCGGTCCAGTTATTGACACGATTGGTGGCCGCTCAGGTCCAACGTCAGGCTCCCAGACCTTCTGATAGAGCTGCTAGCGCAAGAGTTTGGGATTTCATCAATCTAGACCCTCCGGTTTTCACAGGAACAGAGTTGAACGTGGACCCGCAGAATTTTCTGGATCAGGTACAACGCACTTTGCGAGTGATGGATGCTACCGATACCGAGTCGGTAAAGTTTGCTTCTTATAGACTGCGAGATTTCACGGTAACCTGGTAAGATACATGGGAGCAATCTAGGGGACCTCGTGTTTCACCGACTGGATGGAGAGAATTTTCAGAGGCCTCTTTACAACATTTTCTGCCAGTCGAACTTCGACGGGCCAGGCAGGATAGGTTCATACATCTTGCGCAGGGTGACCTGAGTGTTTAAGAATATATTTTGCAATTTAATTCGATGTCCCGATATGCTTTTACGATTGTAGCAGAGATGACTGACCGGGTACATAGGTTTCTTATCGGCTTGGTGCCGCACTTGGTTAATGAGTGTACTACGGCTTTTTTGAATCCGAGTTTGGGTATCGCTCGCATTCAGGCTTATGCACAGAACTTGAAAGATCGTAAGAAGCAACAGCGGGAAGATTGAGAATATGATAAGGGCCAGCATAAGAGGGCACGATCCGTCGATGACGTGGAAGATTTCGGAGATGGGCCCAGGCCACAGCCTCATGGACACCCATATTATCCGGTAGCTAGCGCATCATTACTGTTTTCAAGGATGAGGGTTGATTGGATTGTTCAATCGGGACTAGGTCAGGGTTCACACATGTCAGAAACTTGTTACGGAGAAAATTTTATTCAGAGAAGGCCACCGTTGATTCGATGTGAACAGTGTGGTAAGACCCATCTAGGACCATGCCGACAAGGAATAAATGTGTGTTATTCTTGTGGTGAACCTGGTCATGTTATGCGAGACTGTCCGACAGGAGGCGAAGGTGTTAGGGTCCGACCGGTCGAATCTGTAGCAGCTTCATCACGGTTAGTACGCCCGTCAGGGCAGAGTCATCACACATTATCCGGTCAAGGTAAAGGTAGGGGCAGAGCAACAAATTTTAGTAAGGGATAGAACTATACTTAGGCATTGATGGGATGACGGGATCGTGAATCCTAACTTGATGTCGTTACATGTACGTTATCGATCTTTTCACATAATGTGGATGTATTGTAAATTTGGTATGTAACCCGAGTGGATAGGAGGTAACCACACCAGTGGGTGGGTCAGTAATGGCTAGACGGATCTATTGAAATTGTGCAATATTAGTTTGTAGCCATTAGACCCTAGCGGATTTGGTGGAACTAAGAACAATTGTATTTCTAGGCTACGTAACGGGGATTAGATACGTACCCCAACATTCGAGGATGAATGTTTCTAAGGGGGGAAAGATGCAACAACCCGTACTTTCTGGTTACGATTTGAATCGCTAGGCGTATGTAAAATCGCTAGGCGTGTGCAAGTAGACCTAAACTTTGGAATTTATGTTATTTGTGTATGCTAATAAAGAGATTAGTATATAAAATGATTAAACCCCCGAAATGATTTTGGACGTAACAAATGTGATGACGGGGAGCGGAAATAAATTCGGTGTGTGCATAAAAAGATTATGGACTAGTGTCATATCACAAATTATGATATTGAGTATATGAAGGTCTTATAAGTTATTAAAATTTAAATAAAGTGGGATCTAGAATTAATTATGGGGTGATTATTTATTAATGAGGGACAAAGTTAGTGGGGAATCTCTATGTGTAACCTCCTAAAGAGGTTACCTAAGTGACAAGCCTTAAAAAAAAGCTAAAATGTGGCAACAATTGGGAAGCTTAAAGCGGCTGGTGGGAGACCACATGATGAGAAATCATTTAGGTCTTTAATTGAGAGGTTATATTTGGCCTTGAGAAGTTTATTTCGTAGACTAAATTGAGACTTCATCAAACATTCCATTTAGTAAAAGACCAAAGGATCAGACCCTCATTTCGATCACTTTGAAAAAAAAGTAATTTTGCGTCTTTCTCCTTTCTGTGATCCCGTGATTTCTCGGCCAAAGTTCCTATTTTGGGTTAAGGTTTTCTCCACTTCTCAGGGTATGTTAAGGCAAATTATTTCTTTCTTTTGGCATGTTCCATGTAACGAAATATAACCGTGATATTGCTCCATAATTTATTCTACTCTTAGAAGTTAAGAATATTCATGTTATTGATTCCAAGCATGTCTAAATACGTTCGTAAGTTCTTATTGAGGTATACAGAAGAGATGTTGATATTTACAGTGTTAGCCGAAGGTACATGGAAATTATGTCATTCGGGATATTTTATTCTTATTCATGCATTTTCATTTGCATCGCATTCATATTTTACCCAAGACTGTATATTGGGGATGGGAAATGGGAAACGCAGACCACCTGATCAGCTGGGATATGATAATGATAAAGCATGTGTGGCTTAATGAAGAAAGATGCCAGATTAAGGGCCAATATATATATATAGATATGATTGGGAGGAAGATGCCCTTGTGTGGCCAGTATATATGTATTTACCGCATTATACATGACATTTAGACATATTATACCCACAGAGGCCGACATGAAATGATGCCCACAGAGGCCGACATGAAATGATGTCCACAGAGGCTGTTATGGTAAGGAAGATGTCTACTGGGGCCGATGTATATGTATACCGCATTGTGCATGATATTTAGGCATATGTATTAGGACCCTCAAAGATACTTACTATTGGTCGGTTGTTTCTGTTTCTGTTGTTGTTATATCCCTGTTATACTATTGTTCATGCCTGACATACTCAGTACATCAGTCGTACCGACGTCCCTTTTATCGAGGGACGCTGTGTTTCATGCTCACAGGTTCACATAGGCAAGGTGACGGTTCACGTTAGTTGATTGTGAATCCAGTGGATTTTTGGAGCACTCCTCTTGTTCAGAGTGTTGGTCTAATTTTGGTACGGTACATTTTTTCTTGTATAGATGGGTGTGGCGGGGCCCTGTCCCGACCTTTGATGTTGCTACTCTTAGAGGCTTGTAAATAGATGTCCTGTACATAGTGGTCTTGTATGGCCTTGTCGGCCTTGGTATGGGTATGTATATATATAAGATGGTTACCTGATTTTTCATAATTTTCTTTCGGCTTAGTCCGTAATTAACTATGATTAGATGTTAAATGTATGAATGGCGGTACATGGCGGGTGGGATCCAGGTGCCCGTCGCGGCCCTCCGATTTGGGTCGTGACAAACTTGGTATCAGAGCATGTCTATCATAAGGAGTCTACAAGTCGTGTCTAGTAGATTCTTATTTATGGGTATGTTGTGCACCATACTTATAAACAGGAGGCTGCCTGACATTTAGGGATGGTTTCCATTCTTTCATATCATAGATCGTGCTATAGAATTGAGTTATAAGTATTTCGTTCCTAATCTATTTCGTATTTACGATTCCAGCTATGCCTACCACAAGGAAGAAGTCCAAGAGTATTAGGAAATAAAATTTGATTTTCAGCTGCCTTGTTTGATTGTTCTACTTGTAAATTTGGCAAAAGTAAAACTCTTATTTTTCTTAATTTTGGTAGTCGTGCTGCAAAGTGTTTTGATGTCATTCATAGTGATGTTAAGGGCATTTCACCAATTATTTCTCATTCTCATTTCTAGTATCTCGTGACATTCATAGATGATTATAATCAATTTACATGGGTATATTTTCTCCGTTCTAAATCTGAGGTGTTTTGCATATTCAATACATTTTTTGTTCACATTGAGACTCGATTTTCTACCTGCATCAAAATATTAAAATCTGATTCTGGTGGAGAATATATGTCTCATGAATTCAATACTTTCTTGCTTCGGAAAGGAATCGTCTCACAACGCTCCCATACACGCCACAACAAAATAAGGTTATTGAGCGTAAAATCATCATCTCTTTAGATATTACTTGTACTTTATTGATTGAGTCATCAGTCCCATCTAAATATTGGATGGAAGCTTTGTATATTATTTTCTATTTAATTAATAGATTATCATCTAAAGTGTTAAATCTTAAGTCTCAATATATCGTCTTTATCACCTTAATTCTTGCTATCATAATTTTCATACATTTGGTTGTATTTAATCTGTGCATTTGTCTTCTTCTCAACACAATAAACTTTCTGCTCATCCTACTAAATATGTTTTTATGGGTTATAGTACTTCACAGAAAAGGTTTATTTGCTATGATCCAAGTTCTAACAAATTTCGTGTTTCTAGGAATGTTGATTTCTTTGCGAATTAATATTTTTTTCCTACTCATGTTGAGTCATCTTGTGTTTCTTCTCTTCTTCGTACTTTTGAGAATTTGTCATCTACTTTTAAGAGGTTCAAATCTGGATTGTGTATGAACGACATCGTTCAACTTTCTCTCATTCCGAAACTGATCCGCTACCTGAGATTAATCTACAACCATAATCTGATATTTTTTCAAGGTCTGTTGCTCTTGAACGTACTCGGCAATCCACCAAAGTACAAAGTATATCCAATTGGTATGATTTTTCCTATACTTTATCTATCATTTCTGTTTAACTTGTTACTCACAAGCTTGCAAGCATGAATGTTGGTAGAAAGTAATAGAGGAAGAACTTTTGGCTCTTAAAAATTAACACATGGGACAGTGTTTCATGTCCTTCAAATGTCCGCCCAATTAAATGTAAATGTGTCTATTCAATTAAACTTCATTCTGATGGAACTCTTAATCAGTACAAAGCTCAATTGATTCTCCTTGGTAATAATAGGATTATGGTGTGGACTATGAGGAGACTTTTGCACCAGTAGCGAAAATGACTATGGTGCCTACTATTATTGTCATTGCTGCTTCACAAAACTAGTCTCTTCATCAAATGAATGTAAAAAAGGTTTTTCTCCACAATGATCTCACAGGGGATATTTATATGAAACCTCCACCTGATTTGTTCTCATCCTACATCAGATATATGCAAGTTGATGCGGTATTTGTATGGATTAGAACAAAATCTCATAGCTTGATTTGACAAGTTTCGATCTAGTTTGCTTCAATTCTCTTTTGAGCAGAGCTAATATAACTCATCTTTATTTCTTCAAAAAATAACTACATGTTGTGTTCTTTTGATATGTGTAGATGATATTATTATCACAGGAACTGATTCTTCATTAATGACTAGCCTCTAGTAGGAAGCAACTTAAGGATTTTTTAAAGATCTTCGTACTCTTACATAATTTTTGGGGTTGGAAGTTCATTATGATTCTCTAAGTGTGTTTTTAAACCAACACAAATATACTCATGATATTGCTTTGGCTGGTCTTCAATAATCTTCATCTGTAGATACTACATTAGAATTGTATGTAAAGTATCATCATGAGGAAGGAGATCTTCTATCTGATCCAACTTTGCTTCAATAATTAGTTGGGAGCCTAAATTATCTTACTATTACTCGACCTAATATCTTTTTTGTAGTTCAACAAATGAGTCAATTTATGAAGGCTCCCTACCATTTACATTTGGTGGTTGTTCGTCGCATCATTCGATATCTCTTGAAAATATCTACTCTTGAATTATTCTTTCCTAATGGTTCTCCTATTCGACTTAATGCTTCCGATGATTTTGATTGAGCTAAATGTCCTGATACTACGTATTTGGTCGCTGGTTGGTGCATGTTTCTTGAAGAGTCCTTGATGTCTTGGAAGAGTAAGAAGCAAGACTGTGTGTCGAAATCTTCAACAAATGTTAAATATCGAGCCATGTCAACTACTTGAATTGAGGTTGTTTGACTTCGAGGATTACTTGCTGAGATTGAATTTCCTCAATGTAATCCAACTCCTCTCCATGCTGATAATACAAATGCCATTCAGATTCCTACTAATCTAGTTTATCATGAGAGGACCAAACATATTGAAGTAAATTGTCATTATATACGAGAAGTTGTAGATAAAGGATCATTACTCTTCCACATGTGTACAGTGATCTTCAAATAGCTGATGCATTTACAAAATTCATTGCACGACAACGTCATAAGCTTCTAGTAGTCAAGTTGATGCTTCTTGATCCACCAACATCAATTTGAGGGGAGATATTAGCATGATTGACAAGATCTCTAGATATATGAAAATATACTTAGAAATATTCCATATTTATTGTAATATTGTATAACATTAATTGTAGAATAACTGGTAGAATTTACATTAAGTGTATAATATTTTGCTTCCTTTATCTCTTATTTGTATTGTGTATAAATATCTATGTAATCTGATGTATTGGATGAACATATTAGACACTCATTCTTTAATTTTCTTGTGTTCTCTTTGTTTTTGACAATTTCGAATACACTAAACATTACAATTTCAATAGTTCTTCTGGTTCTTCTATTATTAATAAATTCAAGGACCTTTCAGCTTGGTCTTGAATTTTGATAGATTTGATCTTGACTTAAATTTAAATTCAAAGATTTGAAGCTTGATCTTGAATTGTAATCTTGAAACTTTAATACGGATTTGATTTATTCATCACAAATGTTTTGATGGTTGCCACTATCACACTCTATTTTCTTGCAAAAGTGGAATTCGATACGTGACAACTTTTATAAATGATAAAAAGAGAAGAGTAGTCAGGTAACGGGTTAAGGTGCATCAAGGCACCTGTTTACTACAACTAAATGCAAATTAAGTCCATCTTATAGTTTGTGTGACCTAAGATCGCTAAGGTTTCAAATTATCTCGAGAAAAAGGTGTTAGGCACCTTTCCTCAACTATGATTCTCTTCTGAATTCAAACTAGGTGGATTTAAAAATGATAAAATAAAATTGATTAATTAATTATCTAGCATGCTAAATCGTTTATTAGTTAACGTAAGTCAGTGAATATTTAAAGTAGTAGAAAAAGGAGAAGAAAGTGAAAATGTCTAAATAAAGTGACTGAATGTAAGACGAATGTAAAATTCTAAAAACATAAAGAAAGGAAAAGAAGACCTGAAAAGAAGGGAAAGTTAATTTTATTGAATGAAAAATATTATAATTTGAACGTGAACTACGTGAAAGTTGGGTTGTTGTAGGCCGTGGATATTGGAAATTTGTTTCAAACCCAACAATCGTAGAAGTGTTTGACTATAGGATAATTTTAAACTGTAAGCATTAGACTTGAATGGTACTTACATGTTTACAATATCTGGAATCTTTATCAATTGTGGGTGCGCACGCGGATGCCCTTTCGATTGCAAGCTTCAAGCTTCAATGTATTCCTCATTTGGAAAGCTAGGAAATCCGGCAGAGGTTCGAGAGAGTGTTTTGATTCTGAGTCTCTAAGACTTAGAATAATGATATAAAAATCAAGTGTATTGAATAATGAAGTGTACGTCTGAATTTATAGGTGAAAAATTAGGTCAAACCGGATTAGGGTTTGACCTTGGGCATGGCCCAAAATTCGAGACAAATTAGGGCATGGCGTCGCGGCCCTATGGTGTGGGTGCCGCGGCACTGACGTGGCCCCACACTATCTCATTTTCTTTTTCGCACATTCTTAATTAAATCCAAAATCCAATTTTGACTTAATTAAAACAATCATTATTCATTTAAATATCTCGATTCTAAATCGAATATTTAATACACTCTCAATACATCCTTAGATCGAAAAGACAATTGACATAGTGTGACCCTACAGGCCTTCACATATCGACATTAATCAAATTAAGGTCTACGTGGAACTCCTAGACGGCGCCGCAAGACGAACTCAATATGTGAAAGTATATTTACACGAATTCAGTAAACTTAACCTCTATGTGGTAAGATAAAATCTTTTCATTCACGACACACCCGATCAAGCTCAGGATTTGTCAAGTGTCTATCCAAATGGCTTAATCATTGTATCTCATCTATATTAGTTGACAACTAGACCATATTCTAAATATGTCTATTTTGTTGGCCAACGACTTAGTCAACCTAATATCACTGAGAAGCTGAGTGTTCTCTCGAATATACATTCGAGGAATGAATCCTAATCTTGGCTCAACTATCACCTTTAATCCACATCGTAATGTACTCAATACAATCTGTATCTCAACTTATAAGACATTTGAGCTTAGGATAGGATCAAAGTATATTACTTTGTAGACAAGGTGTGCATTGACCTCAAGTCTAAGGACTTCTACCTCCCACACGCTGATCATACTTTAGACAAGTATAACAAACAGTTTATCAGAACGGTATACCAATACTTCCAAAGTATCCATGTGTCCATCACGAGTAGCCATTACTCGTAGCAGGTGAGACATACTACATCCTCTAAGGATATGATCCAGACCTCATGTCGACTTATCACATATCATTGATATCTCATTCTCGATGATCATTAGTCGAGACTATTTTAAGAGATACGTTATAATATTAATATCTCACATTATTAATAACGACGTAACCTCTAGGGATGCATATTATAGAAGATTATAAACAATCAACTAATAATCCAATAATTGCAAATGCCAAAATATTAATCTCCACTAATAATAATACGAATGTGTATAAAGTACATTTGTCCTAATACAGATTGTCTCTAGGACATACATATACTTTCAATCTCCCACTTGGCCTAGAGACAATCTCCAACATATCTAATGCACATATTCTCAAAATGACCATTATTCTTAACTAAGCTTAATGGTTTAGTGAATGGGTCTGCTAGATTATCGTCTATGGGAACATAGTCTAATCTATTCAGTCTCCACCATCTCCCTGAGTATGTGGTACTTCCTTAGTACATGCTTGTTTCTTTTTATTGATCTTGGTTCATTTGCCTGTGCAATCGCACCAGTGTTGTCACAATAAATTGTTATTGGACAACTGGCACTTGGAACTACCCTTAGTTCCTTCAAGAAATCAGAAATCGCGACAGTTTCTTTACCAGCTTTTGATCCAGCAATGTACTCCGCTTCTGTTGCCGAATCAGCAGTTGTAGCTTGTTTGGTACTTTTCCCGCTCACTGCTCCACCATTGAAAATGAACGTGTACACAGACTGAGATTTGAAGTCATCAAGATCCGTCTGGAAGCTTGCATTAGTATACCAATATCAACTATCTTTTCTTCCCCACCATAGACTAAGAAGTAATCTTTAGTTCGTCTATGATACTTAAGAATACTCTTGACTGCTTTCCAGTATTCTTCCCCAGGATTCTGCTTGAATTTACAAGTCATACTAAGTGCAAAGGCCACATCTGGCTTAGTACAGGTTATGGCATACATGATCGATCCTATAGTCGAAGCATATGGGATCCTCTTCACGCGTTCAAGTTCTATAGCATTAGAAGGGTCCTTCTTAGATAACTTGATGTCTTGTCACATAGGTAGATGGCCTTTCTTGGAATTTTCCATAGAAAAACGTCTAAGCACTTTGTCTATGTAGACTGACTGTGACAGCCCCAACAATCTATTAGGTCTATCTCTATAGATCCTAATTCCCAGAATGTAGCAGGCTTCACCTAAATCCTTCATCATGAAGGTACTGGACAACCACTCATTGACCGACTGTAAGAGAGTCTTATTGTCTCCCATTATCAATATGTCATCTACATATATAATAATGAAGGCAATACTCGCATCCTTGCGTTTACTATAAGCACAAGGATCCTCTTTGCTTCTGACGAAATCAAATGACTTGATAGCATTGTCAAAGCAAATGTTCCAACTCCTCGAGGCTATCTTAAGCCAATAAATGGACTCATGTAGCTTGCATACAACATTTGGTTTGGACTCAAGCGAAAAACCCTCAGGTTGTTTCATATACACCTCCTCAACTAGATTACCATTAAGGAAAGCGGTTTTGACATCCATCTACCAAATGTCATAGTCATAATATGCAGCTATTTCAAGTAAAATCCTAATAGACTTAATATTAGCAACATGTGAAAAGGTTTCATCATAATCGACCCCAGACCATTTATTATAACCTTTAACCACCAACCTTGCTTTATAAGTCTGTACATTTCCAAATGCATCGATCTTCTTCTTGAAGACCCATTTGCATCCTATGGGTTTAACCCCAGCTGGTAAATCAACCAAGTTCCACACTTGATTGATGTACATAGATTCCATCTCGAATTTCATGGCTTCTTGCCATCTCTTCGAATCAATGTCCAACATTGCTTCGCTATAGGTTGTAGGCTCATCGTTATCGGGAATATCTATCTCACTGTGTGTTTCCACAAGTAGATTTAGTTTTTCAGGAGGATGATGAGTCCTAGTGGACCTACGGAGTTGATTGTTTTGTAGTTCAGTGCTTGGTATGTTCTGGCTGTGAGAGGGTTCTTGTGTGTTGGATAATCCACTAACTTGAGAGCTTTCAAGAATATCATTTTCATGTATTTCCTGAATGGGAGGAGGTGCAACCATTGTATCTACTCCCAAAGGTTGTGTAGGAGGATCTTGCATTTCTGCATTGTTCCTCGTAACACTCCCACTGGCCGAAGGGCGTACTTGAAGTACCCAATCTTCGCCAAATACTCCCACTGAATTCTTGCCTTGGTCATTCGGAAAGGATTCAACATCTATATTATCTTGCGGTTCTTGAATTTCTTCAAGTTCTATCTCTGTGCAATTATGTTCCTTGTAGACTTATTCTTCTTCAAGGAAAGTTGCGTTCTTGGAAACAATGACCTTACGTTCTCCAGGAAGATAAAAGTAATATCCCTTAGTTTCCTTTGGATACCCCACGAAGTAACATTTCTCACTTTTGGATTCCAACTTGTCAGTGAGCATCTTCTTAACATATGCAGGGCACCCCCATGGTCTCATATGTTTAAGAGCTGGCTTTTTGTCACACCATATCTTATAGGGTGTCTTTTCTACTGAGTTGGAAGGAACCCTGTTCAGAACATATATTGAGGTTTGTATAGCATGTCCCCAAAGGTATGTCGGTAGAGCTGAGAAGCTCATCATAGATCGAACCATATCCAATAAGGTTTGGTTTCTCCTTTCGGCAACACCATTCATCTGTCGTGTTCCAGGAGGTGTCCACTCTGATTTGACTCCATGTAGCTTTAAGTAATCCATAAAATCCTTGCCCAAGTATTCACCTTCTCGATCCGATCGAAGGGTCTTGATACTTGTTGCAAGTTGCTTCTCTACTTCCGACTTGTACTCTTTGAACTTCTCAAAAGCCTCGGATTTATGTCTCATAAGATACACATATCCACACCTTGTGAAGTCATCAGTAAAAGTGATGAAGTATGGGAAACCTCCTTTAGCTTGAATCGAAAATGGCCCACATACATCAGTATGGACCAACTCAAACACCGCATTGGCTCGCACACCTTTCCCAGAAAGAGGCTTATTGGTCATCTTTCCTCTCAAGCAAGATTCGCAGTTACCATAAGACTCCAAGTCAAATGGTTCGAGGTAGTCTAACTTCCTCAACATTGCTATCCTTGATTCATTGATATGACCAAGTCTGCAATGTCATAGGTAGGTAGAGTTTCTATTACTTATCTTAACTAGTTTATTTTGTACATTGAATATTTCTCGACTACAATTTAGTGTATATAATCCATCCACAAGAGGAACAGTTTCATATATAACATTATCAAAAGATAGTACTTGACTGTCATTATAAATATATGAGGAAAAATCCTCCATGTCCAAAACAGAGATAGAAATGATATTCATGGTTAACGAGGGTACATAGTAACAATCATTTAACACTAGATAATAGCTAGAAAGCAAATTTAATCTATAAGTTCATATGCGCTCAGCATCCACTCGTGCTCCATTTCCAACTCGTAGGTCTATCTCTCTTGGTCCAACCTTCCTGCTATCAGTTAGCCCCTGCACATTGGTACAAATGTGTGAGCCACAAACAGTATCCAATACCCAGGAATGAGAGTTATTTATAGACATATTTATTTCAATGACGTACATACCTTGTCCACAAGAGGTAGAAGCACCTTGTGCTTTTCCTCCTCCTGGTGCAATGAAATCCTTCTTCCAATGCCCCCTTTTGTTGCAATTGAGGCATACATCCTTAGTCGGATTCACCTTCTTCTTCTTCTTCACACCTCCCTTAGGGTTCATAGCTGAGGGCGCATCGACTGATTTGCCCTTCTTCTTTTGCCATTCCTTACCTTTCAGCTTGGGTCGGCTAGTAGAGCTCACCATGAGCACAGCTTTGCCTTTGGAAGTGGAAGATTCAAAGGTCTTGAGCATGTTGTGCAGCTCCAGTAGACTCGCCTTCGTTCCATTCATATTGTAATTCACTATGAAGTTTTCAAAGGAACGTGGGAGAGAGTTCAGGATGAGGGTGGTAGCGACATTCTTTTGCAGCTTCGTTCCAATTGAAGCAAGTCTCTCTATCAGCCTTATCATCTTCAACACATGCTGCGAGACCTGGCCCCCTTCATTGAGCTTACACTTAAAAAGTTCTATCAGTAACTCATATTCCATAGTCTGGATTGTGAGTCATAGAGACTCTTCAAGTGTTCGAGTATCTCATTGAGACCCATGTTCTCATGTTGTCTCTGAAGTTCCATAGACATGGAAGACAACATCACACATTGTGCTGAAGTGGCATCATCTATGTGTTTTTGGTAAGCATCCTTATCAAAAGAGGCATATTCAGCAGAGTCTGTCGCATGGACTTTTGGGAACACTGTGTCCAACACGTATTCTAATTTCTCTTATCTCAGCACTATTCACAAATTTCTTAGCCAGTCAAGGTAGTTAGGTTTAGTAAGTTTGTTCATTTCAATCAACATTTTCAGTGATAAGTTCGACATCTTTGATAATCTGAAGAATTAGATAGTCTGGAAATCAAACTCAAAATTTATTTCGTATTATACACATTCGTTTAGGCTAATCAACATGATCTTTTGTTTAATTAGCTCCCACTATTTTAACATACTTCTACGACCCCATGGTAGAATACGGACCTATATTAATTAAGGTCATAATGGGCCAAGATCCAAGCTTATGTTATCTCCGCGTTTTCTTTTACTGATAACTTTAATAACACATCTTGGTAGGTTCTAAACTAATTGCAAAACTTATTTGTAACTCTTGGTTGATCAAATATTATATTTAATCTTGCGTCCTTAGATTAGTCCGGCACTTTGGCCCCAAGATTTGTCTGAGCAAGTCAACCCCATTACACGACTGCGTTTATGTATCTAAGTAAATTTGGCCTTTGTGAGCAAACACTTTGGTGTAAATACCCACAAAATTTTATCATTTACCTTTACATTTAAAACACATCTGTGAAAGAGTCTGGGTCCTCGTTGACTTAGAGCAAATGCTTTGGCATAAATACTCGTATCGCCGAAAAGGATTTTACACTCTAACAATTATAATGGACGACGTGTTTTAATTTAGACTTGTATCTAAAATTTTGGGAAACATTTTAATTCAGAGTTTTAACCAAGATCAACTATTTTACGCCATATCCAATATGGCATCTTAATTTCATGCAAAACTAATGACACATATAGTTGAGAACTGTCAACTCAATAGGCATGATATAAGATAGTTTAATCAAATATTGGGTGCCGCCTGCCCAGCAAGTTATTGCGGACAATATGCTAATTATTAAATGAAAGCATTTAAACACTTAGCATAGAGTTCGTATATTATTCAATAATATACAATTAATAATAATCATGAGTTAACTTGTCTAAACTCTAAAATTTAAGTCTAATCCAAACAGTCCCTTAAATATTTTCTGATTTTAAAAACTGATTTTCAGGATATTTCTGTAAGTTCCTAATTTTCAGAATTTACACTTTAGTCCCTCAAAAATTTAAAATTTCAATTTTGAACCCCTTTAAATTCAAAAAATCCAATTTTAATTTTCAGAAAATATTTTCATAGTTCAAGGACCTGTCTGTAATTTCCAATATTTTAAATTAATTACAAATTTAGCCCAAGGGACCAAATCTGCTTTTCTAAAATTTTCAGATTTTCCCCAAGGGCTAAAATGTAATTTTGAAAACCGCCACTACCCCGTCGGAACAGTGACTGCCGCCACTGTTCACGCCGAAATAGTATTCGATTACTGTTCACTTTTCCAAATATATATATATTAAATTGGAGCATTCTGCCATTATTCACGTCGGAACAGTGACTGCCGTCACTATTCACACCAGAATAGTGTTCAATTATTGTTCACTATTTCGGAAAAAAATTAATTGCAGCCTCGGTGCCTCGGCAAACCTTAGGTGGCGTCGCGACGCTCCATCGTGGAGTTGCGGCGCCTCCGTCTCAGAAGCACAAAATCCGCATTTCTGAAATCCTAAAATTGGTTCAGGGTCAGATTTGCAGATTCATCTTCGTTACCCTTTACTATCAAACAACACGTTCATCGCAATGAACCGGTTACGCACATTGACTTAGAAGAGTTAGATCAGAATGACTTCCTCGATTACATTATTGTTTAATAGTTTGAGAGACAAGGATGATGTGCTTTTAAGATATTAGGTTTTCAAGCTTTAAACGACATAAATTTCATATCTAAACAAATTCTAACACATATTATTATTAACTAATTACCTTATAATCATACAAAACAACCCTGACTCTTGATACCAATGTAGGTTTTTTGTTGGGTTATTGTACGCAGCGAATATTGAAAACTTGTTTCAAACCCAACAAATGTAGAACTGTTTGACTATAGGATAATTTTAAACTGTAAACATAAGACTTGAATGGTACTTAAATGTTTACAATATCTGGAATCTTTATCAACTGTGGGTGCGCACGCGAATGCCCTTTCGATTGCAAGCTCCAAGCTTCAATGTATTCCTCCTTTGAAAAGCTAGGAAATCCTGTAGAGGTTCGAGAGAGTGTTTTTATTCTGAGTCTCTAAGACTTAGAATAATGATATGAAAATCAAGTGTATTGAATAATGATGTGTAGGTCTGAATTTATAGGTGAAAAATTAGGTTAAACCGGATTAGGGTTTGACCTTGGGCCTGGCCCAAAATTTGAGACAGATTAGGTCATGGCGTCGCGACCCTATAGTGTGGGCGCCACGGCGCTGACGTGGCCCTACACTGTCTCGTTTTATTTTCTGCACATTCTTAATTAAATTCAAAATCCAAAATCCAATTTTGACTTAATTAAAACAATCATTATTCATTTAAATATCTCGATTCTAAATCAAATATTTAATATTCTCTCAATACATCCTTAGATCGAAAAGACAATTGACATAGTGTGACCCTACATGCCTTCACATATCGACATTAATGAAATTAAGGTCTACGCAGAACTCCTAGACGGCGCCGCAAGACGAACTCAATATGTGAAAGTACGTTTACACGAATCCAGTAAACTTAACCTCTATGTGGTAAGATAAAATCTTTTCATTCACAACACACCCGATCAAGCTTAGGAGTTGTCAAGTGTCTATCCAAATGGCTTAATTATTGTATCTAATCTATATTAGTTGACAACTAGACCATATTCTAAATATGTCTATTGTGTTGGCCAACGACTTAGTCAACCTAATATCACTATGGAGCTGAGTGTTCTCTCAAATATGCACTCGAGGAATGAATCTTAATCTTGGCTCAACTACCACCTTTAATCCACATCGTAATGTACCCAATACAAGCCGTATCTTAACTTATAAGACATTTGAGCTTAGGACAGGATCAAAGTATATTACTTTGTAGACAAGGTGCGCATTGACCTCAAGTCTAAGGACTTCTATCTCCCACACGTTGATCATACTTTAGACAAGTATAACAAATAATATATCAACAGGGTATATCAATACTTTCAAAGTATCCATGTGTCCATCACGAGTAGCTATTACTCGTAGCAGGTGAGACATACTACATCCTCTAAGGATGTGATGCAAACTACATGTCGACTTAGCACATATCATCGATATTCCATTCTCGATGATCATTAGTCGAGGCTATTTTAAGAGTTACGTTATAACATTAATATCTTACATTATTAATAACAATGTAACATCTAGGGATGCATATTATAGAATATTATAAACAATTAACTAATAATTCAATAATTGCAAATGCCAAAATATTAATCTCCATTAATAATAATACGAATATGTATAAAGTACATTTGTCCTAATACAGATTGTTTCTAGGACATACATATACTTTCATCTTTACTACGTGAAAACAAAAATATCTTCCGCATCCGGTGGAAAACCAAAAAATAAATTTTCCACACAAAGTATAACCAAAGAAATGAGTATGACTATTTACATACAAACTTGAATTAGTAAATATTTAGCTACCCTACACAAATATTTGTTTTGGTCAAATAATTTTTTTTTTATTTAACCAAGTGATCAGTTTATACACAACAAGCTATGTTTCAACTATAGAGCATGTCCTCAATCAATTGAACTAACTATTACAGAGCTCTATGCTAGAAGTTATACAGGATAATGATTCAATCTATCTAATACAGGTCTCCATTTGCAATTCTTATGTCCCCTGATGTGTAGCTGCAGGACTATATCTTTGATAATCTGAATGGATTGTCTTGATTTAGCCTGAAATCTTCTTGTATTCCTTTCTGTCCAAATCCGGTGTACTGCAGTAGCTTCTATGAATCCCATAATAGTTACTTCAGGCCTGTTGTTGTTCACAAATATTGACAGCCAAACAATCTCTTCTGCCTAATAGCCTATATGTCTTGTAATGCCCAACCATGTGAGTAGTTTTACCCATATAATTTTTTAATACATGCAGCCAAAAAATAAGTGATCCATTTGTTCCACCTCCATAGTATTACATAAGACACAACTTTGAGACACTTTTGTCCCCCATTTAGCCAATATATCCACAATAGCTAGTCTATATTGGACTGCTAGCCAGATCATGAATTGGTGTCTTGGAATTACACCTTTGGACAGTACCAGATTCCTGCAACGAGCTTCAGGCCTGTTGTTGTTCACAAATATTGACAGCCAAACATGCAGCTAAATTTGCCTCCTGTTGAGAATTGCTCAAGATGACCTATTGGATCAACATTAGAAAACCAAGTTCTAGCATCAAAAATATTTCTAACAAGCCAGCATGTTTATTTAGGAATGTCAATGTCAGCCAAATCTCTATTCTTGATGTAGAAATTATGTATCCACCTTATCCAGAGAGTTTCCTTTTTAAGAGATAAGGCCCACAACAGTTTGCAGATGACATCCTTGTTCCAATATTCAAAATTGATGATATTCAGCACACCTGTTGATCTTGGAAGGCACATTGTGTCCCAAGCAACTAGAGCCTTTTTAGAACTTTCATTACTGCCAGTCCATAGGAAAATTCTACAAGTTGTTGTCACCATTACAATAATCTTCTTTGGTAGAAGAAAAACTTGAGCCCAGTAGGTTTGCATTTTAAAAATAACACTCTTGATCAACTGAAGTCTACCACTGTAGGAGAGCAACTTTGAAGACCAACACCTTATTCTAGCAATAATCCTTTCAACTAGAGGCATACATTGTTGTATAGTAAGCTTTCTAGATGACAAAGGCACACCCAAGTACATGAAAGGAATTTCCCCATTGGTAAACTTCATGTCCTGCAATATCTGTTCTTTGAAAGCTTCAGAGATCCCAGCAACATAGAAAGAACTTTTATCTGGATTAGCTTGTAATCCAGAAATAATTGAGAAATGTTCAAAAGCTTTCATCATAAGTTGAATAGATCCCCTATCTGCTCTACAACACATAATCAAATCATCTGGCAAAACATATATGGACTAGTTCTTGTCTAGAGCATTTTGGGTGATAGTTGAAGTTATGATCATGCCTCAGTTACTTAAGGTATCTATTCAAATATTTCATAACAAGCACAAACAGATATGGTATGTCTCAACCCCTTTTTAACTTGAAAAATCTCAGTTAGTCCACCAGTAATCAATAAAGAATAACTAACTATTAGCGAATATTCTCCGAATATTCTCTGTATATTTTGTAATTATGATAGATGTATATTTAAGGTAACTTAGGATTCTAATTGTATTAGGAATCAACCTTTGTAAGGTAAGTTAGGATTCGTACCATATTAGGAATCAACATTTGTACAGCTATATATATTGTGAATAATAAAAGGAATCCCCAAGGGAAATTATTCTATCTTTCATGGTATCAAGAGCCTAAAACCTAAATCCTCATTCCCGGCCGAAATCAGAATTTTTTTCTGCTTTCACAGAAAAAAAAAATTCCGGTTTCTTCCTCCATATTTCGGCCAAACAAGAAAATTCCCTTCCCTCGACAGGCGGCAACCATGTCTTCCCCCACAAATATCGTTTCATCCACTGGCACACTTGAAAACCCCTCTCAACGTTCAGTATCTTCTTTTTATCCGGCATTCGCCGTTAACAACATCAAGAATTTTATTCTTATAATTCTTGACCAAGAAGACTGTCAATATTCCATGTGGATGGAACTATTCTACATTCATGCATGTGCATACAACGTGCTCGATCACATTGACGAATCTGTTCCTCGTCCCACCGATGTTACAGACTCAATCTGGCGTCGTTTTGACGCCATCGTCAAACAATGGATCTACGGCACCATCTCCAAAGATCTGTTATGCACAATCATGAAAACATGTGCTACGGCACGTGAACTTTGGGTCCGGCTAGAAGAAATTTTTCAGGACAATAAAAATACTCGGGCTGTGTATTTGGAAGAGCAATTCAACAATACCCGCCTCGAGAATTTTAACAACATGTCCGAATATTGTAAGCAACTGAAACTCATAACCGATCAACTATCCAAAGTCGGGACTTCTGTTTCAGAAACCAAGATGGTGCTTCAACTTGTAGCGGGTTTACCGAAAGGTGAATATGACACACTCGCAACAATGATTCAACAAGTTGACCCTCTCCCAAGTTTCAACAAGGCACGTTCACAACTATTGTTGGAAGAAACTAGACGTGCTAAACAAGAGGAACATAATCAAAAGGCGTTAGCCGTTGACGGGATAGCAACACCGCGACTCAAGAAAGAACCACCATCACAAAGATGTCCAAAGAAAGAAGAAGAAGACCACCTGGTTGTACCACCAAAGAAGAAGAAGAAGACTGGCAAAGAAGAAGAGAAAAGACTGGCAAAGAAGAAGAAGACTCAGCAAAGAAGAATAAAGACTGGCAGCAAGAAGAAGAAGACTGCAAGAAGAAGAAGAATACCGCAAGAAGAGCCGCCGCTCCCTCGACGATTTGGGCCAGGCCTACACCACCGTGAACCTTCAACAGCCCGACGACAATTGGTACATGGACACCGGAGCCACATCTCACCTCACCCGGTCATCAGGTAACCTATCTCAACTACGTCGGTTAAAGTTTCCTCAATTTATTACTGTCGGCAATGGCCATCGCATTCCAATTGAAGGTTACGGTAACATACACACCAAACATACACACCCGCCTTTATCCCTAAACCACGTCTTATACACACCTAACATCATTAAAAACTTAATCTCTGTTAGAAAATTCACTAGCAATAATTCTGTGTCGGTCGAATTTGACCCTTTTGGTTTCTCTGTGAAAGAACTCAATACGGGGAAAATTCTTACACGCCACAATAGTGTGGGAGACCTCTACCCATTCACTCAATCTTCCGCTGTCAGACCGCAAGCACCTCTATCCCTTGCGGCAATCTCTCCCTCCACTTGGCACAACAGACTCGGACACCCCGGAGATCCAGTTTTTACTTTTCTTAGGGCTTCTAAGCGTATTCAATGTAATAATGGAAAAATTGTCCAACACTGTTTTTCTTGTCCACTAGGCAAACATACTCGTCTTCCATTTATGTCATCAAACATTGTTACTTTTTCTCCCTTTGACATTATTCATGCTGATTTGTGGACATCTCCGATTGTTAGCTCTTTGGGTCATAAATTCTATCTAGTATTCTTGGATGATTTTTCACATTTTGTCTGGATTTACCCACTGAAATTCAAATCTGAAGTTTTTACAAAATTCCTCGAGTTTCACAAATTCATTAAAACACAATTTGAAAAATCTATCAAATCATTCAAATGTGATAATGGACGTGAATTTAATAACTCGACATTTCACAATTTCTGTTCTAAACAAGGCATGGTTTTCCATTTTTCTTGTCCCTATACTTCTTCCCAAAACGGAAAGGCTGAAAGAATTATACGTACCATCAATAACATGGTTCGCACACTTCTGTTTCATGCCTGCCTACCACCGCCTTTTTGGGTCTATGCTGTCAAAATGGTAGAATCTCTTCTTAATATTTTACCAACTAGCACACTCCAAAACAAGACCCCTACCGAAATCTTATACCGTAGGCTACCATCATATGATCACCTACGTATTTTTGGATGCTTATGCTACCCCAACATGGCCTCCACTGCACCTCACAAACTTGCACCTCGCACTCGCCATGTGTCTTCCTTGGTCTATCTCCTAATCATCTGGCTACTTGTGCTATTACATTGCTACTTGCAAAATCATCGCCTCCCGCCACGTCACCTTTGATGAGACAAACTTTCCTTTTTCAAATCTCCGAAAATTTCAGACCACCGATTACATCTTTCTCGATGAACCAAGTCTCCCCGATCATCCAAAATCTATACCAACAAGCAGCCCCACTGCTCCGCCAGCCTTGCATCGCCCAAAGACCACCCCAACAGCCTCCTCGCTTCACCCCTACAAATTTCCCTGGCCGAGTCACCAGAAACTGGGCTCACTGAATCGCACGCTTCATCGTCCGTAACTGGATCAAAGAACCTCCCAGCCCCGACCCACCGCCACTGCCGTCTCATCGTATGGAGACTCGTGTACAACACGGGATCTTCAAACCCAAGGTTCACTTCAATCTCTCCACACAAACCTTATCACCCATTCCAAAAAATCCAAAACTAGCAAAACTGGACCCAAATTGGAATGCGGCCATGTGCGAGGAATTTAACGCTTTAACCAAGCAGAATACTTGGGATTTGGTACCTAGACCCGAAGGTGTGAATATTATCTGTGTATGTGGCTATTTCGGCACAAGTTCAGAGACAGTGGTGACTTAGAGAGGTATAAGGCAAGACTAGTCGCCAATGGCACTAATCAGCAGGAGGGTATTGATTGTGGTGAGACATTCGATCCGCTGTTAAACCGCCACTATTTGGACGTTCTCGATATTGCTATGGGCATGCATTGGCCGATTCATCGCCTTGATGTCAAGAATGCATTCCTTCATGGGGATTTGAAAGAGATCGTGTACATGCATCACCTCCTGGCCGTTTCATCCCAGCTCCGCAATTTGTGTGTCGTCTCAGAAAGTCATTATATGGACTGAAACAGGCACCCCGCGCTTGGTATGATCGTTTTGCCAGGTATCTTTTGCAGATTGGTTTTGTATGTAGCAGGTGTGATAACTCTCTCTTCACTTTTCACCGAGGTAGCAGCACTTCATATTTGCTATTATATGTCGATGGCATTGTTCTTACTGCCTCATCTGACGGTTTGAAGAATGAAATCATTGCTCTACTCAAAACTGAATTTGTTATGACTGACTTGGGCAAGCTAAGTTATTTTTTGGGTATATCGGTAACCAGATCTGCAGCCACTATGTTCTTATGTCAGCGTAAGTATGCAGAAGAGATAGTGTACAGGGCCAAGATGGCAAATTGTAAAATTATGCCAACTCCGGTGGACTCCAAATCCAAGCTTAGTGCCAATGACGGTGCGCCAGTTTCTGATCCCACTCTATATCGGAGTCTAGCAGGTGCTCTTCAGTATCTTACATTCACTAGGCCTGATATTACATATGTCGTTCAGCAGGTGTGTCTGTTCATGCACGACCCCCGAGAGTCCCATTTTGCCGCCCTCAAACGTATTATCAGATACGTTAAGGGCACACTAGACTTTGGATTACACTTATACCCCTCTGCCCCAACCAAGTTACTTGCCTACACGGATGCAGATTGGGCAGGATGCCCAGACACACGTCGCTCCACCTCAAGGTATTGTGTATTTCTTGGGGATAATCTTATCTCATGGTCCACCAAGAGGCAGACCACACTATCCCGTTCAAGTCGTCAAGAATATCGCGGTGTTGCTAATGTAGTTCTTTGAGATCTGTTGGCTCAAATCTTCTTTTAGAGCTCCGGTGTCCACTCCGCAAGGAGTCTATAGTCTATTGTGACAACATATCTCGCCATCTATATGTCTCATAATCCGTCCCAACATCGCGGACTAAGCATATTGAGATGGATATCCACTTTGTGCGAGAGAAGGTTGCCCGTGGTCGTCAAAATTTTACACGTGCCTTCCTCTTATCAAGATGCAACATCTTCACAAAGGGACTACCGCGACAGCTCTTCACCGACTTCCGATCCAGCCTTAGCGTTCGGCCTCCTCCCGCTCCGTCTGAGGGGGAGTATTAGCGAATATTCTCCGAATATTCTCTGTATATTTTGTAATTATGATAGATGTATATTTAAGGTAACTTAGGATTCTAATTGTATTAGGAATCAACCTTTGTAAGGTAAGTTAGGATTCGTATCATATTAGGAATCAACCTTTGTACAGCTATATATATTGTGAATAATGAAAGGAATCCCCAAGGGAAATTATTCTATCTTTCACTAACTGACAGGATAAAATGCTACAAAAGAAAGGATAAAATATTATTAATGTTTGATTAGCGGAGGGAGTTCCTAAGTCTGGTGTTAAGTCTCGAAAGATTTTTATAGCCAAACTACAATGGCTATTCGACCAGCTTATTTATCATGTATGCTACCCTCATTATTAGTTGGTTAAGGTTATTTAACTTAAAATCTCATTCTAAATGTATAAAGCCTAAATCGTGTCCGAAGTAATATCAACCCGCCCCTTCTTATCGTCCTACTAGACAAATTAAAAGAAAAGGCCAACATGCATACTATATAAACCATTAGCGTGGAATACAAAACACACAAGACTTTAAACAATTACCATGCAAGAAAAGAAAAGTGATCACATTTAGCTCATAATTAAAATTTAATATTAATTAGTTGATTAAATAGTAGATTGAGCTTATAAATAAATAAAAATGAGTCCTTATTCATCTATTATCCAAAGTCCATAAACGTTCAAAATAGTTTAAAGTTAATGAGTTGAAATAGGTTGAGAAACCCAATCTTGAAACGAGTAATACTTGGACAGATTCTAAAAAGAAACATAAAAAGGCCTTTAGCATGCAAACTCAAATGGATTCGGTTAAATAAGGCAATATACACACAATATACAGGTGTAGTGTGTGTATATTGCCTTATTAAGCTCTCGGTTTACTGCCCAGAATTGGCCGTAGTAAGCCCTCGGTTACTGCCCATAATTGGCTCTCCTTATTTGGTAATTGTTAATATTAGACAAGGTAAGAATATTGTATATTAGGAAAATATATGTGTAGTATATTGTAATGTATTTGTTACCATAATTAGGAATATACACTACCATAATTGTAGAGTTAGAATTATGGTAGAATAAGATTTTAGGAATAGAATAGGAATATTTTGTATCTTGTATATATACTTATTCAAGTAATGAAAATAATAAAGGGGATTATTTCTTTCAGATTCAATGATTTTTCTTTCAAAAATTAGATATCCCAAAACTCGTTTCAGTTTTAAAGTTCGAGCAGGCCATGTATGGCACCACCCATGCCCAAGGTTTATATAATATCAAGAAATTGCACGGTTTCCCTTTAAATGGTTGCTCTTTAAATTTTGCCCCTCAAATGAAACTTATGCCTTCTGGGATATACGTTTTTTATAGGATCCAACACAATTTGTGTCGGATACGGTTAAAAACTTATGTCTCGGAAGGCATAAGTTTTATTTGAGGGATAAAAAATTAAAGATCAGTACAAAGTAGGGGGAAAAGGCAAATGGCTCCAAGAAAATTGGGACAAGCCCATGACTAGAACCAGGCAGGCCAAAGTCTGATTAATTTGTTTCTTTTTTGTGCGGATTGCTCTTCAAAAGCACTGGTCTTTAATTTTTGCCTCTCAAATTGTTGGTCTTTAATTTTTGCTTTTTGCTTAAAAATACATTAAAGTTTCGAGCTCGAATCCCCCGCTCAGTCAAAATTAAAAAAATTTGCAAGGTAGAGTTTGGATTTGCAAAATAGAGTTTGTCTTATGTCTGAAGGCAAACTCTGTCTTAAGATAGAATTTGCATGCAAAATCTGTCTTAAATTAGAGTTTGATACCTTAAGGCAAACTCTGCTTTAAGGCATAGTTTGTAGGTAAACTATATCTTGCGAATTCAAACTATGTCTTGCGATTTTTTTAAATTTTTTGACTGAGTTGCGTTCGAACCCAGAACCCAGAGGTTTTTAGGAGAAGGGAAAAAATTAAAGATTTTCAATTTGATGGAAAATATTAAAGATCACCCCGAAATAAGAAACTTTGTCTTAAAGCATAGTTTGCAGACAAACTATGCCTTGCGAATCCAAACTATGTCGTGCGATTTTTTTAAATTTTTAACTGAGTTAGGTTCGAACCCGGAACCCAGAGGTTTTTAGAAAAAAAATTAAAGATTTTCAATTTGATGGGAAAATATTAAAGACGACCTCGAAATAAGAAACTATGCCTTGCGAATCGAAACTATGCCTTTCGATTTTTTAAAAATTTTTGACTGATCTGAGGTTCGAACTCGAAATTCAAAAGCTTATAGGAGAAGGGAAAAAAATTAAGATTTTCAATTTGATGGACAAATATTAAAGACCACCCCGAAATGAGGTCATTTCTGCTAATTGCCCGATTAATTTCGAAAACATAAGAAGGCACGTGTCTGGAACCAGTTTGGCCCAAGGTTGGTTCAGTTTTAAGGCTTGGACAACCTCCGTCCAGATGAGATAAGCCCAAGGTTATTTAATTTCAAAACTTAAGCAAGCTCATATCTGGAAACAGACATGCCCAAATGTGTTTATATTACTTGAAATCAGGAGAATACCAAGATAATTTCCTTAAATCAGACAGACCCAAAAAGTTTTCAACTTACAAATTTTGTTAAGGAATACCTCACCCTCTAATGAATTTAATAATATCAAATTTAGAAGGCCCATGATATATTTAAGCCCAAACTACTATTTAAGGTTATTTGTAGACAAGTTGGTTTTAATTAAAGAAGTCCCCATAGGCATGATATCTAATATGGAGAAGTGATTGAAGAGCTAAGCAATGGAAATTTAGACCTAAATCTAAAAGAGAGTTGGGGATTTGAGCTAGAAATCGGTATCAAAAATCAGACTTGATCATATAATTGGATTCCTTGACTAATTGGTTACGCGCTGATATAGATTGTTTTGAGTTTTAACCATTAATTCGAGGGTTGACTTTTGAGATCAATCGAGAGTTGATTTTGACTCTGAGATGTCCTATAATTATCATATTAGTTTTTCTAAACTAATTTGGACCTGTTATTCATATTTGTTAATAGATTGAAACCATCGGAAGTTGTTTGGGCGGCGTTCGATATTTCAAAAGAGGTCGGCTTACCAGACAAGTGAGACTTTAACTCTTAACTTGCTTTCTTGTCCTTAAAAGCACGTTAAACATATTGTTTGTATGCATTTAAATCATCTAGTGCATCTGAGTGGGCAAGAATGAGTTACATTGACTAGTTTTGAAGTATCTAGAGTTGACAATAAAGATCTTAATTTGTGTTTTCAAATGATTTGATGTTTCTAGCATATTCAATGATGTCATATGACAATTGCTCAGATGTATAGTGTGTTTTATTATTCAAGTAGCTTTCAGAAGTTATTTGAACTTTTCTATGATATCTATTTACTTGTTTACCACATTTTATCATGATATCAGTAGCATATATAACCTGAGAACAATGAAGGTCCTAAGGTCATAAGGTGGCAGCTTTCTAGTACACAGTTTTTCTAGGTAAGGTACATAGTCCATGGACTGTGATAGGTGCTTAGCCATGCAACTAATGCTCGGGAAGATGGGGTAAGACATGAAAAATGATATTCCATGTCCAGTGAGCATTTACCAGTAATTAGTAGTATCTTGATTTACTTGCGATGTTGTATACATGATCTCAGTTTCATTTGATTTACTTGTATATAATTTTGATATTTGTATTGCTTATATTGTATATGAATGCACCACCGGTGATTTCTAGAAACTTGCATAGGGTAGGCTGGGGGAGCGAGCCGATGATATTGCTGGGTCTTTTAGACTCATAATTACTGCATGCGCGCAGATCAACACGAGGGTGATCCAGCTGCAAGGTAGTGATTTCAACGTCGATTTAGTCTGATCGAGAGGTGAGTCACCACTAGACAATAGAAGTTATTCTCATATTTTAGTTACTCTAGTACTTTCTTTTATTTCGGGTTGTGTATCATATATTCTAATCAAATCTAGTATGCTCCATGACTTGATCTTTCCAGTGGATTGATGGGATGTTGAACAGTTATTCTGCAATGCTTCCGCATCTTTATTTAGATGGGATAGATATGTAATATTTATATCTATTTTTTTACTCTTGCGCATGTTCTAGTTATGAGGATTCGCCTAATGGGAAGTGGCTCATTGATTGCCTGTCAAGTCCTAGGTGTCAGATTTGGATCGTGCCACACCCATTTTCATGTCAAATATTTTCAGAATTAAGTTTTCAAGCTACAAGTGTTGAACTGAAAGTTACTTTGTAAAATGATCTACTAAGTGCCTTGATTAAGAGTCAAGTACTGCCCTTATAATTCAAAATTTAACTATATTTAACTCTTTTAAAAAAAAAAAAAGGTTTATTACTAGGCGGTAGGAGAAGGAGATTACAAGGTGGGAATTGAACCCTCATCAACAAGGTAAAAGTTCAGGTAACCAACTAACTGAGCTATTAAGATCCTCCAAATATTTAACTGATTAAGAGTCACCAAGTGCCATTAAGAAGCAATTGCCTTATGTGCTTATTTGCTACAATTAGTAATTCTTTGGGCCTTAAACATTTTTCCTTGCCTATTTGGTAACTTGTTTCCTTACTTGTAAAATTCTAACAAACACAGTGAACACTTACACTTTAACATCTACTAAAGTCTTAATTTGTTAATCTATCTTCAGGACAAAAAAAAAAAAGAGTTAACTTCAACTAGAAGTGCTTCGTGTTTTATGCGAATTTCGATATATGCCTCGCATCTTTCCTTTAACTTAATTGAACCCCTTAATATTTGATAGTTGTGTAGACCTTTTGAAGTTAACAATTAGTACATATTTTAGATAAATAATTTAGGTATCCTAACACATCTAAGTATTGACGACTCCTTTAATTAATTAACACTAAAACCATCAATATGCTGCACTTTTGTTTAAACTCAGGCGCAACCGTTCCATCAAAACTAACTCCGATGAAATTTTTTGGTAGCCAACTCATTTCTACAATGCTGAAGGCACAAGGAGGATTTCACCTTATATATTCAGTGTAAAACATTAGTAAATGATCCAAAGACCCTTATAAATCTGTTCTCTATATAACTTCTTTTGCGTCGTGGAAAAATATAAGTTTGGTGTCACTCTGAAATGATATTTTTAAGCACTATGTATCTTTAGTAAAATGACCATAGTTTTGTGTAAAATATTCAAATGACAAGTTATTTAAATCATTTGAAACTAGACTTTCAATGACTATAGTTTAACGCTTTAGGGATCATGTGCCATTTGGATTAAGAGTTGTGTGTATTGGTAAATACGGTCTTGACCCGTGGGAAACTCAGAGGTCGGCGTGTGGTAGCACAAGTCTAGTCGATGAACAAGAATTAAGATATCGCTGGAGACAGAGGCGGACCCAGGATTTGAGCACAACGGGGGCATCACTATCTTTAGTACGTCAATTACTAGTGACAAAGTTAGGCGTGCGACTCTTAAAAAACCTAATAATTATGATAGCAAAGTATAAACTTCAATATTATTAAATATCATTAATTTCATACTAATATAACAAAAATACATCATCGACTCATACTTGAACTCAAGCGTTTTCATTTTTTGAAAACGATCAATAACAACATCATTACCTACAGTTGCAAATACTTTCTTCTTTTATGAGTTCAATAGCGGAATCACCCCTTATTTTATTATAAGTTATAACTTTTGTATTTCATTAAAAAGAAATTAGAAAAAATAGTTACAATAAAAAAGGCAAAACACTATTTGATGCAATGGGAAATGGAAGTAGAAGTTGCAAAGATCTTTTAGAATAAAGTAAACAAATTAGAAAGAATATGGAAGAAAGGACAAAGGGTTTGAGAATGGGAGAGCCACAATACTTTTTTCTCTTCTGCTCGTAGGGAAAAAGAAGTGGGAGGGGGACTAAATAATAAAAAAGGTAAAAAAAAAAAAAAAAAATTATGTGACTAAATTGTAAAGCTGCAGATTTGTACTTCAAAAAATAGAATAAATTTTTGTAGGAGTCAAGATTCAAACTCTGGTCGCTACACCAGCTTAGGGGCACACCAACCAATTGAACTACTTTGATAATTATGTTTGATGAGTCCTTTTAAAATATATAATAGCTCAAGGTATATATATCAGAGTCATGTACACAAGTAGTAATAGGTAACTAGTTCAACACATTTTTTAAAATGATGAATATTATCAGAAACAAAAACACTGTTAAAAATAATAAAAAAGAGGAATATGATATACCACAACATTTAGATCTACTTAATAAGTGGACTATTCCAAAAATCCAACCCAAGTTAATATATCAGATGGATACTTTTGAAAAATTAGGATTCAAACAAGTAGTCAAAACTACTGAGGAAACTATCACTGTAGATAGCAATCATACTACTTTTAAATTTAAATTATTGAATGACAGTGATATTGCCCCTTATAGAGAAACCCATCGATTTATGCATATTGGGTTAGTACAGGTTGCTTTCAAGCCACTTACATTAAGAAGCTTACCAGAGAGCTTTATAGGAGCTCTAAGTGATGGTAGAAATCATAATTGGAAAAAGTCCCTTATAGGAACATTACAGACTAGTTTGGCATATGACCATGTTTATTTTAATGTCTATCCTAACTTGCAGGTATCTTTGCAAGATGAAAATTCTTTAAATGCTTTAATATTAAGTATTAAGCTGCATGGATATGATTATATGCATGGTATTGAAGTTATATGTATTTGTTATAGAATTTATTTTAAACCCTTATACACTATGAATCTAATGTGTAAGATCATGGATTTTAAAAACAAAACTATTTTAATAGAAACGAATTTTGGTAAATAAAAAATTACCACCAGAAGACCTATCAAATGGGATGAAATTGATTTTCCCAAAAAATGGGTCATAGAGGGAGTTGCCCCTCCTAAGAATAATTGTAATACTGATATTACTCATATTGAACAAACTCCTGATGGGAGGGTCAAGCTAAAGTTTCTACACCAAACTACTTGACAAATGATTTTGAATCAAGATCTACTAGATCTGATGTTTCCAACCGTTCTTATATTTCACCAGCTGATTATATTGTTAGATCTCCATCACGAGCTTCTACTTCACGTATTCAAGATTTTATAAGTCCTAATATCCCAGATAATACTGATAGCAATAGAGTTGATAGGATTATAATTGGTAATGATAATATTGTCAGAGGAGTTAATGAAGACCCAGATATAACTGAGTCAGACATGGGTTATCCAAGTATTTAATGGATCAATGTACAAAAATTAATTTTAGTCGGGGATCGCCCGCACGAAAGAAAAACAGTGAAGACTTTTATAAACCCAGATGAGAACCATTTAAAAATAGTTTTTAAAAACTATTGATAACAGTGAGTGAATAATGCTTCAAGAGGAGTTTTATAAAGATCTCTTTCAGCTAACAAGATTATATCTTTGTTCCTTGGTTTATGGCTAAGTATGTGGGGGATTATATCTCTGTTTTAGAAAGAGAGTAAAACTCTCTAGTGGGGGAGTCGTTAATACTGTTTTCCCTCCACAACAACCTTTCCAAATTGAAAAGGATAATAAAGTTCTTCATTTTACTGTTTTTTCTAAATTATTTTATTATAATATTGCTTTAGTTACAACTTCGCATATTAATAACATGCTCAAGCAGAACAATTACACCAATGTTTATATGAACATATTGGGTGAACAAATTGTTCTTTTATATAATAGAGTAGAGAAATTGACTTCGGAAATCATGAAGTTGGTTCCTCATCCTAGCCATCATACACCTGCAGCTACTCCTAGTATTCAGCCTCCACCCGAGATCAAATATTTCAAGTTAAGAGCATACTCATAACTTGAGCAATTACTAGATGATAAGTTTAAAGGTTTACGAATCAACCATTTAACGAAGGCTTATGAGTTAGTCCTTTCAGGAGATGATTATAAGCAGAAAATGTCAGATGAGATTAATAACCTAGAAAAATATGATAGGAAACCCGTACAAAGGATGTACTAATATCCCAGACCCACTCCTCAGGATGTATTGTTTGAGGAGCAAGAGATTGTGGATAATAATAGCTATAGCGGAAAGAGCATCTATGAATAGAACATAGATGGTTATATGGAAAGACATATATATACGGCGATTCATAGAATGCTCATATATAGCACAATATGTAAAGCTAACAGTAACACAGACAAGACTGTTGTAGAAATGATTATATCAGAATTTACTGGTCAATTGAAAGGCTAGTGGGATCATTATTTGACCCAAGAACAACGTAATAGTATTATTGGGGCAGTGAAAACTAAAACATGGGTAGAACCTACACAGAATGCGGTATATACCTTAGGTATTAATAGTATAGAACATTTTACTGGAAGATGGTCAGATGATAGTGAAAATATTAGAACCTTACTCCAGAACCTACGATGCAAAACCCTCACCTCATTTAGGTGGTATAAGGATGTTTTCCTTAGCAGAGTCATGGAATTACCAGAATGTAATAGCCCTCACTGGAAGTCCAAGTTTATAGATGGATTACCAGCCCTCTTCGCATAAAGAGTTAGAAAGTCTCTTAGAAAAGGGGGAATTACCATCAATTATGATATTTATACTTATGGAAGCCTTATAGGCACATGTATAAAAGAAGGTTTAGCATTGTGTAATGAGATCAAGCTTAATCGGCAGATCAAAAGTCAGAACCTCAATGAAAGACAACAGTTTGGAGAGTTCTGTGGTCAGTTTGGTATGAAAATACCCAAAGCCAAGGTGTCTCAAAGACGTAAAGTCAAAAATCAAGAAAGCTTCCAAAAGTGGAAAGCAAAATGCCTAGATAAGAAAGTGAGAAGAAAGAGAGTTTAAAACCTGCAAAAATTTAATAAGATCAAATAATCCAAAAGCATGTTAGAAATGTGGCAGGACAGGCCACTATTATAAGGATTGTAAAGTTAAGAAAAAGATTAAGGCTCTTAACATTGAAGAAGATTTAAAGGATTCATTATCCAAGCTATTGCTCAACTCGGAACCAGAAGATTCAGGTTTCGAAACTGATGGAGCCAAGGATTCCTCCTCAGATGAGGAGATTAGAGTTCTTAATAACGAATATTATATTGCTTCGGAAGAAGAGTGCTTACCTTGTCAAATCGGACAACCTTGTTCTAGCATATAGAATAAGGAGGATGATGAGTTTTATAATATATTTGCTAAATTCCAGGATATGAACATTAATGTTTTCAAAGGTGATAACCTTATGGAGCTATTAAAACTGATTAAAGATCCAGGTATGAGATCTCAAATTATAGATCAACTCTAGGATATTCCAGAACCTTCACAAGGAAGAAAAACTCTGGAGCGATTAAGCGCTTATACCATGTCAGAATTAAAAAAACAAATGAGGGAGAAACAAGGAATTGCCAGTACTCCCAGAGATTTGAGTAAGGAGATTGATAATTTCAAGAAAGAGATCTTGGCGTTAAAAAAGAGTAATGATATGCTCAAAGCATGTATTACCAATATTGAAGGTAGAGGAAAAGAGATTATAGAAACAATAGATGATACCTCTACTTTAGATAATCTATTAATTACATGTACTAGTGATAAAACATGAAACTTTCTAAAAACCCTAGAATTAATCACTTCACAAAAGTTTTATATAAAAATAAGTCTTTTAATTAATTATAATTTCAAAAAAGATTTCACTGCTCTTGTTGATAGCGGGGCAGACGTAAATTGTATACAGGAAGGACTTTATCCTTCTACATATTTTCATAAAACCACTCATAGTGTTAGATCTGCTAATGGGAAGAAATTACAAATTACTTTCAAATTACCAAAAGCTTATATTTGCAATGATAAAACTTGTATAGCAGAAAGTTTTATTTTGGTAAAAGATATTTCTAGCCAAATTATATTGGGAACACCTTTTATACAAAAACTATTTCCAATTACTAATATTGATAAGAAGGGTATCATAGGAACCTTCAATGGGAAGCTCATTACATTTCAGTTTATAACTGAACCATTTTCAAGAGTATTATGTGAACTCAAAGATAGGCTAGTACATAAACACCAGCAAATCAGTTTTTTAAAACAAGAGATTTATATATATATATATATATATATATATATATATATATATATATATATACTATTGAAGAGCTTTTGAAAAACCCCAAGCTACAACAAAAAATTGATTTAATACAAACTCAGTTTTCACTTCAAATCTGTAGGGACCATCCTAATGTTTTTTTGGGATAGGAAAAAACATATTATTTCTCTCCCTTATGATGATGATTTTAAAGAGGGTAATATCCCTACAAAAGCTAGGCCATGCCAAATGAATTCCGAATACTTGGAATTATGCAAGAAAGAGACTACTTCTCTTTTGCAGAAGGGTTTGATAAAACCCTCAAAGTCTCCATGGTCGTGTATGACCTTCTATGTCAATAAACATGTGGAGCAGAAAAGAAGAGTTCCTCGACTCGTTATTAATTATAAACAAAGTGTTAAAATGGATCAGGTATCCTATTCCTAATAAAAAGGATTTACTTAATAGCACTATTATATTTTCTAAATTTGATCTAAAGTCTGGCCATTGGAAGATTCAGATTGCAGAATCAGATAAGTATAAAACTGCTTTCAATGTTCCTGTTGGGCAATTCGAATGGAATGTAATGTCATTTGGATTAAAAAATGCCCCTTCCGAATTTCAAAACATTATGAATGATATATTTATGTCTTATAGCAACTTTATCATTGTTTATATAGATGATATTTTAGTATTTTCCAATAATATAGAAACTCATTTCAAACATCTTGATTTATTTAAGAAAATTATCATACAAAATGGTTTGGTCATTTCAAAACCAAAAATGTCCCCTTTTCAAACTAAAGTTAGATTTTTGGGTCATAACATTGAAAAGGGAAAAATCATTCCTATTAATAGAAATATTGAATTTGCATCAAAATTCCCGGATGTTATAACTGACAAAGCCCAACTACAACGATTTCTAGGTAGCGTAAATTATATTAGTCCTTTTATAAAGGATTTGGCAAAAGATACAACCATCTTATATGAATGGCTAAAAAAGGTTCCTATACCTTGGACAGATGATCATACTCAAGCTGTCAAAAGAATTAAAGATAAGGTTCATAATCTTCCTTGTCTCACTTTAGCTAACTCTACTTGGCCAAAGATAATAGAGACATATGCTTCAGATATTAGATATGGGGGTTTACTAAAATAATACTCTCCAGTTGATAAACAGGAGTATTTGATACAATTTTATTCTGGCAAATGGAGTCCTAGTCAGAAAAACTATTCGACAGTTGCTAAAGAAATCTTAGCAATTGTAAAAAGTGTTTTAAAGTTTCAAGGAAATTTATACAACCAAAAGTTTATTATAAATGTTGATTGTCAATCTGCTAAATTTATGTTTAATAAATACTGCAAACATGATGTTTCTAAATAAATGTTTGCAAGATGGCAAGCTTTATTAGCGCCATTTGATTTGGAGATACATTATAAAAAAGGGACAAATAATAATTTGCCCGATTTCTTGACTAGAGAATATTTGGGTTCATAACTCCATAGTTTGTTATACATATTTGCAGGATGATGAGGCCTACTTGGCGAGGCGGCGACCCCAATTATAGAGGTCGTGGTGGAAGAGGCAGAGGTACTGGACGAGGTAATACTATTGTCCAGCAAGGAAACAAAAAGGTCATAGCACAAGATCAAACAGGGACTTCAAACATTGATAAAGAAAGCCCGTTATACTAACAATTCATGGATTTTATAAAATCCAGAGAAAACAATGACAGACCACAACCTTCATATGCAAAGGTTGCTAATGAAGAACAAGATGATAATGAGGGTTATGAAAAACATGAGAAGAAAGAAGTTATACTTCTTCTCGATTATAAAGATCTTCAATGGAAAGATGAGTCATGGAAGCTCATGGAAAGGTATTTAGAAACTGGGTCATACCCTATCATGACTTATAAATCCAGGATGCACTATGAGACCATACTCTCAACCACAGGATCGGCTGAAATTCAGCACTATTTTCCTATGCATACCAAGAAAGTTTATAACTTCTCTAAAATTATTATAAAAAAAATTTACTCCAGAAGACTGGGGGTTTAGAACTTTGAAGGAACGAGAATATTTCCATCCTGAGCAAAGAGTTCAGGTAAAATTCAATTATTGGGATTATATAGATAGTTTTTTATAAAACTTTTTTATATGAAAACCCTCACAAAAAACACTCATGGTTTATAAAGATATGTTCTCATGTTTATAAACAGAACACCCCTACTTGGTTTTGGCATTGGTGGATAAATTATGGTCCATCCGTTAATATCTTGTCACAAACATTAAAAGGTTTATATACCGAATGGATTGACGTTTCTCCTAAAATTATAGAGTGTGAGAATAATAAATCTATCATAAACGGAATTGCTACTATGCATTTCTTCATCGAATTTTCCATTCCCTGGATTATGCGAGGGTCGGTGGAAGTGGGTTATACCCCAGAACAAATTCCTTGTTTACATCGAACCTTTCATATAAGGTTTTGGAAGAAATTATTACAAAAGACCGAAGATGGTGTTTTGAATGGGCAAGAACTCATAGACCTGATAACCTCAGCTACTGGAGGTTATACAAAATTAAAACAAGATCAACCAAGGTCAGAGATTAACAACCCATTTCGGCATATTACCAGAAAACTCCAACTTAAAAAGGGAGTAATTTCAAAAGCAGAAATTATAGCATCTTATATGGCAGAAGTAAAAAAGGATTTGATAAAAAATTTGGATGAAGAATTCCCTTTAGATACTTCTATGCCATCTATTCATACAGATGAGGAAGATATTTAGGACTCCCAAGACCCACATGATGGAGACTTCGACATTGAAGAATACATTGCGAAGTTTCAAGATAAGATGGAGGAATCATCCAGCATGGGAAACGACAAAGGTAAAGAAAAACTATAATACACAGGAAAGCAGCCAGTGGACCCATCATAAAATCCACCACGCAAGTGGAATCTACTTTAATAAAGTAGATAAATTATTATACTATAATAGGGCCCATAAGTTTTAGCCAATTCTACTTTATTACTTTTTATCTTTTAACCCTGTCGGCCACGTCTTGGGCCACTTTATTTGTCTATATTATCACATGATTCATTATATAAGGATCCTTAGTTGTAAGTAGAAGGCAGTCTTTCGCCAACCCCTCTCTCTCTCTTCTGTAAAAAACTCTCTAAATAAAAAAGTTGAAGTTTGATATCCATCTCTCTTACTGAGCACAACCCAAAGGCCTTGGTAATATTCTTTTCTTTTATTTTAGTTTTTAAAAAATTATATATTTATTACTGGATTAGCCGATGATCGGCTAAATCCCTTGTGCTGAAATATGGTGCACTAGACTACTTGGAATCATGGTACTAATGCTTCAATAAAGTCGATGCTTCATGTGAGAAGGTACTAAGGTTGGGCAGAGGACAGCCACGGCGGGATATCTGAACCTCAGGCTAATGATCTTGTTTTAGCCCGCTGAGCCGTGGTGGTATTAGGGCATTTTGGATCTGTTCTGAGTTAAGATAGCCTTGTCAGGTCCTGTCGACCCGTAAAACGTTCCATTGATAGTGTCTCTCTGTGATCCCTTCCGCTCGTTTTGTATATATATATATATATATATATATATATATATATATATATTTGCAATGGCGTAACCATGGGGTGAAGTACGGATTATTATTTGTGTCTTTAACTTGCTTTTCTGTGGAATTAATGAATCTTTAACTCAAATCTACAAGTTTATAACACTTACTTTATGGATCCTATTTTAATTATTCAATCTTTGAGAGGATCTCATTTAATATGGCACTGTGATCCTTCCGGATCTGCACTATAGGAGGGTTGCCAGAGAAATGGCGATTATTCCCAGAAAACTTACAGATGATTATTTATAACATTTGAGTCATATTATATCAGATGACTATAGTAGCTACGGCGTATATAACCTCCCATAACTCTTCTGACAAACTTACTACCCATATTTTAGTAGCATGTTTTACAGGTCAACTCAAAGGTTGGTGGGATACCCATCTCACTGACGAAGATAAGCAAAAAATATTCCTAGTTGTCCGAGTTGATTCAGCTGGCGAACCAATCATCAGTGATGGCCAAACCATTCCTGACTCCACCATTACCTCATTTATACCATTATCAAGACATTTATTAGTTGTCCAGGTATCTTCAGAGAAAGGTCCTCTAAAATACTCAACAATCTTAAGTGTAAGACCCTTTCTGACTTTCCGTGGTATAAGGATTCTTTCCTCACCATAATTTATAAAAGACCTGATGGAAACCTTCCCTATTGGAAGGAAAACTTTCTTGATGGTCTGCCCAAATCACTTCGAGATTTAGTCAAAGAAGAACTCCAAAATCAATACTCTAGTAGTATTGTCCCTTTTGAACAAATATCTTATGGACAACTTACCAGTCTTATCCAACAAGTTGCCCTCAAAATTTGTTGCCAGGATAAAATTATCCGACAATTAGCCAAAGACAGAAAATAAACTCGTCACGAACTAGGAAGTTTCTGCGAATAATTTGGCTTGCCATCTTGTAAACCTCACAAAAGACATACACCCAAATATCTCTCAAAACCGAGATATTCCACGTCAAAACTGAGATATTCGGCACCGAAGCATAAAAGACCTTCATTTGATAAAACCAAAGGTACTCCCAACAAAAACAAATCCTTCCAGTCTCCTAACCAGGGAAAATGTTTTAGGTGTGATAGACCAGGACACATTGTCAAGTTTTGTAAATTTTCCAAAAAGGTTAGAAACCTTAATTTAGACAAATCTATCCTCAACTAGATAGAACAACTATACATAGAAGATAGTGATACTTCTATTGCCGATGATGAATTTGAGCGCCAATTAGAAGACGATGAACTTAATTCGTGCTCCTCCCAATCAGAACAATATGATCAAAACAGTCATACTGAGATTAATGTTCTCACTAAAGAGCATGATCTTCTTCTAGAAATAATAAGCAATCTTCAGGATTCTGATAAAAATAATATTATCTAGAACAATTCAAACAGACTCTAGATAAACCTTCAATCACATCTTCATCGTCCACTTCCTTCTCTAATATTTTAACCAAACATCCCAGGTAGCAAATACCTAAAAAAAACTAGATAAATTACTATCAAAGATCTTCAATATGAGATAGCACTCCTCAAGAATAAAATACGAGAGATCAAAGCAAGACAAGAACTTGACCATCTTGTTCTCAAATAACTCTCTGCAAAACCTGAGGAACCTACCCAGGTTGATCTAACACCCATTGATCAAGTAGAGTTTATCAATCACTTATCTAGAATTTCCATCTGGAAATGGCACATAAGGGTTACCTTGGTTATCAACAAATCTTTTATCCTTAATATTATTGCCTTATTTGATACAGGCGCAGATCTCAACTGTATACAAGAAGGGCTCATTCTGACAAAATTCTTTGAAAAAACCAAAGAAGGTCTTAGAGCAGCAAATGGCAGAAAACTACGAATTAGTTTCAAACTCTCTAATGTTGAAGTAAAAACTTCAGAAAATAATTTCTCCTTATCCAAGTCAAGTTCCTTCTTACTGGTAAAACACCTTACCAATCCAGTGATCCTAGGCACTCCCTTCATCGAAGAACTTATCCCATTTATGGCAACCAACAATGAAGTTCTAATCGAAAGAATAGGAAGACAAATTTTTCTTCCGTTCGATAAACCTCCCATTACAAAACTTTTATCTACCATAAAAACAAAGAATCCCATATCAATTTTCTGAAAGAAGAGGTTGCATTTCAAATAATGTATCAACAACTTCAAAACCCTTCTCTTCAGACCAAAATAAAGGTTTTTGAAGAAAAAATCCGAAATGAACATTGTGCTGACCTCCTAACAGCCTTCTAGAATCGTAAGAAATATATTGTTAAACTCCCTTACAAACCTGATTTTGATGAAAAAACCATCCCAACAAAAGCCCGCCCTATTCAGATGAATCACAAACTGACTATTCACTGCCAAGAAGAGATCAATGATCTCCTGGAAAAACGCATTATCTCCCCAAGTAAATCCCCTTGGAATTGTGCTACCTTTTATGTGAATAAAAGTTCCGAAATAGAAAGAGGTGTCCATCGAGTTGTCATAAATTACAAGCCTCTGTATAAGGCACTCCGATGGATTAGGTATCATATTCCCAACAAAAAGGATTTACTTCAAAGGCTTTATGCCTCTACTATTTTTTTCAAAATTTGACTTAAAATCAGGTTTTTGGAAAATTCCAATTGATCCTGAAGATCGATACAAAACTGCTTTTACCGTACCATTTGGACAATACGAATGGAATGTGATGCCATTCGGTTTAAAAAATGCTCCTTCAGACTTTCAAAGGATATGAATGACATATTTAATCCTTTCTCAAATTTTATTATTGTTTATATTGATGATGTTCTAATATATTCTACTAGAATTGATGAACATTTTAAACATTTAAAGGATTTCTTTACTATCATCAAGGAAAATGGTTTAGTTTTATCAAAAACTAAATACAGTCTTTTTCAAATTAATATCTGATTCCTCGGACATAATATTCATGAAGATCATTGTCCCTATTCAAAGATCCATCCAATTTGCTGACAAATTCCCTGATCAAATTTTGGATAAAACCCAGCTCCAAATATTCTTAGGATGCGTTAATTACGTATCTGACTTCATTCTCGGACTTAGCAATTTGCTAAAGCCATTTTATGATAGGTTGAAGAAACCTCTTCCTCTGTGGACAAATACACACTCTAACGTTATCAAAGAGATAAAATTGAAAGTTAAGAATCTTCCTTGTATTTCCCTACCTGACCTTTCTGCCTTTAAAATAGTTGAGACAGATGCTTCTGACATCGGTTATGGAGGTATTTTAAGGCAAAAGAAATATGGAAAAGAACAACTAATTGCATTTGCATCTAAACACGGGAATAATTCCCAACACAATTATCCTACAATAAAAAAAGAAATTTTAGCAATTGTTTTATGTATTTCAAAATTTCAAGCTGATTTATTAAATCAAAATTTTTTATTAAGAATCGATTGCAAAGCTGTGAAATCTGTCTTGCGGAAAGATGTCCAAAACCTTGCCTATAAACATATTTTTGCTCGCTGGAAAACTATTTTATCTATATTTGATTTTGATATAGAATATGTCAAAGGGAGTTCAAACTCCATTCCAGATTTTCTCATAAGAGAATTTTTGCAGGGAAGATAACAAACAAATCTCTACTACTGATCACGACTCGACAATGTCCTACCATTGTCCCATGCCCAAGTTTTTGGGCTACCGTGATAAGATATAACAGAAAGACATGCGAGAGTCGGGACAATACTGCAATCATGTAATGTGTGGAGCCTTACTCCAAAAAAGGAAAGAGGAAGTCACTCGTGCAGAAGATAATTTATTAGTTATTGCACAACAACAAACAAATTTCATTGCTTTCAAGCAACCTACAAATTTTGTTGCTTCCAAGCAACTCCATAAAGATAAAGAACCGAACCAGCCTAAATAACACTCCCTCAAATTATGCTATGCAAGGAGTCCCTCAAACTTTCCTATTAAAAAACCCAGAACCAGTCTACGTAGTCAATCCAAAGAGTTGGGCAGACATTGTTGATGAAGAGGAACCTCAAACCATAAATCCTCTTGACCAATTTTACAATGAAGAATTTTTGCAATGGCGTAAACTTATGGGGTTGGCTAGCCCAACAAGCACCCCTGATAGAAGATAACTGAGAGATCAATTTCAAATTTATCAAAATCTTCACCTAAATGTGGCGGCACAAATCTCCACATCAACTTCAAAATATGTGGTTGCTAGAAGCACCACATCGTCTCCTTCAAACCTATGGTTGCCAAAATCACCATAGTGCAATACCCAAATGTGGCGCCACAAAGCCCCACATCAACTTCAAAACATGAGGTTACTAGAAGAAACACATTGTCTCCTTCAAGACCTATGGTTGCCAAAAGCACCATAAAACAATCAGTGTAGGCAAAAAGCCCCACAAACATCATGATTTACTCTGCACCTGCTTCAATGCTCTCTTCACCAGTACCGCAACCCATTTTTTCAAAATCCAGCTTCTCTTCTGAAGAACCTACCTACATTAAGAATGACACTGTATACCCAATAGTCAGAATTGAACCCGAATTCTGGCATCAAAACCCACAGGAGGTAGCTAAGCATATGCTCAGCCCTTCAACCAATGTTTTGCAAAAATCTCCAGGTTGTTCTCAAAAGTATTACGAATTCATCATGACAGATACCGAGTCCTGCTTATTCAAGCCATTCAAGGATAAGCAAACCCAGTCTTATGTTACTCATACTACAATATGGATAAACAAGATTCTTACACCCAAAGAATGGGGTACCAGTCCATTTATTTATAAAAGGCTAACTCAACCCTTCGACCCGCTGTTTTTCAACTATTATGACTACCAAGCAGCTTGGATGAATGTTTTTACCTTTCAAAATCAGATAGGAAAACATTCATCGTTCATCTTTTGGAGCAATCAAATAACCCCTGCATTTACCCTGTGGTTTATTCATTAATGGTGGCCTATTTATGGTCATAACACAGAAATCCTTCCCCACCTAGTAAGAGATGGGTATGACTATTTCAATTCTAAATTTTCACGCGATCAGCAGGTGCCAATGCTCCTCTAATTTTCCCACAAATTTCATATCACGTGGATTTATTCCCAAAAGTTTTCATTTCATAAGTCAGAAGGCCATAAGGGTCTACCATGGTTAGCTGTTGAAAACTAGTTCAGAGTCAACCAATAATTTTTGCCATCTACAAAGGCTGCCCAATTTACTTTCCTACAACATAAATCTATTGCAACTTCACAGTTAGCCGGGTCTAACAGTAAGACGGAATTAATCAAGCAGATGGAACAACTTCTAGCACGGATAAAAATGGAAGCTCCAGGCCAGCAATCTCAAGTGACCACATCTGGAAACACATCAGAAGAAGAAGAATGTGTTAATTAGAACTTTTTAATTAAAATATCCCAATTTTAAATTAGAACTTTTTATTAAAATACCCCAAGATTTTATAATGTATGACATCATATGTAACATAATCAGATATTATGACGTCATGTATGGCATCGTCAAGCACTATCTCTAAATAGTGTCTTTTATGTACTTTTTTATTCTAGGCTTTTGGCTATAAATAACCTCCCCTATCACTTGTAAACACACACCTTCACTACCCAAGGTCTGAAAATACTCTCCCACTTCTTTCTAGAATTAGTATGAGTTTATCCCTCTAAGTCTTCTCAAATTTTTGTAATCTTCAGTTTGAATTTCTAATAATAATTAAGTTTTTTAATCAAGTTTTAATTCTTGTTTACATCTATGGTGGTTCTGTCCCTTGGTTAATCATATTCATATAGAAGGTTGTGCCTCATAATTTTATTTAGCATACGCAAGCATATGGCCGACTCTATCTCCTAAATTTATTTGTTTTTACATTCATAATAATACTGACTAATTAATACCCTGACAGTTCTATTTTCCTTGCTTCCTTTCTCCCTGTCTCTTCCCCTAATATTTTAGGGGCTTCGCTTCCAGTTCCTTGGTATGCGGGCCGCGGGGTGAAGTAAGGATTATTATTTGTGTCTTTAACTTGCTTTTTATGTGAAATTAATGGATCTTTAACTCAGATCTACAAGTTTATAACACTTACTTTATGGATCCTATTTTAATTATTCAATCTTTGAGAGGATCTCTTTCAATACGATACTGTGATCCTTCCGGATTTGCAATGTAGAAGGGTTGCCGGATTGCCATAGAAAATGGCGATTATTCCCGGAAAACTTACAGATGGTTATTTATAGCCTTTGGGTCATATTATAAGTGGAACTTCGAAGAAGATTAAATGATTAATTTAGTTTTCAATAAAGTGGTTGTTATAGACTCAGATCTGTGATTTAGATCTAACTTTTCTATATAGCATTAAGTTAAAAACATAAATATTTTTCCTTATGGAACCTGATGGTCTCTTGAGCCAAGAAAAGGAAGATTTTACATCATTATTGTAATAAACAAATGGATTTTCTCCATCCTTTCTCATCAAAATCCTCCTTTCCTTCTTCATTATCTTCCTCTTCATCATCCTCCAATTCAAAACTAAAAGAAGAAATTAGTTTTTCAGATTTGCAACAATCAATTGATGACTTGAATATTTCTAAACATCCCCAGTGTGCTATTTACAAATCCTCAAAATGGTCCTTAACTAGTCATTATCACATCTCTACGATTGAGCAAACTATTCCACTTGAAACCGACTATGTTGATATCAAGCTCCTAAACAAAACGACTATTGAAAAATATAGTAAAAAGTACAACTATCTCCATTTTGGCCTTGTTAAAATCGCTGCTAGACCTCTCTCCAGATAAGGACTAGACACATCTCTACTTTTGTGCCTTAGAGATTCCAAATTTTTAGATTTTAACGATTCCCTCTTAGGAATGGTAGAAACCAGCCCTTGCAGCGGTCCAATTTATTTTGACTGTTTCCCCAATTTTACCATATCCCTCAAAGATAAAAATATTTTGGATTCCTTTACCCTCAATGTCAAGACAACAAATTATAAAACAAAAATTGGATCTCTACCAATTTCAATAATTTACAGAGTACAGTACAAATCCATGAGTTCAGCTTTTAATACTGGAGCTTTGAAGACTCTCCATAAGGGTAAACTGTCCTTTTTCAAACAGATCTACAGAGATCTCATCTCTCAATTCCAAAACCAAATGCTTGGAGTCAAGTTTCTTTACCACAGAACTGGCTATTGGAAGATGCAACTCCTGCTAAGAAACCTGAAAATACTTCGGTCTCTCAGATCCAACAATATACTAGTAGAGTTGTAGTCGTCTCTTTTCAGATATCTTTTATCCAACGAATTTCAGTTCCTACTACCTAATCAGAAGTCCATTCTACTAGACATTCACTTTCTTCGAATCTTTCTCGGATTGATACTGTTAACTTTGACTCTAGAATTCCCCAAGCTAAATATTCGGTGGAAACAGTTCTTCGAACAGAAGTTAGCTATGAACAACCACAATCTCCTACCTACTCTGCTTTAGGTGCTGAATTAGGTATAAGTGTTTTGACAAAAGATTTTTAAATTGATAAACAAACACTAAAAATAGATTTTTACTCAAGTCAAAACCTCTTCAAAAGAACATGGTTTTTAAACACTTTTCAAGGTCAGGAAAGGACAAATCTTCAAAACATCTACTATTAAATTTTCAACTAAGTCAAAGAACAAATCAATTTTTTCGAATGGTTCAAGACTTATGGTGACTACCACGAACTAGATTTCCCATTTCCTAAATCTATTAATGATAAAAAATATGGAAAACTACTACTGGAAGTGAAGTCACGTCTAAACTTCCTCTATCACAAGGCTTTTCCGCAAATTATGCTAACAACTCAATTATTGATGCATCTTTTAAACTAAAGGCAGACAGTGAAGCTGTTACCAACAAGGACATAAAAACATTTTTGAACAAAATAATTATACAAACAAGTATTTGCAAACTTTAGGTGAATATTTAATTACAAAACAAAATTTATCAGAACCAAAAGATTAGGACTCTGCTAGAACATTAACTTCTTCTATTCCTTTGTTCAAACCTTATGAGATCCCAGCAACTTTCCCAAAGAACTTCAAACAAAACATTCCATAGACTCTCTCAAGACGTTTGAATTACAACGTAGGATCTCCGAAATGAAAAGACTCTCTTTCGATTGTGGCAGATACCCCCACTAGAGAACAAACATCAGCAGCCTCTATAATCCATAAACGCATGCTTTGATTTCCATGTGTTCATAAATACAAGTTATGATCATTATTACTCAGTTTCAAGAAGTCATATATGTTTCTCATGATTTATACAAGTTATATTATGTATTTATTCACATGCTAAATTATAAATTTACAAGTCATGATTTCAAGTTATTTCATGAAATTTATGGGCTTTCAAGCCAACTATTTTCAAGTACATAATTTGAGAGTTGCCCAGATCACCGAGAAGGCGCAGATAGCCTGAAACTATGTATGTCAACGTAGGATAAGGGTCGCTCCGCCTGAGGATGATACATTCTTATTACACCTTGTGGGATTAATGTATCAATCATGTTCATGTTCATGTCTTGTACTCCGACAAGGTACGAGATGGCTTAGCTGATCAGGCAACGATCGGACTCCATGTTCATGCATGGTGGTTTATGTCGATTCTGTTAATGCTCTCCCACATATATACAAATATACAGATACACAGCTTTAAAGATTTTACACATATTTTATACTCATGTCATATCATGTTCATGCTTATGTTATAGTTTCAGTTTTATGTTCTATTATTCCATGTGCCAACTTCTTCCTTCAGTTGCTGTACATATAGTACAATTCAAATGTACTAATATCCCTTTACATGGGGCCTGCACTTCATGGTCCAGGTACTGAGCTTCAGGACAACAGATCTGCTTGTTAGAATTTGCATCAGTATCAGCTATTGGTGAGCCTCATTTCCTTCGGGGTGTTAGTCAGTTATTTTACATGTCATGCTTATTGTTAAAGGTATTCCAGGGCCTTTTCCTAGTAAACAGTTTTCATTCAGACTCATGTGTCAGAGGTTTTATAGACTAGACTAGTTTAGTATGTCAATCATGTCAGCATTATATTTAGACTTGTTATATTTTCAAATATTTCCGCAATATATTTTTCGGACGATATTTTAGTACCATATTTTACATAAGTTACTATCATCATTATTTCATATTTTCGATGCCCATATTGATTCAGCAGCCCATGTGATTTGCTTGGTCACATGAAGTCAGGCACCGAGTGTTATGTTTCACTAGGCCATGGTTCTGGGATTTATAAAACTTGGTATCAAAGTCTAGGTTCAAGTGTCTTAGGGAGTTTATGAAACCGTTTCCAGTGAGGCCACTTTTATGTGTGTGAGGCACCCACACATGTAAATATTTGATCATCAAGACATCTAGGATTGTCTCACTTCTTTCATACTCTAGATTGTGCAATTAGAGAAATACTTTCAGGAATTTTTCCAACTCGTGCCATGAAGCATAGAGAAATAAGTAACATTCTCTCTCTATTGAATTCCGAACGCATCGAATGTGCAAGCAATGAGAATGAAATTCAAGGTCCAAGTGAGGATGACCTCGAGTAAGGTTTATTGGTGGAATAACATGAAATTGGTAGCAATCGCAAGCCGATTCAGCAGAAGAGTTCACCAAGTTATATATTTAGGGAAGTTCCAGGCTCCATTGAGATCCAATGTCCATTAGATCATATCGAGACGTCAAGTAGAGCGGACTATTCAGACAGTTGAAGACATATTGAGTGCATGTGTCCTAACCTTTAAGTGGCAATTAAGATGATCATTTGCCTCTCATTGAGTTGTTTCTAATATAGATATCATGCTTGTATTAGGATGGCTAGTTTGAAATATAGTATGGACGAAGGCATAGATCACCTATTGGTTGGTATGAAGTTGTCAAAAGAGAATTGCTAGGGCCAGACTTGGTCCATTAGGCTATTGAGAAAGTTAAATTAATTCATGAGAATTTGAAAACTGCTAAGAGTCGTGAGAATCCTATGCGAATGTGCAACGCAGAGATTCAAAGTTTAATGTTAAGGATTGGGTGTTTCTAGAAAGTTTTGTCTATGAAAGGCTCTATGTGAGGAGAAAGAGAAGTTAGTCCCAAATATATTAGACCATACAGGATCATATGAAAGATCGTCAAGTTCGCAAGTTAACTACTTCAAGTATTCAGACCTCATGTCAGTTCGGTGTTTAGATCCCATCTTCGCTCAGTACTCAAATCTCAGGTTGTACATTCATCTTTCCGACAATCAAATATCATGTTATGATATCCATGTTTACACATATTCATATCTCATGTCAGTTTAGCACTCATTTATTCATGTCAGCCAGTCTTCAGGTATTCATGTCCCACGTCATGCTCTTCACATTCATATAATCATGTCATGTTCATGCCTATGTTCCAGTACTCATGCCAGACATGCCTACAAATTCTTTTCCAAAATTCCATGTATAGTATGCATGTATTCATTCAGTTCAATACCCATGTGTTCATGCCATACCAATATTCATGATAGTTGGTATCCACTTATTCAAGCCAATTCAGTATTCATGTTATGCTTTAGTTACCATGTTATGTCTTGTCATGTGTATCAAGATACTCTGTGAGGCTTGTGTTGTGATTTGGTTAGATGGTAGGTGTTTGAAAAATATTGGAATAGTCCTATTTATAGAGGAAACCCTGCCGAAAGTTTTATAAAATTTCAAAGTTTTTCATATTCCTAACCATGAACCATCATTCGAGGACAAATTATTCCAAGGGGAAGATATTGTACACCTTGTAACTTTGGGATATGATTTGAACCGTACGATGGGAAAATGATGGAACCAAATAAGTAATGTAGGAAGCGTTTTAAAAACTAATCAAGGCATAATAATAGTCTTAGGAAAAATTAGAGTCGAAAGCTACTCTACGGAGCATGTTTTAAAGTGAGTTTGCAATAGACCTCACTTAAACTGAGCATACGTATAAATCTTTACGGAATTTGGGAAACCTTCCTTTATCAAAGTTGTAGCCCTTTGATATACCTTTCTATCAGTATAAGACAAAAAACAAACAGAGTTCTTTGCAAAAGGTTATGGCTGATTTATCGAGGACGTGTAAAATAGAAATCCTGATTCTTGTAGGATTTCGTTTTAAAACCCAAGCCTTTTGTGATAACCTATAAATACAACCCTAAAATGTTTTATGTGAGGATTTTCGACAAGAGTTGCTACCAACTAAGGAGAGTTATTATTCAAATCCCTATGTCAATTATATTAAGTTAACACTAGATTAACACTGAATCACTATTTAGAATCGCTAGATTTTGAAAAATCCATTCAAGGTCGAATTTAGAATGAAGCTTTGGGATTTATTCAAAGAGGTAAGCCCCTCACTCATTAATGAATTATATGGAGTTATTATTATGTTTTATACATTTAATGGTTGGTATAGTCATGAAATAGAATTGATTTAGATGCACTCCATCAAACGCAAAACCCTAGTAATTTTGTTGTAGATTTTCCCTCCGACCGACCAAATTCCTTTGGCATTTTCAGATAATTTAACTGTTGGATCGAGCTCAAATTTTAACTTAGTGGTAAAACATATGTCTTAAATGTGAATGGTGGAGATCAAATTTGGAGGTCCAGAGCAGTGTGATTTGAGCTATGAATAGTATATACGAAAATCGATGAAAACTCTTCTCAAGGTTTCAAGTTTAAAGATTTGGGTTTCTTCTTCAAAAGTTCAGACATTTTCTTCAAGTTTTGGAGCGAATAAGGTATGTAGAGCTTCTATCTACGTTTGGGAACATCATTGTTCTTCCCCACGCCACAGTTACCTATAAAACCATGAATTTTCATAACCTAGGATTTTCACCCAAGTTCATGATAACCCTATATACATGTACAAGTATATTCCATGTTATATATTGACTTCGTTACTCATATTCATGATATGTTATTGTGACAGTCATGAACCCGTCTGTAATCCATAAACGCATGCTTTGATTTCCATGTGTTCATAAATACAAGTTATGATCGTTATTACTCAGTTCCATGAAGTCATATATGTTTCTCATGATTTATAAAAATTATATTATGTATTTCTTCACATGCTAAGTTATATAAATTTACAAGTTATGATTTCAAGTTATTTCATGAAATTCATGGCTTTCAAGCCAACTATTTTCAAGTACATATTTTGGGAGCAGCACAGATTACCGAGAAGGCGCATATAGCCTGAAACTACGTATGCCAATGTAGGATAAGGACCGGTCCACTAGAGGACGATATCTTCTTATTACCACGGATTATTGGATCCATCATGTTCATGTTCATGTCTTATACTCCAGCAAGGTACGAGATGGCTTAGCTCATCGGCAAAGATCAGACTACACGTTCAGATATTTTCGCAATATATTTTTCAGACTATATTTCAGTACAATATTTTACATAAGTTACTATCATCATTTTTTCATACTTTCGATGCCCATGTTGATTCAGCAGCCCATGTGGTTCGCTCGGTCACATGAAGTCGGGACTGAGTATCGTGTTTCGCCCGGGCCATGGTTCGGGCGGGGCATTACACTTCAGCTAAGAAAGAGCAGGTTTTTATATTATCAATGATATGAATTTTTCAGAGTTGCGGTTGGTTCACCAATCCTATTGAGTTCTCGAACTATTTCTCCTTAATTCGAATTATCGACGATTGGTAACTAATCATATTATTAACTCTCATTGTATTCTCCCAAACTGCAACTCGCCTATTCAAAACAGTTCGCCACCTATATTTCTATGGAATTGACCTGTTAAAAATGCAATTCACTTATGTTATTCAATTGAACGCGGTATCTAGGTATATTTCATTCTTATATATATATATATATATATATATATATATATATATATATATATATATATATCATTTGCATATTTATTGTCATTTGCATTTTAATATCACAAGCATACTTTTATCCTAATATTTTATGTTATTTTATTTTGACAAAATGGCATCGCATTTTTCTTTTTTATTTAAGCATCAAACATTTCACAAATATTATATTTTATCATATTATTATCTTTACAATTTATAAATTTTGCAAACCTTTCTTTTTATACAATAAAACCCCTTTTTATATTTTAAACCCATAACCCATTTATTTTTCAATCCAACACAAACACCTAATTTAAAAGGGTAGCCCATTTGGCCACCCCATTTTCGGCCAAAGCCCAACCGAAATAGCCCACACCCCAAGCCCATCCGGATCGGCCCATTCGACCAAATCCCACACCCCAAGCCCATTCGACCAACCCCTTTAAACCAAAAACCCCCAAAACAAACCCTACAAAAACACACCATTTTCTCTTTCTCTTTCTCTTTCTCTTTCAACCTCTCCACTAAACACCCCATACCCCCAACCCCCATCGTCGCACACACCACCACCTACCCCCTCTGTTACGCCGGTCACCTCACCACCACCAACCCCTGACACCCGACACCACCCATACCCTTATCCTGAAAATCCAAAACCCATCTATAAATACCCCCCTTTGTTCACTGTTTTGGGGATTAATTTTCAGGATTTTTGTTCGAAAAAAAAGGGAGTTTTTGGTCGGAGTTTAGGTCGGATTTTGGGTGGATTTTTGCCCTTTGTTCACTGTTTCGAGTGGGAGTTTTTGGTCGGTTTTGGTGGAATTTTGGAGGTCCTAAATCAAAAATCGAGTGTTGCTCTTTGCTGATTCGGGTCGGGTCAGCCCGTGTCGGACAAAAAACTCCAGGTTTTGTGTTTAATGTTTTGTTGTTGGTTATCTGAAATTTGGAAGGAAATCGATTTGGGTTGAAACATCCGATTCGGGTCGGGTCACTAATCCGGGTTGGGTCACTGATCCGGGTCGGGTCGACCCATTTTGGTTAAGTTTCTAGATTTATATGTTTTTATATCTTGTTGCTGGTTATCTGAAATTTGGAAAGAAATCGATTCGGGTTGAAACATCCGATTGGGGTTGAAACATCCAATTCGGGTCCGGTCGGGTCACTGATCCGGATCGGGTCGACCCGGTTTGGTTAAATTTCCATATTTATATGTTTTTATATCTTGTTGTTGGTTATCTAAAATTTGGAAAGAAATCGATTCGTGTTGAAACATCCGATTCGGGTTGGGGTCACTGATCCGGGTCGGGTCGACCCGATTTGAGTAAATTTCCAGATTTATATGTTTTTATATCTTGTTGTTGGTTACCTGAAATTTGGAAAGAAATCGATTCGGGTTGAAATATCTGATTCGGGTCGGGTCAACCCGGTTTGGTTAAGTTTCCAGATTTATATGTTTTTATATCTTGTTGTTGGTTATCTGAAATTTGGAAAGAAATGATTCAGGTTGAAACATCATACTCGGGTCGGGTCACTGATCCGGGTCGGGTCGACCCGGGTTGAGTAAATTTCCAGATTTTGTGTTTATATCTTGTTTTTGGTTATCTGAAAACAAAAATCCAAAAAAAATGATTTCGGGTCACCACTATTCCGGCTTGCATTTCTCGGGTCGGGTCGGCCCGAAATACGAGTCATTTATCCGGGTCTGTTTTTCAGAAATGGGTCGATTACCTAATTTTTCTTCACTGTTTCGTCGTCTTTCCGGATCTGGTCGACCCGAAATCCGATCGTGTCACTGTTCAATCTCAGGTCTGATTTTTCAGAAACCTACCGAATCCTGCTTCGGTCCGAAAATTTTAGAATTCGGGTCGTACATTTTAATTGCAAACTGTTGGTTTATTTTGGCATTTAAACATCCGTACACGGATATCTTACTGTTTTAGTGATTTAAATAAATACTGCACTTAGGCCAATGAAATTGAATTCGAGGCCGCGTCCCTTCGGACATCATTTATCGATTTTTGATTTTACCACTTTACCACATTAAATAAATACTGCATTTAGGCCAATGAAATTGAATTTGAGGCCTCGTCCCATCGGACATCATTTCCCGGTTTTTGATTTTACTGCTTTTAATAAATACTGCATTTAGGCCAATGAAATTGAATTCGAGGTCGCCTCCCTTTGGACATCATTTCTCGATTTTTGGTTGTACTGCTTTACTTCTTTCAATAAATACTGTATTTTGCCAATGAAATTAAATTTAAGGCCACGCCCCTTTGGAAATTGCTCTTCTGTTTCAGTTTACTGTTTTTTATATATTTTGCTGATTTGAACATTATACTACACTGGTCGATGAAAAAATATCCGGCGATTTTTTAGGCCTCCACAGTTGTAAAGACGAAAAATAAAACTTATGGGCAATGATGAAACTTAAATTTTTTTCACCCGAGAGACCAACATGTCCGGTAGACAAGGCAACTAAAATGACCAACGAGTCATATGTTCGCAGCCACGACGTGATTGGAATGATCTTTTCAAAATTTAAGTCTGAGTCCTCCGTAATCAAAACATTTATTATTTTGGATACGGATTCGAAGTTATGTATATCCAATTGTTTCTAACCGTTTGTTCTTGACAGTTTGCAAGAGATAAAGTCAAAGAAGGCAAATACCCCTCAGAGATTATTTATTTTGTTATTTTTTTTACCTTCTTTAATTCAGCTTTATTTCATTCTGTATTGTAATAGTATTGTACTCTGAAATTATTGAAATGTTTAGAATAGTTAGACTTAGAATTAATTAATAGGCTAGTCTAAAACTGGAAACTCATCGCTAGTTTATTTATTTTAGGCTAGGTTAGTTTTAAAATCGAAAATCGCTAGTTTACCTATTTTTAGGCTCGTCGCCCATAAAATTTACATTGCATATATTTTTATCAATTTTCATTCAAATGCATACTTTTTTTCAACTTTACATGTATTTTTAATGCCATACAAATGTATACTTGTACAAATGCATCATTTCATTAAATACTTGCAACATCATTTTAACTTTATATTTTTGAACATGCATTTTCTTAGTACAATAATTAACCTGAGTTTGATCGGATAACCACAAGTTAGCAGATCTTAAAGGATGCCTAACCCCTTCCCTTTAGGATAATAGAGAACCCTTACCTAAAATCTCATTAGTTTCGCAGATCAAAAAATTGGAGTTATTTTGCATTTTTAGTTAGCAATTAGGTGTCCTAATTCACTTTAGAATAATTAGGTGGCTACTCCTCAAGCATGCATTTTTATCCAATCCAGAGGGAATCGATGCTATCGCGTCGCGAAGCTCGGGTTAAAAATGGGTGCGACAGCATGGCGACTCCACTGGGGAATTTCAGGTTCTTAACCATAGCAAATTCAGGTTAATTATTATTGCGCTTTACTTGTTGCTCATTATTTGATTTAATGCTTTGATTTGTTTCCTTTGTGAAATATTATATGTTTAACTGCTTTAATCGCTATTTTCTTTACTGCTTTCCTTAAAATGGCATTCCGCTCATATTTCTTCCACTTCAGAAAATTGACACTATCACACATTACACGCGAGGTGTGTTTTGCGAACCCGCAAATTCTTTCAAATTACCAAATTTTAGGAGAGTTCGCATATGCGCGGAGTGTCCGGACCATCCGGTGGCCGCGTAGCCTTCTCACTCGAGTAGTCCGCTCGGGAACCTTGAGTCAAGTAAGCCAAATCTTAGAAAATTTAGGATAGAGCTATACCACCTTTTATTTTTAAGTCATGCATACATACACCATAGGTGGGTCGATCATTGACATTGACTCCACAATTAAGAAATCTACCAAATTGTCGACGGGTCTCATGACCCAACGACCCTTCAACATGTTATGTGTAGCGTGATAATGATAGACTTATCCAAGCCTAATCATGACATGCCGATATTGGAAAATGTACATACGTTTTGTCTTCATTTCCAACAAAAGCATTTCAGTTTGACAACTTGGATTAATCTGTCATAATCTCTCATATTTGGCGTTTAGGCTCACCTCTGGCATAAGAGAGGCCCATGCAGGTTAGGACGCACATTTAATTCCCGCATAATCTGTTTGCTATTTTTCTTCTTTTAACTTTGTACATATTATTCAATGCAATAATCACCTGCTTCAATTCTATATGTATAATGCCATGTCACTCGCAACTCTGGGCATGAACATTTGTCTTTCATACTTTTTTGGCTATCGCACTACAATCAAGACTTCTACTGTGGCAACGCCATATCTTTTTATCCTCGGGACAGAAATTATGTCACTGCCAGAGGATAAAGCGTTCTTGAACATCAAGACTCGGACCTTGTGAAGCAATCAGGGGAATCTTTGACCATATTGTCACACTCCTACATTTTATTATTTTTGCGACTTTCCTACTTTCACCCATGTCTCTCATTTTTGCAGGAAGACCGTCCTCGCAAATAGTCGAGAGCGGTCGTTATAAAACATCATACCTGAAATACTCCATGAAAAAAAAGGGTCTTTACAAAGATGACCGGGAGATACTTTGACTGAAAGAAGTCATCCAACCTCCAGTCCGAACAAATCAATCAAGGGAGTCCTTGACTATACTATCACACTTTCACATTTTATTATTCTTTCTGTGACTTTCCTCATTTCACTCGGTGCTCTTAATTTTGCAGGAAGATCGTCCTCGCGAACAGTCGGGGGCGGTCGTTCTAAAACATTATCCCTGGATATACTCCAGGAAAGAACAAAGCAAAAGGTTTTCACAAAGATGACCGAAATATGTTTTGATTAGAAAAAGTCAGCCAACACTAGGTTTAATGAGGCATCACTCTAGTTTGTCTATACTTTTGTTTTTTTTTACATATTTGCAAATTCAATTGATATGCTTAATTTTCGTTACGTAATTCCTTTATATCATACCATTTTTACAACATATCCTCACGAACTACGAGTGTCTGATTCTCACCATACGGTGTGATACGTAGGTAACCCTTCTCGGGTTCGACACCACTAAAAAAATCAAAAAAAATGTCAATCTAGTCCTTGCGGAATGCTACCCAACGAAAGTGGAACAAACTTGTCTAAGGGACGCACTTCCTAGTCTACCTGAAAAAGGGACGCACTTCTCCGCATCCACCTTAGAAAGGAACATATATGGTTTACCAATCTTTTCATTCATCCTATAATGGACAATCATCTTTTTTCATTACATTCATCCTATTGTGGATAATCATTTTTTCATGCATTCATCCTATCATGGACAATTATTTTTTACTTTGCATTCGTCCCATAGTGGACAATCATATGTTTTATACAGTTTTTACTCTTACTATCCTATCGTGGATGAGTTCTTTTTCAAACATACATTTTTATAACCTTTCTGAACGAACTACGCACACCTGATTCTCGTCAAAGATGAGATACGTAGGCAGCTCTACTTAGGTTCGGTACCCTTTATTAAAAAAAAAGGTGCAAAAATATTTTAAGCGTCATTGATTAACTTGGTTGAATACCAACACAGTTAGGAGCGTGCATAGGAAAGAATAAGTAACAATCGATATGGTGGAGAAGACTGACTTCGTGGTAAACCATAGATTCTTTTGGTACCTCTCATTCACGCTTGTAGCGACACTTGAAAAATTGCTTTGCATACTTCCAAGATATGAACAAAACCAACCTCATCGTTTCATATGCATTGTGTGGTGAGTTTTAGAATAAGTTCAATTGCATTGCATTGTGATCTGGAACTTGGCTCGAATGTTTGTTGAGGCGAAATCCTGAGTAACACTTGGTATAGGAAAGGATCGTAGCCTTTCTTTGATCCGTTTGAGCCTTTCTAGCATACCAAATAACATTATCTGTAGTACTTTCCCTTTGAACCTGAAGCCTATTTTTTTTAACAACCACATCTTATGCCTATACCCTTTCTGAGTGCGTACACGAACTATCCCTCTTTTGGCCCGACCTCTTTGAGCGCATCAGAAATATGCAAATTGCTGAAAATGATTCGAGTTGAAGTTGCAATGTTCACAAAAGAGGAAATGAAAACAAAACAAAAGGACGCCTTCACACAAAGAAGAAGTCAAAAAGCCCTGACAATATAAAAAATAAAACTCGAAAAGAGGAAAAAGCTCCAAAAGAAATATTCAAAAGAAGTCGGTACAAAACAAAGCGGGGGCAAAAAGAAGCAAATCGGCATCAAGGCACACAAATACCAAGCGCGGACATATTCCAACGCTCAAGGATGGATTAGTCACTCCTTACCCAAATTATATCATTTTCTTTCCCCAAGCCTACATTACAAACCCATAACAAGCCCTACATGATTGTATACCGAGGATTCTCACATTAGTGGATACTCACATGACGGTCAAGCCTATGGTATCACACTTAAATGCATTGAACATCTTTCTGAGGGTGAGTGTACTTCTCTAGATGTCCCAAAGTTCAAAATACTGAAATACATGTGAGAAATGGACTTTCTTTCAGTGAGGGCATTTGAAACATGAGGATGCATATATGTCAAACCCTGGCTTGAAGAAAGTGTCGATACTCAGGTATGTCTGAGGTAGCATCTGAAGCTATAGGAATTACCCTGGAGTCAGTCTCGGTTATACAAAAAGCAATAACGGGAGCCCCTAAGCACAATACTAATTGTTGGTACCAACTGAAGTCAAAATATGATTCTGTCTTTTTCATATTTTCAAAAAAAAATCAATCAAAATATTGCATCATTTTTCAAAACTCTAGTCTCTCTCAAAAAAAAATATTTTACAAACTCAAATTTCTTTTTCCCACAGAGTCTCGGATAAATAACCCAGAATTTGTTTACAAATCCTTTTGGCATGAACTACATTATGACCTGATTCCCTCGGCGGGATACGTAGGCGGCCATATCAGCTTCGGTCTCATTTTTAGAAAACCCTTACAAAACCCTTTTTGCTTACATGAACTACGTTATGACCTGATTCCCTCGGCGGGATACGTAGGCAGCCACATCGGCTTCGGTCACACCATTGGAATTTTTCTTCCCTTATCTCGCACACAACGCAATAGGCCCTCATGATCGCCTTAATAGGACAAGCAAGCTGTCCACACAAACTCAATTTTGTCCAGTTGGAAGTTCAACATCTTCATATATACTAGAAACTGGGGCAAATTTTAAGGGTTCACTGCAAAAATATGCCAATGGACTTGGAAAAATGCCTGACAACTATGTCTTCAATCCAAACAAGTCTGAACTTGCGAGCGTCCAGAGCCAAAGCAACAAAGTCAACGCGAATCAACCGCCCCTCCCCTCAAACTCACAAATTTCTTTGAGTGCAGGTCTTCAGGTTGACAAAGGCAAGGACGCCGCAACATGTGTGTTTAATTCAGCAAAGATGTCGCATCACATTTTCATCCCTGCATGGACGACATTTCAATTCACAGTCCACAGGAGTTTGAATCGGCAGAATATTCAACACAACGTGGAATCATATTACAGCAAACTGACGGCAATGACGTCATTTACATCTTTCACAGCATTACAACGACAGCAACACGCCCATACAACATCGTCATCAGCAACACGCCCATACAATGGCGTCATCAGCACAACACGTCTACACAATGACATTTTCAACGCACCACGTCTATGCAACGACGTCATTTCAACCCATGCGGGTCACAAATGCATCACGTCAATACAACGACGTCATTTTAGGCTCCCACCTCATAATTCAGATATTTAATTTTAGTCAGGCGCCCACCTCATAATTCGGGTATTCAAATTTCTGTCAGGCGCCCACCTCATAATTCGGGTATTTAATTTCTGTCAGGCGCCCACCTCATAATTCGGGTATTTAATTTCAGTCAGGCGCCCACCTCATAATTCGGGTATTTAATTTTAGTCAGGCGCCCACCTCATAATTCGGGTATTTAATTTTAGTCAGGCGCCCACCTCATAATTCGGGTATTTAATTTCTGTCAGGCGCCCACCTCATAATTCGGGTATTTAATTTCAGTCAGGCGCCCATCTCATAATTCGGGTATTTAATTTCTGTCAGGCGCCCACCTCATAATGCAGGTATTTAATTTCAGTCAGGCGCCCACCTCATAATGAGGGTATTTAATTTCTGTCTGGCGCTCACCTTCTAATGCGGGTATTTTAGTTTCAATCATGCCTATGCAACAACGCCATCTGCATAACGTCTAAGCAACGACGTCATCTCATTAGACTTATGCAACAACGTCATCGGCATTGGGGAAGTACTTCGAACGTCATTCCGCCCTTCGCCCCAGTATTTCGCGACATCTGCAACCAGTGTCGTCATAACTCGACACCAGGGCAATGCTTCTTGAATCTGCACCATCTTTTACAATTTCTTCTCCCTCGGGATTCTATTTCTTTCCATGCATCTCTAATCTTCCCTCAAGTCCCGATGATTAGGATAAAATTGGCTACTCATTCAACTTCTTTGGCTGAAAACTCTTTCATCGTCTCCGACCAAAGAGGGGCATCTGTTGACACCCAATTTTGTCCCATCTTTTCTGATTTTATTTGCAATTTTAAATATTTTTGACACCTCAAAATAATTTTAAAATATAGGCATATATATATATATATTATTTGCATATTTATTGTCATTTGCATTTTAATATCACAAGCATACTTTTATCCTAATATTTTATGTTATGTTATTTTGACAAAACGGCATCGCATTTTTATTTTTTATTTAAGCATCAAGCATTTCACAAATATTATATTTTATCATATTATCATCTATACAATTTATAAATTTTGCAAAGCTTTCTTTTTATATAATAAAACCCCTTTTTATATTTTAAACTCATAACCCATTTATTTCTCAATCCAACACAAACACTCATTTTAAAAGGGTAGCCCATTTGGCCACCCTATTTTCGGCCAAAGCCCAACCAAAATAACCCATACCCCAAGCCCATCCGGATCGGCCCATTCCACCAAATCCCACACCCCAAGCCCATTCGACCAACCCCTTTAAACCAAAAACCCCCAAAACAAACCCTACAAAAACACACCACTTTCTCTTTCTCTTTCAACCTCTCCACCAAACACCCCATACCCCTAACCCCCGTCGCCGAACACACCACCACCTACCCCCTCTGTTACGCCGGTCACCTCACCACCACCAACCCCTGACACCCGACACCACTCATACCCTCATCCTAAAAATCCGAAACCCATTTATAAATACCCCCATTTGTTCACTATTTTAGGGGTTAGTTTTGAGGATTTTTGTCCGAAAAAAGAGGGAGTTTTTGGTCGGAGTTTAGGTCGGATTTTGAGTGGATTTTTGCCCTTTGTTCACTGTTTCGGGTGGGAGTTTTTGGTCAGTTTTAGTGGAATTTTAGAGGTCCTAAAATTAGAAATCGAGTGTTGCTCTTTGCTGATTCGGGTCGGGTCGGGTCAGCCCGTGTCGGACAAAAATCTCCAGGTTTTGTGTTTAATGTTTTGTTGTTGGTTATCTGAAATTTGAAAAGAAATCGATTCGGGTTGAAATATCCGATTCGGGTTGGGTCACTGATCCGGGTCGGGTAGACCCATTTTGGTTAAGTTTCTAGATTTATATGTTTTTATATCTTGTTGTTGGTTATCTGAAATTTGGAAAGAAATCGATTCGGGTTGAAACATCCGATTCGGGTCGGGTCGACCCGGTTTGGTTAAATTTCTAGATTTATATGTTTTTATATCTTGTTGTTGGTTATCTAAAATTTGGAAAGAAATCGATTCGGGTTGAAACATCCTATTCGGGTCGGGTCACTAATCCGGGTCGGGTCGACCCAATTTGAGTAAATTTCCAGATTTATATGTTTTTATATCTTGTTGTTGGTTATCTGAAATTTGGAAAGAAATCGATTCGGGTTGAAACATCCGATTCGGGTCGGGTCACTGATCCGGGTCGGGTCGACCCGATTTGGTTACAACAATCTCAACTTCGTTAGCTTTTGAATGACTTTCTATTTAACGTGTCTTAATCTATGATGGCATAGATGCACGGATTACAAATATATCATTCATTTAGCTACAGACATATTGTACCATTCTTAGTTCTTACAGACCTATTGTACTAGTCTCAAACCATCTTGACCAACAACGTCCTTTAAACCAAGTTTGGGACATGTATTACCTCCTCCCTGAAGTCCTATTGAGAATAACATCTCCAACCCCTTCTACTTTAGAGGTGGCGTTGCTTCACATGAACAATCTCTTACCCGTGGTTAGGGCGTAACCGGATCATATGTGATCTGGATACTCTGGCCCATTCTAGTTGCTTTGGCAGACTAAGTGTCCAATTTCTTTTCTGCCTTTCTTTTGGCCTTTAGATCATTTAAGACCTGGAAACTCTGGCTCACTAGGTGTCCATTACTTTTCTGCCTTTCTTCTGGACTTCAGATCATTTAAGACCTGGAAATTCTGGCCCACCTCACTCGGTGTCCATTACTTTTCTTCCTTTCTTCTGGCCTTCAGATCATTTAAGACATGGAAATTCTGGCACACTCCAGTCACCCGTAGGCTTTGTGTGACGGAGTGTCCAATATCACCTATCAACTGAATTCTGGCCCACTCCAGTCACCCGTAGGCTTTGTACGACTTAGTGTCCAATATCATCCTATCAAATAAAGGATATTCTGTCAGATAGTGTGACAAGTTCAACGTCTTAAGATAAGCCATCATCTTTTAGTCTTTTTCCCTTGAGATTGGTGCCCAGACAATTCCTGACACTTGCTTAAGAGTGGTAACAGTTTTCGCACAGTCAGTGGATCTCTCTCCTTATTATGTGCGAACATACTTTACATATTTCTAAAAATTACACCCAAAGGAATAGATCTTTTAAGTTTTGTTTACAATAGTCCAATCTTTATACTGGAAGGAAGAAGGTTCAATATCTGATATTAGAGTGTAGGGAATATAAGTTTTTAATGAAAACACTTTCATATTCCCAACCTTGCTTTACACACTTTTATTCAGATATTAACTAAACACATTATAGATAAGGAAGGATAATTGACTTAGACCTTTTGGATTCTGGCCCCCTTCAGTTAGACAGAGTGTCCACATCCTCCTTACCATAATTCAGATCCTTTGTCTAGGACAGATATATGACTTTTGCCACATGATAGAACATCATCTTCATCCTTCTCCTCTTGTCCCAGTTGACATCCTCAGCCTCTCGCGGGCGCTTGTTTCCACCACCCTCGGGAGTGGTGATACCAACTCATCCTTGATCTTTAGCCGTACTAGCATGACTATCCGCAGTATCTTGAAGCTCAGCATCAGATCCAGAGATCCCACCATTGACGGAAACAGATTTGTAACTGTCGTCAAAGAGAGAACCAAAACTATGACCAGATTTGAAAGCACGGTCGTTGACAGGGACAGTGTTTGAACTGTTGACAAAAATGATTTCAAGAAGAAAACCACAACCAGATTTGGGACCATATCTGTTGGCACACATCTTTCGAGCACTAATACAAATCTTGTCTTAAAATTATTGGATATGTAAAGCACGTACGGAAATAGTAAATAACTATTACAGTGATCGAAAGAATAAACAACAAAGATTACAACTATAAGTTGTCAATATATTGATCTTGAATTTGGAACTTCAAATATGGATCTTGTATTCGGAAATACAAGAACATGAACTGCTACACTTGTGGTTTGTAGATCTGCTAAGAATCCGAACGGTTAGAGTCCTTTGAGATTCTAGTTCATACCTAAAACATTTAGCAATCAATTAGATAATCTCAACACCACCGGCTGAGTCGAGAGATGACTCTCTGTCTTTAAGACAAGATTGCCCCCGTATATAGGCTTTACGAAAGTGTGGACAATAGTCTCCCAAGATGAAACAACAAACTATCAAGTTTGCAAAGCCTACATAAATGATCTCAGCGAAGAACACGAATAATGAAGATTGCTAAGAGACGGATTGATATCAGGAAAATTTAATCTCTTTGTGGTGTTATTAACTTATTTTTCTGTTCATGATCATATATGTTCATCTATAGAATTGAGCCAAAGGCCTCAATTTATAGGTGTGCAAGATGGCCTTTCAAATGCCCCATAATGGCAATCAATTGTCATGTAATGGATGACATTTAACCCCCAAGTAATGCAGCAACATAATGGTCCAAGTAATGGTCATTATTGGGTGGATTCAATGCCATTGAAACCCCCTCAACAGTCAATCTTTTTGGGATTTCGTCGAGCAGTCACTGCCAATAAAGCGCCGCGGCTCTGCCACATTAGCACTGCGGCGCTAATTCAGCTAAACCCTCACTGTCACTCAGGCGCCGCGGCGCTGCAAGGGGGCGCCACAGCCCTTTTCGTCTCCTCGACCCTTTTCCGACCCGTTCCATCTTACACCTCGTACAATCCTTCCTTCATTTACCAACATGGAACACTTGTCAGTTAGCAAATAACTGTTCATCATTCTATGTCTCAAACACTTCACTTACGTACCAATATCCCTATCATTAACGAAATTTATGATACTTGGCACTAAGATTGCACGTGTGTGGAAACGACGTTTTCGACGTGCGGGGCCCCAGTTGTTCGAGTCATAAATAATGGGATAAACTCAATTCTACATTAGTAAATTTCCAACAATAGGTTTATACGTCCTGGAGATTAACTGTGATTGTTGTAACTCACTTTACCTTGACCTATTTATAAATTCAATTGTTAATCTTTAATCTAGACTTTAGGTTAAACAGTTTTGCGCCACCATAGGGCCATGGTAATCATTTTGTTGTTTTGGTTCATGGTTAACTTTTTGCTAACTTGTTTATGTTTGTTTTCTGAGAAAAAATGCCAATGATGTATGGAGAACATAACAATCGGTCTATCAGCCCCCCTTTTTGCCAAATTAGTAAAGAGACCAAGTTGACAACACGATGGCGGGGGGAGCATGCCGGTTAATTGTTCCCTAGTGCCAAATCATCTAGGTGACCAGTCTCCACAAGGTAACTGAACCCCACGAGATGATGACGATGATGATGATGACCAGCACTCTCTAAACCAAAGCCTAAGATATTTTACTTATGGAAATAGGCAAGATTAACCCCGAGTCATCCCATGGCCGGAGTATGGAACCGTCTAGTATGGAGAAGGCTCGAATGGTGCTGGCGGCACAACAAAATATGTTCATGACGCGGTTCGACTAGAGATATGGTAATGACCAATATTGTCAACATTGAAACGTCTGCACCACCGGCGATGGTGCCAATTGTGGACACACCGGGTACCGGACCAAGAAACTCTAGCACCTGGGGGCTTCCAAGTAACTCAAGGGTCATCAATTTTGGAACTAAAGACTCATGCAAGGCATTGTAGCCCCCAAACCATAAAAATCGCTCATGGAAGGTTCCTGTAAGACTTTGAAAATATTTTCTTCAATTGTATTCATCCATTAAGGGAATAATATATACACAATATACAATTAATTGAGAAGGGTAAATCATGCCTCTAATCTTCCTAATCAAATCAATCTACTTCCTAATTAACATAATTTTAATAATCATTTTACTACCTACCATACATAAAATGATACTCTCATTAATTATAATAATTATTCTAATTATTATCTTCTAACAGTTTCTAGAAATTGCTCAAAGAAGTACATGAACGTATGTATGAAATCCTAGTGACTCCACATGTTATCAAAAGCACTGACATGACAAAGTATCCAAGCAACCATGGAAACCAAGCGCAGCCCCATTTTCTATATCGTAGAAGTTTAAGATGTCTGACATCCTAAAGTATAATGGAACTACCATATCCCCCAAACCCACCAAAATCTAACCCTAAAAATCATTTCTTCTCTTACTCGACCAAACCGCAGCCCCATACCCTGCCCCCATAACGTCGCCGACATCCCTCTGCCCCATGCCCCTTTCCCGCACCTACCCTTCCATGACCCACACCCATCTGCCCCCTGACACCACCAACCCATCACTTCCCGACCCATATCCCCTAAAATCCGTTCCAAAAATTAGATTTTTACCCCTTTCAATTCATTTTTCAAACTCGAATTGAAAGGGGTAGGGGTGAACGATTTTGGGGCGGGGACTCTATAAACCCCCCCCCCCTTCGTTCTTTATTTGAGGGCGGTTCTGGAAGTCTATTTTTTTTGGGGTTCCATTTCGAGGCCTCAAAACAATCTTAAATCCAAAAACAAAATACAAACCGAAAATTGAGTCTTTTCGGGTTTCGAAGTTGAAAACTGGAATCGAGAAAAGTTTGATTTTGGGTTACAAAGCAAAGAAAAAGGGTCGAAAATCAGAATAGAAAAGAGTTCATGTTTGTTTCTGTTTTCGAGTTGGGTCGGGTCAATAATCCGGGTCGGATCAGAACCGAAATTAGTTCTTTCGGGTCAGAAATTCAGGTCTGGAAAAATAAAAAATCAGATATCCCAAAGATCAGAAAATTAGTATTTTAAAAATAACTCTCCGAGCGGATTCGATAATTCGAAACACGTCTCGGTTCGCTGCCCGGAGAAGGTCAGTAAATTCACTTTCTTTCTAATATTTTGCTATTTAATTCATATTATGTGTTCTGTATGATGTGATTACGTGTTTTGTTAAATGTATTTAGCTTAATTTAGTTGTTTAAATATGTTAGCTTAGATTAAAGCAGGTTAGTTATAGCTTATTATAGTATGTTTGGTGTTGATTCATTTTTCGGAGTAAACATATTTAGTATGTATTAATTACTACTTTAGAGCATTTAATTATCTATCAAATATGAGTAAAATACTACTGGTTCTATTTTGCTATCTAGGAGTATGTGTCTATTCTATCTTAGCTTATGTATTAATGACTACTTGTATGTTGTTCAAGTCTAAATGCCTTGTTTGTTTGATTCTATGATCATATCTGTCTATATCTGAATCAGTTTTAAAATAAAAGAGGCCCATAGCAGAGTAGGAGATTAGTTTAATGTCCTGTTGAATAAAACATGTATACATATCTGTTTATCTATTTTGGATAGTCAACTCAAGGTCTTGAATTGAGATTGACAGTTGTTTAAGTTAAAATTTAACACATGAGGCACCCTGGTGAGATTTCTACCTACGTGAGGCTGGTAATATTGTGTTTGATCTGGCTGCAAATTTGTTCCCTATTTGTATGAACTTATTCTTGATGAAACCTATAGTTTGTGTAAAATCAGCATGTGTTTATTGCATCAAGGAGTTATATGTATGGACCACTTACATGAAAAGATATAACATCTGAATGATTTAGTTAAGTGTCCTTTTATCCCACCTGTTTTATGCCTGTTTTGATGAGTTAACTGATTGCCAAGAAAATTTAGGTAAGGTATGTGTGTGTTTTTTTGCCTAACTTGAATTCTATAATGTGAAATCATGAATCATCCCCCTTTTGTATCATTTCTGGTGTTAGGAGAGAAATCACATAGACTGGCAATAGGGTCATATGCCTTAAAAATTGAAATGAATCTTAGATGCTTTAATCATGTCCAGATAATGCTAGGTGGAATGTATGCAGTAGTGTTAAAAAGGAAAATACTTGCATTGTATATTGCAGATTGTCTCTTTTGGGCTCATTCACACGCCTCTTCTTTGTGTTAAGCTTTGTTATAGGTGTTGAATACACACACACACACATATATATATATAATGACTTGTATGTCTTGTATACCTAGTATATTGGATGTATAAGATGGGTATATCCTCTTGTATATTATTCATGTATAAATATGAATACATGTTATTGGGGTTTATCGCATATTGGGTTGGTTGGTTTCCAACCTTCAAGTCTGAAAATCATATGTTTGTTACCTATTTATATATTTACCTATTTTCATGTTTTAAAATCATGAACTTAGATATATGTTTGCGTATCAAATTTGAGTCCCAACAACATATTATTTTTCATGAATCATTTATTTATATTTTCTTATGTCTATATTTCATGTTTCATCTACTAATCTTTTTTTTTCTTTTCTTTTGTTACATGCAATGCATCAGGAGCAACAAAGAGACTCGTTATGAGACTCGTTATAACTTTGTCAAACGAAGACCCACATCCATGTTCACTGCATTCTCCGCACTCGGAACCTCTAAACAAATAGGACGGGATGACATCGTCATCCGCCCTAGTCGATGCCTTCATTTACTCTTTAAATACCGTTCATTTTATCTTTTTCGGGTTGTAATAATTATTTAATGTTTGTGCGATTATTAGAATATATAGAATAATTAGGCTATGAATGGATAGATTAATAGGTTAGTTTAAAATTGCAAAACTCGTTGCTAGATTATTTATTTTAGGCTCGGGTAGTTTAAAAATTGGAAATCCGCCGCTAGCTTATTTAGGCTCGTCGTGCATGTTTAGAACTTTAAAAACAATTTGGTCATCTTTTACTCGCGTTATCAATCATGCAAATAAAGTTTCATTTTTTTTATCTAATTTGTAATTCAAAATTGACTTTCATAAAAATCATTTCTTTGCATTATAAACAAATTGCTTTTCTCTTTTACTATCAATTGCAAAAAAAATATGTTTCTTTGCATTATAAATAAATTATTTTTCTCTTTTACTATCAATTGCAAAAAAATATGTATTTTATAAATAATATCTTATAAATGCATACTTTTATTCATAAAAATAACTTTATATGTATTTTGTAAATAATGCAATACAAATGCATGTTTTTATCCAAAAATTACTTTGCATGTATTTTGTAAACAATGCAACACAAATGTGTGTTTTTATTCAAAATCAACTTTACATGTATTTTATAAATAATGTCATACAAATACATATCTTTTTATCCAAAAATTAATTTTACATGTATTTTATAAACAATGTCAAGCATACTCTTATTCAGATTTTTATGCATTAAATTTATTTCTCAAAACTACAATCATCTTTGCAAGAATATTTTACGTTGTCAAAATGCATCTTTTTATTAACTACTTGCAACATCTTTTTAAAACTTTATACTTTTAAAATATGCATTTTTTCTTAGCGTAACAATTAACCTGAGTTTGATCGGATAACCACGAGTTAACGGATCTTAAAGGATGTCTAACCCCTTCCCTTTAGGATAATAGAACCCTTACCCAGAATCTCACAGTTTCCAAGACCATTAACGTTCATTTTTTAGCATTTAGGTTAATATTTATAGGTGTCCTTATTCACCGTAGAATAATTAGGTGGCGACTCCTCTAGCATAGCAATTTTTTATCACAATCAGGGGAAACGCCCCGTGCGTCCCGACCGTTGGTAGAAAACGGGTGTGACAATATATATATATATATATATATATATATATATATATATATATATATATATATATATATATATATAATGCATGAATGATACTAAGACACTCTGAGTCTATCGGAGTGACGTAAGGTCGTTACACCTCCGATTAACATTATGGAGCTAACATATAAACAGACCTTTCATTATGCGTCAATAAGACAATATACACATGAATCAACAAACTTCTTCAATAGAGTGAAGGACATATACATTTCTAGCTTTCAAGAGTAGAGTTACTTTGGACGGACATTCGTTTATTTCTAGCTTTCAAGAGTAGAGTTACTTTGGACGGACATTCGTTTACGTTCGTTTACATACGGGTCATGCCAAAAGAAGGAAGAGTTAGCCTTAAAATACCTTTGAATTGACTCCTTACGATGATGATGAAATCAATCTCGTTTACAAATTAATCTTGGTTGCCCTTTTGCGAACTTTCTATCATGTTACTTCACTATGAAGTAATCTTTAACCCGCTTTAAATGAGAAACATTGAAGCCTTAGATAGTTTTCACTAAAGTGTAATCCCAAAAATTCATGTTGTTGTCCATTCTATCAATTCTCTTATATGAAAATGTCTAATAACTTTGAGAAGTTGTTGTTAACATACTATAATTGTAAAGATCTAAATGATTGTGTCTGTATGGATATGCATGTACGATTTGCAGTTGGTATGTTGCTATGTTGTTAAAAAGAAAGGTTGCAGCTATGTGTATGATAAAAAAAGTTGTTGGGTTGATGGAAGAAATGGTTGATGCTATGTTCTTGAAATTAAAAGTGCTGGAAAAACTGTGTTACTTCAAGTAGTATCACTTAAAAGGGATATGATGCCAAAGTTTGGTTTCAAAGGAGAAGACACGTAAGACACTCTCTCAATTGTATTAGACTTATGTGTTACTTTAATATCTGTACACATATTGTGCATGTCTAACGACTTTTCCACCATAAAATGGATCTTTATCCATTAACTACAATCGTGGCAATTTCATTGCCAAGTGGATACGTTGTCCCCTAATCATTGTTCTAAATATTGTGGGACTATATTATTTTATACACCAAGCTAGTTATTTTTATATTTGAATATGACGAAATTTATTTGGGATCGGATCCACTTTCATACATCTAGCTGCTCAAATCATCGCCCGAAAGTACGGGGTGCTACATTTTCCCCCCTTAGAAACATTCGCCCTCGAATGTTGGGGTGATGTATCTAATCCTCGTCATATAGCCAGCAAACACCACCACCGCTTCACGGGGCCATATAATATAACATATATCATTATATCAGACCTCACATGGTCACCAAGCATTTATTATAATAATCTGAAATAGAACTCACCTTATGGTTCTCTTGGAACCTCGGCGTTGGTCTGAAATAGGTAAGGATATTTGTGCTTCATCGCCTCTCCCGCCTCCCACGTTATTTCTTCTACATTCTTATTCCGCCATAGAACTTTCACGGAGGCTACTTCTTTAGTCCTTAACTTGCGGACTTGTCAATCTAAGATAGCAATAGGAACCTCTTCATATGATAGATCCTCCGTAACCTCCACGTTGTCAATCGGTACAATCTGGGAAGGATCCCCAACACACGCTCTTAACATAGAAAACATGAAAAATTGGATGAACAAACTCTAACTCCGGTGGCAATTCCATTTCGTAAGCCACTTGGTCGATTCGTCGAATTATGCAATATGGCTCAATATACCTTGAGCTGAGCTTTCCCTTTTTTCCCCAAATCTCATTACACCCTTAATAGAAGAAATCTTCAAGAAGACCCAATCATTCACTTGGAACTCTAGGTTCCGTCGTCGCACATCTGAATACGACTTCTGACGACTTTGAGCAGTTAATAGTTGTTCCTAGATAAGCTTCACTTTCTCTATGGTTTGGTGCACTAGGTCAGACCCAAATAATTTCGATTCGCCTACTTCGAACCATCTAATAGGAGATCTACATTTCCGTACATACAAAGCTGGAGCCATTTTAATGCTAGCATGATAACTGTTATTGTATTCAAATTCAATGAGGGGTAAGTGATCATCCCAACTTCCCTTAAAGTTTAATACACAAGCTCGTAGCATATCCTCGAGAGTTTGAATCGTATGCTCGGCCTGCCCATCTGTCTGAGGGTGAAAAGTTGTGCTAAGAGTAACTTGGGTGCCCAAACTTTTTTGAAATGATTTCCATAAGTTAGCTGTGAACTGCGCACCTCGGTCAGATATAATATAAATAGGCACACCATAAAGGCAAACAATCTCCTTAACGTACAACTTTGTGTAGTCCTCGGCTGTGTAGGTAGTTTTGACCGCCATGAAATGAGCTGATTTGGTCAGTCTATCAACAATCACTCAAATAGAATCAAACTTACTGTAAGAGTGAGGTAAACCCGTAATAAAGTTCATATTAATCATCTCTCATTTCCACATTGGAATCTTAATGTTCTGAGTCAAGCCACCGGGCTTTTGGTGCTCTAGTTTTACTTGCTGACAATTAGGACACTGAGCTACAAACTTCGCAATGCTCTTCTTTATGTCGTTCCACCAATAAATACCCTTGAGATCATGATACATCTTAGTAGTTCTAGGGTGGATGGAATATCGTGAGCAATGGACCTCCGTTATAATTTTGTCTCGTAACTCCCTATATTTGGAACACATAAACGGCCCTGGTGCTTGAGAATCCCATTTTCATCAATATTTAAGGTTGTGGTCTTCTTTTGTTGGATGCCCTCTCTGATTTTTCCTAAAATGGGATCTTTCCACTAACGTTCCTTAACTTCCGATATGAGGGACGACTTTGATGTAGATGTATTCTGAATCACAAAGCTACCATCCTTCGAACCCATTAATCGGACTCCCAAACTAGCTATCTGATGGAGCTCTCTTACCAACTCCTTTCTCTCGACCGGCATCGAGCTGACCATCGACTTGCGACTGAGCGCGTCCGCTACAACATTAGCTTTACCGGGATGGTATAAGATGTCCACATCATAATCTTTCAATAATTCAAGTCACCTCCTTTGTCTCAAGTTCAACTCTCTGTTTAAATATGTATTGTAGACTTGTATGATCCGTGAAAATATTTACATGAACACCATATAAGTAATATTACCAAAATTTTAGTGCATAGACCATCGCGACCAACTCCAAATCGTGCGTCGGATAGTTTTTCTCATATTTTCTCAATTGCCTTGAAGCATAGGCAATCACCTTACCATGTTGCATTAGCACGCATCCTAAACTTGTTCTTGAGGCATCACAATACACAACGTAGCCTTCTGGGCCCTCTGGGAGGGTAAGAACTGGTGTCATTGTTAGTCTGTCCTTTAACTCTTGCAAACTCTGCTCACAGGCATCGGACCACGGGAACATTATGGCCTTTCGTGTCAACTTTGTTAACGATGCTGATATGGCAGAGAATCCTTCTACAAACCTCCTACAATAGACGGCTAAGCCTAAAAAGCTATGAACCTCTGATAGAGTCGTGTGCCTCGGCCAATTCCTCACCGCTTCTATCTTTTGAGTGTCAATTCTTATACATTTATTTGACACTATATGACTAAGGAAAGCCACTAAATTTAACCAAAACTCACACTTGGAGAACTTATCATAACACTTACGATCTCAGAGCGTCTGTAGTACAACCCGCAAGTGATCCGTATGCTCTGCCTCCGAGTGAGAATAAACCAGAATGTCATCTATAAATACTATCACAAATACATCCAGAAATGGGCGAAACATGATGTTCATTAGATCCATGAATGTCGTTGGTGCGTTTGTGAGCCCGAATGACATTACTAAAAACTCGAAGTGTCCATACCTTGTCCTGAAAACCGTTTTCGGAATGCCCTTCTCCTTGACCCTTAGATGATGGTATCCTGACCTTAGGTCGATCTTTGAGAAACATTTATCACCCTGTAACTGATCAAACAAGTCATATTTTGGGAAGAATGTATTTGTTCTTAATGGTGACTTTATTCAACTGTCAATAATTAATACACATTCGTAACGAACCATCTTTCTTTAGTAAAGATAATACCGGCGCACCCCAAGGGGATATGTTGGGCCCAATAAAGCCTTTTCAATCAGATCATTTAATTGCTCCTTTGATTCTTTCAATTCACCTAGAGCCATTCTATTAGGAGGAATATATATCGGTTTAGTGTCTGGCAATACATCTATTCCCAACTCAATCTCCCTCTCGGGAAGAAGGCTTGGGAGTTCATCTGGAAATACATCAAGAAACTCATTAACCACCGGAATTGATTGAGGAGTAGGTGGTTCAACATCGGCATCTCTGGCCCGAACAAGATGGTATATACAACATCTGGAAATCATCTTTATTGCCTTAAGGTATAAGATAAACCTACCTTTTGGTGTCGCAATATTACTCTTCCATTCAAGGACTGGCTCACCTAGAAACTATAATCTAACAATCTTTGTTCGACAATCAACATTAGCGTAGCACGATGCCAGCCAATCCATGCCCATAATAATATCAAAATCAACCATTTCTAACTCTACCAGATCTGCTAGGATCTGATGGTTACAAACTAACACTACACAATTTTGATAGACCCGTCTAGCTACTACAGACTCACCAACTGGTGTAGATACCGCAAATGGCTCTCTTATCAACTCAGGCTCCATACCAAACTTACATGCACTGGAAGAGGTGACATATGATAGATTGGAGCCTAGATCTAACAATGAATATATATTATGTGAACAAACTGATAATATACCTGTAATAACATCCGGTGAAGACTCCTGATCCTGCCGACCCATCAATGCGTAAATACAGTTCTGGCTACCACCATAGCTAGTTGCTACACCCCTACCTCTGCCTCGACTGGCTGATGTTTGATGACCTTGGCCTGGCGGGCGTGCTGAAGGTGATGAAATTGCTATAAACCCGACTGACTGGGTCATAACACCTCCGCCTTTGTCAGATATTCTCGCATAATATGACCAGGATGACCACAAGAATAACACACATCTGATCCTTGTTGACATGGTTCCGGATGGACCTTACACACTGCTTACATCGAGTTAAAGGCGGTCTCCTCTGGCTAGAATCCCCTCTATAATAGGACCCTGATGCTCGTGAACTTTGACCTGGTCCAGATTGAGCAAACCGATCAACCCTCGATCTTGAAAACTGGGATGGTGCACCAGCTACTGGGTAAGATATGTGCCTATAAAACCGTGGCCTAGATCCACCTCTGAATTCTCCTATGTCACCTACGGACCGGGCCCTCTTATGTTGGCCCCCATCACGCTCTCGATCTATCCGTAGTTGTCTCTTACGATCCTCCATATTCTGTGCATAAGCCTGAATGATCAATATCCATATCCGAATTCAGAAAAGCCATCTCATTAACCTAAGTGCGGCCCAAGCCATTAACAAACTATGTACCCGGTCGGCAAGATATATACGTGAACACTCATATTACCCTTTCAACACGTAAAAATTTATCCTGCCTGCCCATCGGAGCTCGACCGACAGAATTGTTTCCGCTTCCCTACTATTCCTCTTTTAAGCTCACCGATTTCTCCTCATGCTTGGCGCCTCCTTTTCCAATGGAGTCTATCCTACTTGAAGATTTCGGTCAGAAAGTAGATCTAACTCGGAGAATCCGTGAGGTTTTGTTGAATTATCCGGAGGGAACTACGGTTCTTAAGGAGCTCATTCAGAACGCCGACGATGCCGGAGCTACCAAAGTTTGTCTCTGCCTTGACCGCCGCAATCACCGCACCGACTCATTGCTCTCCGATAAGCTCGCACAGTGGCAAGGACCTGCGCTTTTGGCTTACAACGACGCCGTTTTCTCTGAAGATGATTTTGTTAGTATTTCCAGGATTGGTGGCAGTGGCAAACATGGCCAGGCTTGGAAAACTGGTCGCTTTGGGTAATTCCTCATCATTTCATATACTATTCAATACTTGTGGTCTCTAGTTGGGTTTCATGTGAACTGGCAATGACCTTTGATAACTGGAGGCCTAATGTGTATAACAGTCAAAATTTTAAGTAGTAGTTATATCTCAATCAAGGAGTGTTTATTTTTCTTCAAAAGAACCTTTTGATACCAAATATTGCTACTTTTATTTTATAATTGATGATTTCTGCAATAGTATTACTAATTCTGAAGAAGAGTCTTTCCCATTCTGTTATCTAAATTTCTAACATATTAGTTCACAGTGGAAACTTGGTAGTATTAAATTTGAAACTCATAAAATTTTGCACCTTTTGCTTACAAAAGGAAACAACAGAGAGGTTGAGGGGAAATTGTACTGTTTTCCCCTCAATCTTGTTAAATTTCTGCAAATGCAATCACCTTATCTCTTTGAATTGGTGTGTTCTCTTCCAGGGTTGGCTTCAACTCGGTTTATCACCTAACTGATTTGCCGTCCTTTGTAAGTGGAAAGTATGTTGTACTGTTTGATCCCCAAGGTGTTTACCTTCCAAATGTCTCAGCATCAAATCCTGGAAAACGGATTGAGTATGTTAGTTCTTCAGCCATCTCACTGTACAAAGATCAGTTCTCTCCATATTGTGCTTTTGGTTGTGACATGGAAGGTCCTCTCGATGGAACTTTATTCCGTTTCCCTTTGAGGAATGCAGATCAGGCTGCTAATAGTAAGCTCTCCAAGCAAGGCTACTTGGAGGATGATATCTCTTCAATGTTAGTACAACTTTATGAGGAAGGAGTTTTCTCACTACTTTTTCTTAAAAGTGTATTGTCAATAGAGATGTATGAATGGGATGTTGGTTTGGCCGAGCCACGGAAGACATATTCTTGCTCTGTGAACTCAGGCAATGGTGATACCATTTGGCATCGTCAAGCACTTCTGAGACTATCGAAATTGACTGATTCAAATGAATCCTTCGTGGATACCTTTTCATTGGAATTCTTGAGTGAGGCAGTTAATGGGAGTCATCCTCAGAAGAGAACTGATACGTTTTATATAGTACAAAGATTGTCTTCACCGTCTAGCAGGATAGGTGCTTTTGCGGCGAAAGCATCAAAGGACTTTGATATTCACCTTCTGCCTTGGGCATCAGTTGCTGCTTGCATATCAGATAATTCATCCAAGGTAATGTAGTTTCTCCCTTCCAGTTATTTTACGGTTTACAACTCGATCAATCAAGTAAATAGGTGAAGTCACGTTTCACAAATAAGGAGGAATGTCCCTTGTGGTCCGGCCCTTCCCCGGACCCCGCGCATAGCGGGAGCTTAGTGCACCAGGCTGCCCTTTTTTTTAATATTTGTTGAAGTGTGTGACCTTATCTAAAAACTTAAGCGGTTAGAGAGAGTGTACATTTTTAATTATTTATTTATATTATGTCTCGACATGCCGCCTCACGTGTTGGTTTGATTATTTTTCATTGGCTAATTTTTTTTTTTGCTTGGGCGGCGGTGAGATTTGGACTGAGGACCTCTGCCTACTTTGATAGCATGTTAAAAAGATGGATCTTGGCCTAACTCAACCCCAAAGCTAGTTTAAGAAGTGAGGATTGCCAAGCCATATAAAGAGACCATCCATCCCTTAACCAACCGATGTCAGACTCTTCACCAACCCCCCTCCCCACCTGGGATTAGATATTTGGAGCGTAAACAATGTAATATGGGGGCCCAACATCGGAAAACCAAGAATTGGGATGAGTCTTGCTATGATACCACGTGAGTGTGTGACCATCTCATTTAAAATCTTGAGAGATAGCACACATTTTAATTATTTAATTATATTATGTATCGACAAAAGAGTCCCACATCGGTTGGTGAAGGGATGAGTGGCCTTATATGGCTTGGGCAATCCTTGTCTCTTGAGCTAGCTATTGGGGTTGAGTTAGACCCAATATCCATTTTTAATAGGGTATCAGAGTAGGCAGAGGTGTTAGGATCAAATCTTACCGCCACCCAGATTCGAAAAGAATCTCCACGTGCTCAGCCCATGAAAAAGAATCACGCCAGGACGTGATGGGTGTTGAGAATATAATAAGTGTATAAAAGCGTGCTCTCTTTAACAACTTAAGCTTTTAGATGAGATGGTCACATAGCTCAACAATATCATTGAATTTTAATGATACGATCAAGGATGGATTGTTGTATTTGTATCCCAGATCTGGTATAGTGTAGATAATTATAAATTCTTGTGCTGACCTGGATAGTAATAAATTTTGTGACAAAAGTATCTTTGGAAATGTATTAGATAACATATTTTAAGTAATATAAAATGATTTATATCATAAATAACTTAACAATTAAGTATGACATGTAGTTCTCTGCATTAACTAAGGCTATAATGCCAAAAAAAAGTGAGGCTGTGATACAAGAGATTATTCATAAAGACAAAGCAAGATAACGAATGAAGCAGATGTGAAAGGACAACCGCTTAGAAAGCGTCAATGGGAGGAAAGAACAAGGGAGAAATGAGAAACGGCTAAAATCACCTCATTACCACATCTCCTCTATCTAACAATTATAATATTTAGAGGAGATTTCAGGCCCTACTTGAACCAATTCTATCCACCTCAAACTATTGACTAAGTTTTATATTCCGGTATCATTACGATGTACTAAATTCAAGTCAATTCACCATTGGAAGTTTTGAATGGTGTGCACAATGTTATTTATGTTATATCGTGAAGTGGTTGGAACAATTTGGGATATGTTAAAAGGGCAGTGTGCCATGTAAAATGAAATAGAGGCACATAATAGTTTGGGACAAGGTTAAAAGAAAACTGTGTCATTTGAAATGCAGTAGAGGAAGTACAACAATAGCAACGTCCCCGGTGAACGAAGTAGAGTGAACAAAGTAGAAGAAGTACTTGGTAAATTTCTTTTACCTCTGCCAGTACTCAGACCAAGCCTTTGTTAGTCTTGTGGTTGGACAACACAATAGGTAGTCTATCCTCAAAAGCCGAGTGATGGTAACCTCGTATCCCGATAAATCTCTCCTATTCCTCTATTACCCCCAACCTGCGCTGGTTAATAAACAAAAAAGATAGAAAAAAAGCTAAGCAAACGAAGATTTTTTGATAACCGTGGTGTCCGGGCCAGCTTGCGCTCACCTCGACTAATTCCACGGGGTACCTGCTACCTTCCACCAGCAACAGGTATCGGGTAATTCTGCTTGCAGATGGGAAGAAGTCTCCTAGTGTTTTTGTCTCTGCTAGATTTGAACTTGAGACCTTAAGGTTCTCCTCCCACTTCATTGACCACTAGTCCACATCCTTAGGTGCACAAACGAGGATTATCTAATCTACCTATCCGTTGTTTTCATTTGGGTAACACATTTTTGTGGGATGTTCTTCAGGCACCTATAATTAATGTGTCATACATTTGAAATTGCTCATGTTCTGGTATCCTGGGGGTCCTTGACTTCACTGATTGTCTCCGTGTGCTTAACATTGGGCTTCTAACCTAAACTGTTGGCGCTACTAAAGTACCTAGGCATCAGTGCTTGATGGTATGGGTTTAGTCCTCATTGGTGTTCAAGATGTATTATCGTCTTCTCTGTTTTTATTGTAGAACAGCAGAAAGTTATCCGATCTAATTGATTGAGGATGGGAATCACGTTGATGAACCAACTTATAGATATAAGTATGTCAGGAATTAGCTGTTCCTTTTTATTTTTTGACTTGTTGGCTTCTGTTATATAACCAAATTTTAGGACTCCAGTATACTTGTTGAGTATTAATTAACTTTACCACATATCACTTGAAACACATATCACTTGAAATTCATGTGTTGGCTTCAGAATTTAGAAGGACTTCTGTCCTCCCCCCCCCCCCCCAAAAAAAAAACAAATAAAAAATTATTGGATTGCAAGGATTATGCTCATGGATGCTCTATTGGTTAGTTTCAGTGCCTACTCATCTGGTATCTCTGTCATTGTTTATTTTTCATTTTTCAGGATGATGTTCTTAAGCAAGGTCGAGCTTTCTGTTTCTTGCCTTTACCTGTCAAAACTGGATTAAGTGCACATATTAATGGATTCTTTGAGGTTTCCTCGAATCGTCGAGGCATTTGGTATGGAGCTGATATGGACAGATCTGGAAGAATTCGTTCGCTCTGGAATAGGCTTCTCTTAGAAGATGTTGTAGCTCCTAGTTATGCTCAATTACTGCTGGGCGTGCAACAGATGCTTGGCCCTACTGATACTTACTATTCTTTATGGCCCACTGGTTCATTTGAAGAGCCATGGAATATTTTAGTTGAACACATCTACCAGAACATCATTGAGTTCCCTGTTTTCTATTCCAATGTCAAAGGTGGAAACTGGGTTTCAGCAAGGGAAGCTTTTCTTCATGATATCAAGTTGTCAAAAAGCAAAGAGCTTGAGGATGCGCTCGTCCAGCTAGGCATGCCTGTTGTTTGTCTGCCAAATGGATTATTTAATATGATTGTGACTTGTGTTACTGGTATTAAATGGAAAATAGTTTCACCAGATTCAGTACGCCATTATCTTAGGGAAAGCAAGTTTGCAAGTGCAATAGACAGATCTTACAGGCTTATGCTGTTAGAGTATTGCCTTGAGGACCTTGTTGATAAAGATGTTGGCATACATGCATTTGGTTTGCCTTTACTTCCTTTAGCAAATGGGGACTTTGGTTTGCTGTCTGAACCAACAAATGGAATCTCTTATTTTATATGCAACGATTCGGAATACGCACTTCTTCATAACCTTTCTGATCGAGTAATTGACAGGAAAATCCCTTGCAATTTATTGGACAGACTGACGGCTGTTGCAAAGGCATCTGGTGCAAACCTTAGTTTTTTCAGTGTTCTCGAGCTCCTTCAAGTAATACCCAAAATTTTCCCTGCTGAATGGAAATATAAAACTAAAGTTCTTTGGGACACTGGGTCTTGTTCTGACCATCCAACTTTGTCATGGTTTGCGCTCTTCTGGCTTTATCTCAGAGATAAATGTGCAGAGTTAAGTCTCTTTGGTGATTGGCCTATCTTACCATCAACTTCGGGACATTTGTATAGACCGTCTAGGCACTTAAAATTTCTCAATGCAGAAAACTTGTCTGATAAAATGCAACATGTTCTGATTAAGATAGGATGCAAGATGCTAGATCGCAGTCATGATATTCAACATCCAGACTTATCTAATTATGTCTGTGATGCTGATGGTGGTGGTGTTCTGAAGTCTATCTTTGATGTTGTCTCTTCTAGTGAGAGAACACAAGATTTTCTTCAATATCTGGAAGTGGAAGAAAGAGATGAGCTTCGTGGATTTCTTCTGGACCCGAGGTGGTATATTAGTAATTGTATGGATGCGTCCAACTTATGCAATTGCAAAAGGTTGCCTGTTTATCGGGTTTATGGTGAAGAGCACTCTGAAAATATACAGTTCTCTGATTTAGTAAACCCTCAAAAATACTTGCCGCCTTTGGATTGTTCTGCGTCTCTCCTTTCTGCTGAGTTCATTAGTAGTTCTTCAAATACCGAAGAAGAGGTGCTAAATAGATATCTTGGTATTGAACGTATGAGGAAGGCAGACTTCTACAAGAAGCACGTCTTAGACAGGGTCAATTTGCTGGACCTTGATGTTCGTGACAACATCATCATTATGATTTTGAGAGAGCTACCTCACCTTTGTGTTGAGGATGCACATTTTAAAGAAAATCTGAGGAACTTGGACTTTATCCCTACTTCTAATGGCTCCATGAGAAGTCCTTCGGTGTTGTATGATCCTAGAAATGAGGAATTATATGCTTTATTGGAAGATTGTGATAGTTTTCCCAATGGTGCTTTCCAGGAATCTGGTATTTTAGACATATTACAAGGTTTGGGTCTCAGGACAACTGTGTCCACTGAGACAGTGATACAAAGTGCCCGAAGGATAGAAAAAATGATGCATACCGATCCAGAAACTGCTCATTCTAGAGGCGAAGTGCTTCTTTCATATTTGGAAGTGAATGCATTGAAGTGGCTACCTGATCGAACCAAGGATGATCATGGAACCATGAATAGAATGTTCTCAAGAGCTACAAATGCTTTTAAACCTCGTCATGTCAAATCTGACTTAGAAAAGTTCTGGAGTGATCTTCGCTTAATATGCTGGTGCCCGGTTCTTGTTTCTTCTCCGTATCAATCTTTACCATGGCCTGCTGTCTCGTCCATGGTTGCACCTCCTAAACTTGTGAGATTACACTCTGACTTGTGGCTCGTCTCTGCAAGCATGCGCATACTGGATGGAGAATGCTCTTCTTCTGCTTTATCTAATCAATTAGGTTGGTCTTCTCCACCTGCAGGAAGTGTAATTGCTGCACAGCTTCTTGAGCTTGGGAAAAATAGTGAGATTGTTACTGATCCAATGCTAAGGAAGGAATTGGCCTTAGCAATGCCAAGGATATATTCTATATTGATGAGCATGCTTGCTTCAGATGAAATTGACATTGTCAAGGCTGTTTTAGAGGGCTGTCGCTGGATTTGGGTTGGAGATGGATTCGCAACTACTGAAGAGGTTGTCCTCAATGGTCCTCTTCATTTGGCTCCTTATATGCGTGTTATACCTGTGGATTTGGCAGTTTTCAAAGAACTATTTCTGGAGCTGGGCATCCGAGAGTTCTTGTGTCCTAATGATTATGCTAATATATTAAGTCGAATGGCAATGAAGAAAGGTTCCCATCCTTTGGATACTCAGGAAATCAGGGCTGCTATACTAATTGCACAACATCTTTCTGAAGTTCAGTTTACTGAAGATCCAGTTAAGATCTACCTGCCTGATGTGTCATGTAGATTGCTTTTTGCTACGGATTTGGTGTACAATGATGCTCCCTGGTTGCTTGATTCAGAAGATCCTACTTCCTCATTTGGTAGTTCATCTAATATGGCTTTTAATGCAAGTCAAACTGTCCATAGATTTGTGCATGGGAACATTTCTAATGATGTCGCTGAGAAACTTGGAGTACGCTCTCTTCGAAGGATATTGCTTGCAGAAAGTGCTGATTCCATGAACCTGAGCTTGTCTGGTGCTGCTGAAGCATTTGGGCAGCATGAGGCATTAACAACCAGGCTTAAACATATACTTGAAATGTATGCAGATGGACCTGGGACTCTGTTTGAGCTGGTACAAAATGCAGAGGATGCTAATGCTTCAAAGGTGATTTTCTTATTGGATAAAACTCAATATGGGACTTCATCTCTTCTCTCTCCTGAAATGGCGGATTGGCAGGGACCTGCTTTGTACTGTTTCAACGACTCTGTTTTTACTCCCCAAGATTTGTATGCAATCTCTCGTATAGGTCAAGAGACCAAACTAGAGAAACCATTTGCCATTGGAAGATTTGGGCTGGGGTTTAATTGTGTTTATCACTTTACGGATATTCCAACTTTTGTTTCGGGAGAAAATATTGTTATGTTTGACCCACATGCCTGCAATTTACCCGGGATATCTCCTTCGCATCCTGGCCTGCGGATCAAATTCGCGGGGAGAAGGATATTTGAACAATTTCCTGACCAATTTTCTCCATTTCTGCATTTCGGGTGTGATCTGCAACATTCTTTCCCAGGTACCCTCTTCCGTTTCCCTCTTAGGAGTGCAAATGTTGCTTCCAGAAGCCAAATAAAGAAAGAAGGGTACACACCTGATGATGTCCTAGCGCTATTTCATTCCTTTTCCGAGGTTGTCTCTGAGACTTTGCTTTTCCTGCGAAATGTGAAAAGTATATCGATTTTTGTCAAAGAAGGTGCTAACAGTGAAATGCAAGTGCTACATTGTGTCGACAAGCAATATGTAGGTGATCCTGAGGATGAAAGTAATCCAAACCATCAGGTCTTCAGTCTTATGTACAGGAAGCGGCATGAAAACATTAATAAAGCTCAGTTCCTTAACCAATTATGTAAGTCTGTGAACATAGACTTGCCATGGAAGTGTCATAAGATTGTGGTGTCCGAAAAGAGCGCTTCTGGTGGTCGTGCACATTTGTGGTTAACTAGTGAGTGCTTAGGATTTATTCGAGGTAAGAATAGCCATGCCAACCTTGACAAGTACCATAAAACTATTCCTTGGGCATGTGTTGCTACTTGTTTACACACAATGAAAATTGAAAGCGATATGGATGGTGATTCTGATAAATCTGATCTCATTGCTCCTAAATTGCCAGACTTCCCAGTGGCACCCGCTGGTGCTGTAGCGAATTTTGAGGGTCGTGCCTTCTGTTTTTTGCCACTGCCAGTGATTACTGGGCTTCCTGTGCATGTCAATGCATATTTTGAGTTATCATCTAACCGAAGAGATATATGGTTTGGTAATGACATGGCAGGGGGTGGGAAAAAACGCTCTGAGTGGAATATGTACCTACTTGAAGATGTTGTTGCTCCAGCTTATGGTTATTTACTTGAGAAAGTTGCTTCAGAAATTGGCCCATGCGATTCATTCTTTTCCTTTTGGCCAACCAAGATGGGATATGAACCATGGGCGTCAGTGGTGCGGAAACTCTATAGCTTCATCTCAGATTCCGGTCTTAGAGTATTGTATACAAAAGCCAGAGGTGGACAATGGATCTCAACGAAACAAGCAATTTTTCCAGATTTCACTTTTGACAAGGCACGGGAACTTGTGGATGCATTATCAGATGCTGGTTTGCCGTTGGCAACCATTCCTGAGGCTCTTGTGGAAAATTTTAAGGACATATGCCCAGGAGTGCATTTTCTTACACCTCAACTGCTCCGTACTCTTTTAATTAGGAGGAATCGTGAGTTTAGAGATAGAAATGCTATGATCTTAACCCTAGAATACTGCTTGCTTGACCTAAGAACTCCAGTTCAATCTAGCACTTACTTTGGTTTACCCTTGATACCTCTTTCCAATGGTTTGTTTACAAAATTTCAGAAGAGGGGGGAGAGTGATCGAATTTATATTGCTCATGGCGATGGATATGGTCTTCTTAAGGATTCTCTTCCCCACCAACTTGTAGACTCTGGGATCTCTGCTTTTCTCTATGACAAGTTATGTGAAGTAGCCCGAAGTGAAGATTTTAACATTACTTTCTTGACTTGCCCTTTGCTTGAGAGACTTTTTGTGCAATTACTTCCAGCAGACTGGCAGCTGGCTAAACAAGTGAATTGGGTCCCTGGTTGTCAAGGACATCCTGATTTGGAATGGATGAGACTGCTGTGGAGCTATCTCAAGTCTTGTTGTGAGGATCTCTCTTTGTTTTCGAAGTGGCCTATTTTGCCTGTTCTAAACAATCGTCTCCTGCAGCTAGTGGAAAATTCCAATGTGATCAAAGATGGTGGATGGAGTGAGAATATGTCATCACTTTTGCTGCGCGTTGGATGCCTGATATTGACGCGTGACCTCCCAATAGACCATCCCCAGTTAATGCGTTATGTCCAGCCTCCCACTGCAAATGGTATATTAAATGCAATGTTGGCAGCCGCTGTGAAGATAGAAAAGATTGAGGGGCTATTTACTAATGCGTTGGACGGAGAAATGCATGAACTTAGGAGCTACATTCTCCAGTCCAAGTGGTTCTGTGAAGATTCTGTGAATAGCACTCACATGGTTATCATCAAAGAGATTCCTATGTTTGAATCATTCAAGAGCAGAAAAATGGTATCTTTGAGTAGATCAACTAAATGGCTAAAACCAAATGGTGTACATGAAGATCTATTGAATGATGATTTCTTGAGAATCGAATCAGATAAGGAAAGGATTATCTTGAATAAATACTTAGAAGTTGCAGAACCTACGAAGGTGGACTTCGTCAAACATTATGTAGTCAAGCACATGCCTGAGTTTGTTTCTCAAGATGGATTACTCTCAACCATCTTACAAGATATCAAATATTTGATGGAAGAGGATGGCTCCTTCAAAGAAGCAATCTCCAAAGCTTCTTTTGTTTTAACTCGTGATGGTTCCTGGAAAGAGCCTATCAGGTGTGTACTTATCCATCCACTAAACTAGCTTATGTCATGCGTGAATGACTTAATCCTTGATGATCTCAAATAGTTGCTTTTTTCACTCAGTCATATTAGTTCTCCTTAGAAGTTGTTATGCACAAGTATAATTCTACCAATTGTAAAACAATATAAAAGGTAAAGTTAATGGTATGTCTTCTCTGAGAATGGGGTCACCAAATGATGCAGGAAGTAATTCTATGGGCAAAACATTTATTTCCTAGGGCTAGGTTGTAGATCATATTTCACAAATATAAGCTGGACGAGGAGTCATTTCCATCTGTTGCAGTATTAAAGCTATATTTAATATATAATTGTTGGTACATGCTCAGTCATTTTGGTTTTGCCGCACAGTTCTCTTAAAAGCAACACGAATAATCAACAAGCTGAAAAAAGTAGCTGGAGTAAAATCAGCGTAAGCTTGTCATTTCCAGGTTTAAATAAATTATAAGCATCCAATATTTATAGTTTTAGCTGTGTATGTTGAAATATATAGTGTTAGAATTAGTGTGTTAGAAGAATTAGGTTCTCAAGTTGGATATGATCCCACATTGAACTAGCATACATTACATGTGTATTCTGTGATGTAAGTAGGTGTGCCTTGTGCTCACCAAATCTTCATGTATATGCCCCTTTTATCTAACATGGTTATCCAAGTGTCACGCCCCGAACCATATCCTGGGCGTAACAAGGCACTCGGGGCCTGACTGCATCTGACCGAGCAAACCACATGGCTTGCTGTGTCAACGTGGGACATGTACTATTTCATAACACGTTTTAAAACACGAAAATCTAAATGAAGCATGTGATTTAATAATCAATACTAAATACTGAAATACTTTTTGAAATTATTAGTGCGGAAATAGTCTGAACCATAATAAGTATGTAGCCAACATGGGCTATACGACCATTGAACATCTGACATGACGTGCTAGACCAGTCTATGAAACCTCTGAACATGAGTTTGAATACTGAACTATTTACCGGGACAAGGCCCCCAACATGCCTCTAATGCCTAACATGACATGAACATGAACATGAAATAAAGATAGCACCCCGAATGAAGTGGGGCTCACCCATAGCTGATACGACAGAATCCTAGCGAGCAGATCTGTCGTCCTGTAAATCTGTAGTTGCATCTTGAAATGTACGCCCCGGGCAATAGGGACGTAAATACATTGGAATTGTACTTGTATGTAAAGCAACTGTAAGAAAGAATAATAAGTGAGTTGCTCGGGGAATGGGCAACCCAAATCAATAACAGGGATAACATGAAGTAATACGAAACTGTAAGCTATAACTGAAACTGTAACTGTAAGTTGTACCGAACATGGAGCGGATCATGATCTGATGTGAAAATGCTGTAACATGAGTAAATCACACCGAGTACGCTTTGACCCGACCAACTGAGCCATCTCATACCTTGTCGGGGTATGAGACATGAACATGACATGAATGAATCCATCAATAAAAAATCCCATAGAGGGTAATTTGAAGGAATCGTCCTAACTGGGCGGAACGATCCTTATCCTACGCCGGCATACGTAGTTTTAGGTATTAAACCTTCTCGATAATCTGTCACTCGCAAAAAAACATGAACTTGAACATGAACATGAACATGAACATGGTTGGCTGAAAAGCCCATGACTTGTAAACATGATTTGTATGTATAATCTAACGTGTATATAGATATATAATATAACTTGTATGAAGCATGAAAACATGTAAAATCTATAGAACGAAATAATATTGATTCGACCTGTATTTGAGAATCCATGGAATTTAAAATATGAGTATTCATGGATTACAGATAGATTCATGGTAATCAAAGTGATATTCATGAACACAAATATTGGGAACATGATTGAGCATGAGAACATATAAATATTGACATGTATCTAGGGTTTATCATGAACCGAGACATAATTTACTAACTCTGAAGAGAAATCGTGTTTTTATGAATTAAACGTGGCGTGGGGAAGAACAATGATGTTCCCACACGTGGATAGAAGCTCTACATACCTCAATTCTCGCTAAATGCTACCAAACGGAATTTCCGAGGTTCAACAATCACTCTACAATTGAGTTAGATAATAAAGATGAGAACTTTACACTTTTCTCTCGAATTCCCACCCTTTTCGAGAACTAGGGGTTTTAAGCCAAATTCGTGTTCTTGCTTTCTTTCCTTCCCATGGATTCTAACGATATGTATAAATGTTATATAAATCCAAAACGATCCCCATAACTACACCGAGTATCATGAAATAACACCCAACAAGGGTGTGTTTGCCATGAATTCCACACCCACTGTGAAGTTTTAGCTTAGCAAAAAAAGAATTACAGAAATTTACCTCACGACGAATTTTCAATGGTTCTTTTCTTCTACCGTTCTTGAATTGAATTCTCACTATCTATGGAATAGATGAGGATTCTAGCTTTAATACTTGTTAGATTGAGGTAATAGTCAATGGGGTTTGAGTAGGAACTTACCTTGGATGTTTTGGGGAAGCCCTAGGGTGTCTTCTCTCCAAAAATATGATTTAGAACGAAGTGGGAAAAGTTTTTCGGAGTTGGAGATATATAATATTCAGAAAAAAATTGCACCAGGTGAAAAATGGCCTGGCGCGTCGCAGCCCGAGCCATGCTAGGCATATTTTTCTGAGCTTGCAGATTTTTTGAAGTTTTGGAAATTTTGCCTGGCGCGTCGCGGCCCTAGATGCGCACACCTTAATTTTCACTGTAACTCCTAGCACAGAGCTCCGATTGAGCTGGTCCTCTTAAGGCCCTTTGAAAGGTATTTCAAAGGGCTACAACTTTCATGTTTTGAGTTGTTCCAAATTCACTACTTATAAAGGGGTTATGCTCGCTTTAAGTGAGGCATTGTGCAAACTCACTTGAAAACAAGCTCCGTACAATAGCTTCAGACTCTAGTTTTTCCTAAGACTCTTCTTATGCCATGATCAGTTTTCAAAACCCTTTCTACACTCTTCATATTGGTTCCATTATATCTCATCTTACAGGTCAAATCTTAACCTGAAGGTACGGGGTGTTACACAAAGCCTATGTGATCTTAGTAGAGATCTAAACACCTTCCGCTTACTGGTGGGGCCGTTGCATGGTTTTCTTGTTGATTAAGAATTGCCATATTTCTTCCGGTTTTCCTTAGCTGCGGTTCTTTCCTGTGATCGTTCCAGCAGCACCATGCTTCTTTTTTGATATCTGCTATCATGGCCCTGTGCTTCTGTCTGGTGATATCTTTAATACTACGCCTTTTTCGGAAGTGCAAACTTCTTTTCATCGATTGCTCCGACGGCACCACGTCTGTTTACGACTACCATTTCTACTGAAAGGTGCCTTGGTCGCTAAGGCAGTGCTGCATCTCTCTCCGGTGAAGGCTTCGAGGACATTGGGCCTTTTTTGGTGACCGTTCTGTTGTCACTATGCATCTTTTCGGTGATCGCTCCAGCAACGCTGTGCCTCTTTACAGTTACCAGCTTCTTCTGGTGACTGTTCTAGCGGGGCGCAACTTTCCAACAATTGTCATAACAACTATGGACTACCATGTCATGGTTCCGGCATCTAGAGCTTTTCCAGCGAGGTTCCAGTGACGACAATTTTTTGAAAGCTTTCTGACATTTTCTGACGATATTTACTTTTTATGTTTTCAAAACAATTATACTTGAGTTGGTTCCACCACTTTGAGTTTAAGGGGGTGTGTTAGAATGCTAGATTAGAGTATTAGTAGAGTTAAGCTCTTAAGTTGGATATTTTTTTTGATGCAGCAAGGTCAGAAGGTGGATATTATCCCACACTAGACAAAAAATCAGGTGTATTGTATCTGACACCTATAGATAAGTGTGCCTTGTATCGGCCATACCATCAAGTATTAAATATTTCTCTACCCTCTTGTTTCTTCACAGAATCCATCCTTCTATGCCTGCTTAGAGATACTAATATACCTCCGATTTATTCAGTTCCTCCAATCATATCCGTCTCTTTTGAGTAATATCACATGAAATTCTCAATCTTTTCCTTCACCCTCTTGAATATGAATGGACTGATTTTACCAATAAAATAGGACAGATGGATTAAGGAGGAAAGTTTCCTTGTGGATATTATTCAAATATTTAGACAATTTTCCTTCTCGCCTAAGTTAATTCTATGAATGAATGCAATGAACTGTTGAGGAGGATGTACATTCTTTACATCTGGGCCTAGCATATGGTTCATGTTCGTTATCTGTTGTGGAGGTAGACAGCAAATTGGAGGGTAGGAAACTGCAAAACACTGGCTTCTATATAAGATATAGATGGTGTTCAACAAATTTTTAAAAATAAAGCTTGGTACAACATGGAAAGGCAGTCAGAAGGGTAAGTACTAATGTAATATAAGTGTTTCAGCAAATTAGGAATATTAATATACAACTTTAGGTAATTGTATGAAATCCTTCATAAACTACAACAGGAGCTCAAACATGCTTGTTCAAATGACAAACAAGATTTTTTTTTTCCTGAAAGGCTTAACAGATTAACTAGTAAGTCAATTTTATTTCGCAATTTGCACTTTAGAGCATCAAGTCAGTTGTGCCGAATCTGGTTTTTGTGAGGTGTAAGACAAACACGTCCACCTAAATGAAGTGCCTGTGTTACATGATCAACATACTCACTGTAACTAATATTTTATTGTAGTTGAGTAAATCTAACACATATAATCTGTTACTAACTGGGATGTCTTCACTGAAACTTATTTGGGACAATATTGTTGACGAGTTAGTAACTTGGTACCTTGTTGTCGGATTACTAAAATCCATCAAATGCTCTAAGTCTTTCTCCTATTCGACCTTTACTTCAAAGTTTTAACCGTCTATAGTATGGCGTATGTATGTGATCTACATACAATACACTCTCATGTGTGTGCATATATATATCTGTAACACGTGGAGTATGTTCTTACATATATGATTGTGGAATTTTTGTAATGTGTCTGTAGGCTTTATGATCCTCGTATTCCAGAACTGAAAATGTTGTTGCATGGAGGCGCCTTCTTTCCATCTGAAAAGTTCTCTAGTCCCGAGTTTCTTGAGATTTTGGTTAACCTTGGGCTTCGGCAATCTTTAAGCTTTACTGGTTTGCTTGATTGTGCCACATCTGTGGCATTGTTACATAATTCCGAAGAGTTAGAAGCAATGAAGAATGGTAGCAGTTTGCTTTACTTGTTGGACACAGTGGCATCAAAGCTCTCATCACAGGACGAGGACTCCAGTATTAGTCATGACACTTCTCAGGGGTCATGCCTTAGTGTTTGCATTGAAGGAGCTGTTGATGTTGCTGACGACCTCTCAGGAATTATTTCATTTCTCAGCAACTGGATAGAGGATATGACTGGAGAAGAATTTTGGTCAGCACTGAGATCCATCAGTTGGTGTCCTGTACTTGTAGATCCTCCTATCAGAGGATTGCCGTGGTTAGCCTCAGGAAGAAAAATTGCAATGCCAATTAATGTTCGGCCCAAGTCACAGATGTGGATGGTTGCATCTAAGATGCATATCCTGGATGGTGAATGTTCAGAGCATCTGCAACATAAACTTGGTTGGATGGATCGCCCAAGTATAGAGATTCTGTCTGACCAATTGCTTGGACTATCTAAATTCTATGTGGAGGTAAATGAAAGCTCAGATGTAGCACCTAATCTTGATTCAGTTTTGCAGAAGCAGGTGCTCTTAATTTATTCGCAGTTGCAAGAATTTATTGGTATTAACGACTTCGAGGTTCTCAAGTCTACCTTAGATGGTGCTCGGTGGGTTTGGATAGGAGATGATTTTGTTTCTCCTGCTGTTCTTGCTTTTGATTCTCCTGTGAAATTCAGCCCCTACTTGTATGTTGTACCGTCTGAGTTGACGGATTTCAGAGATTTGCTTGTGGAGTTAGGTGTTAGACTCAGTTTTGATGTTTTTGATTACTTCCATGTTTTACAAAGGTTGCAAAATGATGTGAAAGGATTCCCCCTTTCTTCCGATCAACTGAGTTTTGTCAATCATGTGCTAGAAGCAATTGCAGATTGCAACATGGATAGCTTAATGTTTGAGGCTTCTAGTACTCCTTTATTACTTCCTGATTCTTCTGGAGTTCTTATGAGTGCGGGGAATCTTGTTTATAATGATGTTCCTTGGATGGAGAGCAACTCCGTTGGTGGCAAACGTCTTGTTCATCCATCTATAAGCCAGAATCTTGCTGACAGATTGGGTATTCAATCACTTCGAAGTGTGTCACTAGTCAGTGAAGAAATGACAAAAGACTTGCCGTGCATGGATTACACAAAAATATGTGAACTTTTGGAGTTGTATGGAAAAACTGATTTCCTTTTGTACGACCTGCTTGAGTTGGCAGATTGCTGCAAAGCAAAAAAGCTTCATCTGATTTTTGACAGAAGGGAACATCGGTGTCAGTCCCTTCTGCAGCATAATCTAGGTAATGCAGTTTTCTGAACCTCCTAAGTAAATAGTCAATTTCCTACACCTGAGATGAATGAATTCTAGGTTGTATCTATCTTCATTTTAAGGTAAGGGAAATACTCTAATACCTATTATCCTAGACAAACTAGGATTCCTAAGTCTTGTCCATAGAGTAACTGCTTAAAAGGAAAGAAATGTTATTAAATGAATCCCACCCCCACCCAAAAAAGGGGAAGGAAAAGAAACCTGGAATGCAGATCATGAATAATTTACTAACACAGTAAGAACATAACCAATAACCGACATCCTAAAGGATTACTAAAGTACTTTGTAATATGTATCATTGCTTCTATAGCTTTTGTGAAGAATAACTTCTGTGCTACCTCCCATCTAACATTCTGTCTCTTGAAACTAAGTAGTCTAGATTTTACGTGCTGTAGATTCCCTTGTCCTCATTCTAGAAACCTCTTATTTTGCAGGTGACTTTCAAGGGCCTGCACTAGTTGTCATCCTTGAAGGGGCAAACTTAAGTAGAGACGAAGTAGCTGGACTTCAGTTTCTTCCACCTTGGAGTCTGCGTGGTGATACCATGAACTATGGGCTGGGGTTGCTTAGTTGTTTTTCAATAAGTGATTTTGTATCAGTTATTTCAGATGGCTTCTTGTACATGTTTGATCCTAAAGGTTTAGCTCTAGCAATACCTTCACATCGTGCACCAGCTGCGAAGATGTTCTCTCTGAGAGGTACATACTGCATTGTTGTTATACTTAGTTGCTTAATTATGGTTATATACTCCTGTACCTAATGCTAATTATGCTGGACAAATGTGAATAGATTTGGTTGTTAAAGATGCAATTCGGTATTGATCAGTAAATGCTAAATTTAGTGGTCTAAAAACGATATTATTCTAAATGATCATTAATAAAAAAAATGTCGGAAATAATTCCGTAAAAAGAAAAAACAATGTAATTGAGCAGAGTTACCATTTAGAAACAGAAAAGTTCATTGTCTTATGTTTACATGTAAATATGTAACATTGAGATAGATTTAGTATGATGATGACATGACCTGCTACTGCAAATTATATGTTATAGTAGACAACTGATTGTGCATTTTCCCCATTCCATTGTCTGTAACAATCTTATACTAAAGTTCGTTATAAAATTTGTATTATGTGCACATCCATCTTATTTCATGCTTATACATATATATTACAGTCCTATGTATGACATATAAATTGTTCCGATGAAAATACACTTTTAAATGTGAAAAGTGGGTAAATGGGATAATAGGCACTAACAACCTGCAAAAGTATGTAAAGATGTACAACAACAACATACCCAGTGTAATCCCACAAGTGGTGTCTGGGGAGAGGAGAGTGTACGCAGACCTTACCTTTACATTGGGAGGTAGGGAGGCTGTTTCCGAAAGACCCTCGGCTCAAGAGAAAGCATATCAAAACAGGTCAGAAAAGAAATAACGAGAGCATACTATAGAAAGCAAGACTAAGCATTTCGAAAAAGGACAAGGAACATCAAATAATAATAAAAATCAAAGGAAAAGAACTACAACAGAGATACTACGAATACTAGTAAGGAAGGAAAGTATGTAAAGATGTATGTGAATAATTTTTACAGGCCTATTTTGCTATGATTTGTAGTAACTCCTTCAGTAAGTAATATAAACTACTGAGTTAAATAGCTGAAGAATCTTCAAAATGAATATAATCCACTAACTAATGTATTCCTATTGAAATTTGGTAAAGGGGGTATCAGAGCATAAAAGAAGGAAAGAAGACAGGTTCTAGAAGTTATTGTTGCTTTTATGTTTCTGAATATAAAGGGCAGCCTGGTGCACTAAGCTCCCGCTATGCGTGGGGTCCGGGGAAGGGCCGGACCACAAGGGTCTATGTTTCTGAATATGAATAGTAAAAATTGATAAGATGAAACTAATGCATAATAAATTCATGCAATGGTTGAACTCACGCTTGGGATTGTTATCGATATGTTATGAGGTCAGACCAAAGAACAAATATTAAGTGATCTAAATCGACAAATCGTATTCATTGCCATGTAATTAAGAAAGTGAATTATGTTAGTAGACGTCTCCAATTCCTATCTAGACAGACTTTTTTGGTTGGAGATATCTACTACAAGTGTTTAGACACAACTTCAAACTAAATATAATGCAAATATTGAGATAGTGTTTGCAAATCAATGCTTGTTTTACTATTTTGTCCATTTTTAACATCAACTTCAAATAGGGAATTTGAAGTTGATAAACTTGTTTGTGGAGTATTTCAAGTGAAATGATGGTTTGCACTGACAATATTTCAACTTTTTCTCCAAGTGAAATTTATGTCCATGCACAAATTCTTTTTCCAACTTCAACGTCAAATACTCGTTTCAACTTCAATTGAATATTGTCCAAATGGGGCCGTACAAATGCTGATGTGTCCCTAGCTAAATGTTCATGCCGCTGTCCAGAACTTCTGGTTCTGCTCGAGCAACCATGATCATTTCTGTTTAACATGTTCTTGATGAGACTTTGAGGGTTTCAAGTATTACATCCAACACTGTTAGGCATTGATGAACGAGATTTTCTTGACTTTGTTCAGGGACTAATTTGACAGAGCGATTCCGTGATCAGTTCAGTCCCTTGTTGATTGATCAAAATGTGCCGTGGTCATTGTCCAATTCTACCGTCATACGAATGCCCTTTTCCCCAGAATGCATGAAAGATGGATTGGAGTTTGGCCTAAACAAGATTTCAATGATGCTTGATAAATTCTTAAATAATGCTTCTGCGACGATCTTGTTTTTGAAGTCAGTTTTGCAGGTAATGTTTCTCTACTTTCAAGTTGGGTGTGTTTTACCTTTACTTTTTTTAAAGTGGCACCGGCTTTTATTTCCACTCTGTTACCTGCTAATCTAAAACAATTACAAAATATTGATCTTTTTTGGAGGAAGTATCCAACTATAGATCATTTTTTATGTGAATTAAATTTATTGGTCAAAATGGCATTCTCCCACCAAAAAAAGAGGTGTCATGTTCATCAACGTACTCCAATAAGATAGCTAGTTGATAAATGCAACATAGGTTACGTATTATGTACTTTATGAAAGTTGAGTTTTAAGTATTTTAATGGTATCTGCTTAAATACCGCATAATGTTTGTACTATTGGTTGAGATGGGTATATTTATTAGATGAATTTGTTGGTTGCTTGTAAGTCTATATAAATACACAGTCTTTTTGCTTTATGTCTTTTTTTTTCCAAATCAGTTTTTTATCTTTCATTTCTTAGGCATCTTTGTTAATGAGTTTATTATCATGGCTAACAGGAGTCAGGAAACAACGGTAAGTAAAAGTTTGCGCAATTTTTTTTTGTGAGGTAAAAAATTAACTTAAAAGTTTGTGCAATTTAAAGCCAATTCTCCGACAACTACGATAATTATGCCTCAATTTCAAATTAGTTGATTTATGTGAAGTCTCCATACCTATTATGTTCCATTTGGGACTGTTAGAATAAGATTTCATATATAGTATCCTACTAGGAAAAGATTTTATAATGTAGAATAAAATAGGATTTCATATATAGTATCCTACTAGGAAAAAGATTGTAATGGAGTGTATAAATAGAGCTCAATGTAATCATGTAGATACAATAATTCAATAATAATATTTTCTCCCATATTTTCTCACATGGTATCAGAGCCAGACCTATCCCAATTCATTATTTACCCGATGTCGGGCCCACATCATGTATTATCCACGCTCCAGATGTCTAGTCCTGGCGTGCGCAGGGGTGCTGATTCTCCCACATCGGTTGTGGGATGGAAATTTGGTCTCCTTATATGGACTTGAGCAATCATCTCCTGATGAGCTAGCTTCTGGGCCGTGAGTTAGGCCAAAGATCCATTCTTTTTAGGGTATCATAGCTTTTACGATCTTGGTAGAGAATCAAAGAGCTTCCGCTGCCGACGGGCGGCATTAGCCAATGGGTGTCGCCCGTCTGGCCAAAGATAACGGTAGAGTAAAAATTGTAGAGAACTTTCATATATTTATAAATAAAATATTCTCAAAAAAAGTAGGCGTGAAACAATGCCTAGTGAACAGTGCCGCGTGAACAGTGTCGCATGAACAATGTTTTCCAGACGTGAATAGTAATTTTGGCGTGAACAGTTATCATATATTTTTACTGTTAGCATCGCGCAGAGATTTCGAGCTGACCCATACCCCTTTCTTTGAGGTTTGACAACTTTCCGACATAATTTCTCATCCCGTAGGATCGTGCTATCATTTCGATCATACCCATAAAATACCATCACAATCTCGTGCCTCAATTTCGATGATTGTTTTGCATCTTTTTCTGCCAGAGTATTAGTAAGAAAGTATTCGCTATGCAATATTCCAATGAAGATTCAAAAAAAAAAATCACTACTGCGCATAATTTTTCCACTGGCTACTAGCGTCACATCTCTATTCAGTGGTGTTGTGCAAAATCCAACACCACCACGACATAGATTAGGTTCAAGCTAGTGAAAAACTAATTGTTGTGCAAATTTCCAACAATTTCTAGGAAGCAAATCAGTCACCGTGCAATATTTTCGGTGACAATATAGTTGTCCGCTACAAAATTACTTTCGGGTAGTGTTATGCAAATTCCAACACCACCATGAGGTAAATCAGTCTCTTTCGACCAAAACCCAGTCATCGGCTCTGATGAATACCCACTCACGCGCCACCACGTGCCGCTCGAAGTTCTAGTTTCGGCAAGCACGTCAGATCCACACGCCGTGCATGCACCTTTCTCCGGTCAGATCCATCACCGCATGTGCACCTTTTTTCTGTCAGATCTCAGTGATTTTCTTCTTGGATTATGTTTGTCAGATTCCATCCATCTTTCAAGTCAGGATTTGCTACGTCTCTCGGTTTTGATATGTTAAACTCCAAAAATACTGAAATTAGAAGTTGAAGTCCTATGATTACTTCAAAATCCTTGAGGAGGAGATTAGAAAATCGCACATCTTTGTCCATGAAGAAGCTACAAGGACGAGGTCGTCTTGGAAGATCTCAACCTAGGTGTAGTTATTGTAATAGGCTTGGACACATTCGTGATGTATGCTATTCTCTCCATGGTAACCTTGAAGAGAAAGTTTATATGGAGCAACCACCTGATTTTGTTGCTCAGGGGGAGTCTAGCCCAATTGTGTCGGTCACTTTATGGTCTAAAATAGTCTCCCCTAGCCTTGTTTGGGAAATTCAACACAGTAATTTAGAAGTTTAGCATGACTCGCACTAAAGGTCTCAGCAGACTGAAGTATTTTTTAGGTATCGTCTAACCCGATTGCGTCAGTCACTTTATGGTCTGAAACAGTCTCCCAGAGCCTTGTTTGGAAAATTCAGCACAGTAATTCAGAAGTTTGGCATGACCTGTACTAAAGGTCTCAGCAGACTGATGTATTTTCTAGGTATTGAGGTTGCTCAATCAAGATTACCTCTCTGGTGATAAAAAAGGGGCAGCCCGGTGCACTAATCTCCCGCTATGTGCGGGGTCCGGGGAAGGTCCGGACCACAAGGGTCTGTTGTACGCAACATTACCTTGCATTTCTGGCAGAGGTTGTTTCCACGGCTTTAACCCATGACCTCGTGGTCACATGGCCTCAACTTTACCGGTTACTCCAAGACTCCCATTGGAATAACTCTCCGGTGATATTATTACAAAATTTGTGAAGTCGAGTAATCAACTTGCTGATATTGTCACCAAGTCTCTCACTGGTCCTCGTATTGATTACATATGTAACAGGCTCGTTACATATAACTTGTATGCACCAGTGTGATGGAGTGTTAGAATAGGAATATAATTTCATATATAGTATTCTACTAGGGAAAGAAATTATACTGTAGAATAGGAATAAGATTTCATGTATAGTATCTTACTAGGAAAAAAGATTATAATTGAGTGTGTATAAATAGAGCTCAGTGTAATCATGTAGATCCGACAATTCAATAATAATATTTTCTCCTATATTTTCTCACATGATATCAGAGTCAGGCCCATCCAATTCATTGTTTACTCGATGTTGGCCCCCATCATATATTGTCCACACTCCAGATGTCCTGTACTGGGCGTGCGCGGGGTGCTGATTCTCCCACATCGGTTGTGGTATGTAAATTTGGTCTCCTTATATGGACTTGGACAATTCTCCCCTTATTAGCTAGATTTTGGGCTGTGAGTTAAGCCCAAGATCTATTCTTTACAGGGTATCATAGCTTTTACGATCTTGGTAGAGAAACAAAGAGCTTCCGCTGCCGGCGGGCAGCACTAGCCAATGTGTCGCCCTTCTGGCTAAAGATAATGGTAGAGTGAAGATTGTAGAGAACTTTTAAATATTTATAAATAAAATATTCTTTCAAAAAAAAGTAGGCATGAACAGTGCTTCGTGAACAATGTCGCGTGAACAGTGTCGCATGAACGAATTTTTTCCCGACATGAATAGTAATTTTGGCGTGAACAATTACCATATTCCGATCGTCGGAACTAGGGTTCCGGGTCACGCTGTCTCGGGACATTCATTTAATAATTATTTTTTCTGTCAGCATCGCACAGAGATTCCGAGCTGACCCATACCACTTTCTTTGAGGTTTGACAACTTTTCCGGCATAATTTCTCATCTCGTAGAATCGTGCTATCATTTCGATCCTACCCATAAAATACCATCACAGTCTCATGCCTCAATTTCGGCAACTGTTTTGCGTCCTTTTCTGCTAGAGTATTAGTAAGAAAGTATTCGCTGTGAAATATTCCAGCGAAGATTCGGAAAAAAATCCACAACCGCGCATAATTTTTTCGGTGGCTACTAGCGTCACATCTCTATTTAGTGGTGTTGTGCAGAATCCAACACCATCACGACATAGATCAGGTTCAAGCTAGTGAGAAACTAATTGTTATGCAAATTTTCAACAATTTTCATGAAAGCAAATCAGCACCGTGCAATATATTCGGTGACAACATAGCTGTCCGCTACAAAATTACTTTCGGGTAGTGTTATGCAAATTCCAACATCACCATGAGGTAAATCAGTCTCTTCCGACCAAAACCCAGTCAGCGGCTCTGACGTATATCTACTCACGCGCCACCACGTGTAGCTCGAAGTTCCAGTTCCGGCTAGCGCTTCAGATCCACACACCGCTCATGCACCTTTTTCCGATCATATCCACGCGCCGCACGTGCACCTTTTCCGCCAAATCTCAGTGATTTTCTTCTTGGGTTGGGTTATGTTCGCCTGTTCGCTACGTCTCTCGGTTTTGATATGTTAAGCTCCAAAAACACGGAAAATAGAAGTTGAAGTCCTATGATTACTTCAAAACCCTTAAGGAGAAGATCAGAAAATCGCACATCGTCTTGGAAGATCTCGACCTAGGTGTAGTTAATGTAATAGGCTTGGACATATTCGTGAAGTATGCAATTCTCTTCATGGTAACCTTGAGGAGAAAGTTTATATGGAGCAACCACCTAGTTTTGTTGCTTAGGGGGAGTCTAACCCGATTGTGTCGGACACTTTATAGTCTGAAACAGTCTCCCCGAGTCTGGTTTGGAAATTCAACACAGTAATTCAGAAGTATTGCATGACTCATACTGAAGGTCTCAGCAGACTGAAGTATTTTTTAGGTATCGTCTAACCCAATTGCGTCAGTCACTTTATGGTCTGAAACAGTCTCTCAGAGCCTAGTTTGGAAAATTCAGCAGTACTAAAGGTCTCAGCAGACTGATGTATTTTCTAGGTATTGAGGTTGCTCAATCTAGATCAGGTATACTCTCCGGTGATAAAAAGGGGCGGCCCGGTGCACTAAGCTCCCGCTATCGGGGAAGGTCCAGACCCTTTGTACGCAACCTTACCTTGCTTTTCTGTCAGAGGTTGTTTCCACAGCTTTAACCCATGACCTCGTAGTCAAATGACATCAACTTTACCAGTCCGGTGATATTATTACAAAATTTGCGAAGTCGAGTAATCAGCTTGCTGACATTGTCACCAAATCTCTCACTGGTCCTCATATTAATTACATATGTAACAAGCTCGGTACATATAACTTGTATGCACCAGTTTGATGGAGTGTTATAATAGGAATATAATTTCATATATAGTATCCTACTAGGGAAATAAATTATAATGTAGAATAAGAATAAGATTTCATGTATAGTATCTTATTAGAAAAAAACGATTTTAATTGAGTGTCAATAAATAGAGCTCAGTGTAATCATGTAGATACAACAATTCAATAATAATATTTTCCCATATTTTCTCACATGATATCAGAGCCAGACCCATCCAATTCATTGTTTACCCGATGTTGACCCCCATCATATATTGTCCACACTCCAGATGTCCTGTACTGGGCGTGCGCGGGGGTGCTGATTCTCCCACATCGGTTGTGATATGGAAATTTGGTCTCCTATTATATAGACTTGGGCAATTCTCCTCTTATTAGCTAGCTTTTGGACTATGAGTTAAGCCTAAGATCTATTCTTTACAGGGTATCATAGCTTTTACGATATTGGTAGAGAATCAAAGAGCTTCCGCTGCCGGCGGGTGGCACTAGCCAATGTGTCGCCCGTCTAGCCAAAGATAATGGTAGAGTGAAGATTGTAGAGAACTTTCAGATATTTATAAGTAAAATATTCTCTTTAAAAAAAGTAGGCGTGAACAGTGCTTCGTGAACAATGTCACATGAACAGATTTTTCCCGATGTGAATAGTAATTTCGGCGTGAACTAATACCAGATTCCAATCGTCGGAATTAGGGTTCCGACGAATTCACGCTGTCTCGGGACATTCATTTAATTAATAATTATTTTTACTGTCAGAATCGCGCAGAGATTCCGAGCTGACCCATACCACTTTCTTTGAAGTTTGACAACTTTTTCGGCATAATTTCTCATCCCGTAGGATCGTGCCTTCATTTTGACCCTACCCATAAAATACCATCACAGCCCCGTGCCTCAATTTCGGCGTCTGTTTTGCGTCCTTTTCTGCTAGAGTATTAGTAAGAAAGTATTCGTTGTGCAATATTCCAGCGAAGATTCGAAAAAAAAAATCACCACCGCGCATAATTTTTCGTGGCTACTAGCGTCACATCTCTATTTAGTGGTGTTGTGCAGAATCCAACACCACCACGACATAGATCAGGTTCAAGCTAGTGAAAAACTAATTGTTGTGCAAATTTCCAACAATTTCCAGGAAAGCAAATCAGTCACCGTGCAATATTTTCGGTGACAACATAGCTGTCCGCTACAAAATTACTTTCGGGTAGTGTTGTGCAAATTCCAACACGACCATGAGGAAAATCAGTCTCTACCGACCAAAACCCAGTCAGCGGCTCTGACGAATATCTACTCACGCTCCACCACGTGTAGCTCGAAGTTCCAGTTCCGGCTAGCGCGTCAGATCTACACGACGTGCATGCACCTTTTTTCGATCAGATCCGCGCGCCACACGTGCACCTTTTTCGCCCGATCTCACTGATTTTCCTCTTGGGTTGGGTTATGTTCGTCTGTTCGCTACGTCTCTTGGTTTTGCTATGTTAAACTCCAAAAACACGAAAAATAGAAGTTGAAGTCCTATGATTACTTCGAAACCCTTAAGGAGGAGATCAGAAAATCGCACATCTTTGTCCATGAAGAAGCTACAAGGACGAGGTCGTCTTGGAAGATCTCGACCTAGGTGTAGTTATTGTAATAGGCTTGGACACATTCGTGAAGTATGCAATTCTCTTCATGCTAACCTTGAGGAGAAAGTTTATATGGAGCAACCACCTGGTTTTGTTGCTTAAGGGGAGTCTAACCCGATTGTGTCGGTCACTTTATGGTTTGAAACAGTCTCCCCGAGTCTGGTTTGGAAATTCAACACAGTAGTTCTGAAGTATTGCATGACTCGTACTAAAGGTCTCAGCAGACTGAAGTATTTTCTAGGTATCATCTAACCCGATTGCGTCAGTCACTTTATAGTCTGAAACAGTCTCCCAAAGCCTAGTTTGGAAAATTCAGCACAGTAATTCAGAAGTTTGGCATGACTCGTACTAAAGGTCTCAGCAGACTGATGTATTTTTTAGGTATTGAGGTTGCTCAATCTAGATCAGGTATACTCTCCGGTGATAAAAAGGGGCGGCCCGGTGCACTAAGCTCCCGCTATCGGGGAAGGTCCGGACCACAAGGGTCTGTTGTACGCAACCTTACCTTGCATTTTTGCCAGAGGTTGTTTCCACGACTTTAACCCATGACCTCGTGGTCACATGGCAGCAACTTTACCTGTTACTCCAAGGGGAGCCTTGGAGTAGCTCTCCGGTGTTATTATTACAAACTTTGTGAAGTCGAGTAATCAGCTTGCAGATATTTTCACCTAGTACCTCACTGGTCCTTGTAATAATTACATATGTAACAAGCTCGGTACATATGACTTGTATGCGTCAGCTTGAGGGAGAGTGTGAGAATAGGAATATAATTTCATATATAGTATCCTACTAGGGAAATAAATTATAATGTAGAATAGGAATAGAATTTATGTATAGTATCCTACTTGGAAAAAATATTGTAATTGAATGTCTATAAATAGAGGTCAGTGTAATCATGTAAATACAACAATTCAATAATAATATTTTCTTCCATATTTTCTCACATGGTATCAGAGCTAGGTCAATCCTAATTCATTGTTTACCCCAGGTCGGGCCCCCATCATATATTGTCCACACTCCAGATGTTCAGTACTGGGCGTGCGTGGGGGTGCTGATTCTCCAACATCGTTTATGTGATGGGAATTTAGTCTCCATATATAGACTTGGGCAATTCTCCCCTCACGAGCTAGCTTTTGGGCTGTGAGTTAGGCCCAAGATTCATTTTTTACAGGGTATCATAGCTTTTACGATCTTGGTAGAGAATGAAAGAGCTTCCGCTGCCGGCGGGAGGCACTAGCCAATATGTCGCTCGTCTGGCAAAAAATAATGGTAGAGTGAATATTGTAGAGAATTTTCAGATATTTATATATAAAATATTCTCTAAAAAAAAGTATGCGTGAACAGTGTCACATGAACAATTTTTCCCGATGTGAATAGTAATTTCGGCGTGAACAGTTACCAGATTCCGATTGTCGGAACTAGGGTTCCGGCGAATTCACAGTCTCGGGACATTCATTTAAAAATTATTTTTACTGTCGGCATCGCTCAGAGACTGTTTTCGAGGTTTATGGTGTAACCCAATTGCGTCGGTCAGAATTTGGTAATTGTTCACGTCGAAATTAATTGGTAACTCCCCGAGCATGGTTTGGAAAATTCAGCACAGTAATTCAGAAGTTTGGCATGACTCGTACTAATGGTCTCAAAAGATTGAAATATTTTTAGGTATCGTGTAACTCAAATGCGTTAGTCACTTTATGATCTGAAACAGTCTCCCCGAGCCTGGTTTGGGAAATTCAGCACATTAATTCACAAGTTTGGCATGACTCGTACTAAAGGTCTCAGACTGAAGTATTTTCTAGGTATCATGTAACCCAATTGCGTCAGTCACTTTATGGTCTGAAACAATCTCCCAGAGCCTGGTTTAGATAATTCAACATAGTAATTTAGAAGTTTGGCATGATTCGTACTAAAGGTCTCAGCAGACTGATGTATTTTCTAGGTATTGAGGTTGCTCAATCTAGATTAGGTATACTCTCCGGTGATAAAAAGGGGCGGCCCGGTGCACTAAGCTCCCGCTATCAGGGAAGGGCCGGACCACAAGGGTCTGTTGTACGCAACCTTACCTTGCATTTCTGCAAGAGGTTGTTTCCACGGCTTTAACCTATGACCTCGTGGTCGAATGGCAGCAACTTACCAGTTACTCCAAGGCTCCGGTGATATTGTTACAAAATTTGTGAAGTCGAGTAATCAACTTGTAGATATTTTCACCAAGTCCTTCACTGGTCCTCGTATTAATTACATATTTAACAAGCTTGGTACATATGACTTGTATGCACCAACTTGAGGGAGAGTGTTAGAATATGAATAGAATATCATATATAGTATCCTACTAGGAAAAGAAATTATAATGTAGAATAAGAATATGATTTCATCTACAGTAACCTAGTAGGAAAAAGATTGTAATGGAGTGTCTATAAATAGAGAGCAGTGTAATCACGTAGATACAACAATTCAATAATAATATTTTCTCCCATATTTTCTTACATGGTATCAGAGCCAGGCCCATCCCAATTCATTGTTTACCCGATGTTGGGCCCCCATCGTATATTGTCCACGCTCTAGATGTCCCGTACGGGGTGTGCGCGGGGGTGCTGATTCTCCCACATCGGTTGTGGGATGGGAATTTGGTCTCCTTATATGAACTTGGGCAATCCTCCCCTCGTGAGCTAGTTTTTGGGGCGTGAGTTAGGCCTAAGATCCATTCTTTATATGGACCATTTATTTCCTTAGGATTTTTTTTGATCAAGTAACATTTTCTCATATATATAGGGCAGAGGAAGTGGCCATATACAAGAAGTATACCAAAAAGTAGAGAATCTCACAACAAGACATAGTTGTCTACCAAAGCCACCCAATCCTCTATTATACCTATAGGAACCTCATGGATGCACCAAAAAGAAATAAGAGCAAAGGGACTATTTCTCAAATAAACAAAATCTTTCTCTATGCCCTCAAAAGCTCTCCTATTCCTCTCTCCATATGGTCCACATGAGTGCCAAGGGAGAAACATCCCATTCTCTGCTTCTTCTCTTCATTCTTCTAAGGGCCCAACTAACCATTGAATCTTTTACAGTGTCCGGCATCACTCACTCAACTCCAAACCATCTCAGAATTTCCCCCCCACAAAGAAGATGCTAACCGACAATGTAATAGAAGGTGATTTACGTCTTTTTCAGATTCTTTACACATGAAACACCAAATTGATCTTCCTCTTCCTCAAATTCTTCGCTGTCAAGATTACCCCCTCACAACTAACCAAGTGAAGAAACAAACTTTTTCGGGGTACGCTGGGGATCCCGCTCGAAAAGTTTGTTTCTCAGGGATTACACGCAATCCTTGATACCTATAGGAACCTCATGGATGCACCAAAAAGAAATAAGAGCAAAGGGACTATTTCTCAAATAAACAAAATCTTTCTCTATGCCATCAAAAGCTTTCCTATTCCTCTCTCCATATGGTCTACATGAGTGCCAAGGGAGCAACATCCCATTCTCTGCTTCTTCTCTTCATTCTTCTAAGGGCCCAACTAACCATTTAGTCTTTCACAGTTCCCCGCATCACCGACTCAAGTCCAAACCATCTCAGAATCCCCCCCCCCCCCCAAAGAAGATGCTAACCGACAATGTAATAGAAAGTGATTTACGCCTTCTCCAGATTCTTTACACACGAAACACCAACTGACTGAAGTGATCTTCCTCTTCCTCTTCGTCAAATTCTCTGCCATCAAGTTTACCCTCACAGCTAACCAAGTGAAGAAACAAACTTTTCGGGGTACCCTGGGGACCCATATCCAACCATGTGGAGAAGTCGATTCCTCCCTAGATAGGAGCTTCTCATAATAGGATTTCACTGAGAAAACACCACTACCTCCTGTCCCCATCTCCATACATCAACAGTATCCATAACAACTTTTTGTTGGTGGAGCAATCTAGTCAAATTTTGAAATTCTCCAACCTCCCAGTCTTGTAGATTCCTCCTAAACCTCAAATCCCAAAGAACTTCTCCCCCCTGCATACTCCATAACCGATGGACTGACGTTTTCTTTTGACAAGAGATATTATACATATTAGGAAATGTGTTTCTGAAGATGTTTTCTCCACACCACCTATGACCCCAAAAATCCAAAGTCGATTCCTCCCTAGATAGGAGCTTCTCATAATAGGATTTCACTGAGAAAACACCACTACCTCCTGTCCCCATCTCCATACATCAACAGTATCCATAACAACTTTTTCTTGGTTGAGCAATCTAGTCAAACTTTTAAATTCTCCAACCTCCCAGTCTTCTAGATTCCTCCTAAACCTCAAATCCCAAAGAACTTCTCCAACTTGCATACTCCATAACCGATGGACTGATGTTTTCTTTTGACAATAGATATTATACATATTAGGAAATGTGATTCTCAAGATGTATTCTCCACACCACCTATGACCCCCAAAATCCACTACTCCCGTCACCCACCCTAAAAGAAATGTTCTCATTGAACTATTCCCATCCTTTTAAAATGTTCCTCCATATACCACACCCGTAGGGAACAAAAATGTTTTTGTCCACCACGCCCCTTCTAGAACCCCATACTTCTCCGCTATCACCTCCCTCCGACCAGCATGCCCCTCTACCCCGAATCTCCATAACGACCTTCCCAATTTAGCCTTGTTGAAGACTCTAAAATCTTTGACACCAAGTCCTCCCCAACACTTTGTTGTGGTGGCAGTCCCCATTTAACTAATTTGAACTTCTTCCCTCTTGGACCATCATAGAGAAAGTCCCTTTGAAGCTTCTCTAATTTTCCGATAACACTAACTGGAGCTTGTAATAGAGTTTTATTTAGGAGAAATTAGAGGTTACGCAAAACTATGGTTTTCTAAATTTCCCATTTTATACTGACATATAATCTCTAACTAACTAAACTGAAAATACTTGTGTCAAACACTTCTTAATGTAAGTGTATAATGACAGCTAAAGCTTATATTTATACTAATTGGTGTTGCCTATATGGACGCTCTGCTTCCATTGTGTTATGTCAACCCACTTCATTGACCACTAGACCACACCCTTGGGTGCCATGCCTTAGGTCATCTTTGTCTCCTTCAAAATGTTCTGCTATGTAGAGCTTCCCTGACTGCATCATCCACTGCACTCCAAACCAATTTTATACCATCCACCACAACCACGTAGCTACCTTATGATGCAACAGGAGGTGATGTACACCCCCCCCCCCCCCAAGGCTTTTTCACATGAGACACCAACTCACATATGTGATTCCTCCCTTTTGTCAGATTTTCAGCAGTTAATATTACAGTCCTAGTTGCCAACCATTTGAAGAAGCACAGCCTTCTGACTCCCTAGGGGTCCAAATCGTTTGATATGGGAAGACCAATCACCGTAGCAATCAACTGTAGTAAAATATGACTGTGAACAAGCCATCTGTCCTCCCTCGATCTCCATGAGTCCAGAGTATCATCTAGTGTGGCGTGCGTATAAAGCAGCTCTAGCAAGTTAAACTGGTTCATTTCCCAATGCTTAAATTAAAATTTCTCCTAAACCAGAATTCCTAATTAGGTATGTTGTATAATTGTTAATCTTGCCAATCCGATCTCCAGTTGCCTTATTTCCATTCTCATATATTTTTCCATTTTCTATCTTGACCATTTGTGCGTTATTAGTCTATTGACATTGTTTTTCTTACTGAATATTTCTGGACGCACATAGACAAACCAAAAAAGGAAGAGCACAAGAAAGACAGCCACACTGGCTAGAGTGGTTCTGAGAGCTGTTGAGTTCTTGAATGGTCAAGGTTCTTTGTATCTTTTATACCTATGGTTTAGGTTAAAGAACTGTACTGGAGATTTGTCCTCTTCTTGGTTAGCTTTTGAGCAAGATCTGAACATAAATATTTGATTTATTTCACTCAAGCTTTTGCTTAATATTTCAAATTTCTGTGTGCATATTCTTTCTAGCTCCCAAGGTAGGGGTAAGGTCTACGTGCACCCCACCCTCCCCAGACCCCACTTGTGGGATTACACTGGGTATGTTGTTGTTTGTGTGTGCGCATTCTTTGTTGATCTCATCTCCATAGCATTGTTCAGTAGGTGAAACAACATTTTTCCGATTTCATTGACTATTGGCTGTGTGCATATCCTTTGGTGATCTCATCTCCATAACATTGATTTGTTGGTGAAACAACATTTTCAGATTTCGTTGTCAATATGGGAGCAAGGAAGCCCTCAACCATCTTTGGAATATTCTGTTGACCTTGATCCATTGTATTCAGTTAGTAGAAACCCTTTCTCGGAGAAGAAGTGGAAAAAGTTCCAGCTATCAAGTCTATTCAATAGCTCAAATTCCGCAATCAAGCTACAAGTCATAGATGTGAATTTTTGGAAACAAGGAACTAAAATAGTTGACCGTTGGCTTGTTGTGCTTAGTCTAGGTTCAGGACAAACAAGAAACATGGCACTTGACAGGTAAATTACTAGATGCATTGAACTATGTACAATGAGCAAATTCATTTTCCCTACATCTCAAGGTGAATGGTCCTCTTTTGACTTGGGTGCGCCTGGTGGCCACAGAAACTAGTAGTGTTCCGTTTTGCAAAAGGAAAAGGTAAAAGTTAGAATTAGTAGTGTATTGATAAAATCCAATATAGTAGGGTTTTGAAGGGAATTAGACATTGTTTGGGACTGACAATGAGGGAAGTTTGGACATGTAAGCAGGGAGAAAGGCAGCACAAAGTATTTTCAGGAAATTTTAGTGAAAACAGTTTCTTAAAAGATTTTCTGGTTTAAAAATAATCGTCTGGAAAAAAAACTTTGAATGAAGGAGGATAAGAAAAACTTTTTAGTCATGGATCCTTCAAGACTACTGAAGATATCCGGTGGTAGGCTTTAGCTAAAAATCTGAAAGGTGGTTCATATATCCGAGAACATTTTAAGTAGTTTGACTCATAATATTTCATTAATGCAGTCTCCCATTGATGGTAAACTAGAATGGAATATGTTTTTAACTGTGTGATTATCTTATCTGTCACTTGCAGTAGTTTCTTTTTATTTTATTTTTGAGTTTAAAAAATGTAATGTAATATCCAGTTAGAGCTATGTAAGAATATAATGCTCTGATTTCATTTCTGGCAGGCTTGGCATCCTTTACAACAACATGCCCAGTGAAATCCCACATCGTGGGGTCTGGACTTGGCATCCTTTAGTCTGATATATAAAACTAGACAGATACTTAACTCCTTGATAAATATCATAGTTGTTCAGCTAATCTAGTAGTCAAGTCACAGACAGATCTAATCTTACCCTTTTTGTTAAACTATGGTAATTGGTATCATTCTAGTATGTCTGCAAGAACAAATAAATGGACTATTGTGTATAACAATTGACGACTGTTAGTTTATCCTTATGAATTTGAATACCTAGTGGAAAAAAGAATAGATTGCACTTTTTAGGCTCACTCTAGAATCCACCCATTGACCCGCCCCCCTCCAAATAATATCCTTTGATATTTACTGTAACAATTCTCTAGTTAGCATGTTCTCCATCAATTAGCCATTTTTGGAGCAACAGCTTGCTTACTGGCGGTTTTTGCAGGCGGTACATGGCATACAACCTTACACCTGTTGGTGGTGTTGCAGCACTGATATCGCAAAATAGCCAGCCTAACAATACTTGTTCATCAAGCTCTATCATGTCCCCACTTCCACTGTCAAGTACTATAAACATACCAGTCACTATACTTGGATATTTCCTAGTATGTCATAATCAGGGACGTTTTCTTTTCAAGGACCAAGAAATGGAGTCTTTGACAGGGCCCCGATTTGATGCTGGAAATCAATTGATTGAAGCTTGGAATCTAGAACTTATGTGTTGTGTTCGTGATTCTTATGTGAAGCTGGTATTGGAAATGCAGAAGTTGAGGAGGGAACCATCGACTTCTCTTCTGGATTCTAGTGTGGCCCGAGCTGTCAGTTTGACTCTGAATGCTTATGGTGATCAGATATATTCATTTTGGCCCAGGTCGACGAGAAATTTGCTGAGTGAACAAAAGCAAGATGGAAACGATTCCATGTCAATGAAGGTTTCTAAAGCAGATTGGGAATGTATCGCTCAGCAAGTTATTCAGCCATTCTATGCTCGTCTTATCGATCTTCCTGTTTGGCAGTTGTATTCAGGAAATCTAGTGAAGGCTGAGGAGGGTATGTTTCTATCTCAGCCTGGCATTGGAGTGGAGGGTGGCTTGCTTCCAGCTACAGTTTGTGCCTTCGTGAAAGAACATTATCCAGTTTTCTCAGTACCGTGGGAGTTGGTGAGTGAAATACAGGCCTTAGGGGTTATGGTCAGGGAAATCAAACCTAAGATGGTCCGGGACCTTCTTCGGGCTTCTTCAACATCTATTGTTCTCCGATCAGTTGAGACTTACATAGATGTACTTGAGTATTGCTTATCAGATATCCAGCTTCTAGAGACCGGTGAACCAAGTAGGCCTGATTCATTCAGAGACATTAGCAACTTAGATTCTGTTAAGGAATGTAGTGAAGGTCAGACTAATTCTTTCTCTGAACCGAGTTCCAGTTCTCATAGAATTCATAACACTCTGCAACCTTCAAGCAGCTCCAGAGGAGACGCCCTTGAGATGATGACAAGTTTAGGGAAGGCCTTATTTGATCTAGGCCGAGTTGTTGTTGAAGATATTGGTCGTGGAGGAGGTCCTTTATCCCAAAGGAATGTTATTTCGGGAACCATAGGGGATAGTATCCGAAATAGAAATGATCAGAAGCTACTAGCTGTAGCTAGTGAACTCAGAGGGTTACCCTGTCCAACAGGAACAAATCATCTTACTAGGTTGGGAGCTACTGAACTTTGGGTTGGAAACAAGGATCAACAATCACTAATGATTTCTTTAGCTGCTAAATTTATTCATCCTAAAGTACTGGAGAGATCAATATTGTTAAACATTTTCTCTAATAGCACGATTCAATCATTATTAAAGCTGCAGAGTTTCTCCCTTATTTTACTGGCTAATCATATGAGGTTTCTCTTCCATGAAAACTGGGTGAATCATGTGGTGGACTCAAATATGGCACCCTGGTTCTCATGGGAAGTCAATGCTACTTCTGCAAGTGAATGTGGTCCTTCTCCTAATTGGATTAGGCTTTTCTGGAAGATGGTCGATGACCGTTCAGATGACCTAGCACTTTTCGCTGATTGGCCACTTATTCCAGCTTTTCTTGGTCGTCCAGTCCTATGTCGTGTGAAGGAGCGAAAACTTGTTTTTATTCCACCCATTTTAACTAATTTAGACTCTATTGATCTAGATGATAGGGCAAGTAGAGAAGCTGATCTGTCTGGATTACCTTTGGAATCTGAAGAGATTCAATCCTACAGCTTATCATTTAAAGTTGCAGGGAGAAAGTACCCTTGGTTGACGTCATTGCTGAACCAGTGCAATATACCCATGTTTGATGCCTCTTTCTTGGATTGTGCTGGTCGTTGCAAATGTTTACCTGGCGAGGGGCAATCGTTAGGTCAAGTTATAGCATCGAAGCTTGTCGCAGCTAAAAATGCTGGCTACTTTCCGGAGCTCACTTCCTTTCCAGATTCAGAGCGTGATGAGCTTTTCACCCTATTTGCTTCTGATTTTTCCGCAAATAGCTCTGGCTATGGAAGAGAAGAGCTCGAAGTACTGCGTGATTTGCCTATATACAAGACAGTTGTGGGAACGTATACGAGATTGCAGAGTCACGACCTTTGTATGATTCCTTCCAATACCTTTCTTAAGCCATTTGATGAACGCTGTCTATCTGTGTCTACTGATTCTAATGAGAAACCTCTTTTTCGAGCCCTTGGGGTCCCGGAGTTGCATGATCAACAAATTTTTGTCAAATTTGGATTGCCTGGGTTTGATGAGAAGCGTCAGTCTGTACAGGAAGATATTTTGATCTACCTATACTCGAATTGGCAGGACCTACAAGAAGACTCATTAATTGTTGAAGCACTTAAGGAGACTAAATTTGTTAGAAGCGCTGATGAAATGTCTGCAGAACTTTTTAAACCAAACGATCTGTTTGATCCCGGTGATGCTTTATTAACGTCAGTGTTCTCAGGCATGAGAATAAAATTTCCCGGAGAAAGGTTTATCTCCGAAGGATGGCTACACATTTTGAAGAAGGCGGGTCTTCACACTTCAGCTGAATCTGATGTTATCCTTGAATGTGCCAAGAGAGTTGAGTCACTTGGAAGAGACTTCATGCCACCCTCAGGACTTACTGATGATCTTGAGAAAGATTTATTCAGCTCACAGGATGAAGTATCATTTGAAATCTGGTTGTTAGCAGAAAGTCTTGTGAAAGCTATAATATCAAACTTCGCTGTCCTTTACAGCAACCACTTTTGCAGTATATTTGGGAAGATAGCATGTGTTCCAGCTGAGAAAGGCTTCCCAAATGTGGGCGGCAGGAGAAGTGGAAAGCGAGTGCTTTGTTCATACTCTGAAGCTATTATATTGAAGGACTGGCCACTTGCTTGGAGTTGTGCCCCCATTCTTTCTAGGCAGAGCATTGTCCCACCAGAATACTCTTGGGGGGCTCTCAATTTGAGAAGTCCTCCAGCATGTCCTACAGTTTTGAGGCACCTAGAGGTACGGTGGTTATTTCATTGTATTTATATTAAATGATACTACATTACTGAGTCATTTAATCATATAGCAAAATGTTTACTGTAGGTTATTGGCAGAAATAGTGGTGAAGACACACTTGCTCATTGGCCAGCTACTACATGTCTAAAGACAATTGATGAAGCTTCCTTTGACGTATTAAAGTACCTGGACAGAGTCTGGAGTTCTCTCTCTTCTTCAGGTATTGCATTTTACTTATCTTTATTCAGGTTATCACATGTTTTTTTTGGGAGAATTCAGGTCGGTGAATTTCTGTTCAGAGTCCTTTTTGTTTCAACTCTAGGGACTTCTAGAAGCAAATTAGTATAAACAAAAAGGTGATGAAGCAATTTACTTTTAACCCATTTTCTTGGTATACCAAATTGGCAAAGCAATCCTCTTCCTTGCTTGGCTTTATTCTCTTCATTTTAGAACACCGACTTCCTATTCCAACTATGAAGGTACTAGTTATGTTTTGGGTGACCTGTAATAGTATTATCAAACTTTATTGAAATGAGTGCGGTGACTTAAGTGTTGATTCCTTCATCTTTATCATCCCTGATTTACAACTCTTTATCACTTGTTGGAAAAGTATGGAAGGAGGCTTGGGAACTTGTCTGTGTAAGTTATCAAATCAGGTCTATCCAAACGCCTAACAGTCTCCCCTTTTTTTCTCCAACTTAAGTTTTCCCTGTGATAGTTGTTTCAACATTGAAACTAGGGAGAATCATCTCTTCCTCCCTTTTTGATGAAATAAGAAGGATATCATTTACAAAAATCATAAAAAAGATGCAAGCATTACAAAGAAAGAAATTATCAGCTCCCGCTATCAACATAGATCTATGAAGCTGATAAATTCTAGGGAAGAATCAACCGTTACAGAAGAGAGGTTGACCCAACTAAAAAGACTAGTCAAACATCTAGCCTTAAGAGTAGGGATGAGAGTTGGGATGCCATCAAAACACCTTTTGTTCCTCTCTATCCATAAGCACCACAGAATACAAGCAGGAACCAAAGACCAGATCTTTTTGATGGACTTACCCAACTTTTCAGGAGCTCCAACACACAGAAGCCTCTCGCAAAGAGGCTGGCATGACCCAAGTCAGTCTAAGAGTTGATTGTGTAATGCCGAAATAGGGCTCTGTCTCTCAAATGGTAACATTCATGCTGACAAATGATCATCTCCGGGAGGGAGGATGATGACATTTGTGCTCTTTCAATGTAGGAGAATACAAATAAAGACACACATAAGGGCTCTTGGATTAAATTTCTAAGAATTTCTAGGCGAACAAAGTAGACAAACCCAAAGACCTTTGGAGGAACAATATATTTATTCTCACCCTTTAAAACCTCTAGAGGACTCGAAAAATTGAGGGTTTTAAGTGGTATCTATTGATAAGATAGGCAACAACTAGAATGACATTCCCCTATTAGGTTTTTGGTAGATTCATGGTAAACATAAGAGATCTTGCCACTTCTAATAAATACGTATTTTGCCTTTCAGCAATCCCATTTTGTGCGCTAGTCTAAGGACAACTACTTGGATGGATTATCCCTTTGAACTTCAGATGAGCACCACATCTTTATCATGTATCTGTGTTGTTGTCAGTTTGCAAGATTTTTATCTTAGTCTCAAATTGAGCACAAATCATCTTATGAAATGACTGAAAGCAAGAGAACCTCACTTTTGGACTTTAACAGATACACCTAAGTCATCCTAGTGCAACAATCAGTAAATGTGGCAAACCATTGATTTCTAGACAAAGAACCTGTTAGAATAGGGAAGGATTTGTATATAGTATTCTACATGGAAAAGGAGTGGGATGTAGTTTCTATAAATAGGTCTCAATGTAATAATGTAGATATACAATTCAATAATAATATTTTTCTCATAATTTCTCACATGGTATGAGAGCAATTGTGAGAAAAATATCGTTGTGCATCGTTACGACGACGTTCAGGAGAAAATCAGCCGTCACCATGCAATTTTCGGTGACCTAAGCAGTCGTCCAAGCAAATAATCCTTTATATAAGTGTTTTTCAAAAATCAACACCACTATCGAGATCGGAATTTCCCGGCAAGCAAACCCTAGTGAGCCTCATCGAAAATTGGTCAGCTAGGCGCCCTCACGCGCCGTTGTTCCGGCGAGCGTGTCAGAGCCACGCGTAGGCGCGTGAGGTACCTACCGGTGACTTTTTCAAAAAAATTCTTTTTCCAGTGGGATCGCCTCTACATTCTGATCCTACCCATATAATCATTTTCTGATTTCGACCACTTCCGGTGGCCATATCTGATTTTCCGGCGACAGAAGCTGTCTTTTTCAGATTTAGGCTACGATTTTGTTTTCTTCCGGATTTAGGCGTCGTGTATTTTCCAGATTTAGGCTACAAATTTTTTATTTCGCGAGATGTCATTCGGATTTGATATTTTTGACTCAAAATACTGGAATTGGAACCTCAAGCCCTATGATTACTTTTGAACCATTAATGGGAAGTTCAAACTATTTAGCTTGGGCTTCCTCGGTTGAATTGTGGTGCAAGGTTCAAGGTGTTCAAGATCACTTAACGCAAAAGACTATTGAGGTTAATGAAAAAGCAGAGGCTAGTGAGACAGAAAAGGCTAAAGCACAGTGGGAGAAAGTTGACGTTCAATTATGTAGTCTTTTGTGGCGATCTATTGATCCCAAATTGATGCCCTTATTGCGTTGCTTCCAGACATGTTATTCAGTTTGGGAAAAGGCTCATGTTTTATACACTAATGAAATATCTCAATTTTAGGATATGATATCTCATATGACCAAATTAAAGAAATAGGAATCAGATATGTCTACTTGGGACAGGTACATGCAGTCATGGAGGAATTTGAGCAGTTGATGTCAGTCACTACGAACGTTGAAAAACAACAAGAGCAAAGACAGATGTTGTTTCTAGTTCTTACACTTACTGGATTTTCTACTGACCTTGATTCGGTGCGTGATCAGATTTTGGCTAGTCCTACGGTTCCTACAATTGATGAACTATTTTCTCGCTTGCTTCGTCTTGCTGCGCCTCCTAATCACACAGTGATTTCATCACCAACCGTTGACTCCTTTGTTCTCGCATCTCAAACCATAGAGAATCGAACAACTCAGTCTATGGATAATCGATGGGGAGGTCGTTTTGGAAAATCTTGAACTAAGAGTAGTTATTGTCATAAGTTTGAACACATTCGCAATGTATGTCGTGCTCTACATGGTCCACTACCTAATGATGTTCAATGTAGTTATTGTCATAAGTTTGGACACACTCGTGATGTATGTCGTGCTCTGCATGGTCAACCACCCAACAATGCTCATGTTGCTTAGACTGACATTACAGGAAATTTGAGGCTTTTATCTGAAGGGGAATATAATGAGTACCTTCAATATCGAGCAAGTAAGCAGACATCTCCACAAGTAGACACGTATTCTCAGCCTAATACTTCTGTTGCTGGTAATTCCTTCGCTTGTGTTTCACAGTCTAGTATCCCTCAATCGTGCGTCGTTGACTTGGGCGCTTTTGATCCTATTTCTGGTAACAAATCACTTTTGTCAAATATTATTTATTCGCAGTCTCTTCCTCCGATTACTTTAGCCAATGGGATCCAAACAAAACCAAAAGGGGTAGGACAAGCTAATCCCCTATCTTCTGTCACTTTAAACTCTATTCTTTATGTCCCTAGTTGTCCTTTCAATCTCGCATATGTCTGTCGTTTTACACCTGCCCTAAATTGTGCCATAATGTTTCTTGATGATTCTTTTGTTAAATGCAAGATCGCAGTATAGGACATATGATTGGTGCAGGATATGAATCACAAGGCCTCTACTATCTTACCTCTCCTAATTCCTCCGCATCATGTTCCGTTACAGATCCTCCAGACTTAATTCATAAATGATTGTGACATCCGAGTCTGTTCCAGCTACAAAAGATGGTGTCTAGTTTGTCTAGTCTGTCCAAATTAGATTGTGAGTCATATCAACTTGGAAAACACACTCGCACTACCTTTTCACATAGTGCTGAGAGTCGTGCAGAGTCTATTTTTTCAGTAGTTCATTATGATATTTGAGGTCCTAGTAGAGTCGGTTCACCTTTAGGATTTCATTATTTTGTTAGTTTCATTGATGATTTTTCCAGATGTACTTGGATATTCTTAATGAAAGATTGTTCTGAGTTATTCTCTATATTCAACAAGTTTTATGCTAAAATACAAAATCTATTTGGTGTTTTTATTTGTACTTTTCGTAGTGATAATGTCTTAGAATACAAATCCTCCCAGTTTCAATAGTTTATGACTAACCAAGGAATTATTCATCAAACATCTTATCCCTACCCCCTCAACAGAATGGGGGTAGCAGAAAGAAAGAATAGGCATCTCATCGAGACTGTTCACACTTCTCATTGAATCCAATGTTCCACTGCGTTTTTGGGGCGATGCAGTCCTCACGTCGTGCCATTTAATTAATCGAATGCCCTCATCTTCTATTCAGAATCAAATTCCATATTCCATAGTATATCCTCAGTCATCTCTAGACTCTCTTCCTCGTGTTTTTGGGAGCACATTTCTTTTGCGATAAAAATGTGCCACCAAAACTTAAAAGGCAGGTTCTATAGGGTGGTGGTTAGACCGACTATGTTGTATGGGGCAGAGTGTTGGCCGGTCAAGACTTCGCACACACAAAATATGAAAGTTGCAGAGATGAGGATGCTAAGATGGATGTGTGGGCATACAAGGAGAGATAGAATTAGAAATGATGATATCCGAGACAGAGTGGGATTGGCCTCGGTGGAGGATAAGATGCGGGAAGCGAGGTTGAGATGGTTCGGGCATGTGCAAAGGAAAGACACAAATGCCCCAGTGCGGAGGTGTGAGAGGTTGGCTATGGACGGGTACAAGAGGGGTAGAGGTAGGCCGAGGAAGTATTGATGAGAGGTGATTAGACGGGACATGACGCAAGTGCAACTCACTGAGGACATGACCTTAGATAGGGGGTTATGGAGGACACACATTAGGGTAGAAGGGTAGTAGGTAGCCCAGCGTAGTCCTGCCTACGTTTATAAACTGGTAGTTGTAATATTATTATTGTAGGCTCGCTTAGCCTAGCATACTAGTAGACACATTATTGTCTTATAGTCACTTGTCGTTGGATTTATGATGCTATGTGTATTTTGTTTGTCTTATTTACTTGCATTATATATTGCTTCGTTTTGCTTCTTTTTCTCTTTCAGAATTCGCTATTATGACTTACTTTGTTTGTCTTACGTTGCTTAGGCTTGTGCTTTGTCTTGAGCCGAGGGTTTCTCAGAAACAGCCGCTCTACCTACCAAGGTAGAGGTAAGGTCTGCGTACACTCTACCCTCCCCAAACCCCACATTGTGGGATTTCACTGAATATGTTGTATGTTTTGTGCATAACCTAGCTCCGGGGATAGATAAATTAGCTCCTCACTCTCTTAAATGCGTCTTTCTTGGTTATTCTCGTGTTCAAAAAAGGTACCGTTACTTCTCACTTGATTTCCGTCGATATCTTATATCTGTTGATGTCACATTTTTTCAGTCTCAATCTTACTTTAGGCCTCCTTCTGATCATCCTGATGTCTCTGAGGTCTTACCTATACCTCAGGTTTTACCTACTCTGACCTTTGAGGAATCTATAGTTACTTCTATATATCCGGTCACAGTGCCACAACTTCTGACTTATCATCATCGACCACGTCCACCATCAGACCCAACATCAGGTCCAGATGATTCATGTCATGCGTCAGACTCTGCACCTACTGCGGACTTGTCTTCTCCTGATCAGATAATTGCACTTCGGAAAGGTAAACGGTCCACCATTAACACTAACCCACATTATACCTTTTTAAGTTCTCATCGTCTATCATCATCCCATTATGACTTTGCATCATCGTTGTCCTTTGTCCACATTCCTAAGTCTACAGGTGAAACCCTTTCTCATCCTCGATGGCGACATGCTATGATTGATGAGATGTCTGTTTTACACACGAGTGGTACTTTGGAGCTTGTTCTTCTTCCTTCAGGTAAATCTAATGTTGGTTGTCGTTGGGTTTATGCCGTCAAAGTTGGTTCGGACGGCCAAGTTGATCGGCTTAAGGCTCGCCTTATTGCGAAAGGGGTATACACAGATATTTTGGCTTGATTATAGTGATATTTTCTCCCCGTGGCTAAAATAACATTTGTCCGTCTTTTCTATCCATGGTTGTTGTCCGCCATTGACCTCTTTATCAGTTGAACATTAAAAATGCTTTTCTCCATGGTGATCTTGAGGAAATTTATATGGAGCAACCACCTGGTTTTGTTGCTTAGGGGAGTCTAATATGGTATGTCGATTGCATCGGTCACCTTATGGTTTGAAACAGTCTCCTCGAGCCTGGTTTGGTAAATTCAGCACAGTAATTCAGGAGTTTGACATGACTCGCAGTGAAGCAGATCATTCTGTATTTTATCGACATTCTACTCTAGATTTGAGTATTTATTTGGTGGTTTATGTTGACGATATCATTATAACTGGCAATGATCAAGATGCTATCACTAATTTAAAGCAACATCTCTTTCAGCATTTCTAGACTAAAGATCTCGGCAGTCTGAAGTATTTTCTAGGTATTGAGGTTGCCCAATCCACGTCAGGTATTGTTATTTCGCAACGCAAGTATGCCTTAGATATTCTTGAGGAGACAGGAATGATGGGATGTAGACCTATTGACACTCTTATGGATCCAAATGCTAAACTCCTGCCAGGACGGGGGGAGCCACTCAGTGATCCTGGTAGATATAGGCGGCTGGTTTGTAAGTTGAATTATCTCACAATGACTAGACCTGACATTTCGTTTCCTATGAGTGTTGTAAGTCAGTTTATGGATTCTCAGCGTGATGGTCATTGTGATGCAGTTGTCCGCATTCTGCGATATATTAAGTCAGCTCCAAGTAAAGGACTGCTCTTCGAAGATCAAGGCCATAAGTAGATAGTTGGATATATAGACGCTGATTATGCAGGATTATCCTCTGATATACGTTCTACATCCGGATATTAAAAAAAGGGCAGTCTGGTACATCCGGATATTAATAGGAGGTAATTTGGTGTCCTGGAAGAGTAAGAAACAGAATGTCGTTGCTCGATAGTGAGCTAGTTTGGATTAAGCAGTTGCTCAGAGAACTAAAATTTGGAGAAATCAGTCAAATGGAAACTTGTGTGTGATAACAAAGTGCCCTTCATATCGCATCAAATCCAGTATTTCATCAGAGGACTAAGCACATTGAGGTTGACTGTCACTTTGTAAGGGGAAAAAATACTCTCCGGAGATATTGTTACTAAATTTGTGAAGTCGAGTGATCAGTTTGCGAATATTTTTACCAAGTCACTCAGTGGTCCTCGTAATAGATACATCTGTAACAAGCTTGGTACATATGACTTGTATGCACCAGCTTGAGGGGGAGTGTTAGAATAGGAATAGGAATAAGATTTGTATATAGTATCCTACATGGAAAAGTTGTGGGATGTAGTGTCTATAAATAGGGCTCAATGTAATAATGTAGATACACAATTCAATAATAATATTTTCTCCGATAATTTCTCACAACCGTTTATGGGAACCCATACATCATAATGAATACCTGGATCAATCAGCTTGTGTCATCCGATTTTAGGAAATTGATTGAATCGTGAAGTTGCTTCACACCTAGCCATATGGAGGGAGGAATGAAAACGAACATGTCTCTTAAAAAAGAGAAGCCGTAAAAGGAATAGTAATTTCAGTATTACTTAAAAGGATAAGATCTTCTAGTATGCTTGTCATATTCACAAGCATCACAAGACAAAGAGTCCCAACTCAGTTCTGGAAAACAAACTAGGATACAATTTCTGTAATATAAAAAAGGATGGGTTCCCCTACCGCCTATGCAATTGGATTTATTCTTGGTTGACATCCTTATAACTTCAAAAGAAGTGCTTGACCAGAGTCTCAAGTACCATCACTGATTTGTGAAAGAGAGTTATTCTCCACTGCCTTTGTGTCCCCATAGTTTTAATAGGACTGTCAAGTCTAAACCAGAAAATAGAATTTCCTACAACTACAGAAGGAAATTATCTTCAAGTTAGCTCCTCAGAGAAGAAGAAAATACTGGAAAAAATCACCAGGCAGATCTGCTCGCATGAACCCTAGTTTCAGTGATTGGAAAAATCTGAAACTTGGTGGTATTCTCGGAATGGCGACCCAAGCAAAAACACTGACAGGAACAGAGTTTTAGTTGCAGAGAGCTTCAAAGAGGGAGAAAACCCGACCTCTTTTTAGAAAAAGGAATCGTAATGCTGCGAGGGAGAAAAACTCACCTCAAAAGGTAACAATGACTGATATCATGTAGAATTTCAGAAAGAAGAAAAGGCTTCTTTGTATTTCAGTATTCTTTACATCCCATGAGAAAGGGTATTCATACAAGTGAATCCCAACTGATTAAGGAAAGACAATGACTTACAATAAACGGAAATATTTTGTTCCTATAATTACTCTAGGAAAAGGAGAAACAACGTCTCCTAAAATCATGCTAATTGATTAACACAGTCAACACATTACTAGACAAGTTTGAACCATGTTTATGAATGCATATTGGCCACTAAAAGTATCACATGATCCATAGTTGTGAGTATAAGGAGTTGGCTTAGGCGCAAGGTTTTTTCCCATTGTAGAAATTCTGGTGGAATGTAGTAAGGATAGCTACTATTTCAGCTTGGAACTTTTGCTTTCTTTTTTTCCTGAAAGACTTCCTTCACTCACTTTATATTGATTTTATTTGAAGTAGATAAGCTGTGTTATGCGCATTTCTGGTTTTGTTTGTCAGCTGATGAAATTTTGCTCTGCATTTTTCTTTTCCTTGCCAGACAAGGAGGCTTTGCGCCAAGTGGCCTTCATGCCTGCCGCAAATGGTACGCGTTTGGTGACGGCAAGCTGCCTTTTCACACGTCTGACAATTAATCTTTCCCCATTTGCCTTTGAACTCCCTTCACTCTACCTGCCTCATGTGAATATCCTTAAAGACTTGGGCCTCCAGGACACACTTTCTATCTCTTCTGCAAAGACTCTCCTTTTGAATCTTCAAAAAGCATGTGGATATCAGCGTTTAAATCCAAATGAATTCCGTGCTGTAATGGAAATTGTGCATTTCATCTGTGATCAAGCAAACACTTCGGAAATGAGCAGTTGGCATTCTGAAGCAGTTGTCCCTGATAATGATTGCAGGCTTGTACATGCTAAGTCATGTATATACATAGATTCTTATGGTTCTAGCTATATTAAGTTTATTGACATTTCCAAGCTGAGGTTTGTTCACCAAGATCTCCCTGAAAAGTTATGTATTGCCTTTGGAATCATAAAGCTTTCAGATGTGGTTATAGAGGTACCTGAAAGGATCTGGTTACTTGTGTGTTTTTCTACTCTACATAAGATTCTGGTCATGTTCGTGCAGCTGCAGATGTTATGTTTGCTATATGTATTTGAATTTGTTCATCCCCTTTTCTTCTCTGAATGATTAGCACATTAACATGTTTTTCTGTATGCCTGCATGATGTTGGTTTCTTATATGATGTTAATGGCTATTTTTCCAGGAACTATATTGTGAAGAACATTTGCAAACTTTAGAATGCATTCAATCAGTTCCGGTTGAGGCTATAAGGCACAAGTTGTTGAGCAGATCCTTTCAAGATGCTATGTGGACTGTTGTCAGTAGCATGGCAAGTAACGTTACTGGGATCGGTCATCCTACCTTAGATGATATACAAGGTTCATTGAAATTGGTTGCGGAGAAGTTGAAATTTGTTCAATGTCTACATACACGCTTTGTGCTCCTTCCAAAGTCTTTGGATATCACTCGAGTTAGACAGGAATCGATGTTCCCAGAGTGGAAGGATACATCGCGTCACCGGGCCCTTTACTTTGTTGAACCATTTAAAACTTCTGTGCTGATTGCTGAACCACCAGACTATGTCTCTATTGCTGATGTAATAGCAATTGCTGTAAGCAGGGTGTTGGACTTCCCCATCCCATTACCAATGGGCTCTCTATTCCTCTGTCCTGAGGGCTCTGAGACTGCCCTTGTCGATATCTTGAAACTTTGTTCTCATATGCAAGCTAATGGATGCACAAGTGAAAAAGATGGTCTTCTTGGTAGGGATATACTACCCCAAGATGCTTTACAAGTACAGTTTCACCCATTAAGACCTTTTTATGCTGGAGAAATAGTAGCTTGGCGGCAGCAGAATGGAGAAAAGTTGAGGTATGGTAGGGTTTTAGAGAATGTGAGGCCATCAGCAGGCCAAGCACTGTACAGATTCAAAGTAGAAACATCACTAGGCTTGGTTGAGCTGCTCCTATCTTCTCATGTCTTCTCGTTCAAAAGTGTCACAGTCTCTGGTGAGGATTCCCCAGCTGATCTTCTGGAGGATTATTGTACAATGGACAGTACCAGGAGTGAAGGTGTTACTGGAAGAGTTAAATCAAGACCTGATGAGGTACACACCCGTGCTAAATTTCTGATTTAGAATCAAATGGTTGACATTTTATCGCAGCAGTGCATTCTTAGTGCTTTGAGCAAAAATCATGTGCCTTCTGAAATCCATCTTTTTCTTGTAGTAGAGTGGAAAACTAGTCACTTTCCTAATAATTCAATCATGTTTCTGCAATTTCACTCAGTGCAGTAATATTTAATGAATACCAATTGTAATTGATTTTTAAAGACTTTCATTCCTATCACTACATCCAACCAACCATCTATACATGTAGTTGTCTTTTGTGTACTCCAAATTTATATGGAAAATGTGTGATGGCCAAAAATCTGATCAAACTGTTTCCTTATTCTGTCAGATGCCCTCCAGTTTCATTTTCTCATAACTGCCTGTGGTATTACATTCCAAGCTGCTCCGCTAGTCCTTCCTTTCCCCTTCAAGCATTTAAGAGTCTAAACAACAGTCTAGGAGCTGTCCAGTTAGCATAAAAAATAACGAAAATAAATCCAATTACATGACTTCTATCTTTCAATGAATGAGCAATGGTAACATATAAGTTTGCTTTCCTAGCTTCTGTCCAAGTGAAGAAGTTTCACCTTCCTGAAATCATGGAGACCAGATAGCGTTTTTGAGGAAACTATCTTTCTTCCTTCTTTAGTAGCACATAATAAAATGATTTCATGGTGAGCATTCGATTTGTATTTCCCTTTTCAATTGGTCCTCTTTTATTTTTCGGCAAATGCTATGTTTAACTGGGTTGATGGTGCTTCGTAACAGCTTGTCTGCAGTCGAGAGGCTCTCTATGGCTTTGATGTACTAGTCGCGTCTCTTTATAGATGATCGGGTGTTGTTCGTAGAAAATCATTTCTTTTTGTAGGTTTTCTATTTTTGGTATACCCCTTGTATACGGGCATGGTTTTTCACCTAGACATTTATGAAATGTATAATATGGATAGACACCTTAACTTGGCCTCAACTGGCAATTAAACACCTCAACTTTGAAAATGCACATCTAGACAGCTTAAGTTGGCCCCGTAAACACACTTTTCCGGATGTGCATTCTCAAATTGTGCATTCTCAAAGTTGGGGGTGTTTCCGGGAACAACTTAAACCAAGTTAAGGTGTCTAGATGTGCATTTTTTCAAAGTTGGGGTGTTTAGCTGCTAGTAGAGGCCAAGTTAAGGTGTCTATCTATGTATTTTGCCTTTATGAAGTTTAAAACTTTATCAAAGAAAAAAGTACTAGTAGTATCTGCATCTTCATTCCAGTATCTTTGTCTGACAGGGAAGCTGGTAAATCTATCGGTTGAGCCATCTCTAGTGTCTTCCGCACACCTTCTAAGCTGATATCCCATAAAGCCTGGCCCCCTTGCCTTCTTATTCCATTTGGCATTGTTGCATTTATGTCACTGGAGATGGAAACTAACTGCTAAGAACTTTTCACCATACCATGTTCAATTCCAGAAACTTATCTTATCTGCCCTCCCTACGATAAATGAATGTTCCCTAAAAAGTCCTCCCTTCTCATATAGTAATTGACTGGGATTCTAACAAGTAGTTGGCCCTAGGTCTACTTTTTGCGAAAATTGATCTGATATTTGTTACTTAGAGAGTTAAGTGATGCTTCTGATAGGGGAACCAGCAGCAGCAGCTTCAAGCACTCCAACATGGCCAAGTGTCTGCTGCAGAATTGGTCCAGGCAGTTCAGGAGATGCTTTCTGCGGCAGGAATCAGTATGGATGTGGAGAAGCAATCATTACTAGAAACAACAATCACATTGCAAGAGCAATTCAAGGATTCTCAAGCAGCACTCTTGCTCGAGCAGGTATCTCCTTGTTTATTTGCACATTTGCCATTTCTGGTTCTAGCAGCATTTTTTTCCTACTACTACATGATCATGCTGCCCCTCCCCCAATTCTTCTTGCTTTATTGATGCACACGTATCCTTAGGCAAGGGAATATCATGCTAGCATATTTTACCGAACCCCAAAAGTCTCCACGTTCAAAGTAAAAAATTACTGCATGTCTGGAATAATTGGACTGTAGAGTGGACCAAGTGTTCGAGGAAAGTTCCTAAAGCTATTCCATTGTATTGCTATGGAATAATCGGACAGTAGAGTGGACCAATTTTTCGAGGGAAGTTCCCAGATCTATGACACTGTGTTGCTAAGTCAAATGTAACTACAAATTCATTTCTGGCTCCTTTTGATAACATGGGAGTTGTTGACGACATTTTAGCGATGGAAGTAGATTTGAAGATATAGAGTCAGAGGCGAACCAACTGTTTGTGATGGTTCATAATGAACTAACACCTGGTTTGCGCACATGTTCGATGAAATGTCGACTCAAGAAATTCTTGTTGAAAGTCGTGTTCCTAATCGTTTGCAGACTAGTGGTGGATTGGTTTCGAAAATGGAGGTGGAGCATTTACGGGATACTCCCCTCAAAAGAACAGCTTTTTGTCTTTCTTGATGAATTTACATCCCATGAGAAAGGTACCTATGTAATGAGTTCTAAGATTAAATAAGGAAAGACAATAATTTCACATTCAATTGCAATATTCTAGAATCAATCTATTCCTATAATAAAGCTAGGAAATCGCTAATCAATCATTCAACACTACCTTATGCTTTCTAGTGTTGTTTACACACACCATTATGTTTGGAAAACTGAAGTACAGGCTGAGGCCCTTAGAATTGCTCATCACTTAGGTAGATTTACTTTCCTTGCGACCAGTAGGGCTAAGGAAATTGCTGGTGCTTTTATCACCAAGGAATTTAATATATTATAGATAGATTGTTATTACAGATGAACCAAGGGTATACAGGAAACAACCTCTCTACCCCACAAAGGTAGAGGTAAGGTTGCGTACATCCTACCTTCCTAGACCCCACTTGTGGGATTACACTAGGTATGTTGTTATTACAGATGAAAGATGAAGGGGTTGTTCTCAAAGAGTCCCTCTTTGTAAGCATTATGGGATAGCTGGTTCACATTCGCAATAAAAATTATGGGATAGCTGGTTTACCAGGGAAAGCAACTAGAATGTTATTGGATACGTGGAATACTTTCTCTTGTGAAACCACTTTTAGGTTGTACAATATTTTCTTGGAAATTCTGTTGGTTAGATATTGTTCACAAGTTGCTCCAAATGTGTTTTTATGAAATGTTGGGAAAGGTATTTCTCCTTCTATATTTACTTTTGCTCGAATGATACAAAGCAATATGTATAGTCAATGAGCTAGACTTTGCTTGTTCACTTGTTAGAGACATGACAAAACATGGGTGCGTACCAAATTCATGAGTTACCAGATTCTTATTCGTGCATTTTCTAAGTATGACAGTGTTCTTGTCCAAAAGTTTAAGTTAGAGAATTTTACTTACATCTTGTCTCACTATGATGGACATGCTACTTGCTCTTGGAACCTCCAGTGGAGTAAATAGGACATCTTGCTTATCGATACGTGGTAAAGTGTTTGTTTGGGTTGGTCGGTTCGAATAGTAAAGTGCTTTTGAAATTGGGTAGAGATATGAAGAGTTGGCTGCATCTGTAGAAGAGTTATCCCCAAATGGTCTGCTGTACAAAGTCAAAGAAGAATACGAACCTTGCTTCTTGACGACATTGTTCTCATGGGTTTGTTTGCTAGCAGTTCTCTATACCCATATCTTATTGACGTGATGCCTGATCCACATTCAAGTCTTAGTAAAATCACCGGTATGATATCAATGTTGCCTTACTCGAACCCTGAGGACGAGGTTCTTGTTGAGGATGGGGTTATTTCTATGAATCAACCCAAGTCAAATGTGGATATTACACAAACAGCTATTGGGCTGAGAAGAAGCAATAGGTCCAGAAGGTCTTCATAAAGGTTAACAGATTATATCTGGGATCCAGGTCAGTAGGCTTGTAATAAAAAGGGTGCAATTAGGGAACTGGTTAAAAGGGGAATAGGGTTAGCAAGAATAGGTATGCATATTATTGTTGCAAAATTCTGAGTCTCTCCTTTTCATTCCCCTTCTTATCTCCGTTAATGTTTCCCGCTATCTTGCTATTATTAGTGTAAGTTTGGTTCTCAATATTGAATATGAGCAGCTGTTTTTCTCTGGAAAAAAAGAAGAAGGGGGCAGCCCGGTGCACAAAGCATCCCGTGTTAGCAGGGACCGGGGAAGGGTTGCGCCCCAAGGGGTGTGATGTAGACAGTCTACCCTAATGCAAGCCACTAGGGACTGCTTCCACGCCTTGAACCCGTGATCTGTAGGATTCTCTGAAACTGATTGTAAATTTACAAATAGTATCTTCATTCGTGAAATAGAAATGAACTATGTCACAATATAGTTCTAAAAACCCCGCCCATTTTTTCAATGGTTGCATTCTAGAAACAGGATGTAATTTCTTGGTCCCCTTATGAATGCTGCCCATATGATCATGAATCGGTTTCTCAATAGCAAATATTATTGTCAGCAAAGTAGACAGCCAAATTATTAGCGCATATGAACTTGGTCAATCTTGTGAATTTGCAGGAAAAATCTGACATGGCTACGAAAGAAGCTGACACAGCTAAAGCAGCATGGCTGTGCCGCATTTGTCTCAACACTGAAGTTGACGTTACTATAGTCCCTTGTGGTCATGTGCTTTGTCGTAGATGCTCGTCTGCAGTTTCCAGGTGTCCATTCTGTCGGCTTCAAGTCTCTAAGGTTATGAGGATGTTCCGGCCCTGAATACGTTATTCCTGCAAAACTACTACCAAGCTTCCTACTGTGTACTTCATTGGTGTTATTCATTTGCGTGCATGCTATCATTTGCAAAAGGATAGTAGATGCAGTTTTGAAGAGTTTGTATTTGAATTATTCTCCCAGCTTCCAAGGTGCTTTCTTCTGGATACCATATTAGTGTAAATCCCCCATTTATATTGGTTCAGAAAATAAATTATTGTAGATGGAGCAGAATATAGAGCTCAACTTTTGAGGTACTTGTATATGATAGGGTCTCTTATATTCTAGTCATGTACAGAAATTGGCATATGTGCTTCATAAGGGTCTCTTATAGGGGTGGCCAGTGGGCCGGGTTTGGCGGGATCAGGTCGGGGTGGGACGGGATCGGGATAGGTGGGATTTGCCGAAGTCCTGTCCCGATCCCAATCCCGTCGGAATCGGGATTCGGGGCGGGTTTTTTTTTCCACTTAATTTAAAAAATAGCATATATATATATATATATATATAAAATCAATAATTAAACAAGATAGTGTAATAAAAACATCCCAATGCTGTTTTGTGCCTCTTATATTATTTAATAGATGTATGATTTTTTTTGTAATACAAATATAATTGTCAAAATTGTAACTTTGTGGTGTTGTTCAAAAGTTGTAAATTACATTGTAAAATTGCAATTAAAAAAATTACATTTTGAAAAAAACCCTGTTATAGTTTCTTGATAATTTCATGTGGTTCTTCGGTTGGAATTGGTATTTGTTGGTCAAATTGCTCCACATCGCTTCCACCACCTTCGGATAAGATTTCGTTGTAGTTTTCGTCGTTTTCTTCGTTGATCTCCGGTTGACCGCACCTTTTCCGCTCCGCTCGTATTCAATCTTTGAATAATACTACAATGTTGTCTTTGGCTAATGAGTGTGTGCTATCCTATTTGATATCTGCCGACAGAAAAAGCGCTTTCAGACGTCGTTGATGACACTTGAATGTTCAAAACATCTTGGGTCATCATTGAAAGTGTCGGAAAGGTCTTTCTCATTCCCCCTCCAGTATTTTAGCAAGTCTTCACGTCCTTCATTTAGAACTGCTTGGTACGGTACAGAACCCTGCAAAATAAAAATATCAAACTCGCTAATTTGGTTAGTAGCGGTACGGTCGCCGCACATTCTATTTCTGAGGCTTTCAATATTAGTTGCATCCAATACTAGCCGCAGAAATAACATGTCTTTTGTGAGGTTGTGTTGAAGAAGAAGAAGATAGTATGGAAGCCGGTAGGTTGGTAGCATTTTTTTGTTGGTAAAATCCATATATTTTTTTGCATTCGCCTTCTACGCTAGACAACACTTCTTCTTTAGTTTGTTCAATAGGTAGTGAGTGATTTGAATTTTTGGGACTTGGAAGTGGTAGTACTACTATACAATCGTAAATAGTTTCGTGATCTCGTACCGTCAATTTTAATAGTCGGATTTAATACAACACCAATAATATAAATAGTGGGAATGGTAATAAAATATTTTTTTATTTTGATAAATATTTTTCTAATAGTTGTTTTATAAGTTGGTTTATCCATATATTCATTAAGCAGTAAAAATATTAGAGCTATATAAAACAACATAGTTGAAATAGTAGGATAATATATACCGGAAAATTCTTTTGTTGCTTGAAAAATTTCTCTAAAAATACAGTAAGTTCAGAAATTTTTCCCCAATCGCTATCTACAACCACATCAACTGAATTTTGATTATTATAGTTAAAAATAAAGTTATAGGTTTTCTATAGTCATAAGCAACTAGTTGCTCGTATAAAGAATTTCACCTAGTGGGTACTTCTTTTGGAATTTTTCTATAAGGTAGTTGACAATCTTGACAAGTTTTTTTATATTCTTTTCATCGTTGTATTTTATTATTTTTAAAAATAAAGTTTATAGCAAATTATATTTTACTAAGAATGTCTTCAAAAAGTGATAGACCATCCTTTACAATTAAGTTATATATATGACATGCCCATTTTATATGAACATGATCTGAAAAAGATGAAGTTAACTATTTTTTAAAATTGTAATAGCGTAATTGTTAGAAGAAGCGTTATCTAATGTAATAGTCATAATTTTATCAGTTATTCCGTAATAATCGCACACTTGATAAATATATTCTGCAATAAAAGTACTTGTGTGCCTATCATCTATATATCTGTACGCTAAGATACGTTTTTGCATAGACCATTTATAATCTATCCAATGACAGGTTACCGTTAAATAATCATGGCAATTAGTACTACGACCTATATCAGAAGTGATAGCCACTTTTTCATTAAAATGATATAATGAATAACGTAAATACTGTTGATATTCTTGTGCGAATTTAAATACATCTCTCTTAACAGTTGATCTAGAAAAGCCGTTAAAAGCAGGATTATACATATCTCTAATATAATGAATAAAAACGGGAGATGAAGAAAATGAAAAAGGCAAATCTTCCACAACAACTAATTTTGTTATTGCTTCCTTATCCCTATGTTTATCGTATTTAGGGCTTACAATTTCCTCCGTCATATGGTTAATTTGACCCTGTACTTGATCCGGGACAGTATGTGAACCTTGTCCCAATAGAGCGGACGTTTGCGCACCCGATTTTAAAGCCTCTTATTGGGCATATCTAGCTGGATTAGCGCTTGTTACGTGTCTCATTAAACCCCCCGTCCCACCGTGACCTTTTCCAGTTTTAAATTTTAAAACATCTTTACAAATTTTACATCTAGCTACTTGATTCTCTACGTCCCTATCAAAAAATGTTCATGCATCTGATTTTAATGTTCGTTTTGCTGGACCTCGTCTCATACTAGGGGGAATATGAGACATTTCAGTTGAAGGTGCACTATGGGTGTGTTGTCATCTACATTAGTGGGTGTATCATCAAGATCATCGTCTAAATTAAAGTCTTCTTGAGTTCCAAAAAATAGCTCATCGTCTAAATCAAATAGTGTAGGAAAATGTTCAGTATCAATAAAATCATCTTGTATAGGAATAAGATTATGTCTAGAAATAGGATGACTAGAAGAAGTACCCTTGCCCTTGTTGCCCCTACTAGAAGAAGCATGACCCCTACCCGTAAGTGTACGTTTAAATCCTTCCATTATAAATTTATAACTATACTAATAAATAATTAAAGTAAATGAAATTAAGTGCGCTAAATGAAATAAATAGACAATAATAATTTAATGAAGAACGAATGTACCAAACGCCGTCGTGTAATCGAGAGGTTGAAAATTGAAACTATGCTCGATGGAAGATCCTCAAGCTAGTTGCCAACTTCACTCCCAATTCCCAAATGAATAAAAAAAATTGAATATTTAGTAAACAATGTAGAATTGTAGAGAGATAGATTGATAGATTAGAGAGATTGTAGGAAGATTTGTGAGAAAGATGAAGAGAAAATGAGGTATTTATAGTTGAAAAATTGGGTTAAAGTGTAATAATAACTTATGAGTTAAAATAAATATTAAGGGGGCAGGGGGGTTGTGGGAGGGGGGAGGCCAAAAATGGCCGTTGCACAACGGCCAAAATGTAAAATGGTCGTTGGTGCAACTATTATTTTTGCAAAAGGAGGGTTTCGGGCGGGATCGGGTCGGGATCGGGGCGGGATCGGAACTGGCGGGTCTGGGCCGGGCCGGGCCGGGTCGGGACGAGACATTGTCCCGTCCCGGTTCGAGTCCCGATACCGCAATTTTTTTTAAATACTCGGGTTGGGGCGGTGTCGGGTCGGGACCGGGCCAACCCGGTCCACTGGCCAGCCGTAGGTCAAAAATATATTCTATCTGAGATAGAAGAATTCCCTTCTTACTTCTAGTTACTTCTACCCTAAAAAATATTTTAGTTGATCGAAACTTTTGGTATGAAACGTAATATGTGAGGAAGACTTGAGAGAAGAAAGCCCTACCCAATCAATTTTTGTAATGAAAATGTCATCAACATATATACAACAAAAAGGATAGTACCAGTTGTTATTACCTATAGAAGACTTAGTAACCACATGTTTTCTTTTTTCAGCCCATACTCCTGAAGGACCTCACTAAACTTGCAAAACCAAACTCGAGGACTCTACTTCAAGCTATACAAGCAAGTTTTCAAATGACAATTTTCTCATACTCCCTCTGAGCAACAAAATTGAGTGGCTGCTCTATATACAAATCTTCATGGAAATTAGCATGAAAGATTACATTCTTGATATTCAACTTATACCATGTATAAATAGTGTATAAAAACGTATCCATATTGTTATACAAACAATCAAAGGTGAACTAGATCGCATTCTTCGTCAATTTTCCCCCGGCTCGAGCTCGAATCGGTTCGAACTAATTTCAATCACCCTTGACTCTCTTCCTTCCTGCTCAAATGAAGAAAGTATTGTGATCATAGACTCCTAGTTCGTGAATAACATGTCAATCCAATCAGCAAAATCATGACGAATATACAGTCTTATCGTATTAATAAAAAATAAAAAGAGATGAAATTAGTGTCCCCATGCTCTGTTTGTTCCTCTAACAGACTCGTAACAGAAAACCCTAGGACACGAAGGAAAATGGAGAATTGAATCGAAGTAAAGCAAAAACCAAAGTTCTTTTTTCTTTAATTAAATGCAGAGTTTAATCCCTCTTTTAGTAACCTTTATTGATTCGTTATTAATGAATTGTTAGGCAACGGCTCAATTATGAATTTATACAAGTTTCTAGAGATCTTTAGTGTTTATGTAATATTCATAATCCTACGTGTAGAGGAGGGGCGACGCTTCGGAGATCAACAGAGCTACACATTTGGGCTAAAATGGGTAAAGTAGATCACCGAAGGTTAAACCAAGTAATAAACTAATAATTAGGCCAAATCTAACATACTAGATCACAGAATGGCCATTAGGCTTAATTATCACCTTTTTAATAGACGTAATGCTTCAAGTTAATAGACTTTAATGTCTCAATCGGAAAGCTTAGTTTGAGGTGGTCGAAGTTAGACATTCCATATATTACTGGACTTCTTTTTATAATGAAGGAGACAAGAGAGGGGCATATGTTATGACATGAAGACAAATTCTTCTCAGAGACGTATGGTTGGGAGATAATGTAAGGCATAAAAAGGTTCAATCAGTAATTATTTTCCAATTTCGCCGTCTTTGAAATTAAAACACAACAACAACAACAACATACCCAGTGAAATCCCATAACGTGGGGTCTGGGGAGAGTAGAATGTTTACAGACCTTACCTCTACCTTGGTAGGTAGAGTGACTGTTTCTGAGAGACTCTCGGCTCAAGACAAGCAAAGAAAAAACAGTCAGACCCGGTCAAAAGTAGTAAGAAAAACTGATAGCAAATGCGAATACGCCATGATATCGTATCCTGAAAGAGAAGCAGTAACTAACGCAGAGAAATGAGATAAACAAAGTACAATAAAAAACGCATAGCAGAAGAAATAAAACTAGAAAAGACTAAAGCAATACTACGCCTATTCGTATGATACGCTAAGCATGCCTACGGTAGTGACACCACAACAACCAGTTTGTAAGTGTAAGTAGGACTACGCTCGACTACCTACTACTCTTCTACCCTAATCTGTGTCCTCCACAACCCCCTATCTAAGATATCCTCAGTAAATTGCGCCTGCTCCATATCCCGTCTAATCACCTCTCCCAATATTTATTCGGCCTACCTCTACCCCTCCTGAACCCGTCCCTAGCCAACCTCTCACACCTCTACACTGGGGCATTTATATCTCTCCTCCGCACATGTCCAAACCATCTCAACCTCGCTTCCCTCATCTTGTCTTCTACCGAGGTCACTTCCACTCTGCCCCGAATATCATCATTTCTAATCATGTCCTTCCTCGTATGACCACACATCCATCTGAGCATCCTCATCTCCGTCACTCTCATCCTTTGGGTGTGCGACGTCTTGACTGGCCAACACTCCGCCCCATACAACATAGTCGGTCTAACCACCACCCTATAAAACTTGCCTTTTAGTTTTGGTGGCATCTTTTTGTCGCACAAGACTCCAGATGCAAGCCTCAATTTCATCCACTCTGCCCCAATACGATGTGTGACATTGTCATCGATCTCTCAATTTCCTTGGATGATAGACCCGATGTACTTGAAACTTCCTTTCTTTGGAATGACCTGAGTCTTAAGCCTTACCTCCACGCCTGTCTCACGATCGCTCCCGTCACTGAACTTGCACTCCAAATATTCTATCTTGGTCCTACTCAACCTGAACCCTTTAGATTCCAAAGTCTGTCTCCAAACCTCCAGCTTAGCGTTCACCCCGCTGCGAGTCTCATCAATCAAGTCTATGTCGTCTGTGAATAACATACATCATGACACCTCCCCTAAAAATAACACTTCAATTGTGACTTGAATAGACGTCATTTAAAACATCATAGCTAATTTATGTACATGATTAGACCTTATCAAAAAAATATGTACATGACTAGATTATAAGAGACTAAGGCTGGCTAGTGGGCCGGGTCGGCCCGGTCCCGCCCCGAATCCGACCTTTTTTTTTTAAAAAAAATTTCAGTATCGGGAATCGAATCAGGACAGGACATGGTCTCGTCCCGGCCTGCCCCAATCACGCCAGGCATGACACGGTCCCGGTCCTTTCCCGATCCCTCCCGAAACCCCCTTTTTGCACAAATAGTTATTGCACCAACGACTATTTTACATTTTGGCCGTTGTGCAACGACCATTTTTGGCCTCCCCCAACCCCCCTACCCCCTTAATATTTATTTTTAATCCATAAGTTATTATATTTACACTTTAACCCAATTTTCCAACTATAAATACCTTATTTTCTCTTCATCTTTCTCACAAATCTTCCTACAATCTCTCTAATCTCTCAATCTATCTCTCTACAAGTCTACATTGTCTACTAAATATTCAAATTATTTATTCATTTAGGAGTGAAGTTGGCAACTAGCTTGAGGATCTTCCATCGAGCAAAATTTTAATTTTCAACCTTTCGCTTACATGTCGACGTTACGTCGACGTTTGGTACATTCGTTCCTTCATTAAATTATTATTGTCTGTTTATTTTATTTAGCGCACTTAATTTTATTTACTTTAATTATTTATTAGTATAATTATAAATTTATAATGGAATGATTTAAACGTATGCTTACGGGTAGGGGTCATGCTTTTTCTAGTAGGGGCAACAAGGGCAAGGGTACTTCTTCTAGTCATCATATTTCTAGACAGAATCTTATTCCTACACAGGATGATTTTGTTGATACTGAACATTTTCCTACAATACCATTTGATTTAGACGAGGAGCTATTTTCTGAAACTCAAGAAGACTTTAATTTAGACGATGATCTAGATGATACACCCAGTAATGTAGATGACAACACACCCACTAGTGCACCTTCAACTGAAATGCCTCATATTCCCCGTGGTATGAGATGAGGTCCAGCAAAACAAACATTAAAATCAGATGCATGGACATTTTTGATAGAGATGTAGAGAATCAAGTAGCTAGATGTAAAATTTGTAAAGATGTTTTAAAATTTAAAACTGGAAAAGGTCACGGTGGCAAGGGCTAATCCAGCTAGATATGCCCAATACGAGGCTTTAAAACCGGGTGCGCAAACGTCCGCTCCATCGGGACAAGGTTCACATACTGTCCCGGACCAAGTACATGGTCAAATTAACCCTATGACGGGGGGAATTATAGGCCCTAAATACGATAAACATAGAGATAGAGAAGCAATAGCAAAATTAGTTATTGTGGAGGGTTTGCCTTTTTCATTTCCTTCATCTCCTGGTTTTATTGTTTACATTAGAGATTTGTATAATCCTGCTTTTAACGGTTTTCCTAGATCAACTGTTAAGAGAGATGTATTTAAATTTGCACATGAATATCAACAGTATTTACATTATTCATTATATCATTTTAATGGCAAAATGACTATCACTTCTGATATAGGCCGTAATACTAACAACCATGATTATTTAACGGTAACTTATCATTGGATAAATTATAAATGGTCTATGCAAAAACGTATCTTAGCGTATAGATATATAGATGACAGACACACTGATACTTTTATTGCAGAAAATATTTATCAAGTGTGCGATTATTACGGAATAACTGATAAAATTATGACTATTACATTAGATAATGCTTCTTCTAACAATTACGCTATTACAATTTTTAAAAATAGTTTAACTCCATCTTTTCCAGATCATTTTCATATAAAATGTGTGTGTCATATATATAACGTAATTGTAAAGGATGGTCTATCACTTTTTGAAGACATTCTTAGTAAAATATAATTTTCTATAAACTTTATTTTTAAAAATAATAGAATACAACGAAGAAAAGAATATAAAGAAACTTGTCACGATTGTCAACTACCTTATAGAAAAATTCAAGAAGAAGTACCCACTAGGTATAATTCTTTATACGAGCAACTACTTGTTGCTTATGACTATAGAAAACCTATAACTTTATTTTTTAATCGCTGATATGGTTGTAGATAGCGATTGGGTAAAAATTTCCGAACTTATTGTATTTTTAGAGAAATTTTTTCAAGCAACAACATAATTTTCCGGTATATATTATCCTACTATTTCAACTATGTTGTTTTATATAGCTCTAATATTTTTATTACTTAGTGAATATATGAAAAAACCAGCTTATATGGCAGCTATTAAAAAAATGTTTATCAAAATAAAAAAATATTTTATTCCTATTCCCACTATTTATATTATTGGTGTTGTATTAAATTCGACTATTAAAATATACGGTACTAAATCACTTATTGAAACTATTTACGATTGTATAGAAGTACTACCACATCCAAGTCCCAAAAATCCAAATCACCCACCACCTATTGAACAAACTAAAGAAGAAGTGTTGTCTAGCGTAGAAGACCAATGCAAAAAAATATATAGGTTTTACCAACAAGAAAGTGCTAGTAACCTACCGGCTTCCATAACATCTTCTTCTTCTTCAACACAACCTCACAAAAGACATGTTGTTTCTGCGGCTAGTATTGAAAGCCTCAGAAATAGAATGTGCGGCCGTACCGCTACTAACCAAATTAGCGAGTTTGATATTTTTGTTTTGCAGGGTTCTGTACCGTACTAAGCAGTTCTCAATGAAGAAGGACGTGAAGACTTGCTGAAATACTGGAGGGGGAATGAGAAGACCTTTCCGACACTTTCAATGATGGCCCGAGATATTTTGAACATTCAAGCGTCATCAATTGCGTGTGAAAGTGCTTTTTCTGCCTGCAGATATCAAATAGGAGATCACAGACACTCATTAGCCGAAGATAGCTTGGAGATTGTAGTATTATTCAGAGATTGGATACGAGCGGAGCGGAGAAGGTGCGGTCAATCGGAGATCAACGAAGAGGAAGACGAAAACTACAACGAAATCTTATTCGAAGGTGGTGGAAGCGACGTGGATCAATTTGACCAACAAATATCAATTCCAACCGAAGAACCACAAGAAATTATCAAGAAACTAGAACAAGTTTTTTTAGAATGTAATTTTTTTAATTGCAATTTTACTATGTAATTTGCAACTTTTGAACAACACCACAAAGTTGCAATTTTGACAATTGTATTTGTATTACAAAAAAATCATGTCTATTAAATAATATAAGAGACACAAAAACAGCATTGGGATATTTTTATTACACTATCTTGTTTAATTATTGAGTTTTTTTTTATATATATGTTATTTTTTAAATTAAGTGCCAAAAAAAAAAAAACCGCCCGGGATCCCGACCCGACCCAATCCCGACGGGATCAGGGCGGGACTTCGGCAAATCTCACCTGACCCGACTCACCCCCGATCCCGCCCTTTTCCCCCGTCCCGCCAAACCTAGCCCGCCGGTCCCGAGCTCGGCCCACTGGCCACCCCTATCTTGACCTACTTGCAGAAATATTGAAAAGTTGGTTGTCAAACCTTGTAGTACTCCACTGGTTCCCATGTGCATCTTATGAAATGATGGTGATCCCTTTGATGATCCGAAGAAATACAAGAGGTTAGTTGCGAGATTAAACTATCTCACTTTGAGTCGTCAAGGTATTAATTGAAATAAGCATTGTTAGTCAGTTCGTGTGTGCACCTATAGTCAAACATTGGACAGTTCTGGAACATACCATGTGTTGCTTAAAAAAGGCTCATGCACTTAACATATTTGTTGGCATTAGAAATGATAAGTGTAGGTTTTGATGATTGACAAAGTAAATGAACAAGGCGAATGAACCAGGTCAATTGACTTGATCCATCCAAGAGACAAATGCAGTATAAAGTGAATGAGATAGAAGTGAATGAACCAGACACAAAAATAAAGTGAATAAACCAGGTCTATGGACATGTTTCATTTCAAACATAGATGCGAGACAGAGTTAAACGGAACAAATGCTTGAACCAGGTTCAAGAATGTTTCAGCTTAGAGTCCTACTGCGAGTATGATTTGTGTTATGGTAAGGACTTGTCGTACAAGTTTGCAGGATTTCTTGCCATACTTATCAAGATATTTCACTCCTAAAATGATACTGAAGTCGCGTGAAGATGCAAGAATACTAAACTAACTCAAACCCTATTTCTCATAATGGGCTTCATCATGTAGGGTTTTGGGTAAGCCTACTTGTTGCGCATCAAGAGAATAAATATTCAAGTTCTTCCATCAAGATGTTTTATGCACTCACATAGAGAGAAAACAAAATTCGAGTAAATACGTCAATATTGTATTGAGTGTTCTGATTCCTGAAGTGTGACCTGATACAAAGAAAAAAATTGAAGAAGCTTGTTTCATAGAGTTGTGTTTACAATCATCAAGTCTAGATTCGTGTATTGGGAGCGTTTATCGAGTTGTACCTTTATCATCTTTTTTAGAAGCAATTGTCATAAGTATAAACATTTGTTAAATTCAACTTCAGGTCGGTGGCAACTTGGAGCGGGCTCATTAGTTTAGGGAGATTAGTGAGATAAGTATTAGAGTTTAGTTTCTAGGTTACAGAGTTTGTAATTTGAATTTTCAAAGGCTCACGTTGTAGTGGAGTTTGGAAAAAGTCTTGCAGAGGTGTAGGTCCTGGCTTTTTAACTCTTCATAAGACATATGATTTTCATGTAAAAATTTTGTGTCATTACTTTCCTACTTTTTATTATTACTCTGCAAACGCTAACATATAACAAATAGAGTGGTGTGGTCTATCCTATAGGAGAAATTAGGTATTACGTAGGATTGATATTTGGTCATACAAAATATCAATTGGAATCAGAGCAAGTTCTCTTTAAAGAGGCTAACACCTTAATAAAAGATCATGATGAATTTTTCACCACCAATCGGACATAGTGAAGGACAATCACCATGAATGTCATCGTTGTTTAATGGACAATACTATGCTTGTGGAAAGCTTTCATGGAGGATCACCTGCAAGAAGAAGATTACGAGCTATGAGACAAGGTCATTGAGGGACCAAAGTACCCTACCAATAAGGAGGATGCTGGAACAGATGTAAAGAATGATAAAAATGAGTTCAATGAGACTGACTACAAAATACTTGGAAAGAATTATAAGGTTAAGAATGTTTTGATCTATGGCCTTGGACTAGATGAGTACAATAGGATCTCTGGGTGTACTACGGATGAACAAATCCGGGATGCTCGGAAGAATTCTCACGAAGGCACAAGTCAAGGAAGGAAGTTCAGGAAGGCCATGCTTGCTAATGATTATGAAAACTTCAAGCTGAAGCCAAGAAAAATAGTTGCTGAGATGTTCACTAGATATACCTCTATCATGAATGGGTTGACATCATTCGAAAAGACTATCACCACTGAGGACTCAGTGGATAAAATCCTGAGAACTTTACCAAAGCCCTTCAAGATGAAAGTCATTGCAATACGGGAGGCCAAAGACATAAAGTTATGTCACTTGATGAATTAGTTGGAAATATGAAGACGTATGAAATGAACATGGAGAATTCTGAGAATGAGAAAACTAGTACGGGAAGATCCCTAGAACTCAAGGCCTCTAAAAATGACGATGAAGATAAGATGGCCCTGATCACAAAAAACTTCAAAAATTCCTTAAAAGGAAAATCAGTACGACACCAACAGCACCTCTGAAAAGGAAAGAATTTTGAGAAGTTGTAAGCTGGAGGGTGCTTCATATGTGAGAAAACTGATCATATGATCAAAGACTGTCCAGTATAAAAAATTGAATGGAAGAAAAATAGAAAGAAAGAGAACAGGTCTATGACAAGAAGGATAAAGAAACCTCAAAGGCTATGTGGCTGCCTGGGGATCAGATGATGAATCTGAAGAACATTATCATACTGCTCTCGCGGCCATTGAAGACTGTGGTTCAAATAGTGAGAAGGACACTAAGGTAATTGAGGAGGACTTCTAGGTAAGTGCTCTTGAATTAAAAGATAAGCTATATCTTTTCTCCAAGAAAAGACTCATATCCCTGATGTTTACCTTAATTGATGAATATCATAATATGAGCACTAAAAAGTCGAGTGTCTTAGTGATTAACTAGTTTGAAGAAGGAATTGATAGAGGTCGAAACTAGAAAAGTTAAGGCTGAACAGAAAAATGACTCTCTAAAAGAATAGGTTGCTCAACTTAGTTCATGTATCTTGCACTTCAGTCTAAAGTTCTAATGTTGGAAATTGTGAAATGGGGAGTAGATAACTCAGAGCTGAAAACTGAACTAAGAAGGGTAAGAAAAGAGTTGCACCTTGGAAAAGAGAAGTCCAAAGAAGTTAGTCTAAGGCTCACCAAAGCTGAATTTTAACTAGAAAGAGCAAATCGCTGGACCCAATCATCTCAACTTCTCTCAAACCTTACCAGTCTGGCACATAATATAAACCACAGGCTTAGGGTATGATAGAATTGCAAAAGGAAAATCTAACGAACAAGAAATATGCACTGTGGGAAGACCGATCACTGTAAAATCAAGTGTCCAACAACTCTCAAGCACAAGAAAAGAAATAAGGAAATAGCTAACTAAAACACCCAACCCGCAAACAGGGATGGAATAAACACGGAGAACAAGTTTACCAGTATACTGTCAGAATGGTCAAAGAAAGAATTAATTCATCCTATTGTTCAGAGGAAAGGACTCAAGCTAGCAAAGGTTCATAAAATTAACCTCTGTTGTTCTACATGTAAGAGTGACAGAAAGGAAGCAAAACTTATTGATGAACAATGCTTGCTCACAGCATACGACAGGAGTTAAACAAAAAAATTGTCTACTCTCAGACCTGGTAAGGGAAAAAGTGATGCTTAAAATTGAAAGAGAGGACACATGTTAATAGAGGGATACCTCTGTCAAAATTGGTTTACTGATCTGATCTTCACAACTTAAAAGTACATGGCTGATTCCTAAAAGGAGTCTAATATTCTTGAAAGTGTTGAACTTAAAAAGAAATTTGTTTTGACTAAAATAGGTTGAAAACTGGGAATGTTTGTGATTACATTAGTATCCTTAATGATTGGTTAGAATATGTGATTATCATTAAATGAATGCTTCAATTGGATAATATTATGATCAGTCTTATACATTCCGTTGTATGTCATATACCATTATAAAGCTCTATCTCATAAAAGGTCTAATGAATATTGAATGTCACAGGAACTGACCGGGATGATAAGAATACAAATAAGTTCATCAAGTGTTAAAGTATGCACACCATCTCTATGTTTTAAATAAATGTACAAGCTATGAAATTAATCTCTTTCATCCTATATGTAAGTGTGTCACTAAGGACTGTGTGCAACCGTCATTATTCTTAAAAGACTCCTCTTATAATGGCTTGTTTTTGGAAAAAAGGCAATCATCAATCAAATATCTTCCCAAGATTTATACATAAACCAAAACTCCTTAAAACAAGCAACCCTTCCACATCCAATTACTCGTTCTCTCTTTTCGATATAAACCGCTTAATTACTCTCTCTTTTATCTTTTACCTCTCAGAAAAGCTCCAAATCGAGTCCAAATCTCTTTGCTAAAGCTCAAGATCTTAACAGCCTCCTTCTGAACTAAAAATGGAATGTACAGTATCAACCTCTATTTTTCCACAAAACCCCAAACCACCTCTACAGCCACTCACAATCCTACCACTACTGAAACACCCACCAATGTCACACCCATTGCACACACAACCAAGCTAGACCCAAATCCCAAAGAGAATCTAAGTCAAAGCCTATCGAATAGATAAATCCATGAGCTCTGATGATTCTCAATTTGACCCATCTCTATTCTGACCACTGATGTTTTGGACACTCCCGGTGATATGTTTGAAGTATAGAGAGAAGAAACCAAAAGCTTAGCGTGTAAAATATTTGAACTACAAAGAGTATACTATACGGGACCACTCGAACAGATAAACCAAATAAAAATTCCAAAAGTCATAATTGTCAGGGAGACAGGGATGGCCAATGTAGTAGAGTCTATTGAAAAGTTGGTGGTTAAAATAGAGAAAATGGAAGAAGATGTGGGGAGGAACATAGAAAATCGAGTAATAAAGTGGTGAAGCACAAAGTCAGGGGGAATTCACGAAGAATATCATAGCTGAAGTAAGTTCACCTGCCGCTTTAATAGATACATATGATAAGATAAGTTCTACTTGTAGTGGTGATTGGACTGAACTTGGGAAAGAACCAGGGGAAATTGAAAAATCTGTAGAAGAGAAAGTTGCAGACGTACTGTGAAGCATAGGTGAGGGTGATAAGAAAGCAAATGATGTAGCCTCAGAGTTTGGACCCTCTGTTAAGGCTCAGCGAGAATCACCAACTGCTGAAACTCATGTTTACATGGAACAAGTTGAGTTACATGTTCCAACAATGGGAAGAGATTCTATATGGAACAAGTCTCTCAACCTGATCCAGATGAGACTATTGCTTCTGAGGATGATGTACTCATTACTAAGTTTTTTGTGAAGAAAGTAAGATCAAGGCATTAGGTGAGTCCATTCTAAGGCATGGTGAGGAAGTAGTTAAGGAAGGAGGATCTACAGCAGAACCCAGAACTCCTCACACTAGGGGTCAAAAGAGGAAGGCTGACAAAGAGTTGAAACAGACAATCCAAGATAGCAAAAACGCACTGCTTTTAGAACTAGAGTTGCTAAGCCTGCTTCATAATATTTGAAAGAATCTGCAGAGAATGCAGAGAAGGAGAAGAAAAGAAAAGGGAAGGCTGTGGAAACTCTATAGTCAAGAAAAAAAGTAACAAAGGAACAGGTTAGCAAACTTGTTTCATCTAAAACGAAAACTCAATTCAAGCTGGTGAATTAGTCAATTGAGAGTGAAAAGGATGAATCTTCATATTTTGAGGATCAAGTCTTCAAGGAAATTGAAAATTACTATGACTCAGAGGAGATAACATATCCATCAAAAAAGAGGATCCTAATGATCAAAAGGCAATCTGTGTTAAGAGAAAGAGTAGTCACTGGTCATGGGGGCCTGAGATGGCTACATTGCTAGAGAGGATAGAGAAAAAAAGGTATAGTAACATGTTCCTTCCTAGATCTCTTAGATAAAGTTATGCAAGGAACATACTACTGAATTTTATATTAATGTTACCTTTAATGGAGAGCAAATCACTAGCACTGTGTTGGGTGTTGAAATCACCCTGAATGCCCAAAGATTGGGTAAGATTCTGTGAGTTCCCTATGTGGGTTGGGAAAGTATGCAAAGAATGAATAACATCACTCCAAGGGATGGTAAGTGCCTTAGATATCACAAGAAAGTTCACAGATAACCCAGCAACCAGGGAACACAAGAGGGTACTGAAAATGGAGATGCATAGACTTTATCAGCTATATATTGAAATAGTTCATCGTATGGATGTGCCTAGGAAGGAGGGGAGGGCTGAGGAAAGTTTCTTAGACATGCCACTCACAAAACTTCTCGATACTGGCATCCAAGTAAATCTGTATGTCTCATGATTCAACATATGTACAAGATATCTTTGCGGGGGAATAAAGGTTATGGACTGGACTATGGATTCTGGTAGGCTGTCGTCTTTGAATATTTTCAAGTGCCAGTCAATGTTTGGCAATATTAAACGTCAAAAGATGTCATTGAAACTTTGGGGCAGGTTGATCAACCCATTCCAGTTGGGGATGCTGATGAAGAGTTACAGAATCTTAAGAGATCAACTTGTAGTAAGGAGATTGAAATTGCAAATCTGAAGGAAAAACATTAGGATAATATAGATTTGCTACATATGAAGTATGGTCATGAGAAAGAAACTCTCTCAAATTCTGAGACTGTAGACTGCACTAGACAAGGAAAAGGAAGAAAATATTAAGACTTTTCAGAATTTGGTCGTTGCGCTTATCAAAGAATCCTCCTACCTCCAAACCCTCCTCCTAGATTCCTTTAGCTATCTGTGTTTGACTCTTGTTTAGAATCCAGTACTTGTTTTGCCTTGGTCTGTTTGTTTTGTTCTAGGTTGTGGTGCTACTAGTTAACAATAATGAAAACTAGTTGCTTTTTTATATCTCCGTGTTAATTTATGTGCTTACAATATTCAAGAATATATATATTGAGCTAACTGTTCCATTATGTGTATATGTGATAACCCCAGTAGTCATGAACTTAATATTGCATACGTTCAATTGAGTATTAACTAACTGAAGTAACTTTTTAATGCTGCCAAAAGGCGAAAAAATACGGTGTAATGTTTACAACCCAAGTAAGCTAATCTGGTTCAATCTTAGTATTGAAGTTTAGTTCATTTTTTGGCCTGTGAGATATTTGGAACAGGTTACACAGTGGTATCAACGATGTGAGTTTGTCATCATCAAAAAGGGGGAATTTATTGGCATTAGCAATGATAAATGTAGGTTTTGATGATTGACAAAGTAAATGAATAAGGCGAATGAACCATGTCTATAGACTTGATCCATCCAAGAGACAAATGCAATATAAAGTGAATGAATTGGACACAAAAATAAAGTGAATAAACCATGTCTATGGACATGTTTCATTTCAAACAAAGATGCGAGACAGAGTTGAACGGAACATATGCTTAAACTAGGTCCAAGAACATGTTCCAGCTCAGAGTCATACTGCGAGTAGGATTTGTGTTTTATGGTAAGGACTTGGCGTACAAGTTTGCAGAATTTCTTGCCATACTTATCAAGATATTTCAGACTCCTAAAATGATACTGAAGTCGCGTGAAGATGCAAGAATACTAAACTAACTCAAACTCTATTTCTCATAATGGGCCTCATCACGTAGGGTTTGGGGTAATCCGACTTGTTGCGCATCATGAGTATAAATATTCAAGTTCTGCAATCAAGAAGTTTTATGCACTCACATATAGAGAAAACAGAATTCGAGCAAATACATCAATATTTTATTGAGTGTTCTAATTCCTGAAGTGTGACTTGATACAAAGAAAAAAATTGAAGAAGTCGGTTTCATAGAGTTGTGTTTACAGTCATCAAGTCTAGATTTGTGTATTAGGATTGTTTATCGAGTTGTACCTTTATCATCTTTCCTAGAAGCAATTGTCATAAGTATAAACATTTGTTAAATTTAACTTTAGGTCGGGGGCAACTTGGAGCGGGCTCATTAGTTTAGGGAGATTAGTGAGATAAGAATTAGAGTTTAGTTTTTAGGTTACAGAGCTTGTAATTGAATTTGCAAAGGCTCACGTTGTAGTGGAGTTTAGAAAAAATCATGCAGATGTGTAGGTCATGATTTTTCACCATTTATGAGCCAGGTGATTTCCACGTAAAAATACTGTGTCGTTATTTTTCTATTCTTTATTATTACTCTGCAAACGCTGGCATAGAACAGGTAGAGTAGCGTGGTCTATCCTATTTGTGAAAATTAGGTATCACGTTGGATAGATATTTGGTCGTGCAAAATATCAATATTATATAGCAATGTTATCTCATTGAGTGTTTTACATATGCTAATTGAGATGGATTTAAGGTTGTAAGAAGGTCTACTACCGGTCATTGTATCTTCGTTTGTGAAAATCTGGTATCATAGAGAAGTAAGAAATAAAATATTGTACCTCATCCAGTGCAGAATCCGAATACAAATCTATGACACAATCTATATGCGAATATTATATTGATACATAATCTTTCAACTGAAATCGGGTGAAAGCATCCTGCACAAGCAAAGCTCTAGCATGATAATCATTCTGTCTTTTGTCTGGTTTCCTTTTTTGCTTGCTTTCGTTCATATGGCTTTCGAGCTCATAAGGGGGAAGAACTCCTAAGAGACTGTTCTCACTAACCCCTTTTCTTGTTCTCTGTCTCTTATCAAAGCTCCTTTTATATTTCCTCAAATTCAGTGTATCATGAAAGAACTAAATTCATTGGGTAGAGTGTCATTTTATCCGTGAAAAAATCTAGGAGAACATGATTTTCATTGGCTATATGAAGACGAGAACAACTAGCTGATTTATTCGTAAAGGCGTTGAATGAAACTCAAGTTATTTTCCTTCATAACAAGTTAGGAATAATTAATATCTATACTCCAGCTTGAGGAGTGTTAGAAGAACAATATGAACAAATATGAAGTTTCCATGTATATATCGATGTATTTATTATATGCAGCTACTTTAGAGGGATACGTAGTATTACCTACCTTAGTTAGGATCTTCAGTAACTGTATTTATATATTTCAAGAGTTTAAGTTTGGTGCTCAATGTACCTTTTTTTACACCATCCGGTAATAATGAGTTGCTGTAGCAAGTTACCATTTTTTTCTTAAATTTTTATTTTTGGTAAATATTTTGTAAAAAATAATGTAACTTTTTTCTCTCTCCTCCTCAAACCCTTCGTCTCCCCCACCCTTAATTTATTACCTCTCCTTTTCCTCCACACAAAAATTGACACCTTCAATGAATCATCCATCTCTATCTTGAGTTTTTCCTTGAAGTTCTCTATTACTGCCCTAACGCATATATATTAAAATTTGGGTTTGTTTTTAGGATTTATTGGTATTTTCTCATGGATATTAAAATTTTTTGAACTGTCCATAGCAAAGGAGAGAACATATGGTGAAAAAGGGTACCCTAGTTTCTTATTAGGCACTATGCCTTCATCTTTGATCTCTTTCAACCTATGAATTAGGTTTTCATGAAACAAGAAAATGACGCGAAATATAATTTCTAAAAGAAATCCATGGAATAAAAAGCACGGAGCCATTTTTTGCCACTGCTATGACGCTGTCAACATCAAAGGGAAGAAAGGTCAACTGAGAAAGGAAATACATTTAAAAGTAGAAAATAATTATGATTATAGTACAATTAAGATTATAATTGACTTTAATGTGTTTTAATTATAATGCAATTTGTAAAATTTAAAAATAATTAACTTTACCTCTAAAATTACATGATAGTGTAAAAAGATTGGTACACTGACAGTGCATCACCCTAACTTATATTTTAATCTATGAATAATAGTATCAGAACATTCCTTCAATTACAACCAATAAACCCGGTGGATATGCAATACACCCTTATATTTGTAATCTTGCACAACAATCTTTCTTAGCAAATAAGTAAAAAGAGTGCACATTGTTTGTCAAGAATTACATAATATTTACAGCCGACATCCTGTTGGAATAGGTAATTGAGAAAGCATTATTTGGAAGATAATCTAAACAAATGCAAGGCCAAGATATGTCTTATCTTATTCAAGTTTAATTTGTTTGAAAGTATAGTATATCATAGCACAATTCAAAACGTTATCTTCATGATAACGTGCGAGTCTAATATATTTTCAGTTGATAATCTAAAACCTCAAGCCCTATGAACACTTCCTTTCGACGTGGTGATAATCAGCAAATAATTGAACGTGTATATAAATTAAATTACAGTTGTTCAGTTTCAAGTATTTGCTTCCAAAATTTCTCCTTCACTAAACTGCACAAACACGACAACCATCACATGAATAATATGTTTGAACTTATTAGTAAAGACAATTGCTAGTCAGTTGAACCCTAAAGTACCTTGATTTATGACTCTATCTATCCAAGATACTTTAGTAAGACACCATCATTGCCCAGTACAAACCCCTGGTTGTCATTGATAAACCTGCATCACATTGTTTCACAAATATTAACTCAAACCAAATCAGACCTTTCTCCTCAAATTTCATTGTGCCGTCTAACTTTCGTTTTCAGGTGAAATCAAATAACAGGAAATCAAGGCTGATGCTTTATAATACAAGGAGTGGGACAGTATGGAGTTATCTATAATAGTTTACTCATTAGCATTACATTGTTTCTTCATCATAGACAACAAACTAAGTAACAACAACAACATACTCAGTGAAATCCCACACCGTGGGGTCTGGGGAGGGTAGAGTGTACAGACCTTACCTCCACTTGGTAGGTAGAGCGGTTGTTTCCGGGAGACCCTTGGCTCAAGACAAAGCATAATCACAAACAAGGCAATCAAAACAAAGCAAGAGTAAAGAGTAAAGCAAGAGAAACGGTCAGACTCAAATAAGGAATTAAAGCAGTATAAAGTGCATTCTAACAAAAGGGAGCATTAGCTAATACAACTAAATAAGCTAAACAAAATACACTAAAGAACACATAGCAGCAAAAATCAAACTATAGTGGATTATAAAGCAATAATGTGTCAATAGACAACAAACTAAGTATGCCAGTTTAAAGAACGACGGTTGGCATATATGGGTTAGAAGACCTAGCAGAAAGGAGGAAGATGCGGAATTCAAAATACTAGCCGAAAGTTGAATTTGGAAAGGTCACAAATTAAGTAGATTAAATCTTGTGAGCTTACTTCACTGAATAAAGATTTGCAGCAATATTATCAGCTGCTTTGTCACGAATCCATGTCTTGCCACCATTAGTGGTCTTCAATAAAATCCCACTGCCACCAGCAGCCCAGGCCTCATCCTGAATAGCAAACACATTTGGGTCGTCCAGTACATTAACAGCAGAAAAATGATCAAATATAGAAAGTAGGAACTAATTTAAGTCCCAATTGAGGAAATGTAGTTCATTGAAAATCTTTTCTCTTGGTTAGTCTGTATCTTATGATAACCATTAACCAGTAACAAAATCAGGTAAGTCAATCAGAAATCATAATCTGATTTATTGAAATTACTAGCTTTTCATTTAACTTAGCATATGTTGGAGTGTTAAATTATCCTTTGAGTCTTATCCCTGCTGCAACAATAAATTTCCATCCTAGTCATCTCTTACCAAGTACTTTTTTTTGGATCAAGTAAAGAATCTCTTACCAAGTACTATCAACATCATACCCTCCTTTGATATCCTTCCTCTTCTTCAAGTTAGAACTTTATTTTTGCATATTAGTAACCCATACATATTTTACACATCAAGAGTAACTTACATTTGGAACAAAGTATACTGGCTGAGACACAGTGATCATAGTCATTACATGCATAACAACATTGCTTAAAAGGTTCGCTCAGCTCGTCTAAGTGAGCGAATTATATTGACTAAAAGCATCGTGCTCCACAACCATTCCCCAAATGAACAGGAGAAAATAATAAAACTAGTGATTCAAGATATATCAGGGGAATGGTGCTTTTTTGGGGCACTTAAATGTCAGTATCATTAAGTGATACATCGGAATTCCCCAAAACTCACTCATGTAGTACACAATGTTTGATTCAAGACAGCCATGCATATACCTGTGAGCGGTAGCCAACATCTAGAATGCCAAAACCACGGCTTTGTACTGAAACTTCTTCAAAGTCCTCTGTTAACTGGAGATCAAGGACAATGTTGAGTTTCATTATATAAAAAAGCAAAAAGAAACAAGAATAGCTATAGATAACAAATACTCATACTCTAGAACCAAGTAAAAGGACCATAACCTGTATAAGTAAAAAAATGGTAAGTTTATGATGTGCCAAGAGATAAGTGTGTGCACTGATTTTGGGTTGATTTAATATCCCAACCAACCTGGTCTACTCTATTCTGCCATTAAAGATTTTGAGCCCCAGTATTCATTCAAACCATTAGGCTACTTTATTGCTTAGGAAACCAGCATTTTAAATCTATCCTCAAGAAAGTGTATCCAGTCAACCTCAGATCATGTGCCAGGGTTATTCATATATGATATGCTCTCATTAATAAATAGAAGAGTATAGTACCTTAAATGAAGGTAGTTGGTACTTGGTTTTATGTATCTTAAATCAGCTGTAGTCTGCTAAGGCACACCAGCTTTGTGTCATTGGGTTTTTAGATTTTACCAGTTTACAAGAAACGTCTTCATCTTTTTTTCTTTTTTCTTTTTTTGATAAAAGAACCGTCTCCATCTTGAATATGAATAACACTCAATATCTTTTCTAAGATATTACAAATTCCAGGAGTCCTGCTCCAAGCAACTAGTTCAATGGAGATATCATGACAAGTTTGCTACTAGGGAAAAGGAATAGCTTGCCCTACTATCTGTAAATAGATTTGACATGTTTCATGTTGACTTGGGAATACCTTCAAGTACTTTGCTCAAAAAGAAGAGAAAATTACTATCAAGGAGCATTCATGGTAGTGTAAGATAATGGGTTCTTTCATTATTTTGAAATGAGAATTAAATAAGAACATTTAGGTAAAGTACAAGATTTGATACCAAAGTAAACTTGTGAGAAATCAGAAGATCCTAAATATAGTCCTTTTACAGAACTCCGACGTTGCATCTTCAGAAAGGATTCCTTATTTTTTTTCTTTCTGAAATGGCAAGTTTGAAGAAAGGATTCTAAGGAAGTTGATTGCTTCAACTGAGATATCAAGGCAATTGAGCACACAAATAATGTGTAGAAGGATATGCTACATTTCTTCCTGTCCCAACAAGAAAGATTATTTCATGCTTGTTTTGATTTACATACTATTTCTTTCTCTTTTTTTTCTAGTTAATGCTACAATTTATACTTGTATTTCCAGACAGTCTGTCCCAGTTGAAAGTATGATCATAATTTACTAACCCCCGTGTCCTTGCTAAGGTATAGCCCTCCACCACGCACAAGTAGCCAAAGACCACCATCAGACCTCCAGCCCATGCTTTGGATTCTTCTAGCCACGGCTCTGTTGTGTGGTTGCCAGTATGCCTGTAATGTATTGTGCATAAAACTACATGTATATAAATATACAATTATTCGTATTAAAGAAAAAAGGAAGAAATTTCAACACCATAGTTGATGCTACATAAGACAAATAATCTTCTTAATTAACACGAACATGAAAATAATACATGTAAAAGAAACAGTACCTGCCCTGGCTCCCAGGTCAGGTAGAAGTTGCCACGGCTTGAAACTGCTACATAACGTCCATCAGGAGAGCGATTAACAGTACTGAAAGTGCCTGTATAGTAACTGGCACCACTAATGCCACTAGAAACTGTTCTGCAATTTCGTTAAGGATGGCTATCATTTCCCCATATAAAAAAGAACTGAAAATAAGCTTTGCAAGTAAACTAATCATGAACCCTGGTCTTAACAACTTTTAGCCATCACCTATGGCCTAAGCCAGCATCAAAATCGATTAGGTGCTAAAGGCAAGAACATAAACCTTTGTCCCAAAATGCAGAGCTTAGCATTAAATTGTAAGATTTGTTTAACAAACAACTTTCACATAAAAACTTACTTTTCGGATTAGATGTTTCTTTTTACACATTTTAAGTTCTAAGAGTTATTTATTAGGGAACTTTTAGATTAAAATAGGGAATCAAACAAGCCAATTTGGTCTCCGTTTAGTTTTGGAAAGCAAAAAGAGCATAAGACATGTTAACCACAAGGATCGAACCCACAAATTCCACCTCTCTTGAACATCCTTGGCCACTAGGCTGCCTCTCTCAGTTATGTGAAGGGTGTTCAAAATATAATATATAACCATATTAAGTGATATTTGATCTATATATACATTATAATATTTCGGCGAAGGGTGTTCAGTTGACGACCCTTAAACAATGTTGCTATGCCACTGCATTCAAGAGTGTCCCGGATAATAGGTTTTACCAAGTACATATTACCTTAACAAACAGTGGAAAACCCGCCTTTTCAGTTACTGAGTTTTTTGTTTTTCTTTTCATTAATGAAACTCAAATCAAAATATATCTGTTCATGGAGTTTCTCTCATTTCATTGTAGATGTAGCACACCAACCTCAAATCAAGATTTGACATTCGAGCCTTATGCATCATAGCTAACCAGCAGAACGTGTCAACGAAAGCATTTCACACTTCGTAAGTGCACCTTCTCAGAGATTACCTATTAAGGGTAGCGGAGACAGTTTCTTGTATAGCAGCTTTCCAGTTGTATCCCTTGTTTGATGTAATATATATTGCACCTTCGTCAGTTACCATTTCTGCACTGTTTTCTCCAGTTGCCTTGATATAAACCTGTATATCAAGATGATTTTCTTTCCTTAAGATTAGTAGCAAGAACAGATAGAAGAAAGATAGTCAGTTTGTGTGCCTTGGTATATAGGTAGAGTTAAATTGCAGTTATTGAAACAAAGGTATAGAAGAACAAGAATTAATTACCAAAGAAGAAAAGGTACAGAGGAACAAGAATGCTGCACAATCAACATAACATGAAGGCCAATACACATTGATAAATTTACTTTCTTTAAGCTCAATGTCAAATTAACATAAGCAGAAAGCGGAGATTTCACTGAAATCACTATTAATCGTAGTTGCAATCTTGCTTAACGGCTGATGTCTCAGATCCTAAAAAGCAAGCTTTTATATTTATTGGGAGTTGCAGCTAGCAATGCGGGTTTTGGACTTGTATTTTCCCATTATTTCATCTATTGTTGGGACATGGCATTGATTGTCTGACTGCTTAATATCCCCATAAACAGCCATCTCAATCTTGTCAAGGTCTTTGTCGCTGAAGTTGATGCCACAAGAATATCCTTTCAAATGTCTTGTGCCAACTGCAACCTTGTCTGCTTTAGATCTATTCACCCTTGTTTGAAGAATTTGACAGTTATCTGACACGGAATCACCACCTTTAGAGAAGGGAACAACGTGATCATACTCAAAGCAGAGGCATCCTTGGCAGCTGTGGAATCGCTTGCCAACAATGTTGACAGCTGCATCTATTCTCCACCTCTCCGGATCTAGACCTGGAACCTTCTCGACTTTGGACCAGCATTTGTTTCTAGCCTCCAAGTCAAAACTTCTAGGCCTTCCTTCCCTGTTTCCGCTTGTAACACCACTGTTATTACCGCTGAACTGATGCAAAATTGAAGGTTATCTCTTTCTTGCTTCTTGACTTCCATTCTCCCAGCCCAGGGGGAGGGAGTTGAGAGGAAAGAAATGATAGTTCTCTATTTTGATGGACAACATGCATGTTTATACAGGATCCTATGTTTTGCTGTATTAATTCAATTTTGCAACCTTGTTGGGGCGGAGTGTTGGCCGGTCAAGACTTTGCACACCCAAAAGATAAAAGTTGCGGAGATGAGGATGCTAAGATGGATGTGTGGGCATACAAGGAGGAATAGAATTAGAAATGATGATATCCGCGCCAGAGTGGGAGTGGCATCGGTGGGGATAAGATGCGGGAAGCGAGGTTGAGATGGTTTGGGCACGTGCAGAGGAGACACAAATGCCCCAGTGCGGAGGTGTGAGAGGTTGGCTATGGACGGGTTCAAGAGGGGTAGAGGTAGGCCGAGGAAGTATTGGGGAGAGGTGATTAGACGGGATATGGCGCAGCTGCAACTCACTGGGGACATGACCTTAGATAGAGGGTTATGGAAGACGCATATTAGGGTAGAAGGGTAGTAGGTAGTCCAGTGTAGTCCTACCTACGATTACAAACTGGCAATTGTAGTAATATTATTGTAGGCTCGTTTAGCCTAGCATACTGGTAGGCACAATATTGCCTTATAGTCCCTTCACGTTTGATTTATGCCGCCATGTGTATTTTGTTTGTCTTATTTACTTGCATTAGTTATTGCTTCTCTTTTGCTTCTTTCTTTTCAAAATTCGCTATCATGACTTAATCACTCTGTTTGTCGTACTTTGCTTGAGCTTGTGCCATGTCTTGAGCTGAGGGTCTCTCGAAAACAGCCGCTCTACCTACCAAGGTAGAGGTAAGGTCTGTGTACACTCTACCCTCCCCAGACCCCACATTGTGGGATTTCACTGGGTATGTTGTTTTTTTTGTTGTTGGCGTATTTCAATAAATGCGTTACTAAACAAGTATATTAAGAGATCAATGTGGAGGATATTTATGTTAGCAAACAAGAATGTCTTATGGGGCATGCTTCGATTTTGATGGTAGGAGTGAAAAAAGGAACTGCTCTAGTTTTGGGAAATTTATTCTGAATCATTTACAAGACAAACTATAGAAAAATGAAAAGTCACATCAACACCTGCCCTTTTTAAATCCAGCATGTTTTGGGCAACAGTGACCTCAGAACAAAGCATCATACCTCAGTTTTTGTAGTCTTTCAAGGAATTAGTACAAAATATGCTCGAGACCTTACCAAACAGAGTTTACAAACAACAGTTGACTGTTATGAAGCAAAGTGATAGTATTCTGCCACAGTTGAAGTGCTAGCAAGGAGTTCTTAAGCAACATGCAGAGGAAGAGGGTGGGGGAGGAGGGAGAGAGAGGGAGGATAAAAAGACGGAAACATTCAGCTAAACTTAAAAGATATACAGTGCAGATGAATGCATACAACAACAACATACCCGGTGTAATCCCACAAAGTGGGGTCTGGGGAGGGTAGGATGTACTCAGACCTTACCTCTATGTTTTTGGGGGTAGAGAGGCTGTTTCCGATAGACCCTCGGCTCAAAAGGAATGTAGATGAATGCATATTGTCCTCAATTTTGGCTTATAATTCATTTCACTAAGAGTTAATATTAAACTTGCTAAGCTAGGAAGCAATCAGATGCCAAAGCGGCAGTTAAGAGAGGATTATTGTAACCCACAGAATCAACTTGCTAGGATATATTCTGTGCCAATGCTTCAGTACAGACTAAAATGATACATCTGAACTCTAAAATGATAGACAGGGGCACTCAGACCAGAGCAGAGTGTACTGGGAATAGTGTCCGGCAAACATTTGACAGAAGTCATGCCAACAATATAAGACACCACTCTACATATGTCCTCCTAGTCAGAGTTGTCTTAATTCTATATTTGATAAATTATCCACTCACGCTAACTTTGAGTTTTTGCGACATGCTTGCATTATTAGATTGAGTTTACATCCTGCAAGGTAGTTATTTATTGACTTCTTTTTTATAAGGTAGGTAGTTACTTCTTGATATACGAGTTACTACATGAAAGAAAACCAGTGACTGTCAACAACTCCAAATGGCTAGTAATTGTCATATATGCTACCACAAGTAGTACTTACTCTCCATGCTTTACATAGAAGAGTGTGGATGAAAAATACGGTCATTGGACAATATTTTGACGAATTATTTGAGAAAGTTAAAACAAAAAGTCATGACTTTTTGTAGAAGTTTCTTGAGTGTACTCAAAAAGTTCTTTTAAAAATTGTGCCTCGAGGAAGTTTTCAACCAAAGTTTTTTTTGATAACCGTAGTGTCCGGACAAGCTTGCGCGCACCTTGGCTAATTCCACGGGATACCTGCCACCTCCCACCAGCAACAGGTACCAGGTAACTCTATCCACCAAGGCTAGGACAGATGGGGAGAAATCACCTAGTGTTTTTTATCTTTGCTGGATTTGAACCCTAGACCTCATGGTTCTCAACTCACTTCATGATTTTCAACCAAAGTTCGTAAGAGAGATTTTTTTGAGAAAAACTTTCTAGAAAACCTTAACCACCCATATTTAATCAAATAACTCTTCAGAAACATCACAATATTTATATGAAGCCCTGAATCATATATGTTCAATGACTCATTCAAAACGATGTTTTCTACTAAGGTTTAAACTTCCGAGGTATCAATTTACCCACAAAGTGTACTGGGTTGACACGAGCTCAAATTTCAAAAAGGTACCAAGAAGAATTGAAGAATATAATGCTTACCATGTCACCAGGAAGTTGAGAACTCAAAGGTATCCGCTGCCAGTTTTCACCAGCATCGGAAGTATGCAACAAGATTGCTGGTTTTCCAATAATCCACCCTTCCTTGCCTTTAAAACTGATAGAATTAAACCTATAATTGAAATCTTCTTCTTCGGCAGAGGCTATATATCTTGGTGCCCAAGTGCTTCCTCCATCCTTTGTTTCCAAAATAGTTTGCCTAGTCCCCAATAGAAAACCTGCCAACCATTGTTCCAATAATAAGCACAAATCTTAAACTCAATACATAAAACACACGGCTATGCAGTAAACAAATATCTTCAAAAGGCGATTTCCTGTCATTATTCAACTAAATTAAGACAAAAATCTTAAACATAAAGCACAACGTCACGAGGTTGTGCTTGATGATATCTTATCACTTTTAACCAAATTAAGTACAAACCTCAAACTCAATGCACAGCACCATAAGGCTATCACCGATGCTTAGATGATTTTCCATCATTGTTTGACTGAATTAGTACAATTCACAAACATAACGCATTAGATCCTAAGCTTTTGAGTATTCTTCTATCTTCAAAGGGATGATTTAAACTTCAGCATTATTCTATCCTAAAAAGGATTACTTAAACTCGCACAATCAGTTAGCTATATTTAGCACAACTCTTTAACTTACATCCATAGCATTCTAGGGCTTTGAGCATACTTAGGTCAAATTAATGCAACTCTTAAAGAAGAACCCTTATCCAGTTGTTGTTCTAAAGTACAATGTATAACCGATAAGGATTTGAGTAACACTTATTTATCTTCAAAGATGAATATTTTAGCCCATCATTCTTCAACAAAATTAAGCAGAATTCTTAAACGCATCGAGACATCATAAGATGTGAAGTATAAACATATATCTTCCTTTTCCTAATTGGCAAGCTCACATCTTTGTTTTATTAAGCACAATTCTAAAATTGATGCATCATTTTTTTATGACAAGAGAATAAAATTGATGCATCATTCGTAAGGCGTTGATTGTAGTCTTATCTTCAAAGAATAACTACATTAGTCCACAAGGTTTAGCTAAGTCATCCATTCAAATTGAGTGCATAAGTTTCACCATTGTTTGACTTAAGGGTGCATCTGTTGGGAAACATTGTCCCAGTGTGTTCGGGAACTGTGGAACCAAGGGAAACATTTTCCTCAAACAGGGAAAATTACTTGTGTCACCTATGAATGAAGTAAGTTTCCTCCACAAATATCCCAGTGGTTACTACATATGACTTGCTTCAATTAATATTATTGTCAACCTTCCAGTAAAACGTATCACTAAAGCACAATGGTTGTACCCTTTACAACTTTTGTATGAGTACCCTACTTATGTTAGGCTAACCCAACCCAAAGACACTCTTAAGAGGGGTCATATTGTCTGATTTGGACCAAACACGCATGCTTTTTTTTCAAAAGGCACACACCACTAAGAGTATCCCTATATTTTCTTGTCAACTTTTAATATAGGACTTTGTTCGCACCTAATAATCTCCCTTCAAACTAAGTACTACGTGATCCATCACCAAGATTGATGGGTTTATGTGGAGATTCATTGTATATCACCCACATCATGCGAGTATTTATGGCCACAAAAGCCCACATGCTTCTTGTGTGTGCGTCTCCAAATTACAAGCAAAGACTTTGAACGGACTGTATACGGGTAAAGATGGTTAACCGGTCGTCCATGTCATTACTCCATTGGACTTGTTGGGTCTTCATGGGGCTCAACATGAGATTTACTTTCCGTCATCTACATACTCAACCAGTTGAACCATCAACTCCGATACCAACTTAAAGATATTCTAGATAAACAACAACAACAAACCCAGTGTAATCCCATAAGTGAGGCTTGGAGAGGGGAGGATGTACGCAGACCTTACATCTACCTTTGTGAGGTAGAGAGGTTGTTTTCGATAGACCTTCGGCTCAACGATGCAGTACCAAAAACAGGTTAAACGGAAAGAAAAAAAATTCGCAACAAAGTGGCAAGATAAACACAACCAATGAAGCAACATGTAACAAGTAAAATAAAGTAAAAGATACTATGCAAGTACTAAAGAGTAATACTACTAATACGGAGAGAGGAGAAGAGGAGACTAGCCCCTGTCTCTCCCACATAAAGGTGCTACAATACATAAAGAACAATAACTCGGCTACCTACTAACCTTCTACCCTAATCCTCGATCTTTCAAAATTTCCTATCTAGGGTCATGTCCTCAGTAATTTGGAGGTGTGTCATGTCCTGCCGAATCACCTCAATTCAGTTCTTCTTCGGCCTACCTCTACCTCTCCTAACACCCACTATTGCCAACCTGCACCTCCTCATTGGTGCATCCGCACACATTCTCTTTACATACCCGAACCATCTCAACCTCGTTTTTCTCATCCTGTCATCCACGAAAGCCACTTCCACCTTGTCCCGTATGACTTCGTTCCTAATCATATCTTTCCTAGTATGCACACACATCCATCTGAGTATCCTCATCTTCGCTACCTTTATCTTCTGAACATGTGCATGCTTGACTAGCCAGCACTCTGCCTCATACATTAAAGTAGCTCTAACCACCGCTCTATAGAACTTACCCTTAAGTCTTGGTGACATATTCTTATCACATAAAACCCAGGAAGTCTCCATTTCACCCATCCAGCTCCAATACGATGCGCGATATCTTTGTCAATCTCTCTGTTATCCTGTATTATGGACCCAAGATACTCGAAACTTCCCTTCCTGAGTATAGCTTGTGTATCAATCTTCACTTCCACCTCCACCTCATGCGCTATATCACTGAACTTGCACTCCAAGTACTCTGTATTAGTTCTGTTTAACCTAATACCCTTAGGCTCAAGAGTCTACCTCCAAACTTCTAGCCTCTCGTTAACTCCCCGCACGTCTCGCCAATCAATATTATGTCATCTTCGAATAACATACACTGTGACACCTCCCCCTAGATACTCTAGATATAGTGTAATATCGTCCACTTTGGGCCAAACGTACAATTTTTCCCAAAATACCTCAGATTATTAAGAGTTCTCCTACAATTTATATGTAGTTTTCTTTATTATGAACTTCCAATATCGAATGTCGTTTACCCACCCAACATCCTAATTTTCTATCCAACTAACATTGAAAAATGTTTGCAAGGTAATTGTTGGATGTGCGAACAAAGTCCACATTGGTAGCTAAAAAGATTGGGAAGCTAAAGTTGTAGGATCTCTTAATGGTACGAGGCCTATAGAGGAAAAGCGCGGGCTTAGCCCAAAGTGGACAATATCATACCATGTTAAGAGTATCTTTGGGCTGATTTAGCCCAACCGTAAAACATTTTGTGGTTTCCTCCATACCAAGCACAATCTAATCAATTCAGCAAAATACCTAAACTTAATGAAGCCTGTAATGTAGTGATATATCTTGAAGGAATTTCAGAATTACATACCGTGACTGGGGTCGTCGGGAACGAAGGCGATATCGAGAAGGACGACACCAGGGTCAATAGGAAGAAAAACTCTTTCCCATTCAGAGAGAGGGACCTCGTCAGCTTTGGCAGGGAGAGGAGAGAGTGTTGTTGTTGTTGTTGTTACTCCTAGCAATGGAGGGAGTGCAATGGCAGCAGCAGTGTCAGCGATTAACTGTCTGCGGTTAATATTAGCTGTTCTGCAGGGAGCCAACCGAGAAGGTGGAAAGTTGTGAGGAAGAAGAAGTATTTTGTGAGATGATGCCATTGTATTTTGTTGGAATGCCTACTCTCCCAATGTGAATTCAAAGATACGAGTGATCATAAATTCGTTATCTCATATATATTATGTAATAAAACATTGGGGATTAGAGGTACGGGGATCGATACCCCGCATTTCCATTGCGTTTTTGTCCTTTTTCTTACTTATTATTCCATAAAACCTCAAGCTTTCATGTCACTTTTAATTTAGGAAAAACAACATATGAGTTGTGTTTTAACATGTTTAAGCACATTAAGAGCATGTTTGGTCACACAGATAAAAATTACTTATTTTGGAAAGTATTTTTAAAAAAAATACTTTTGGTGAGAAATAATTTGTGTTTGACTAATTCATTTGAAAAATATTTTTGATAAGCAGACTGTGTTTGGCTAATCTTCTTTAAAAAATGCTTTTGGGTGTCAAATTATCAAAAAGGACAAGTATCAATGAACTTTGTTATTAAGATTATTTAATAGAGAGAATTATTTTAAATATCTATATGAAATACTTTAATTAAAATTTTAAAGTTCATATTAAATTTTTTAATTAATATAATACATAGATAAACCAAAAAAATATTAAATATTAATATAATATCAACATGGTGATTTAAATATGTTTAAAAACACCAACCAAAATAAAATTTAAAATCATTTCACAAATTAAAATTCAAAGCTTCTGCTTCTACTTAAAAACAGTTTTACTAATTGGTCAAACACATCAAATAATAAAACAAAAGTGTTTTTTCTAAAAAAAATGCCTCTTGGCCAAACAGGCTCCAAGTCTTTACAATTTTAAGTCCAATCATTTACGATACTAAAAATTACGTATACAAAAAACATTTATGACAGTAATATTATATATATATATATATATATATATATATATATATATATATATATACTTCTTTTATTTTAATTTGATTTCGATACAGAATTTATGAAAATAATATTTTTTTAATCTTGTGATCTTAAATTAAGATGTGTGTAATTTATGAAAATGTATTTTGAATCATTTGATCTTAAATATGTCACATATGAAGAGTGTAAAGAGTTACTGAATATAGAAAGTGACATCATTTTTAAACATACCAAATAGGAAATCAACACAAACAAATTGAAACGGGAGACCTGGGCGTCGAGCGCAGTCAGCTATATACACATCGAATATTTACTCCAAATCTTAAATAATTTAGGTCAAATACATCGTCAACCATATGTAGTCATCCAAATTTATCACTTGAACACCTCAAGTAACGCTTGTTCTATCTAGACACTTCATGTAGACCTCCGCTGTGTCATTTAAACCATTTTTGCACAATCAATTAAATATGTAAAATGTATGTAACACACTAGACGGTGATGTGGCAAAATGACATATCAAATTAGGACATGTGGAAATCATTAGTAAAATGACAAAATTATGAAACATGTTCTTGGTGTTCTTCACCATCTTCATGTGTGTTCTTGATATATATAAGGAGGGGTGAGTGAGGGTAAGTGGTTCAGAGTTTGGTTGTAAACGGGTTAACTCGAAAATGGGACTCAAAGTGGGGTTCTTGGATTCTACAGGCAGTGTGGTGTTTGGTGGCTGTTTCGGGTAGTTTTAGGGAGAGTTGGGTTTAAGCGTTTTATGGGAGCGTTCCGGGTATGTTGAGGGTTGTCTTGATGATTGGGGTTTGGTGGTTTCATAGTGGAAAGGTGGCGGAAGTTGGCTGAAACAGTGAGGTCTCGGTAAGGGTTATCTTGTGAACTATTTGTGGTTGTCGGGTTTGGACGGGAAGTTGTGGGTGGTTTCGGTTAGTGTCCTTTAATGGGGATGTTTGGGACGTAATGTGGGATGTGGTGGTGGAAAGAATGAAGTGGATTGGTCAAGGAATGAACACGGGATGCTAGGTGCAAACCTGAGTACAAACCAAGCAATGGACGGTCGATATAACAAGGATAGAGACACGAGGGTTTTAATGCTCGAGTCGACACCAAGATGAGTTTGGCCAATTGGACAAGGTCTTGACCGAGGTTGCTAAGTACAAGCTTGTGAACAATACAAGTGAAGGTATACGGTAACCTTATGATAGACCCTAGGCTTGGGTATGGTTGGATCACATAAGTTCCAACGTCCACTCGCACCAAGGGGGTTCCTTAAGTTTGGGTTTGATTAGATCACACAAGTTCTAACCAAGACTTACACCAAAGGTGATGCAAGTAAGAAGGGGTGTTGGTTGGTAAGTGGGTCGGGTCTTGATAATATTCGGGTCGACCCGAATATGAACACCAAATTAGGGGGTTTCGGGTCCTCGGCTAGGCCGGTAGTGTGGTGTATGAGAGGCTGTTTTGGGTAGTTGTGGTGGGAATTGGCTCAAGGCATTTTGTGAGGTTGTCACGGGTGGTTTGAGGATCAGTATGGTGATTGGGACGTGGTGGTTTGGTGGCGGCGAGGCCACGGAACAGAATTGAATCAATGAGGTTCTTGGCAGGGTGTGTTATGCGAACAATTTGATATTGTTGGGGTTGGAAGGGAAGTTGTGAGTGGTTTCGTACTTAGGCATTTTGTGGAGGTATTTCGGGTATGTTGAGGGTGATTTGAATGGTCAGAACTTGGTGTTTTGATGATGTCAAGGTCTCGGAAATGATCTGAAATAGTAAGGTTCTCGGTTGGTATTTGTAGTGGACTATTTGGGTGTTACCGGGGTGACACGGATATTTGTGGGTGGTTTCAGTTGGTGGATTTTAGTGTGGGTGTTCCTGAAGTACTATGTATTGTGATTGTGGAAAGAATGGAGTGGTGTAGACGAGGAATTAACACAGGATGCTAGGTGCAAACCCGAGTACAAAATAAGTGTTTGGGACGGTTAATATGAACAAAGATATGGACACGGGGTTTTTAATTCCCGAGTCGACACCAAGGAGATGGTGACCAATTCCACAAGGTCAAGACCAAGGTTTCTAAGTACAAGCCTATTAACTAGCCAAGTTAGGGTGATCGGAAGCCCTTTTAGTAACCCAAAGTTTAGGCTAGGTTGGTCCACACAGTTCCAACGTTCGCTTACCACTAAGGGGGTTCCTCGAGCTTGGGTATTGATTAGGTCACACAATCCTAATCAAGACGTACACTGAATGGACCTTATCTTGGGTTTGACTAGGTCACACAAGTCCTAGCTTCAACTTACACTAAGGGGTTGGCTCACACAAGAACCAAAGGCCCACACAAGGACCAACTAACATAAACAACACACAAGTTGAATAACTTAGCAAAGGAGTAAAACTCAAGTTTATATTTCAATCAACTCTGAATATTTAAAAGTCCAAAGGGTCCTATTTATAGTATCAAATGGACCATTCTAGAAGACAAATTAAAAGACACAAACTACATGACAATTTCGGCCTAGTGTGGATAAATGGGAATGGTTTTGGGTTTACTTGGTGACCAAGAGTGTTTTGACCAAATCAAGACAATAGGAAAGGTCTTGGATTTTCATGGGGAAAAAGAATGAATCTTTCACACTCCCTTTGTGGATTCCAAGTAGAAGAGTGCATGGATGTGGCTTCTCAAGACTTAATCTTATTGGAACCAGTTTATAAGCTTCCATCTTGATTTTGGAGTGCCTTGGCCGAATGGAGAAGGGAGTATTTCGACCATCCCTTCATCTTCTTGGTGTATCCAAATACATGGATGCATTATCCTCTTGGAAACTTCATCTTCTAGACCATTCTTGTCCTTGCCAACGTGTCCTCCAACTTACTGCATATTCATCCCTTTGAAAGACCTTTTGGCTTAGTCACCTTATTGGAAAACTCTCGGTCTTGTCACCCTTTACATGGCCTATTAATTGTGTCCTAAGATAATTATTACATGGCATACTATGTCCTAAGCTAAGAGCTAAAAGATAAGATAAGAATAAAGACAAGCTAAAAGAAAAATGGTCTTCGGCCAAGACCTACATACAAAGGCCGAATAAAAACTTGCTTTCTAGATCTTCACGTGACAACTCCAACTCCATTCCATTTTCCATGACATCTGAGGCATATTATCTTCGGATGATCAACCTTCTTTTGAACGCCGAGCTTAACATCTCGAGGATCAAATTGGAACCTTAAGCTCACAGGGATTTTTACATCAAACGGCCCTTCTTCAAAAGAATTCATCCTCGAATTCGTGCCGTCTAATTATGGAAATAAATTTTCAACAACAGGTGTTGATCTAACATTTCCACCATCAGATAAGTTTGGAAGTTTTATCTTGTAGACGCCTTCTTCAACACTTGCCAAATACGAAACCGAATAAAAGACAAACGATTTTGAATAATGATGTCCGTATTGTGACATGACTCTCATACAATCTAATTCCTTGCCATAGATAAAATAATGGCACGGTGCACCATTCAATTTTGTGCTAGAGCAAAAGATGGCATTTACTCTAGTTTCATGTTTGGTGTCCAACGGCTCTTCACGGCTTGGCATGGTTAGGTCGTGGTGTAACCCATGGAACGTTGTAGCATCTTGTGCATGAAGCTCATGTTAGAAATTATAGTATTGCACAACCTACATGGCATAATGAAAGTTTTGCCCCGTGATGTTATTGGGTGATCGAGAACAAGATCTAAGTTCACATATTTCCATTGTTGTTCGTGGACTGGAAAAGGAGTATATGATTCTTGGTGGAAGAATCTTGTAGCCCTTTGATACATGTAACAATTTCTTGGCACCACAAGAATTTTTATGTCGTACGTAGAATAAGGAAGCCTTGTATCACCCAATCCTCTGCTAGGGGATGCCATGGATTCTTGGCCTCGAAGTGAGACGACTCCAATATCACATTCAACTCCAATATTCAAAATAGGGGCAGTAAGGGCCCAAACATTTTGAGTGAATTCACAAGGAAAGGAAGCCGAATCACTGAAACATTTTGCCATACTTCTTTTCAACAGTTCGGGCCAACTCCGGAAGGTTAATATCGTGGATGGAACATTACACATATCGTCAAATGATGTGATGTAGCCCATAGGTGGTTGTATCACCTTGTGTATGGAGCTCATTGGAGGGCTTGGAACGCTGCACAACCCAAATGGCATCACAAGCCATTCATTGCAACCATCTTTGAGTTTGAAGGTCATATTTCTTTCATCTCCTCCTCGGACCTTCATGTGTTGGTAGCCACTTCTCAAATCTACCTTAATGAACAATTTGGCTCCACCTAATTCATCAAAAATATCTTTCAACCTCGGCATAAGAAGTTTGTTCCCAATGATGAAGTTGTCGACCTCTCGGCTTTCAACACACGTGTGCCAAGTTTCATTTTTCTTTGGCACCCTCCAGATCGATGCCTTGTTCGAATTGTGGCTATAGGCTTGATGATTAAGTAATGAACTTCTTGGAAATAAACCAAGAATAGGTTCAATACTTTCCACCGTTGGTGACCCGGTTGCAAGCTCGTCCGCACATACAACTTCTCTATTCTATCAATTAAGTTCTTTTTTATGTCCACATGTTTTCTTTAAAAAGTAAGTAAGGCCACCTCTGAAGTTTTAAAACCAACTGGAACTTGGATTGCTGACTAATCTAATATCCTATCAAAGAAGATTAACTTACGACCAAGGACTCCTTTGAGTTGGTAACTATAGTACTCCCCTTCTTAGTTTCTTCCTCCATATTTTGTGCATCAAGTAAGGGGGTATCGGTTGCCTCTTGTTATTTAAGCGGTATGGGTTCCATGATAGCCAAGGAAAAGCCACACTCTCGATACTCCTCTTCAAGCATGATCTATGAATTAGGACATTCACTTACAAAGTGTCCTACTCCTCGACATTTGAAACACTTCTTCTTCCTTTTATCCACCCCTTTTGTAACTTCAATACTTTCATGTTTGTACAAAGGGTTAGTAAATGAAGTACTATCATTTTCTACCCTTGTATCTTTCTTTACTCTTCTGCGGATTTACAAGGGGTTTGTGAAAGAGGTACCGCCTTTTGCCTTATCATTAGTGTGCTTTACGTAGGACCTTACATGGGACTTTGGGACATATTTCTTTTCAAGCCTTGGACTATTTTACACAACCCTTGACTTGGCATTTTTATTCACGGCATGCCTCGCAATTTCTTTAATCAAGATTGGCGCATGCTTCACAAACATATCTCTTACGATCCTCCTTATCTCTTCTTTGTTAATATGAGCCATAGCATCAAAGTGTGGGATGGGATGGCCTCGCTCTGATATAAATCTAATTTAAGTAAGGAGGGGTGTTGGTTGGTAAGTGGGTCTGGTCTACCCGAAAATGGACACCAAAGTAAGTGGTTTCGGGTCCTCGGCTAGGCCGGCAGCGTGGTGTATATGAGGTTGTTTCGGGTAGTTCTGGTGGGAATCGGCTCAAGGCATTTTGTAAGGTTTTCACAAGTGGGTTCAGGATCAGGATGGTGATCGGGACTTGGTGATTTGGTGGCGTCAAGGCCACGGAACAGAACTGAATCAGTGAGGTTCTTGGCAGGGTGTGTTATGCGGATAATTTGATGTTGTCGGGGTTGGACGGGAAGTTGTGAGTGGTTTCGTACTTAGGAATTTTGTGGAGGTGTTTCGGGTATGTTGAGGATTATTTTAATGGTCGGAATTTTAGTGTGGGTGTTCCTGAAGTACTATGTTGTGGGTGGTTTCAGTTGGTGGATTTTAGTGTGGGTGTTCCTGAAGTACTATGTTGTGGAAATAATAGAGTGATGTAGACGAGGAATGAACATGGGATGCTACGTGCAAACCCGAGTAAAAACTAAGTGTTTGGGACAGTCGATACGAACAAAGATATGGAAATGGAGGTTTTAATGCCCGAGTCGACACCAAGGAGATAGTGACCAATTCCACAAGGTCAAGACCGAGGTTTCTAAGTACAAGCCTGTGAACTAGCTAAGTTAGGGTGGTCGAAAGCCCTTTTAGTAACCCAAAGCTTAGGCTAGGTTAGTCCACACAGTTCCAACGTTCGCTTACCACTAAGGGGGTTCCTTGAGCTTGGGTATTGATTAAGTCACACAATCCAAATCAAGACGTACACTGAATGGACCTTATCTTGGGTTTGACTAGGTCACACAAGTCCTAGCTTCAACTTACACTAAGGGGTTGGCTCACACAAGAACCAAAGGCCCCACACAAGGACCAACTAACATAAACAACACACAAGTTGAATAACTTAGCAAAGGAGTAAAACTCAAGTTTATATTTCAATCAACTCTGAATATTTAAAAGTCCAAAGGGTCCTATTTATAGTATCAAATGGACCATTCTAGAAGACAAATTAAAAGACACAAACTACATGACAATTTCGGCCTAGTGTGGATAAATGGGAATGGTTTTGGGTTTACTTGGTGACCAAGAGTGTTTTGACCAAATCAAGACAATAGGAAAGGTCTTGGATTTTCATGGGGACAAAGAATGAATCTTTCACACTCCCTTTGTGGATTCCAAGTAGAAGAGTGCATGGATGTGGCTTCTCAAGACTTAATCTTATTGGAACCAGTTTATAAGCTTCCATCTTGATTTTGGAGTGCCTTGGCCGAATGGAGAAGGGAGTATATCGACCATCCCTTCATCTTCTTGGTGTATCCAAATACATGGATGCATTATCCTCTTGGAAACTTCATCTTCTAGACCATTCTTGTCCTTGCCAACTTGTCCTCCAACTCACTGCATAGTCATCCCTTTGGAAGACATTTTGGCTTAGTCACCTTATTGGAAGACTCTCGGCATTGTCACCCTTTACATGGCCTATTAATTGTGTCCTAAGGTAGTTATTACATGGCATACTATGTCCTAAGCTAAGAGCTAAAAGCTAAGATAAGAATAAAGACAAGCTAAAAGAAAACATGGTCTTCGGCCAAGACCTACATACAAAGGCCGAATAAAAACTTGCTTTCTAGATCTTCACGTGACAACTCCAACTCCATTCCATTTTCCATGACATCTGAGGCATATTATCTTCGGATGATCAACCTTCTTTTGAACGCCGAGCTTAACATCTCGAAGATCAAATTAGAACCTTGAGCTCACGGGGATTTTTACATCAGAAGGCCCTTCTTCAAAAGAATTCATCCTCAAATTCGTGCCGTCTAAATGTGGTAATAAATTTTCAACAACAGGTGTTGATCTAACATTTCCACCATCAGATAAGTTTGGAAGTTTTATCTTGTAGACGCCTTCTTCAACACTTGCCAAATATGGAACCGAATAAAAGACAAACGATTTTGAATAATGATGTCCGTATTGTGACATGACTCTCATACAGTCTAGTTCCTTGCCATAGATAGAATAATGGCACGGTGCACCATTCAATTTTGTGCTAGAGCAAAAGATGGCATTTACTCTAGTTTCATGTTTGGTGTCCAATGGCTCTTCAAGGTTTGGCATGGTTAGGCCGGGGCTTCACAATTTTTTTTCTCAAGGTTTCAAAAACTCTTGTTGCTCTTCGGAACCACTCACACTCATCTTTTCTTATTAGCTCGTTGGTAGGGCAGCAAGGTAACAATAATTTTGTATGACATGATGAGAATAAAAAGTCGGACCAAGAAAACTATTTGCCGCAATTATACCCATAGGCTCGGAACATCCTTGGCGAGAGTCCACCGGGGTGGGATAATCACAAATGCTCTCGGATGTCATGGTGTAACCCATGGAACGTTGTAGCATAGTGTGCATGAAGCTCATGTTAGAAATTATAGTATTGCACAACCTACATGGCATAATGAAAGTTTTGCCCCGTGATGTTATTGGGTGATCGAGAACAAGATCCAAGTTCACATATTTCCATTGTTGTTCGTGGACTGGAAAAGGAGTATATGATTCTTGGTGGAAGAATCTTGTAGCCCTTTGATACATGTAACAATTTCTTGGCACCACAAGAATTTTTATGTCGTACGTAGAATAAGGAAGCCTTGTATCACCCAATCCTCTGCTAGGGGATGCCATGGATTCTTGGCCTCGAAGTGAGACGACTCCAATATCACATTCAACTCCAATATTCAAAATAGGGGCAGTAAGGGCCCAAACATTTTGAGTGAATTCACAAGGAAAGGAAGCCGAATCACGGAAACATTTTGACATACTTCTATTCAACAGTTCGGGCCAACTCCGGAAGGTTAATATCGTGGATGGAACATTACACATATCGTCGAATGATGCGATGTAGCCCATAGGTGGTGGTATCACCTTGTGTATGGAGCTCATGGGAGGGCTTGGAACGCTGCACAACCCAAATGGCATCACAAGCCATTCACTGCAACCATCTTTGAGTTTGAAGGTCATATTTCTTTCATCTCCTCCTCAAACCTTCATGTGTTGGTAGCCACTTCTCAAATCTACCTTAATGAACAATTTGGCTCCACCTAATTCATCAAAAATATCTTTCAACCTCGGCATAAGAAGTTTGTTCCCAGTGATGAAGTTGTCGACCTCTCGGCTTTCAACACACGTGTGCCAAGTTTCATTTTTCTTTGGCACCCTCCAGATCGATGCCTTGTTCGAATTGGGGCTATAGGCTTGATGATTAAGTAATGAACTTCTTGGAAATAAACCAAGAATAGGTTCAATACTTTCCACCGTTGGTGACCCGGTTGCAAGCTCGTCCGCACATACAACTTCTCTATTCTATCAATGAAATTCTTTTTTATGTCCACATGTTTTCTTTAAAAAGTAAGTAAGGCCACCTCTGAAGTTTTAAAACCAACTGGAACTTGGATTGCTGACTAATCTAATATCCTATCAAAGAAGATGAACTTACGACCAAGGACTCCTTTGAGTTGGTAACTATAGTACTCCCCTTCTTAGTTTCTTCCTCCATATTTTGTGCATCAAGTAAGGGGGTATATGTTGCCTCTTATTCTTTAAGCGGTATGGGTTCCATGATAACCAAGGAAAACCCACACTCTCGATACTCCTCTTAAAGCATGATCTGTGAATTAGGACATTCACTTACAAAGTGTCCTACTCCTCGACATTTGAAACACTTCTTCTTTCTTTTATCCACCCCTTTTGTAACTTAAATACTTTCATGTTTGTACAAAGGGTTAGTAAATGAAGTACTATCCTTTAAAACCCTTGTATCTTTCTTTACTCTTCTGCGGATATACAAGGGGTTTGTGAAAGAGGTACCGCCCTTTGCCTTATCATTAGTGTGCTTTACGTAGGGCCTTACATGGGACTTTGGGACATATTTCTTTTCAAGCCTTGGACTATTTTTCACAACCCTTGACTTGGCATTTTTATTCATGGCATATCTTGCAAGTTCTTTACTCAAGATTGGCACATGCTTCGCAAACATGTCTCTTACGATCCTCCTTAGCTCTTCTTTGTTTACGTGAGCCATAGCATCAAAGTGTGGGATGGGATGGCCTCACTCTGATACCAATCTAATTCAAGTAAGGAGGGGTGTTGGTTGGTAAGTGGGTCGGGTCTACCCAAAAATGGACACCAAAGTAGGTGGTTTCGGGTCCTCGGCTAGGCCGGCAGTATGGTGTATATGAGGTTGTTTCGGGTAGTTGTGGTGGGAATCGGCTCAAGGAATTTTGTAAGGTTTTCACAAGTGAGTTCAGGATCAGGATGGTGATCAGGACTTGGTGGTTTGGTAGCATCAAGGCCACGGAACAGAACTGAATCAGTGAGGTTCTTGGCAGGGTGTGTTATGCGGACAATTTGATGTTGTCGGGGTTGGGCGAGAAGTTGTGAGTGGTTTCGTACTTAGGAATTTTGTGGAGATATTTTGGGTATATTGAGGGTGATTTGAATGGTCAGAACTTGGTGTTTTGATGATGGCAAGATCTCGGAAATGATCTAAAATAGTAAGGTTCTCGGTTGGTATTTGTAGTAGACTATTTGGGTGTTACCGGGGTGACATAGATATTTGTGGGTGGTTTCAGTTGGTGGATTTTAGTGTGGGTGTTCCTGAAGTACTATGTATTGTGGTTGTGGAAATAATAGAGTGATGTAAATGAGGAATGAACATGGGATGCTAGGTGCAAACCCGAGTACAAACTAAGTGTTTGGGACAGTCGATACGAACAAAGATATGGACATGGGGGTTTTAATGCTCGAGTCGACACCAAGGAGATAGTGACCAATTCCACAAGGTCAAGACTGAGGTTTCTAAGTACAAGCCTGTGAACTAGCTAAGTTAGGGTGGTTGGAAGCCCTTTTAGTAACCCAAAGTTTAGGCTAGGTTGGTCCACACAGTTCCAACGTTCACTTACCGCTAAGGGGGTTCCTCGAGCTTGGGTATTGATTAGGTCACACAATCCTAATCAAGACTTACACTGAATGGACCTTAGATTGGGTTTGACTAGGTCACACAAGTCCTAGCTTCAACTTACACTAAGGGGTTGGCTCACACAAGAACCAAAGGCCCCACACAAGGACCAACTAAGATAAACAACACACAAGTTGAATAACTTAGCAAAGGAGTAAAACTCAAGTTTATATTTCAATCAACTCTAAATATTTAAAAGTCCTAAGGGTCCTATTTATAGTATCAAATGGACCATTCTAGAAGACAAATTAAAAGACACAAACTACATGACAATTTCGGCCTAGTGTGGATAAATGGGAATGGTTTTGGGTTTACTTGGTGACCAAGAATGTTTTGACCAAACCAAGATAATAGGAAAGGTCTTGGATTTTTATGGGGACAAAGAATGAATCTTTCACACTCCCTTTGTGGATTCCAACTAGAAGAGTAGATGGATGCGACTTCTCAAGATATAATTTTCTTGGAACTAGTTTAAAAGCTTCCATCTTGATTTTGGAGTGCCTTGGCTGAATGGAGGAGGGAGTATTCGACCATCCCTTCATATTCTTGGTGTATCCTAATACATGGATGCATTATCCTCTTGGAAGCTTTATTTTCTAGACCATTCTTGTCCTTGCCAACTTGTCCTCCAACTCACGGCATAGTCATCCCTTTGGAAGAACTTTTGGCTTAGTCACCTTATTGGAAGACTATCGGCATTGTCACCCTTTACATGGCCTATTAATTGTGTCCTAAGGTAATTATTACATGGCATACTATGTCCTAAGCTAAGAGCTAAAAGCTAAGATAAGAAATAAAGACAAGCTAAAAGAAAATATGGTCTTCGGCCAAGACCTACATACAAAGGCTGAATAAAAACTTGCTTCCTAGATATTCACGCGACAACTCCTACTCCGTTCCATTTTCCATGCCAGTTGAGGAACATTATCTTCGGATGATCAACCTTATTTGGAACGCTGAGCTTAACATCTCGAAGATTAAATTGGAACCTCGAGCTCACAGGGATTTTTACACCGATGGACCTTAGCTTGGGTTTAACTAGGTCACATAAGTCCTACCTTCAACTTACACTAAAGGGTTGGTTCACACAAGAATCGAAGGCCCGCACAAGGACCAACTAAGGTAGACAACACACAAGTTGAATAACTTAGCAATTGAGTAAAACTCAAGTTTTTCTATTAATCGACTCTGATTTGTACAACATCCTAACGGTCCTATTTATAGTAGTACATTGACCTTTCTAGAAGGCAAATTAAAGACACAAACTACTCGGCCAAATATGGACAAGTGGGAAGGGTCTCGAGTTGCTTGGAAAGCAATGAAGCTCTCGACCAACTTGAACAAATGGGAATGGTTTCGGCCTTGCTTGGTGATCAAGGATAAATTCAATCTTTTCACACCTCTTTGTGGTTCCCATGTAGAAGAATGCATGAACTTGGCTCCTCATAAATCTCATCTTCTTGGAATATGTTTGGAAGCTTACATTCTTTACATATGTGCCTTGGTGAATTATTTTCGGCCAACTCTTCATCTCCCCTACGCCGATCTTTATATCTCCTTTGTAGTCAAATATATGAACTAGTTAGTTCATGAACTCTCCTCTTGGAAGCCTCATCTTCTAGATGATTCTTGTCCTTGCCATCTTATCCTCCCTCTCTTGGCCTAGTCATCATTTTGGAAGACTTTTCGGCCAAGTCACCTTATTACAAGGCTTAGTCATTCATTTCTATTACATGGCTCATTAAATGTGTCCTAAGAAGAGTTAGTAGCTAAGCTAATAACTAAGGATAAGCTAATAGAAACAAAATGGTCTTCGGCCAAGACCTACATACAAAGCCGAAATAAATTGTTGTCTTCTTAAACCTTTACGTGATGTCATTCATCCTACTACATATTTCATCCAATTTGAGGCATTTAAACATAGGTTGATGGTGAGTTGTTGAGATCTTATGCAAGCTACTTAATGGCTCAAGTTAAGTCCACGGGCTTTCTTTTATCAATCTCCCCTTCTTTAAAGGAATTTGCCCTCAAATTTGCGCCATCTAAATGTGGTAATAAGCCTTCAACAACACGTGTTGATCTAATACTTCCACCATTAGATATGTCCAAAAGTTTTATCTTATGGGCGCCTTCCTCAAAACTTGCCAAATATGGATCCGAATACAAGCTAATCAGTTTTGGCTGAAAATGATGTTCGTATTGTGCCAAGGATCCCATAAAATATAATGATTTGCCATAGGTAGAATAATGGCATGGTGCACTAGTCAATGTTGTGCTAGATAAAAATATGGCACTAGTGTCACATTCGACTTCCAATGGCTTTTCACGGATCGACACAGTTAGAACCGGTGCTTCACAAATCTTTTCCTTCAAGGCTTCAAAGACTCTTGTTGGTTCCCAGAATCATTCATACTCATTTTTTCTTATTAGTTCATTGTTAAAGGCAGCAAGGGTTCAACAATCCCGAATGACCTGATGAGAAAAAGAAGTTGAACCAAGGAAACTGTTTACCGCAATGACCCTTGTAGGCTCGGACCAACTTCGGAAAGTTAACACCGCGGATGGATCATTAAACATGTCGTTGAATGATGCAATGTAACCCATGGATCGTGGTAGCATCTTATGCATGAAACTCATGGCAGAGCTTATAGCGTTGCACAATCTAAATTACACGATAAAGTTTTTGTCATGTGGTGTTCTTGGTAAACCAAGGATGAAATTCAAGTTCACATCTTTCCATGGTTGTCCCGGGACTAGAAAAGGAGTATACGATTCTTTGTGGAAGAATTTTTAGCCCTTTGATACATGGAACAATTTCTTACTACTCCATTTACATCTTAGAACATGATATCTCATTCATGGAACTCCTTTAGAACTTCAAATCCCATCGACTTTTGTTTAACCATGGTCAACATTATGTGCCTTCGAAGAAGTGTATCCGCCACTATAATGGACTTGTAATCTTCATGTCTTGTGGCGAATGTGGGAGTTGGTAAGTATGCTACCCACTTAGAAAGTCTCGGATTCAACTTCCTTAGCACCACATAAAATTTCGTGTCGTAATTAGGATAACGAAGACGTGTATCACCCAATCTTCCATTAGAGGAAGCCATGGACTCTAGGTCTTGAAGTAAGACAATTCCAATATCACATTCAACTCCAATATTTGGAATAGGGGCAGTACGGGCCCAAAAATTTTGAGTGAATTGATGAGGAAAGGAAGTCGAATCACGGAAACCTTTTTCCACACTTCCATTCGACGGTTCGGGCCAACTCCGGAAAGTTAACACCATAGATGGAACGGTATACATGCCATCAGATGGTGAGATATAACCCATATGTGGTTGTAGCACCTTGCATATGAAACTAACGGGAGGGTTTGGAATGTTGCACAACCCAAATGGCATCACAAGCCATTCATAGCAACCATGCTTGATTTCAGAAGCCATTTTTCTTTCATCTCCTCCTCGGATCTTCATGTGTAAGTAGCCACTTCTCAAATCCAACTTGGCGAACAATTTGGCCTTACTCAACACATCAACAAGGTCTTTCAATCTTGGCATAGGAAGTTTGCACCCCATGATGATGGTGTCAACTTTTCGGCCCTCAATACTCGTGTGCCAAGTTTCACTTTTCTTTGGAACCATCAAGATCGCTGCCTTGTATGGATTGTGTCTATAGGCTTGATGATTAAGTAATGAACTCCTTGGAAATAAACCAAGAGTATGTTCAATACCTCCCATTGTTGGTGATCCGATTGCAAGCTCGTCCGCACATATATCTTCCCACGGCTCCCTTAAGTCGGCATCTATAGCGCCCCCCTTATTTGACTCTTCGTCTATCTCCGGTGTATTAAGTAAGGGGGTATTGGGTTCCTCTTGTTCAAGTAGTATGGGTTCCATAATGGCCAAGGAAAACCCGTACTCTCGATACTCTTCTCTAATCACGCCGCGGGAATTAGGACATTCACTTGCAAAGTGTTCGAATTCTTGACATTGGAAGCACTTATTTCTCCTTTTATCTATTCTTTTTGTAACTTTAATACTTTCATGGTTATACAAAGGGTTAGTAAAGGATGTACTGCCCCTTTCAACCTTTTTATTCTTCTCTTCAAGTTCTTGGCGATACAAGGGGTTGGTAAAAGAGGTACCACCCTTCACTTTAACATTAGTAGGCTTTGCATAGTGCCTTGAGGTACCTTTCCTGTCATATCTTGGGTTGTTTTGTATAACCCTTGACTTGACATTTTTACTCATGGCATGCCTTGCAAGTTCTTTCCTCAAGATGACCCTCCGAAGTTCTTCTTTATTTATGTGACCATAGCGTCAAAGCGTGGGACGGGATGGCCTCGCTCTGATACCAATATGATGTATATAAAGAGGGGTGAGTTAGGGTAAGTGGGTCGGAGTTTGGTTGTAAATGAGTTAACCCGGAAATGGGACTCAAAGTGGGGTTCTCAGATTCTACCAGCAGTGTGGTGTTTAGTGGCTGTTTTGGGTAGTTTTAGGGAGAGTTGGGTTTAGACGTTTTATGGGAGTGTTCTGGGTATGTTTAGGGTTGCCTTTATGATTGGGGTTTGGTGGTTGGATAGTGGAAAGATGGCGGAATTTGGCTGAAACAGTGAGGTATCGGTAAGGGTTGTCTTGTGGTTGCCGGGTTTGGAAGGGAAGTTATGGGTGGTTTCGGTCAGTGTCCTTTAGTGGGGATGTTTGGGACGTATTGTGGGATGTGTTGGTGGAAAGAATGAAGTGGATTGGTCAAAGAATCAACACGGAATGCTAGGTTCAAACCCGAGTACAAACCAAGCGATGGACAGTCGATATAACAAGGATAGAGACACGAGGGTTTTAATGCTCGAGTCGACATCAAGATGAGTTTGGCCAATTAGACAAGGTCTTGACCGAGGTTGCTAAGTACAAGCTCGTGAACAAGCCAAGTGAGGGTGGCCGGTAACCTTATGATAGACCCTAGGCTTGGGTTTGGTTGGATCACACAAGTTTCAACGTCCACTCGCACCAAGGAGGTTCCTTAAGTTTGGGTTTGATTAAATCACACAAGTTCTAACCAAGACTTACACCGAAGGGATCTTAGCTTGGGTTTAACTAGGTCACACAAGTCCTAGCTTCAACTTACACTAAGGGGTTGGTTCACATAAGAACTGAAGGCCCACACAAGGACCAATAAGGTAGACAACACACAAGTTGAATAACTTAGCAATTGAGTAAAACTCAAGTTTTTCTATTAATCGACTCTGATTTGTACAACATCCTAAGGGTCCTTTTTATAGTAGTACATGGACCTTTCTAGAAGGCAAATTAAAGACACAAACTACTCGGCCAAGTGTGGACAAGTAGGAAGGGTCTCGAGTTGCTTGGGAAGCAAGAAAGCTTTCGGCCAACTTGAACAAATGGGAAAGGTTTCGGCCTTGCTTGGTGATCAAGGATGAATTCAATATTTCCACACCTCTTTGTGGTTCCCATGTAGAAGAATGCATGAACTTGGCTCCTCATAAATCCCATCTTCTTGGAATATGTTTGGAAGCTTACATTCTTTGCATATGTGCCTTGGTGAATTATTTTCGGCCAACTCGTCATCTCCCCTACGCCGATCTTGATGTCTCTTTTGTAGTCAAATATATGAACTAGTTAGTTCATGAACTCTCCTCTTGGAAGCCTCATCTTCTAGATGATTCTTGTCCTTGCCATCTTATCCTCCCTCTTTTGGCCTAGTCATCATTTTGGAAGACTTTTCGGCCTAGTCACCTTATTACAAGGCTTAGTCATTCCTTCCTATTACATGGCTCATTAAATATGTCCTAAGAAGAGTTAGTAGCTAAACTAAGAACTAAGTATAAGCTAAAACAAACAAAATGGTCTTCGACCAAGACCTACATACAAAGCCGAAATAAAATGTTATCTTCTTAAACCTTCACGTGATGTCGTTCATCCTACTCCATATTTCATCCCATTTGAGGCATTTAACCATAGGTTGATGGTGAGTTGTTGACATCTTTGACAAGCTACTTAATGTCTCAAGTTGGGAGTTTAAGTCCACGGGCTTTCTTACATCAGTTCTTGTTTCTACCACGATTTTAATCCAAATTTTTAAGAGAAACTTCTACAAATTTATTATAACTTTAGCTAAAGATTCCCCACGAAGACCCGAAGATAACCGCAACATTAATTTCTCAAAATTTTCATCAAATTAAGTAACCTATTTTAAACCTTTAAGCATTCTAAAGACAACATTAATGGTGTTTAGACCCAATTAATTCAAAATAATCCAAAGAGAAAAAATGGAGTTGCTAGATCTGAAATCCAGATCGAAAAAAAAGAACGAAACTCGGATAGGAAATAATGAAGTTTCGCCAAAAAATTATTTGAAACCCGAATCTGAATTTTCTTTTTTATATAGAAAAAATGAAGAACAATAAGAAAAAAAAAAGAAAAGAAAAATCTATTTTTTGGGCTTTACACGTGCCTATTTTTTGTGAAAATCACTCAAATTGCCAGGTCACAAAAAATGTCTAAATGACACAGCGGAGATCCACCTGAAAAGTCTAGATGGAACAATTGTTACTTGAGATGTTCAAGTGACAAATCTGGACGACCACGGGTAGCTGGTCATATTGTTATATAGAAAACTGGGTGTCGAGCCTAGTCAGATATATACACATTGAATATTTACTCCAAATCTCAAATAATTTAATTTGAGTATGTTTCTATAAAGTCATATTGTTATATAGAAATATGGGTGTTGAGCCGAGCCTGACTGTATCGAGTTGAGCTCAATTGAGCTCTTTACAATATCGAGCCGAATCAACTATATAATGTTTAGTTTCGCAAGCCCCACCCCAACTTCACTAGATCTGTTTTTGGGAGGACCCTTAAAAAGTAATTTTCTTCTCCCCATCCATTTCGGGTAAAGAATATGTGAAAGCACATTTATCTCTCTAAGAAGGGTTCGTTCCGAGGTGTGAAGTGGAGAGAAAGGATGTCACAATTGGGGTTCTGAATTAAATGATCTTTTAATTTTTCATTTTTTCATTTTTTCATTTTCATATTAAAATAGAACTTTTCGGGAAAAATAGAAAAAGATTGAATTCAAAGAATTGTATGTTAATTCCAAAATTTAAAGTTTCAATTACATCTCATACACTCATAAAGTAGTCTTAAATAACGATGTTAATAAAAAAAAATTACATCAAATTAATTAAAGAAATACAAAATAACAAACATGCTCTGCGCGATCGCTAGCCACCCTGGCACAATTGGGACCCCACTAGTGATGACTTATCACGATCGCAGAGCCCACTCTCGCGATCGTGACAAAGGAAACCAGGTGACAACCGATATTTTCTAGTTTATTTCAAAGTTCGATCCAACACCTGAAACTCATTCGGAACCTCCCAGGCACAAATTAAATATGAATTTCAGTCCTAAAACATGCTCCGGACTCGTTCGTGCACTTGAAATTTCTGAAAAAGATCGTCTTGACCCGATGTTGACCAAGGTCAACTCTTAAATAATGAAAATCCTATTTCTCAATTAACTACCCAAATCACACCCGAATACCTCGCGACCCGAACCAATGGCTTGACTAAGTCATAAATGATATTACATACCTAATGCAATCGATGAAATTTTGAAAATGACGCATTTACCCCTTATGTTGACTTTGGTCAAATATCTCCATTTCATAAACTTGAAACTTCCAAACTTACTAAAATCAATCTGAAACCCCCACGATTGCTTCGGAAATCGCGTCACCTATCCCCGCAAGTCGTAAGCATCACAAAGGATCTACAGGAAGGATATTTTGGGAAAATAAAGATAAAACGCTCAAAACGACTAAGCGAGTCGTTACTATATTATTGCTTAAAATTTATTAATTAATAATCATATATTTGTAACTAATATTGTAAAAATAATTGATATATTTCTCAAATTAATAATATTTTAATTTAATTAATTATAAAAATTAAAAGCATACATTTTGTAAGAATATTATGGACAAAATGTTTGAGAAAAAGATTAATATTAATAAATATAATGTTATAACATTATTCTAATATTTGACAAAAAAATATTATCCATTCTAATTGAAAAAAGAACGACATGCAATGTAAAATAACAAGGCAGTAACCTTATTTCATTAACAAACGTCTACTTTAATGTCATAACTCATTATATGTCAAGTTTGTTAATAACTCATTTTATTTAATATTAGGAGGTTTAATTTCAAAAATTAGAATAAGAACGTAGCTACGCAAAATGAAGAAAATAAAAAAAATAATAACAATAACATACCTAGTGTAATCCTACAAGAGTGTACGCAGGCCTTACCCCTACCTCAGAAGGTAGATAGTTTGTTTCTTATAGACCCTCGGCTTGAAGAAAAGCAAACCCAAACAGTCAGGAAAAAGAAATAACAGAAGTAAAGAAGTCATGGCAAAATACTAGGTAAAGCATGATACAATAGTCTGAAAAATGAAAAATAATGTAACTACCACAAAATCATACGACAATTGAAGTACAAGAAACAACATATACTAATAGAAATCAAAGGACAAGAAATTACAACAATACTACTAGGCGTGACGATGCACAACTACCAACTAGTCTTCTAATCTGATCCGTGTCCTTTATAACCTTCTATCTAAGGTCATATTTACGTTGAGCTAAAATTGCACCATGTTGTAACATATCAGGTCTCCATACTAGTTCTTGACTTGTTCTAAAGAAATGAGTCGAAATTTAGAAGGTTTCACATTTTTGCGAAAGTGGCCATGGGGCCTACTACCATAACCCCATGATTAAATGAGAATTTAGAAAAGCTTCCTTAAAGAAAGTTGTAGTACGTTGAAATATATTTCCATCCATATAAAGACCAGGCCAAATGGAGGTCTCTACAAGAAGTTATGCGCATCACAAAAACACTGAAAGAAGCGGGCCATCCGCGTTAGCAACATGTCGTGCATGGGGCACGTTCGTGTTGGCCACGTGTCACGGGCCCAGAGCAAAAAATTGATGATCTAAAATTTGGTCTGTATAGGGCCATGCACTGCATGTGCAATGTGGGCCCAACACACGTATCGAGATTTCAGCCTAATTTTTAGACTTTGCATTTTTAAGTTAAATTTAAGATTAGGGTTTATTTCCCTAACTCCCTAAAGTTCGAAAATTTGTCGAGCACCCCGCTTACAGTTCTTTCTTTCAATTGCTTCACATACTAGTGCAATTCAAATGTACTAATGTCCCTTTGCCCATGGCCAACATCTTGCGATACAGGTAATGATTTACAGTATGCCGCAATGCACAGTAGGATATCTAGTATCAGCTGAGTTGGAGGGCTTCAGTCTTTCGGGAAATTATCATTTATTTTGCAGTCTTCATAGTTTATTACATACAATCAGGTATATCGGGGCATTGTCCTGACAAACAATTAGCGTTTCAGTACTATTTAAAGACTTCATAGATTAGAGTAGTAGTTAGACGGAGTTTATCAGATTTTTACGTTTGTCGTGATGGCACTGTTACTATGTTCAGATTTGTTCATTATTTTTTACACTTAATGATTATTCAGTCAGACTTTCAATATATCAGCATGTGTTAGTTTAGTTTCCACATTCAGTATGTTTTGATATCACATATTGATTCAGCCAGCCAGTTGGTGTTACACCCTGTATTTTCGCACTAGTGTACGTCGGAAGTAACATAACTAGAACCCGGGAGTTTAAGATTCCATACAGGGATAGTAAAGGTATGAAACAAGTGTTAAGTAAGTTTCATGAGAGTTTGAAGCTAAACGAATCAAAGAAAATACTTTTTACTGAAGTTCGCCGAAGGAAAATGTATTGTAATAGCTCATACTTTTGGAGTACGAATAGGAGTGCATAATATGCTAAGAAGGTTTTTTATGATATATTTGTATCATAAAATAGTCGTATGTTAAGCTTTAAAGTCAAGCAAGTTTTAAAACAAAAGTTGGCAAAAGTCACCGCAAGTTACGTTCATAATTCTACCAAAATTTGGGTCATATCTCACCGAGCTTATCTCCCAATATACTTGGAATTACAGTGTGATCCACCTATGAAATTGACGTTCTATGAGTCTAATTTCCAAAGTATTAAACCATTTGTCAATATGCCGTTAGAGTAGAGAGATATACATATTTTCACGAGACTGCATAGGCAGACCCTATTGGGACTCATTAAGGTGGTGGAAAGTTCCAGCCTTATAATTAAATGGTGGAAACCCTTTTTCACCTTATTTCTTCAACCCAAACTGACATATACCTCTCTAAGAAGTTCTCTAACAGTTCTCTCATCTTTCAAGAGTAAATACAAAGGTAAATCACTCTTTTACTTTGTTATGATCAATCAGAAAGAAGACTTCTCATCTTAGTTTCTTAATCATGAAGTGCTAACTCTTACTTTATCCATGGAAGGGAACAATATCAATGACGGAACATAAACTTAACAAATGACAGATACATATACAATCGAGGAATAGAATAACCTCAAGTGTCTACTTAACAAACTAAGAATATAGTCTTTTCTAGGACATATTCGTATCGATTGTTACAGAAAGGATCATGCCATAAGAGTGAAAGAATATGTCTTAACATACCTTATTATCGACCAATATTACTCCAATGTCATCTTGTTTGTTCTACAGTCGTCAACTTAGCAATAGAAGCAAGTTGGATCAAAATCAAGTTGATGGTTTCACGATTACTTCATTATGACATTATATCGAACACCTAACGTGCACAACTTCTATACGTTGTTTTTAGGGCAATTCAAGCTATCCTCATGTCTTCTTAAATAACCACAACAACACCAAGATCACAACTCCAATGTTCTATAACATCTAGTCCTTAATTATCTCAAAAATTCAATTGAACCAACTCAAAAACCAATATGATTTCTATAATAAAGACTTAGCTCAATTCTCATGTGTTATCATATTTACCAATTGATCCACCTGAACTAGGAGAAGATTAACAACACTTAGGAGTAGAAAAATTACCTTTAATCAGTCACGGATTCCTCCACACCAAGCCTTCTTCCAATCTTCAAGAAATTCCAAACTCAATCCTACCAACTAGGTGTTTTCTTTGAGATGATCTAGCCTTTCTAAGGGAAAATTAACTTCATAATATTAAGGGATGGATCGTAGATGATATACAAACCCTTGGAGAGTATTTGGGGTCTTCTAGGTGAGTGAGGGTCGAAAATGAAATGAGACAAGTGAAGTTATTAGATTAACACACACACACACACACACATATATATATATATATATATATATATATATATATATATATATATATATATATATATATATATATCCAACCTACCGCCTCCAATATGCAGGAGAATCTGCATTACAGATCACCATCTGTGGCCACATTTCCCATCGTCTATGGTGGCAGAAGAGTGGCCCTGATATGCGGACTAATCTGCGATGCGGATTGGGTTTCACGATGTGAAACGCTTAGCATATCGTTCTATCTTCATCAATATTTGCCAATATATGGTTCCCTCAATCCGAATAACTTTTAACCTTTTGTAAACCTTCTTAACACTCTTGTAAGCCTTACGAAACCCTCAAAAAGGACCTTGAGTCCTCAGGGCTCAAGTCGGCTAACTACGCTCTCACTCGTGCATGAAACTATGAGGTGTAACATCCTTCCCCCCTTAAGAATATTCATCCTCGAATGTTGGGGAGCCATAGGCTTAACACTTTAACTCTCAAATTCTCCAAAAATCTCAGGTAGAGTTTCCTTTGTAAGTAAGACCATCTCAACCTCATCAACCAAATCCTGATATTTGAGTCGCGCCTTGATTATAATCACCACATTTGGTTTGAAAAAGAGTAAGGATATCTGGCCTTCATATCTCTTTCCGTCTCTCAAGTCATGTCTTCAATATTATTATTCCTCCATAGGACTTTAATATAGGCTATACAATACAATATGCATCACGATATTGGCCTCTCGCTATCACACCCGCATTCGGCGCATATTCTGGGATTCATCTTCTTCTCTTACAAACATATCTAAGTATGGAAACACCTTTTAAGGCTTGCTACTAACTTTAACATGATCTTCCTTATATGATTAGTCAAAGTATTGGTTGATTATTGATATGCAGAGGGTTGACATCAAGTTTGTTGTCATAGAAATAAATGTCACTACACCTTAAATCGTAATCATATGGGGCCCTTAGCTTAAAATAATCGTCGGTGCTTTATTTCCCCCTTTCCCCTTCTAGTCTCTCTATAAGACTGTCTATGAATTTATCAGCCAATAGCATTAGAAGTCTCTTCATAGTGTAGGTGCGTCATAACTTGCATATCATCATTGGGTATGATCCAAGTAGTATTCCCTACATAGTTTAGTGTTGAAAACTGATAATCTTTTACTATAGAGGTAGGTTCAACTGGTAAGCCTCTTGTCCACCCATTGAGTTATACGATATGGCCCCATATGCTAGGGGTTGGAGTATCTTTTTCTTTCGAAATCTCATTCGCCTTTGCTAAACGGGTTCTCAAAAGTTGTCCTTTCTTAATTGGTAAATTCTAAGTCCTTTGTTATACATCAGGACACCGTCTTCTACTAATTCTGAGCCGTTCACAATTTGGTGCGTTTAAGGATTTCTGCCATCCTCGAAACCTCACATGATCGCTCTTTTCTATAGTGTTACTGGGGACCAAAAGTAGGCCAGTTACCATCGAGTTATCCTTTAGTGCCCCAAAGGGGACCAAATACGTCACGCTAACAACAACTTCCATAATACTCTTCTTCGTGGTTTCCATGTCGTGCCATATAGTGTATCAACTTATTGGGCCCCTGGCCTTTATCTCATCCTGTTTTTAGCTGAAATATCATATAACACATCTTATGATCTTACTTCTCATATTTCCTTCCTAATACACTTCCTTAACACCATAACCTATTTTCGTTGCTTTAAAAAATAATGGGACTAATGGATAATATACTTTTGGCATTCCTTGGCTTATCACTCTTCTACCCTTAGCACATGCTCTTGCCCTTGCTATCCTAGACCTCTCATTTATTTGTCTTAGAGGTATAGTTCCTTACTTACGTCAATCCTTAAGTTTTATCTTCTATGTCAACTCTTATCATTTTCATTCTAACGGAATACCATACTAATTTTTTGTTATCACTACCATCTTGGCTATCCCTAGAGGCTTCCACTTCATAATGATAACACCATAGAAATTTCCTCCACATCTATTTTAAGGTCAACTTGTCGTCATACTTAGATCTTGCTCCAATTTCCCTTGCTCGCTCGACCGTTCTGTCTTTATATTATCAGCTTTAGCCAGATCCTTTTAATGTCATACTTTCACTTTAACTCCTCTTTTAGATTAACATACTCCATTATGAATCATCCAACTACATTAGCCCTTTCCGATTATAAATTTTAATCCCCTCGCCACAATAGCTACTTTCGTAAGCTATTTTGAAACTGCTCCTTCTTATGACTGACACCATCCTCCTACCAGTTCCGTTAGTTAACACATTATTCACTTGGTACTTTACCCCCATCTTCCCCCCTTTAGGGAACCAACTTGTTCTTTTATAGTTAAACTTTATCCATCCGTCCTTCTATCCCTTCTGGTCCATATTTTAACAACTTATGATTCGTCTGTATGTAATCTCACCTCACCCGGGAGGATTTTAAGAACTTACATTCATAGAGCCTCAAACACTCTTGACATCGTGTCCTCTCTCAGCCAACTTCACTTTGGTTTACTTGATCCATTAAGAAGTTTTCTGTTACTTACTTTCATCAACCCTTTATTTTCTTCACACTCACTTGTTACTTATTTGCTATAACATTACTAACATGATAATCTTGTGGCCCTCCAGTCAGTGTCTTAACTCTGGTTCAGTGTATCTCCCATTATCTTGCTTTCTCAATTAAGTAGATAAATTAACCTCTCAACAACGCTCATTCACTGCTATTAATTTAATTTTGTCAAAACATGACCCTGCTATTTGCACGACTTTTAAAGCTCGCTCCTTCCCCCTGTGATGAATCTTATTATACCTCAATATGCTAACTTATATCTTCTAGTGACTTCTTCAATTTATATTCATAGCCATGTTAAATCGTATACCAACCCCATAACTATTCTTCGCCTCTTGCCTTGCTCAGAGTGTCTCTGCAGAATACTTTCTAGCTTCCAAACTCCCCTTGCTTTAATTAGTCTTAATCCTCAAACATTTGAGATTCCTCTGCGCACCAGTCCCACAATCGTAACCCTTTCTTGGTGATGTCTTCCATAATCTGACCTCATTATTTACCTTTCATACCTGAGCACGTGATGCAACCTACTTAATCGAATCAGGGACTATCCACTTAGACCCTTTTTGCAACTTTGACCAATAGTTTATCAGCTACCATAAGCATCATAGTGGAGAAACTAGGCACTACATCTGTTATGATGTTAGTACATATCTATATCGATTCGATCCAATGAGATAGTAGTGTAACCTTGATCATACTCCGAACATACTAGCTTCACATTTATTCATTACTTTATACTTATGTCCTAATTACATTGAAATGCTTTAAATTCTCGTCAACACGACCCAATATTTAAATTTTGGGACCACGACATCTTTGTTTAGAAGAAAGTTCACATTACACCAGGGCTCGACACTTCATCCCCCTTTACTATATTGATCTTTATGTATAAGTATCAGACACGCTCGCATCTTGGGGTCCTCCTCATCATACCAATTACAAATTCATGTTCTCAACCAACGTTTGTCGCCATACGCCTAACTGCATTAATGGCACCATGCTCGGGGCAGTTTCACCTTTCTATACTAGCACTACTTTGACATACTTATGTCGGCGGTTTAGCTTACGTCTTACCTGGAAACTCCTGATCACGCTCAAGTCACTGCACCATCCTAGTATGTTGTAGCCTACTACCACCCAACAGTCTTCCTTAATCCTTAATTGTTCTAGCCTCTTTAGGCCCTCTCATAACTTCACTTACATCATTCCCACGCATGTAAACGGTTGTAGTCCCTTAGACTCCTTAAGCTACAAATTCCTTAACTCTCTAAGACTTTCTACGATGTATCTAGAGCCATTGATAATACCTATCTTGTGGAGAAACTAATTGCGTCAACATTTACGCCATTTTCTAGTATCCCAAATCAGCTGAGGGTGGTGGATTTGGTGATTTTGACAATGCTTTAGCTTTCATTAGTTCTCTTAGCACTGATTGCGGCCTCGGGTGGGTCAAATTTTTTATAAGGGGTACATATTCAGCAACCTCTTCCTAACCCTTTCTTAACATTTCGACCAGCTACAATCCTTCTGTATACATACGTTTTCGCACTACCTATATTAATGCATACGTTAGACTTGATTTCCTACGGCTCAACTCAATCGCACAATCTAGATTATGAAAAGAAAATAACTATCCTAAATGTCATGTAGCCTCCTGTTTGTAAGTGTGGCGCGCTACACACCCATAAATAATACTTTACTAGACACGGCTTGTAGACATCCTTAGGACTGACCTACTCTGATACTAATTTTGTCATTCCCCAACCTTGAGGGGTGTGCCCGACACCGGGTACCCTAAGGCCCAAGCGTACCACTCATAATACCTATAGCATACTCAATAATACATGGGCCGACAAGGCCTCTGACGAATGATTACCTGACTAAACGATACGACCACCTGCCATATATACAATAAGGCCGATAAGACCACACAAGACTACCATATATAAGAAGACTGTCTACAATCCTCTAAGGAGTACGTCAACAATATTTGGTTGGGAAAAGTCCCCTTCATACCCAACTATGTACATATATATAACTACCATACATATCAGCTCACTACACAGCTCCAGAAGAAAGGAGTGAGACACTCTTCAGCTGGGGCGAGACACCTACCCCGAGGTTCTATCTTTATGAATCTTCACCAATATATGGTTCCCTCAATTTGAATGACTTCTACCCTTCATTAAACCTTTTTAACACCATTGTAAGCCATATAAGACCCTCAGAAAGGACCTCGAGTCCTCAGGGTTCAAGCCGACTAACTACACTCTCACTCGCACATAAAACTACGAGGTGTAACATGCAATGGGTATTCCAAGGAAAAAGACATATCCCCAAGTTGCTCAGAATTGAGATATGAAGATAAATCGATTGTGTAATCAGTAATTATCTTATAGAGGGCGATGAGTCATTAGATTATACAACTATCTATTGGATCTAAACTTGCAAAGTTTTAGTCCTGCAAGTGCATGGACGTGACTCTCAGACAGCATTTCAGACAGAAGCAACAATTGGGGAAACTCAATATAAGTATTTAAAAAGTTGAAAGGGGACTATTGAGCCTTAGATACAAGGCGGGCATTAAAGAGTTGTGTTCTGAAGTGATATTATTAGAACAAAGACAAAGTAAAGGGAAAGTATGAATGATGATGGACGATTTAAAAAAAATGACCGAAGGCTCTATAGGGTATATGATGTAATAAGCTCACAGTTTAATAAGAGCAAGGGAATCTTTTTCGAGTGCAATTGAAAAAATATGTTAGCCAAGAGATAAGGAAGGCGGTTTTGTTCTAAGTACAGTTATCAGATTCAGATACTATAGAAAAGTGTCTTATAATGTCAAGCTCTTCAAAATTTTGCATGTATCATATAAGGAAGTTCTAGTGTCAGAATGAGCAAGGAAAGGAAATTGCTTACGATTAATGGCAATATGAAAATACGAGAAGGACTATCTGACCTATGAATTAAAGTTAACCATGGTGGTGCATGCGCTTCAGATATGACAACTTTATCTATATGTTGTTCATATTGAGACTCTACAGACTATAAGAATTTCCAGTGCGCCCAAAAGCATAAGGAGCTAAATGGGCGACAAAGAAGATGGTTTGAGTAATTTAAAAATTTCAAGGAAAACATCCTATACCATCTGGGTAAGGTTAATATTGTAGCCGGTGCACTTAGCCATAGAGTTGTGAGCAGCTTGGCTGAATTGGGGGTAAAGGAAATGGAGTTAGCTCAAGAGATGCATCAATTGGCTAGTTGGGGGGTCCATTTGGTGGGACTCAGATGACGACATGGTTATTATTCAGAACACAACAAAGTCATCCTTAGTAGCAGAAGTAAACGAATGACGATGTGAAGATCCTACTTTAGTACAGTTCAAACAGAAAGTGTAACATCTAGTAACAACCTTCGAGGTAAATAAAAGTGGGAACTCAAGGTATTAAGTACAATTATGTATTACAAATGTAGCGGGAATCTAGAATCATATCATGCTAGAGGCACATCATTCACACTGTTCTATCTGCCCAAGGTCGACTAAGATCTACTATTCCAGGAAAACTTTATGGGTGGAATTATATGGAAAAGAGTATTGTAAAATTCATAGCACAGTTTATCAGGAAAAGATAGAGAGCATCAGAAACCAGTTAGGTTAACTCAAACCATTGAGTTTCTGACGCAAGAATGGGAAACGATTAGTATGTATTTCATCACAGTATTGCCCCATTCCAATTGGAAAGTTAATTCTTAATGAGTAATCATTGATGGAGTTATAGAATCAACCACTTCTTCTTGATTAAGACTATTTATTCAACAAAATATCATGTAAAGTTGTACATCAAGGGATAGAGCGGGTCCATGGCATTTTGTTGTCTATTACATCATATAAAGGGATACAGTCTTCAATGAATTTGTATGAAACCTTGCGATAGGGATTGAGAGTATAAGTAAATCTTTACACGGCCTCCCATATGTAGACAGAAAGTCAAGTGGAGCACATAATGATGCCATGATTGTGCATGCTAGACTTTAAGGAGAAAACATCTAGGGTTTGCTCATAATGACAGTTACTATCCTAGTATCAAGATGGCTCCTTACGAGGCCATGTGTGGACGTAAGCACAAATCTCCTATTAGATGATTCAAATTTGAAGGAGGCTCCTTACGAGGTGAGTCAGGGTTATTGCAACCAGATTTAGTCCTGTAGACCGTAGAAAAATGCAATTGACAATAACCAATTATCGAAAATCATAAGCTAAGGTGCAATGCCGAGATTTAGAAGCTTCATGTTGATAATTGAGTTTTCCTGAACATATCACCTATGAAAGGCGGGGGAGATTCATTAAGAAGGGCAAGACTAACCCAAGATACATTGGATCTTACAAAATTAATGGCAGCGAGCTTAGCCCGAAATACATTTGACCTTACAGAATAATCCAGGAGATAGGCCAAGAGGCATACAAGCTAAATTTTCACTCAAAGCTAAAGTCCATCCATCCAGTATTATATGCATCTATGTCACATAAATGTATCGGGGACCCTTCTCGAGTTGTCCTAGTAAATAACTTTTGGATTACGGGAAGACTTATCCTAAAAGAAAGTTCCAGATACTATCTTAGATTGATAATTCCCTAAAGTGGAGAATCAAAGATATAGCTTCTGTAAAATCCATCTGGGGGAGCAAGAACGTCAACGAAATGACGTGCGGAACCAAGGAAAATATGAAGTCTAAATATCCTCCGTTGATTACCGTTCAGTTAAATGATTTTGGTCATATTATAGCATGTCATACTAACCCTCGTTGTATAATTAGAAGATATTCGAGTTGAGGAAGTTGCATCATAAATCATAGAAAAAGATATATAATGTAGGAAGGATGTTTTAATTAACGTTGATGGTTGTGTAGAGCCAAGAGTTATTGTTAATCGTTTATAGCCCTGTGTGGCATATATCTTGTTTTTTTCTGGTTGCATGATAGGTTGGATATAGTCCAGCATAAAGAAGAGATTCTGTCAAAATTTTCATAAAACCCATAAGCCCCTATATTCGAGGATGAATGTTCCTAAGGGGGGGTAGAGGATGTTACACCCCGTATTTTCATGATTGTGTGTGTCACAAGTAAAATAATGAGAACCCGAGAGTTTAAGATTCCATACAAGGATAGTAAATGTATAAAACAAGTGTTAAGTAAGTATCGTGAGAGTTTGAAGCTAAACGAATCAATGAAAACACTTTTTCCTGAAGTTCGTCGAAGGAAAGTGGATTGTAATAGCCCGTACTTTTGGGGTAAGAATAAGAGTGCATAATATGCTAAGAAGATTTTTTATGAGGTATTTGTATCATACAATAATCGTATGTTAAGCTTTATAGTCAAGCAAGTTGTAAAACAAAAGTTGGCAAAACTCACCTCAAGTTACGTTCATAATTTCTACTGAAATTTGGGTCATATCTCACCGATATTTTGTCCAAATATAATTGGAACTACGGTGTGATCCACCCATGAAATTGAATTTCTATGAGTCTAGTTTCCAATGCATTAAACCGTTTGTTGATACGACGTCAGAGTAGAAGGATATACGCATTTTTGCGAGACTACGCAGGCAAACCCTATTGGGACCCACTAAGGTGATGGAAAGTTCTAGCCTTATAATTAAATGGTGGAAACCTCGTTTCACCTTATTTCTTCGACCCAAACTAAGATATACCTATATAAGAATTTCTCTCATCTCCCAAGAGTAAATCCAAAGGTAAATCACCTAAATCAAGGGTCGGGAATCACGTGGTTCTAGTAGAACATAGTTCTATCATGTTGTGGTTGCTTTGGATGTTCCTTTGAGTTGAAGTAGCTTGAGATAAAGCTTTCCCTTGCTTGCTTGAGGTAATAATTTCTATATTCGTCATGTATATGGATTAATTAAGGTTCTGGATGTGTTAATTTTTTTAGAATATGCGAGATATCAACTAGAAGTCGTAAACTAGTTGTTTAATGTTAATTGTTGTCTGGTTGGGCTGGAAGTTTCCTAAGGTGAATTTGGCTTGAAGACGGTGTTGTTCTTGATGGATTATGGTAAGATTTCCCTTCTCTTAGGTGTATTTATGTTTATCCAATTCATATCTAGGTTGTTAGGTGAAAAATACGGAATTAATATCGGAAAATTGTATATGATGTACTTGTGAGTTGCTGGGCTGTTTTGGAAGTTATTCTTGTGATGTTTTGGGCTGGAAATTGAGGTAGCAGCATGAATATACTGTTGTTATTGTTATTAACATGTTTATGAAGAAATAGAAAGGGTTTAAACTATAGTTCGTTAATCATAAATCGAGCTTGCCGCTCTTTGTGTTTGTTGAACTGTTTGAGAAGCTTATCATGAGTATTATTATTGTTGTTTGGGTTGTTTGGTGACTGTTGTAACTTGTGGGAAGTCATATAAATGGGGAGGTGTTGTCCGTTTTATTATAGAATAGGTTGTCATCGTTATACAATAGTTACGACACTTTAATCGTAACGATAGTATCATTTTCATTATTGTAGACAAAAGGGCGTCGGGATAAGCTCGGTTTGGTTGTTGAGCATGAGGTTGACTAAGGTATGTAAGAATTTTCCCTTCTTTGACATGATCTTATTTTAGACCGAAAGTAAAATGAAATATCGTCGAACGATTCCCTTCTTGGTAGCTTGGTTGTATTGTGTTTTCCTTTCATTATTGCTTACGATTCTAGTATGTTCCTTGTCGGAACTCTCATTTACATCTTATGATATTCCTTATGATACGATTAATTCAGAGAACTAGGGTCGGATTGTAACGTTTGATGTACATGATTCCATAATGATAGTCGGGGGATAACGATCATAGGTCACTCCGACTCTATTCATGGTGTCTCTTGAGGTCTGTCTGGTATTGCACTTATATATATGTATCTGTTTTCTTACCGCGCTGCGCTATAGTCGGCCAGGCATGCACTTACATATACATACCACTGATCAGTTGGGTAGATATTACCGCATCCTATATGATCGGGCAGTTTATTATGAGTTGACCCCACTGAGAGGCTTGATACTATATTATATGGCCTCATATAGAGGCTTGATTTTACTGTTATGCATATGTTCATGGTTGTTACGGATCACTTTTACGCGAAGGTATAAAAGCTACTAATAGGTTGTTGGTGCTCTAAGTCGGATGATGATTTTTAGGGTTGCCACCGAATTTATAGGTAAATTAGGAAAACCAAGTTGAGAGAGTTTATTCAAAACAATGAAAAATCATTTCTAAACCAAAGTTGAGGTAAGGGTTCTGGTAATCCCCCGAGGAAGGTGTTAGACCCCCTGATATTAAGGATCCGTAGAATACGGTTGACCTTCGTGTCACGTCCCAAATCTGGGACCCTTTTCCCACCTGGTAGGTGAACCCGTCCTTAATCAAAACTCAAATAAAATAATGTAAAACCCAAACCACCAAATATACATAATAAGTTTAGGATAGATAAAGAAATAGTGCGGAAGTAATATAACAATCCCAAGGAATGTGGTCTATAGTCGTACAAGAGTCACTACTACATTACTACAAGTCTGAATACGTATACATAGTCTAAAAAGTACAATACTGTCTCAGAATATCAAAATAAGACAAGTAAATAAGAGAGACATCCGGGTTGTGGATCCGTCCATGTGCTCATCCAAGATGCTCATCAGAAAAGCCTCGGGACTCTGTCACGAGGAGAGAAAGTATACCCTTTCACGTACTCTGCACTCATAAAATAATGCAGAAAGGTAGTATCAGTACAAACACTATGTACCGGCAAGTATCAAAGGCCAACAACAGTTAGATAACATATATAAAGTAAGAGATTGGAAGATAGGCATCCACACAATCAGATATAAAGATTACACAGTCCAAGAATAGCATCACAACTACAAATATCGAGTCTGAAACCAATAAGTATGACTGTGAAATCTAAGTTAGAAATGGAAACTAACAATACTCATATTGCTATACTATCCTTTGATTCAAAACCAACTATGGAAAAAGGGGGAAACAGGCTCGTAAGCGTAAAACTGGTAATTCAAAAGTGAAATTGGTAATCCAACGATCTAGAAGTCTAATTCTACCAATAAATTGCTAAATTAACTCAATAATAGGCCAATTCCATTATCCAAGTCAAAAACCCCCAATTTGGTATAAACACTAACTTTCAAGCTTTCAATTCATAAACAAAATGGAAGATTCAAGCCTATTAATTAATAAATCATCAAACTCCACACTTAGATTAGTCAAATCCACCAACAATAATCATTTAGAGAACAATTAAAACTCAGGTAGTGAAATAACTATCAAAACCTATCTTCTTTCTTAAATTCTATAGGATTTCTAGCATGGATTCAAGTTTAGGAAATGCAAATGAGTGAATTCTAGGTTAGAGAACTTACCATAAGAGAAATCAGCCAAGAGCTCTTTTAATTCGCCTCCAAAATGCTTAGGAATGATAAATGAAGTGATAGGAAATGAAGGGTTTTAACTAGAGAATTAAATGAATTCTGGTCCCCGACTACCGTTGCAGTGGTCACTGGTCTGTTGCAATGAGCCCGCGCCAGTGAGACTCCATTTGCTACGGCGGCTCAACATGAAACCCTACCACTCGCCACAGCATGGCAACTATGGAGGATCTGCTACAGCGCCTCTGGTGCCGCTACGGAGGACACCAGCCACTAAAAATTCCACAAATCAATCCCAAAATCCGACAATCACCCGAGACTTTCAAAACCCAAACCAAACATGCATCCACACATAAAAACATGATACGGACTCACTCGTGACCTCGGAATTCCCAACAGAGGTCTATTTGACCGGGTCAACCCCTAATGTCCATAGACCAACTTTCCAACCAATAACCCGAGTGTCTCGAGAACCGAACTGAACATCCCACCAAGTCACAATCGACCATCTGGACCTCTCGGAATCGACAGATTTCCATAAAAGGTTTGTTTACCCAAAAGTCAACTATTGGTGAAATGCTTTCACTTAAGGATTCTAATTCGTTCAATTTTCACTAGAATCGCCCGATAACCTTGGGAATTGGGTCAACAGGGGGTAAACATGGTCAAAATGCACATAATAATTGAATGGGTCATTACATCAGATACTAATTAACTAATGGCTCATCCTCGAGAGATAAGAAAATAATCGAGGGGGGAGGGTGAGGGAAGTACATGAGTCAGCAAACAACTGTGGATATCTGACACGCATATCAGACTCGGTCTCCTATATAGCCTCATCAATGGGATGATGCTTCCATTGCACTTTAACAGAAGTTATCTCCTTAGACCTCGACTTCCTAACATGCCTTTATTGAATCATTGTAGGCTCCTCCTTATAAGACATATTCTCATCAAGCAATACGGAATCACATCGAATGATATAAGACCCGTCTGAATGGTACTTCTTCAGTATAGAAACATAGAAAATCATATGAACATCCGACAGGCCTGGTGGCAAAGCCAAATCATAAGAAACAACGCCAACACGATGGAGAATCTCAAATGGACTAATGTACCTCGAGCTCAACTTGCCCCTCTTCCCAAATCGCATCACACCCTTCATGGGTGATATCTTCAGAAGAACCTGCTCACCCTCCATAAACTCCAGATCTCGAACATTCCTATTTGCATACATCTTTTGCTCACTCTGAGCTGCCAGAAGCCTTTCCTGAATAAACTTCACCTTGTCTAAAGAATCCGTCAACAAATTCGTACCTCACAATCGAACCTCAAAAGAATCAAACCATCCAATAGGAGAATGACACCTCCTACCATATAATGCCTCAAACGGCGCCATATCAATGGTGGAATGGTAGCTATTGTTGTATGTGAACTCTACCAAGGGTAAAAACTGGTCCCAATGACTACCAAAATCAATGACACATGCTCTCAACATATCCTTTAAGCACCTGAATAGTCCTATCGGACTGTCTATCAGTCTAGGGATGAAAAACGGTACTAAGATCCAATTGAGTACCCAATTCTGCATATAATGTCTGCAAAAAACGGGAAGTAAACTGAGGACCTTAATCAAAGATGATAGAAATAGGAACCCTGTGCAATTGCAAAATCTCACGGATGTAAATTCTGGCCAACTTCTCTGCATTATAGGTAACCTGAATCGGAATGAAGTGTGCAGACTTGGTCAGCCTATTCACAATAACTCAAACTAAATCAAACTTACCCAAGGTGTTTGGAAGACCTACAATGAACTCCATGGCAATCATCTCCCACTTCCACTTGGAAATAGGCTTTCTCTAAAGTACACCACTAGGTCTCTTGTGCTCGTACTTGACGTGCTGACAGTTCCCACACCGGGCTACGAAATTTGACATATCTCTCTTCATCCGACCCCATCCGTAATGCTGCCTCAAATCACGATACATCTTAGTAGCACCTAGATGAATGGAATATCTAGAACTATGGGCCTCCTCCAATATCAAACGAATCAAACCACCAACAAAAGAAATGCACACATGTTCATTGATCCTCAAATCCCCTCATCATCAAGCACGACCTCCTTGGCCTCATCATGCAACACCTTATCATGAATCTTGCATAACTGAGCATTCTCAAACTGTTGAGCCCTAATCTACTCCAAGATAGATGACGTCGCCTCAACACACCCTAAAACTCTGCCCGAATTTGAAATATAGAGTCATACAAAACTGTTATCTAGAGTTTGAAGAAGTCATCAATATAAGGAATCAGATATTTATTACAAATGGTAACCTTGTTCAACTGATGGTAATCTATGCACATCCTCATTGTACGGTCTTTCTTCTTCACGAACAAAATAGGAGCATCCGAAGAGGAGACGCTCGATCTAATGAACCCCCTACTTAATAGATCCTACAACTTCTCTTTCAACTCTCTCAACTCGATAGGTGTTATCCTATATGGTAGAATAGAAATAGGGTGTGTGCCTGGCTCTAAATCAATGTCACGATCAGGTGGCATACCCGCCAAATCGAAAGGGAATACATCCGCGAACTCACTCACAATAACCACGGACTCAAGGTGTGGAAAATCAACACTAGTATCACGAACATGGCCCAAGTAGGCCAAACACCCCTTGTTGACTAGTTTCTTTGTACGGAGATAAGAAATGATCTTCTCCGTAGTGGGACTTGGAGTACCCCTCCACTCAAGTCTAAGAATTCCAGGCATAGCTAAGGTGATTGTCTTGGTAAGACAGTCCAAGATCATATGGTACGGTGACAACCAATTCATACCTAATATAATATTGAAATCAACCATATCCAAGATCATCAAGTCCACCTACATGTCGTACCCTATGAGAATGTAGACCCAGGATCAAACAAGACCGTGGTCGGTTGATGATGAACATAAATGTTACCTGAGATCATAATATCAGAAGCCTCGACCTCGGCCCTATCGGAAAAAGTATAGCAAGCGTACCACCACGGCCACTCTGACCAGACCGCGCTCCTCCCCTAAAGACCTGGGAACTACCCCTACCAAATTGATGTCCATCCCTGGATGAATGATAACCACTGCGGCCTGACTGAGCACCGTCTCTCGCTGAAAAACCATACCGGCTACCAGAAGATGTCGGAGCCCTCGGGGTTTGGAACCTGAAACCCTGCTAAGTCCCACTCTATCTAGGTCGGGAGCAATCTCTCATAAAGTGACCGAGCTCACCATAACCATAACAAACTCTAGGTGATGGAGGTTGGAAAACCAGATGGACCACCTCGGTCGTCTAGCCAAGAGACAGAGCCTTCATGAGACTGCCCAGCCATATAACCACTCTGTCTAAAAGGGCTACTAGAAAATGCATGTAGTGCAGACTGAACAGATGGATGGGGGCTGAGCCCCACATCTGTGACTGGAATCACTGAACCAACCATACTGATGAGGCCTCTTCTCACTAGACCCTCTAAAAGATCGAGTCGTGGCAGACTCGACACTCATCGCGTGATCTACTACTACTTGGAATGAAGACCCCAAAGCCACAAGCCGAAGACAAGCAACATGAATTGGAAGCATAAGTCCACGAACAAATCTACGAACCCTCTCTGCCTTTGTCAAAAGCAAATGTGTCGCATACCGAGCCAAAAATAGGAACTTGGCCTTATACTCCACCATGGACATACCTCTCTACCGCAAATGGGTGAAATCATCCCTGTGTTGGTCCCTTAAAGTACGTGGCACGTACTTCTCCAGTATGGCCCAGTGGAACTATTCCCAGGTGAGTGGAGGTGAATTAGCAGGTATGTCCTTAATATAATACCTCCACCACATCTTCGTGTCTCCGTGAAACTAGAAAGAGACATAACCCACCCCATAAAACTCCACACTACCCATCTTGTAAAGCCTCTCATGCATATCCATAATGAACTCATATGCATCCTCACTATGTGTGCCATAGAATCTGGGCGGCTCCATCTTTAAAAACCTGCATATGAGCTCCTAATCCTCAAGTGTTAATGTCTGGGTTGCTACTGACCTAGGATCACGCTCATGGGTTGTATATACCATCAATGTGCGAGGCCATGGCAGCAACAGGCTGCATCCCTGGTGTCTGCCCCTTCTCAGAAGTTGGTAACCTTGCTCTGGTTTAGGAATCACCTAGAGTAGTGGCACCGCCCACGGTATGCTGGGAATCGAGATGTAGAAGTATGTGGGCCAAAGTATCCTAGAATACTAGGTCAGACATAACCTTGGGGTGAGTTTGGACTGGCCCCATACCTCTCTCAGTTGCTTGTGCTCTCTTGGGCTAGCGCTCTGGAGAAGCTGATCATGCCCGCCTCTATCCAGCCATAGGGGCCCTACCACTAGCTGGTGCAGCACCACGACCTCTAGCTTAGTCGTGGCCTCTAGCCAGCCTCATCCTCTTGTGTCGGCCCCATCAGCGGGCTCGGGTGTGCCATCCCTAGCGTTATCAGCTCGTGTCCTCACCATCTGTGTTAGCATAGATATAAATCAGATACCGATTTGAATAAAATAGCACAATAGAATGGAGAAATGGAAGTTTTCTAAATTCTCCATAGCCTCTCGCAAATAAGTACGGAGCTCATCGTACCAATCCGTAAGACTCTAATATACATAATAAGTCTATGATAGATAAAGAAATAGTGCGGAAGCAATACAACAATCCCGAGAAATCTAGTCTAGCGCCGTACAAGAGCCACTACTACATAACTACAAGTCTGAATATGAATACATAGTCTGAAAAGTACAATATTGTCTCAGATTATCAAAATAAGAGAAGTAAATAAGAGAGACATCCAGGTTGTGGATTTGTCCATGTGTTCACCCTAGATGCTCGTCGGTAAAGCCTCAGGACTCGATCACGAGGAGAGGAAGTAGACCTTGTCACGTACTCTGCACTCAAAATAGAATGCAGCAAGGTAGTATTCGTACAAACATTATGTACCGGTAAGTATCAGAGGCCGACAACAGTTAGATAACATATATAAAGTAAAATACAGGAAGATAGGCATGCTCACAATCAGATATAAAGATTACACAGTCCAAGAATAACATCACAACTACAAATATCAAGTCTGAAACAAAATAAGTATGAATATGTGAATATGTGAATATGTGAATATGTGAATATGAGTGCATATGCAATGCAGTGATACACACACGCTCCAGGTGGAATACCTCTACGCTTCGATAGTCATGACTCATGGGGGACCCACGAAGTCCATGTACCTGCTACAGCGCGCAACCCAATCCAATATAAGTATATGTTGTCAAACATGCAACCCGGTCGAATATATATATATATTATGGAACTTGAAACCCGATCCAATATATGTTGAAGCGTGCAACCCGATCCAAATATATGATCATGAATGTATGAATAATATCAAATGCCAATGAGAATATATCAACACCAATGGGAAAATATCAAGTCAATCGTGTCATGCATGGACACATAACCTCATGTCAAGAATGAATCAATCCTTCATCTATTTATGGTCAAGTCTAGTATCATACACGTGGCGATGAGCCACTAGATCAAATAAGGCAACAAAGAACAATCCAACAACAATACCAACCTAAGTATTCCATCTCAACTTCTTACCCGAAGGCGTAACATGCTTTCTCCGACAACCACTAACTCCTACATATGCTTCTCTAACCGTAGTCTAACCATAAGGTAAGTCATAACCTACATGAATGTCGAGTTGGTGCCACAAATGGTCACACTAGAGCCTTACCTTTCTGAGGGTCTCAATTATACTTAAAGTCTAGCCATCATCAAAATCTAAGTTAGAAATGGAAACTAACAATACTCATACTGCTATAATATCTTTTGAATCAAAACCAACTATGGAAAAAGGGGAAAACAAGCATGTAATGGTAAAATGGGTAATTCAAAAGTGAAATTAGTAAGCCAATGTTCTAGAAGTCTAATTCTAACAATCAATTGCTAAATTAACTCAAGAATAGGCCAATTCCATTATCCAAGTCAAAACCCCCCAATTTGGTATAAAACCTAACTTTCAAGCTTTTAATTCATCAACAAAATGGAAGATTCAAGCCTATTAATTACTAAATCATCAAACTCCACACTTAGATTAGTCAAATCCACCAACAATAATCATTTAGAACAATTAAAACTCAAGTAGTGAAATAACCATCAAAACCCATCTTCTTTCTTAAGTTCTATATGATCTCTAGCATGTATTCAAGTTTAGGAAAGGTAAAGGAATGAATTCTAGGTTAGAGAACTTACCTATAAGAGAAATCAACCAAGAGCTCTTTCAATTCGCCTCCAAAATGCTTAGGAATGATAAATGAAGTGATAGGAAATGAAGGATTTTAACTAGATAATTAAATGAATTCCGATCCCCGACTACCGTTGCAGCGGTCACTGGTCCGTTGTAGTGAGCCCGCGCCAGTGACCCTCTGTTCGCTATGATGACTCAATATAAAACCCCACCACTCGCCATAGCGGACCAGGCCATGCTGTGGCGACTCCGCTACAATGCCTCTAGTGCCGCTACGGCGGATACCAGCCACTAGAAATTCCACAACTCAATCCCAAAATCCGACAATCATCTGAGACCTCCCAGACACAAACCAAACATGCATTCACACATAAAAACACACTACGTACTCACTGGTGGTCTCGAAATTCCCAACATAGGTCTATTTGACCGGGTCAACTCCCAATGGCCAAAGACTAACTTTTCAAACAATAACCCAAAATGCTCTTGAGTGCCCCGAAAACCAAACTGAACATCCCACCAAGTCACAATCGACCATCCGAACCTCTCGGAATCGACGGATTTCTTAAAAACATCCGTTTACCGAAAAGTCAACTATTTGTCAAATGCTTGTACTTAAAGATTCTAATTCTCTAAATTTCCACATAATCGTCCAGTAACCTTGGGAAATGGGTCAACATGGGTAAAATGGTCAAAACGCATATACCAATTGAATGGGTCGTTATACTTCGGGTTCTATAACATGTTTAAACTTTACAAATTGCTTGAAGTGTTTAAATTTTCACAAAATTCATGTCATTCATTTTATTTTTAAATCAAAGACTTTGTGAAAATCAAGGAGTTAACTTTCGCTTAAAAATTGTTCGTGTAAGGATGATTTAGTCAATTTACTTTGAGACTTGGAACACTCATGAATTAACTGGAGTAGAACTATACAATTAGTCAAAAAATTATCCATACCACTTTAGACACTTTGAAAACCTTTGTTAATTTGAAAAGCGTACAACCCATTTAAAATGACAACTTTTGAATTAAAATAAGTTTCCTTTTTCTTTTCATGCCATAATTCCAAAGGTCATCCTATGTCCACAACTTACCAAAGCCCATATCTCAATTCAAGTCCAGGAAAGTATTTTGGTCTTTTCTTTTAAAAATCATTTGGTTGGAACTAGCCTGTAAAATCAACTTTGTAACGCCAAACATGGCCCAATCTTAAGTTAGAGAAATTAGTTTTCAACAGTCCAGGTGTTGTTTAGCATTTTTTTATCTTCTCAAAGTCAGCCCCAATTGATACATTCACTTAAAGAAAATGAAGTTCAACTTTGAAATAATGGTCCAGTTCATTTCAAATTATCCCATTAAGGTTCAAAAGTCCCATATAAGTTCCGTTCATTTTTTCAAATCCAAAACAATCCGGACTAAGTTCAAAAATCCATTTTTGTCCTAGTTTCTAAAAGCCCAAAAAATCTGACTTCTTTAATGTTAAAAGTTAATTAGCTTTTGAAGTTGATTTGTGGTGATTCTATTATAAATGATGTACATGTCATTTTCTATCCTAAGTCGTAACCATAAGAAGGTTCCAATAATATATGTAAAGTATTTTTATACAGGCAATACATATATATTACAAGTATATGAATCGAAAGAGATGAGTTTAGGCTGGTGGGCCTACCTAAGCCCACCAGTTAACTATTTTTTCCCATAGAGGGCCTTCAAGCGTGGCTATATGCTTAAAGACTCGATCAAGAAATGGAATGGGCCTTAGCCCAATTGGTTGAAGAAGATGACAAGCACAAAGAGCCCATTCGTCGTGTATCGGTAGTGGAGAAGGAGAGGGGAAAACGAAAAGCTTAGTTGAAATGCACCCATAATTATCTAATGACACAAATATCCTTAAACAAAATACACAATCATGATAAGAAATAAACAAGTGAAGAGCCAGAAGTAAACAAAGACAAGTCAGCCCAATCTTTAAACTAAAATCGTGTGCCTACTAGCCCAATTAATGCATGGATATGGAAAGAAAACATATATGGGACTAAGCCTGTTATGGCAAGCAAACACATATGCATGAAGGGAAAAGAAGAGATCAGATGGGCTAAGTCCAACAGTTCACCCAAAATTTATTGCTAGATAATACGTGTTGAAGCACAGAGGTTTGGGCTAAGCCCAAGGCATTTCATGCAAAAAGGATCTCATTGGATATACGCTGATGTATACCTCATATATCAAGTATACTTGGTATACCGGTTGTATATCAAGGTGTATATCATGCATACAATAGGGAAATAAGGCAGGCTCACAAGGATATACATGATATACCACACTCCCCTCCCTAAACTAATACTTCACAATGTCAATCCCAAACAAATCAAGCATGCATTTGAACATTCCATGTCAAGAAAAACAATACATCTGCCAATTAGATCATTTGGTCCTAACTAAACTGATTTTTGCCCACCACTGCTTCTTACATCATACTCATCAGACCCAAGTAATGGCAACCAAATATCATTCAGCATATTATCATAGGTCCTGTTGGGTGAGATCCTAAACTGATAAAGATAAACAATATCTAGACATGAACCATTTTATTTGAACTAAGATCACATCATGACAATAATTTAAGGTTCCTTAACTATGGAGGATGGGAAGGGCAGTAGCAGAAACTTGACTTAGGATATAGACAAGGTGAATGGGTCTACCTCCCAGCTCTTAAAGACAAACAGATAGGATGTAATGTCACCCTCAAGCAAACAAATACACATTAAGAAACTCAACACAGTCATTTGCTGGTGAGCATGTTATCCCTAAACTAGCATGAAATTGGTATAGGCATGTACCAGCTAAGCCAGATACCAAACACTATAAGACACATAAACTCAAGTTCACAACCTCATTTTACACAAGTGTTTAACCAAGTGATCTAATCCTAACAAATAGAAGTATATGACATGAATTCACATATCACACCAGCATAAGCACAAAACATTACTCTAATTCGCTAAACTTCTTTGAACTTAAATCATGGTACATACAACTATCTATCAGACCTTAGATTAACAAAAATAGAGGCAGGTCATAATTATGAGCTAATAGAGACTAGCATATGATCTAAAACATGTAACATGATTCAAATGATCAAATGCAGAATTCTATGGGAAGGTAAATTATCTAGTTTGGGGTTAATAGCTAATAGTCTTGAAATAGTCATGGTTGACTTATGTAGGTCCTAAGAAGGATATAGATATGCATTATCTTAAACTAGCACACATACAATGTTACTTAACAGAGTTCAAATCCATAGGAATGCAGTCATGGCATAGTTTTTCATGAAGTTAAGCAGCATACATGATTTAGGCATGGAAACAGAGAACATCTAGGCATACAATGGGGCATTTTATTCATTTTTAGACTAAGTGTTCAAGTCTGGTTATCTGATCCCGAGAGCACAAAAATAAGATCCCACTTTTGTTCCTAGATTCCTCCTAATAATGGAACTTGACATAAGCATATTACTCAATAGGTCTGAAATATAACACAAATAGGAGCATGGAATGACTGTAGAACTCTAATGACCTAACAAATATGATTCAAAACACATAACATGATCCTCATAGACAAGGAAGATTTTAGAAAGTATGTAGGGGTGTTCAACTTGAAATTAACAAGAAGGGTTCTCAAATAGGCAGTCATAGACTTATGCAAGACTTGGAGAGGCTTTATATTACACTAACTTAGGTTGAGATGCTAATAGACAATTATCAGAAACTCAAGTATTCATGGATAAAGGCAAGCACAATTATATATGGTGTCAAACTATCTCCTACGGAAACAAGATGTACACATGAATGGTCTAATACCACATATAGATGGATTCATGGTTCTAAACCATAATCTAAAGACCTTAGAGTAGACAAATTCAGCATGTTTCCATTTTCAGTTTAAGATAGACCTTTCATGAATCCTAAGCTCAACAGAACCCACAGTAAATGCACATATGCCACAGACTTGTATCATTTAGCTACGACAGAGCTCAGGAAGAAAACTAAAACAGATCTACACTCTATTTAAACTAGTGAAGATACACATGAGAGTAAAATAAATGGGATTACCTAGCCTGAACAAGTCATCTACTCTCAAAATCTTTTGTCACTACTGTTTGAAACATTTTAAATGACCAATTTAAGCTAGGTCTAGATTCCACCAAAGGATTTGGACCCCAAATTAAGAAAAAACTAGTCAGATTCAACTCGAAAATGACTCAAAAATATGAATGCCAATGATTCGAATTCTGGACCCTTAAAATGAAGAACAAAAGGGTAAATTTATAGGATTTCTCAAACCCTAGCAGGCCGGATAAATGTCGATGTGGGAGAACAAATTTGGGGGGGGGGGGGGGGATTTCCCTTCCAAAGAGTTCTCAAATGGGAATTGTGCATTTGAAATTGATATCAGACAAACTCAATTAAAGCTCGTAGAAAAGTAACGAAGAGAGGGGTAACCTCACCTATACGGTGTGGTGACCATTTTTGATCAAACCATCACTAGCAAAATCTGAGCGTACAACTTTGTACCGCATTTTTGGCAAGTGGGAAGGACGAAGATGATGCATCTAGGGTTTCAGGGCATGGGGATTTACCCCTTTCACGCTTAAAAACAACGATTGGGCCGGGTCTGGACGTCTTCGGCCTGGGCCCGGCTGATCTTTAATTTAAAATGGGGGGAATAAAATTTATCAAGCTTTAAATAAATATAAGGCTATATTTTGCAAATGTGGCCATTTTATAAATTAAAAAACAACCAATCAATTTCAAAAATATTCTAATTAGATTAAAAGCTTCTTTTTAAGCTCAAATTTGGCACTAATTAGAATTCAAGAAATTTAAATCATGCCTTTTAATTTAAAAATATGCTTCAAAATTGAGATGCAACTCCATTATCCTATTCAATTAGTCAATTTTCCAATTTTAACGGAGCAAAATATTGATTACTTTGAATTTGAGGATTTTAAGATAATTAATCTCACAATTATCTTTAAAATTCTAAAAAAACTAATTAATGATCAAGACAATTGTGAAGACAAGATATGATATACAATACATATACTGGATGATATGTTTTCAAATGAAATGACAGAATATATCTAGAATAATTTTGTAAAATCATTTTTGTCTTGTAAAAAGTATATTTTACTCTGTTTGCTACTCGGGAACTTCGAACAATTAAATAGAATTATTGAAGGGTAAAAATTAGGTGTCAAAAACTACCCTTTAATTGTTCAGGAACGGCAAGACCATCTCTGAGCAGCGAAATTTGACTAATCTAGTTTTTACCTGACTAATTAAAAAGTACTTCTTGTTTTATGCAATTTTGGAAAAATATGGTTGGACCCTGGTCTTTGGGATTCCTACATATCTCAAGCTACATGAGAATTCAGGCCACTTGTAGTTTGACTCAATTAAACTTCTGGAAAGCTAATAAATAAAGCAAAAGTCCCAAAACCTGAAAGTTCCGAAATGATTTTGTTGGAATATGACTGATCCTTGGATATTGAGTTAGCCTACATATCCCCGCCTTTTGGGAATTAGATCACTTATAGTGCGACTCGATTTCCCAAAAATGGTATCCTTTATGTGTGAATCCCTTTGACGAATTTAAAAACCTCTTTGGTGTATGCCCGATCGATCATTGGTTTTTCTTAAAAATAGAAATCTTCGTAATTTGTGAGTGAGTTCAGTCTAGAGTGGTCTTCGAGCTCATGTACAGAGAGTTTAACTCTCATTTGTACATTATTTTGACTGGGTCCCAAGAAAAAATTCCATGTTCGCTCCGCTTGCAACTGGAATCAGTCTACTTGCTTCTCTCGGTAGCTTCCGACTTATTCCATATGTTGGGACCTGACGTGTTGATTATTTTTGTTTATCATACTTGTGTGGGTTTATTTGTTGTATCCTTTTAGGCGGCTAATTTTGAGCGGGTGAAACCTCTGACACTGTCTGGTTCGTGTCACTTCCTTGGTTGAATGTTGTTCGGGCGGATGTGTAACGCCCCGAACCATGGCCTGGGAGAAAATAGCACTCGGTGCCTAACTGCATGTGACTGAGTGAACCACATGGTATACTTGTCAATATGGACATCAAACACATGCTATAGTAATGATTTAGAACATGTAAAACATAATACTATATTTTGTAGTCTAAAATAATCATAGCAGAAGTAATCTGAAAATATAATAAGTCTGAAAACAAATGCTGACGTGACATACCAAACTAGTATATGAAACCTCTAAACATGAGTCTAACTACAAAAACGTTTTACCAGGACAAGGCCCTGGCATACCTCTATCATAATGTATAATCATAACAATAACTAGACTGACACATTGATGTGCAGGCCCCATGCAAAATGGACGTTAGTATATTTGAATTATATTATGTGTAAAGCAACTGAAAGAAGTAAGTAGGCACATGATATAATAGGAAGATGAACTAAATCTGAAACTGAACACGAACATGAATATAATAACATATGTAAAATATGTATACTTTATATCTGTATATCTGTGGGGAGTGCATTAATAAAACTGACATGAACCATCACGCATGAACGTGGAGTATGATCTCTTCCCGATCAACTAAGTCATCTCGTACCTTGCCATAGTACGAGACATGAACATGAACATGATGGATCCAATAATTCCACAAGGGGTAATAAGAAAGTATCATCCTTTGGCGGAACGATCCTTATCCTACATTGGCATATGTAGTTTCAGGTTGTTTGAGCCTTCTCGATAATCTATGTAACTCTCAAAATATGTACTTGAAAATAGTTGGTTTGAAAGCCCATGAATTTCACGAAATAACTTGTAAACATAATTTGTAAACTTATAATTTAGCATGTGGGGAAATACATAATATAACTTGTTTATGAGAAACATATAAGACTTCATGGAACTGACTGATAATGATCATAACTTGTATTTAAGAACTCATGAAAATCAAGACATGGGTTCATGGATTACAAATAAGTTCATGACAATCACAATGACATATCATGAATATAATAAATGACAACATAATATATAGTTCAACATGTATATAAGGTTATTATGAACTTGAGCAAAACCCTAGGTCTGAAGTACTCTTGTTTCGTGGATTACATGTGGCATGGTAAAGAAAAATGATGTCCCCACGTGAATAGAAGCTCTACATACCTTATTTGCTCTAAACTTGTATTTAAAAATCCGAACTTTTAAGAAGAACTCCAAAGATTGAACCTTGAGCCTTAAGTTGGGTTTCTCCTGAAAACCCTAGGTTATGGACAATGGATTCTACTTAGAATTCATTAGGATTATGTTAGAATCACATAGAATTGTGTGGAAAAGGCTTACCTCGATGTAAGGGGAGGTTGGGAAGAGAGAACCTTCGTTCTAGGGTTTGGGGATTGTGAAAACTGATTTCTAGAACTAAGTCTTGTATTTATACTATTTGCTGTCGGAAGAATTTGACGGTTGAGATTGACGGTCCGTCATTCTTTTTACGATATGTTTCTGGACCGTCAATAATTGTACAGTACGTATAATTGGATCGTATTTTAAAAGAAATAAAAATATAACTTTCTAGTGACTTCAAAACTTGAGAGGCTTTAGACGGTCGAAAAGGACGGGCCATATAATCTTCTACGGTCTGTCAAATTTATTGTACACTGTTAATTCCAAAAACATATTCGACGGTTCCTTTCGACGGTCCGTAAAATATTTTACGGTCCATCAATCCTGGCATAAAATTAATTCTGTAGAACTGAAACTGGTTTCCAACTTCAAACTCCCCGTTTTTGTTTCCCTAACCCCTGAATCATGAACAAGTCTTAGTTTAGAGGTATGAGGTGTTACAATATCTCCCCCTTGGGATTATTCTTCCTAGAATGATGGGTCATGGATAAAAATAATGATGGACATATCATGAGTACATGAGCATGAAGAAACTGAATCATGGAAACAAAACTGACATGGGTACATGAACATAGGGATATGGAACATGAGTACTGAATACATGAACGTGAAATATGAGAAATGGATACGCAGGGGACATGACATGAATACTAAAGGTATTTACCTTATTCATTTTTTCTTACTTCTCAAATAAGTGCGGATATCTGGACTTCATGTCCTCATCGGCTTCCCATGTAGCCCCTCAACATTTTGACTTATCCACAACATTTTCACTAAGGCAACTTCCATAGTTCTCAACTTTCGAATCTAATAATCCAAAATAACCACAAGGATCTCCTCATAGGTCAAACTATCCTTAACTGTAATGGAATTGGTAAGGACAACCAACGACGGGTCTCCCACACACTTCCTCAATATGGATATATGAAACCCTGGATGCACATCAACTAAATCTTGTGGCAAGTCAAGTTCATAAGCCACTTGGACAATTCTACTCAAATTCCTATATGGTCTGATATATCTGGGACTGAGATTCCCTTTCTTTTCAAACCTCATGACACCTTTCATAGGTGAAACTTTAAAAAAACAATCATCAACTTGAAACTCCAAGTCTCTACACCTCACATCCGAATAGAACTTTTGGAAACTCCGGACTGTTTTCAAACACTCCTTGATCAACTTGACTTTCTCCATAGCCTGATAGACCAAGTCTGGTCCTAATAATTCTGCTTCACCAACTTCAAACCAACCAATTGGTGATCTATACCTTCGTCCATATAGAGATTCGAACGGTTCCATCTGGATGCTAGCATGATACCTGTTATTATACGCAAATTCAATAAGAGGAAAATGATCATCCCAAATACCTTTAAAATTGAGAACACATGCCCTCCATATATCCTCAAGAGTATGAATAGTACACTCTACCTGGCCATCTCTTTGAGGATGAAAATATGTGCTGAGATTTACCTTGGTACCCAATCCTTTCTGAACAGACTTCCAAAAGTGCGTCATGATTTGAAATAATGGACACTAGGGTCCTATGAAGCCTGATAATTTCTCAGATATACAGCTTAGCATAATCCTTTGTTGAATTTGTGGTCTTGACTGGAAAGAAGTGGGTTGATTTGGTAAGTCGGTCTACAATCACCCAAATAGAATCATGCCTTTGGGCTGAGCTAGGTAGACCTGCTATGAAGTCCATGTTTATCATCTCCCATTTCCAAACTAGAATATCAATGTTATGAGCCAACCCACTAGGCTTATGGTGCTCAACTTTCACTTGCTGACAATTCGAACAATTGGCTACAAAATCTGCCACGTTCTTGTTCATATCATTCCATCAATAAATTTCGTTAAGATCATGATACATCTTGGTAGAACCTGGGTGAATAGAATACCTGGAATTATGCGCTTCTGCCATGATTCTCTCTCTGAGTCCGTCCATATCTGGAACACATAACCTGCCTCGGCACCTCAAGGTACAGTAATCTCCCCCTTGTTCAAAAGTCGTAGTCTTATGCTTGTGAATCCCCTCTTTTAGTTGTAGTAAGTAGGGATCATTAAACTACTTCTCTTTCACCTTGGCTACTAAGGAGGATTCGAACTTGTTCTGAACAACAACACCACCATCTTCGGAGTCCATAAGTCGAACTCCTAGACTGGCTAGTCGATGAATCTCCTTCATCATGGTTCTCTTATCTTATTCAACATGAGCTAAGCTTCCCGTGGATCACCGACTAAGAGAATCGGCTACCACATTCGATTTTCCTGGATAGTAGAGAACATCTACATCATAATCTTTTATCAATTCGTGTCATCTCCTCTACCTAAGATTCAACTCCCGCTGCTTGAAAATATACTGAAGGCTCTTGTGATCTGTGAAAATGTCTATGTGAACTCCATACAAATAATGACATCATATCTTTAGTGAAAAAAACCAATGCTGCCAATTCTAAGTCATGAGATGGATAATTCTTTTCAAGAGGTTTAAGTTGCCTAGATGCATAAGTTATAACCTTAACATGCTATATTAAGACACATCCGAGACCAATGCTTGATGCATCACAATATACAATGAATGCCTCGATTCTCTCTGGCAATGTCAACACTGGAGCAGAAGTCAGTCTCTTAACAATTCCTCGAAACTACGATCATAGGCATCTGACCACTGAAATTTGACTTTCTTCTAAGTCAATCTAGTCAATGGAGTTGAGATGGAAGATGAACTTTCTATGAAGAGCCTGTAATAGCCTGCTAGACCCTAGAAACCCTGTATATCTGAAGCAGAAGTGGGTCTGGGTCAATTCTTAACAGCGTCTATTTTCTAAAATTCAACCTAGATGCATTTGCCTTAAATTACATGGCCTAAGAATACCACTGACTTTAGCCAAAATTCACACTTGGATAATTTCGCATAGAGCTTGCGGTCCTGAAGTGTCCACAATATAATTTTGAGATATTCTGCATGATCAGCCTCACTACGGGAATAGACTAAGATATCATCAATGAAGACAATTACAAAAAGATCAAGATAAGGCTTGAAGACCCTGTTCATAAGATCCATGACAGCAGTTGGTGCATTGGTCAATCCGAACGACATGACAAAATTTTGAAATGACCACAGTGAGTTCTGAAGGTGGTTTTTGGAATATCAACTTTCTTAACCTTAAGTTGGTGGTACCTTGATCTGAGGTCAATCTTGGAATAACATTGGGCACCCTAAAGTTGATCAAATAAATTATTAATTCTGGGAAGAGGATATTTGTTCTTAATGGTAACCTTGTTCAACTGTCGATAGTCAATGCAAATACGCAAAGATCCATCTTTCTTTTAAACAAACAAAACTGGTGCACCCCATGGTGAGACACTTAGTTTAATGAATTCCTTATCAAGGATATCTTTCAACTGAGCTTTTAGTAATCTTAACTCTGTTGGATCAATTCTGTATTGCGAAATAGATATCGGCTTAGTGCCGAGAAGTAGATCAATTCCAAATTCAATCTCTCTATCGGGGGGAACTCTAGAAAGATCTTCTGGAAATTCATTGACAACTGGTACGGACTGAAGAGTTGGGGTCTGGGTATCTACATCCTTAACCCAAACTAGATGGTAAATATACCTATTGAATATCCTCTTTCTATATTTAAGATAGGAAATAAACCTACCTATGGGAGATACTGCATCACCCTTCCATTCTATAATTGGTTCACCGGGAAATTCAAAACTGACAATTTTGGTTCTACAACCTACTCTGAAATAACAAGAAGACAACCAATTTATACCATGATTACATCAAAGTCTACCATTTCTAACTCTAATAACTCGGTTATGATAATATGGTGATAGACTTTAACTGGACAACCCCTATATACCCGTATGGCTATAACTGACTGACCAACTAGAGTGGATACATCAAAGGGTTCATGGAACTTTTCTGGTTCTATCCTAAATTTCATAGCAACAAATGGGTTTAAATATGATAGAGTGGATCCAGGATCCATAAGGGCATAAACATAGTAAGTGAAAATGGTTAATATACATGTGACCACATCTGTACGGGTTTGGACCTTCGCATGTATTACTGGACTTAGTTAGACCACGCCCTGATTGGGCTTAAGAATTATGAGAAACTATAGAATTTGCAGACTGAGCCACATTATCTCTTATACTCTGCCTCGCTGATGGGCAGTCTCGCTAAACGTGACCTTTCTGGCCACATCCAAAACAAACATCCATACTCAGGCGACACTCTCATGGCTGCCTCTTACGATACTTACCACAAACTAGATTACTGAAAAAACTTTGGCCCATACTAGATTGTGAGTAAGAGCTTGACCCCTTGAAGTTCTGCCTCATGTTATCATTCATTAACTTAGGGGATGGGGTACTATCTGAAGATAGAGAGTGTCCTGATATCTGTTTTTGAAGAATTGTCTACCTCCACCTCCCCCATGACTAAAGTGACTTGTAGACTTAGCTCTCTTGTTGAATTTTTTGTCTTTCTCCTTCTGCAATGCTATCTTCTTTTAACTTGCTCTCATTACCTTGTACGAAAACAACTATTTTTGTAAAAGTCATCTCTTTATTCTGAGATGTAATATTAGTTGCGTCGTACAAATGGGGATCAAGACCATACACGAAGCGCCTAACTCTGGCCCTTATGTCTGGAACCATATGCGGAACATACTTTTCAGGAGAAACAACGTAAAGATAGTACTTCTACACACTCTTGCCATTCTGCTTAAGCTTTTCAAATTCCACAACATTTGTCTCCCTGGCCTCTATTGGTAGAAAGTGCTCAATAAAAGCATCAGCAAACTCATCCCAAGTCGCTAGGTGCATCTTTCCCACGGGACTATTCCCATAATTCATGCCAGATATTGGCAACATCCAGCAATTGATAGGCTCCAATATCTTCTACCTCTACCTCATTAACATGCATAACACGAAAGATTTTTTAAAGACTATCAATGTAATTATGTGGATCTTCCTTCTTACAAAACCCTAAGACACTGGAGGGTCCATACGCAGAAATTCCCGAGTCCTAAAACTAGATGACTCTCCATTAGTTCCCGTACTTGGAGTCATTCCCTGATGTTGGGCTTGAGCAGTCACAAGTTGGGTGAGCAACCGAATAGCTCCCCTAATCTCTAAATCAATGAAACTGGGTGACAGAACTAGGATCTCTGTAGGCCCTATGCTATCGGGTGGTGCTGTACCCTAATTGGCTTCTTGATCCTCAGCATTTTCCTCACGAGCAGCATTAGCAACAACCCTCTTGCTTGTAGTTAAATTCCTTTTTGCAGGCATTTTTTGAAATACGTAATACGCATGAGTTAGTCCTGAAGGTATAACTCTAACTGCATGATCTAGAGTATGAAAGAAGTGAGACAATCCTAGATGTCTTGGTGGTCAACTGTCTACATTTGTGGGGCCCCTACACATATAAAAGTGACCCTACTAGACACGATTTCATAGACTCTTAAAACACTTGAACCTAGGCTCTAATACAAAGCTTTGTATTGCCTCAAACCATGGTCTGGGAGAAAATAGCACTCGGTGCCTAACTACATGTGACTGGGTAAACCACATGGTATGCTTGTCAACATGGACATCAAAACATGGTATAGTAATGATTTAGAACATGTAAAACATAATATTGTATTTGTAGTCTAAAATAATCATAACGGAAGTAATCTAAAAATATAATAAGTCTGAAAACCAATGCTGACATGACATACTAAACTAGTCTATGAAACCTCTAAACATTAGTCTAACTGCAAAATCATTTTACCAAGACAAGGCCCTGGCATACCTCTACCATAATGCATAATCATAACAATAGATAGACTGACACCTCGAATGAGATGGAGCTCACCAAAATAGCTGATACTGAAGCAATCCTACTGAGCAGATCAATCTCCCTGAAATTTAGCACCTGCACTGTAAAGTGCAAGCCACATAAAAAAGGGACGTTAGTATATTTGAATTGTATTGTATGTAAAGCAATTGAAAGAAGAAAGCAGATATATGATATAATAAGAACATGAACTAAAACTGAAACTGAACACGAACATAAATATAATAACATGTGTAAAATCTGTAAACTGTATATCTGTATATTTGTGGTGAGTGCATTAATAAAACCAATATGAACCACCACGCGTGAACGTGGAGTCTAATCTCTGCCTAATCAGCTAAGTCATCTCGTACTTTGTCGGAGTACGAGACATGAACATGAACATGAACATGATGGATCCAATAATCCCACAATGGGTAATAAGAAGGTATCGTCCTCTGGCAGAGAGATCCTTATTCTACATTGGCATACGTAGTTTCAGGCTGTTTGAGCCTTATTGGTAATCTGTGCAACTCCCAAAATATGTACTTGAAAATAGTTGGCTTGAAAGCCCATGAATTTCATGAAATAACTTGTAAACATAACTTGTAAACTTATAATTTAGCATGTGGGGAAATACATAATATAACTTGTATAAATCATGAGAAACATATAATACTTCATGGAACTAAGTGATAATGATCATAACTTGTATTTAAGAACTCATGGAAATCAAGACATGGATTCATGGATTATGGACAGGTTTATGACATATCATGAATATAATTAATGGCAACATGATATACATAGTTGACCATGTATATAAGGTTATTATGAACTTGAAAAAAACCCTAGGTCTGAAGTACTATTGTTTCATGGATTACATATGGTATGGGAAAGAACAATGATGTCTCCACGTGAATAGAAGCTTTATATACCTTATTCGCTCCAAACTTGTATTTAAAAATCCAAACTTTGAAGAAGAACTCTAAAGATTGAACCTTGAGCCTTAAGTTGGGTTTCTCCTGAAAACCCTAGGTTATGGACAATGGATTCTACTTAGAATTCATTAGGATTATGTTAGAATCACGTAGAATTGTGTGGAAAATGCTTAGCTTGATGTAAGGGAAGGTTGGGAAGAGAGAACATTCGTTCTAGGGCTTGGGGATTGTGAAAATTGATTTCTAGAACTAAGTCTCATATTTATACTATTTGCTATTGAAATAATTTGACGGTTAAGATTGATGATCCATCATTTTATTTATGATTTGTGTCTGGACCATCAATAATTGTACGATCTGTATAATTGGACCATATTTTAAAAGAAATAAAAATACAACTTTCCAGTGACTTCAAAACTTGAAAGGCTTTAGACGGTCAAAAAAGACTGGCCATATAATCTTCTACAGTCCATCGAATTTATTGTACACCATTAATTCCAAAAATAGAATTTACGGTTCCTTTTGACAGTCCGTAAAATATTTTACGGTCAGTCAATCCTGGCGTAAAATTAATTATGCAGAACTGAAACTGGTTTCTAATTTCAAACTCCCCGTTTTTGTTTTCTTAACCCCTGAATCCTGAACAAGACTTAGTTTAGAGGTACGAAGTGTTACAAGATGCCTCGTCCGACATTATTAGCTTTTTTGTATGAATGTCGAGCGAATGTAACATGCGACATCATTGGCTCGTGTTTTTAAGTGAATGTCATATACGACATCATTGACTCAAATGCAAATATTTTTATTGAGCGAATGTCAGCTCCGACATCATTGGCTCATAAACAAATGTTGAGGGAATACCACCTGTGACAATATTGGCTCGTGCTTTGAGCGAGTGTCACCAACGACATCGTTGGCTCAAATGCATTGATCGAATGCCACATGTGGCACTGTTGGCTCGTATACAAATATTTGAGCGAATGCCACCTACAAGATTATTGGCTCGTGCTCATATACAGATGATGTTGATCCAATGCCACCTACGACATCATTGGCCCATTTGTATGAATATTGAGTGAATGTAACATGCGACACCATTAGCTCATGCTTTGAGCGAACGTCACCTGCGACACCATCGGCTTATATGCAAATGATGTTGAGCGAATTCCACTGGTGGCACCATTGGCTCGTATGTAAATGAAGTTGAGAGAATGCCACTTCCGATATTGTTGGCTCATGCTTTTGAGTGAATATCATATGCAACACTATCAATCTTATGAAAATGATGTTGAGCGAATGCCACATCTGCCATCGTTGGTTCATTTGTATGAATATTAAGTGAATGTAGCCTACGACACTATTGGCTCATATTTTGAGCGAATATCACCTGCGATACCATTGGCTCATATGTGCATTATGACTAATATAGCCCTCGGCTGGATCATATTTCTTTCATCCTTTGTCAGCTGTGACCCTTTCGGTCAGATAGTCATTTTATCCTTTTCATGGCTCTCATTGTCGGATTATGCCGCCCTGGTGGCGTTTCATTCCCTATCATGGATGAATGGTCGGATTGTGTCGCCTTGGCGGCCCTTTGTCCATTTTCATGGCTCTGATGGCCGGATTGTGTCATCTTGATGGTGCTTTGCTACTTTGAGGCTCTCATAGCCCAGTTGTCATCTTTCAGTGTTGGAGTTTCTTCTTTTGTTGTACATATTTCATTCATTAATAAACAAGTTAGTTGAAAAAATTGTTGTCCTTATGATGACGTTCTGGGAACCTGCAAACACAATAAAATCATTTGTTCTTATGGGGTTGATCCATGTCATCGACTCATGTTGGGTTGTTTCCCCGCTTTATCAAGTATCAACCCCATTTGATCCCGGTAATGTGAGAGAAGAACTTTAGTTAGAATTCGAAAAAGTTTTTTTTGGAAATGTTGATCGTAAAATAGTTTTTGAATAAAGTATTTTAAAAAATACTTATAATCAATGTTATGACGTATGTGCCTCGAGCGAGGTTTCTTGACCGTCTTTGGCGCTCTGGGCATGCTATTGTTCATCCTAATGAAATTTTAAGACCTTCTCGAAAAACATTTGCCCCAGTCGAAGATTATCTTGCGGCGAACTCTTGCATTGAATTGGCATGAAGGAATTTTTGAGTCCTTCTCAAAAGTTCTACCCCAGTAAAAGGTTTAAGATCGGCTGACCCTTGTGCCGAGTTTATTGATGGAATTTTTGAGTTGTTTTCAAAAATTCTACCCTAGTTTGAAGATTCGAGCCGGCTGACTTCCTATGCCGGATCTGTTGATTGAATTTTTAAGATCTTTTAAAATATTTTGTCCAGTTGTAAATGGGAGATACTTGTGCTCTATGGAGCGATCTTCGAATTGTTATGACTCAGAAGCTTCCTAGGGATTTTTTTGGTTTTTTATTTGGTGCGATCGATCTCGAAGAGCGCCTATGTATTGGGAATCAAGTCGAACGTAGTTCGAAACAAAGATGGTTGATTTTTATAATAATGCGACCGAGTCCTAAATGGAAGCCTACATATCCTACTTAGGGAATCAGGTTATCGCATAGTTCATATTACAAAGAAATGCCATTTGGTTTTCTATTGCGATTACAAGTAGAGAAATGCAACTACAAGCAAAGAAATGTGATTACAAGTAAAGATAAAGTGGCTACACGTAAAAGGCAATTACAAACTGAAAGGTGGGTCCTCATGCATAGTATCTCTTGATAGCGTCTGAGTTGATTGCCTTGAGCCACTCTTGGCCGTATATTTCTGCAAGGATTACAACTCATCCTAATAGTACCTTGCACACTATGTAGGGTCTTTGCCAGTTGGGTGCGAATTTTCCTTTGTACTCAACCTGATGTGAAAACACACGCTTGAGTACCAATTATCCTATTTGAAATATTCGAGCTCTGACCCTCTTGTTGAAGGCGTGTGTCATTATCTGTTGGTATAGTTGACCGTGCCATATGGCAACCGTCCTTTTCTCATCAATCAAAGCTAATTTCTCGTATCTTTTTCTAACCCACTCCGCATTGTCCAGCTCTACTTCCTGATGATTTTGAGTGACAGTATTTCAACCTCAGCTGGTATCACTACTTTAGTATTGTATACAAGTAAGTATGAAGTTGCTCCAATTGAAGTTCAGATAGTTGTTCGGTATCCCAGCAATGGGTAGGGCAGTTGTTCATGTCAACATTTGTAGTTGTCGGTCATTTTCCTTAATATCCTCTTGACTTTCTTGTTGGCTACCTCTACGGCCTCATTCGTCTGTGTCCTATAGGCAGTTGAATTCTGATGAGTTATTCAAAAATGTTCACAAATGTCCTTCATCAAATGGTTGTTTAAATTTGCTCCATTGTTAGTTATGATTGACTCTAGGATGCCGAATCGGCATATGACGTTGTTCCTTATGAAGTTTGCTACCACTTTCTTTGTTACTAACTTGTGAGAAGTGGCTTCAGCCCATTTCGTAAAGTAATCTATAGCAACCAGAATGAAGCGATATCAATTAGATGATGCTAGCTCTATAGGTCCGATGACGTCCATGCCCCAAGCTACAAATGGCCAAGGTGAGCTCATGACATTGAGTTCACTTGATGGGACTCTGATTAGATCTCTGTGGATGTGACCTTGATGGAATCTTTGCATAAATCTATTACAGTCGGTTTCCATAGTCATCCAATAGTAGCCTACTCTCAAGATCTTCTTAGCTATGATGAACCCATTCATGTGAGGGCCACATGTCCCGCGTGTACCTCTTCTAATAATTTCGTGGCTTCTGCGGCATCGACACATCTGAGTAGCCCTAGATCGGGTGTCCTCTTGTAGAGTACTCATTTGTTCAGAAAGAAACCATTATCTATTTTCCTAATGGTCTTCTTTTGATTGGCTGTGATATTCTCGGGATACTCTCCTTTTTTTAAGTATGTGCTTATGTCGGCATACCATAGTTTACCGTCTAGTTCTGCTTCAACGTGGGAATAATAAATGTGTTCTTCTTTGATGTTGATCTCTAGCGGGTCAATGTGGCTGCTTTCAGGATATTGTATCATAGATGCTATAGTTGCAAGAGCATCATCGAATTCTTTCTGAGCCCTCGGTGTGTGTCAAAACTCAATATTTTTGAACCTTTTGCACAATCTTTGTGAAAGGTTTACATATGACAAGATTTTCTCATTCTTTGTGGCACATTTTTCTTGAACCTGGTGAATTAGTAGATCTGAGTCTCCTATCACCAACAACTCTTGGATATCCATGTTGATGACCATGCGAAGACCCAAAACGTAGGCTTTATACTATGTCATGTTGTTTGTACATCGGAAGTTGAGCTTAGCCACCATCGGGTAATGCTAATCCATTTTTGAGACCAAGACTGCCCCGATTCCGGAACCTTATAGTTAACTGCTCCATCGTAGAACATTCTCCATCCTGAGTAAGTTTCTGTGGTGTCTTCTTCAATTATCGTCACTTCCTCGTCTGGGAAATATGCCCTTAGTGGTTCAAACTCTTCATCGACCGGACTTTCTGCTAGTAAATCGGCCAATGTTTGTACCACGTACGTGATGTAAAATTTGCTAAACAACATCTTCCACTTGGCCAATTTCCCTATAGGCATAGGCTGGCAAAACATATACTTCAAGGGATCCATCTTGGAGATTAGATGAGTAGCGTAGGCTGACAAATAGTGTCTCATTTTTTGTGCTACCCATGTCAAAGCACAACATGTCTTTTCCACCAAGGTGTACCTTGACTCACATGTGGTGAACTTTTTACTGAGATAGTAGATGACTCGCTCTTTCTTCCTTGTTTCATCGTGTTGCTTCAACATGTATCCAAATGCATCATCTGACACTAACAAATACAACAACAGTGGGCTCCTCGGCCTGGGAGGTACAAAGACTGGCAAATAGGAGAGATATCTTCTAATGGTGTCAAAGGCCTTCTGGCACTCGTCTGTCCACTAGGTGGGCTTATCCTTTTTCAATAGCTTGAGGATGGGCTCCATAATAATCATAGACAGCGCTATAAAGCGTTCAATGTAGTTCAACCTTTCCAGAAAACTCATGACGTTGTTCTTGGTTTCTAACAGTGGCAACTCCTGAATGGCTTTAATTTTTTAGGGATCTAGCTCTATGCCCCTGCGGCTGACTATGTGTTGATATCTAATTTTTACCCTCCAATAATTTTATTTAATTATTCAAAGTTCTCGAGTCACAGACAGAGTGAAATATACTTTTCACAAAGCGAATATGATTTTACAAAATTATTCCGAGAGTATTTTTTCATTTCATTTGATAAAAATATCACTTAGTATATATATTGTATATCATATCCTAATTTTACATACTTTTTATCATTAATTATGATTTTGGAATATAATTGTCTCAAAAGAATTTTCAAAATTATAGGATTAATGTTTCGCTCTGTTAAATTCGGAAAATTGTTAATTAAATACGATAATGGAATTACATCTTAATTTTAAGTCATGTTAAGATGTTTGCATGATTTTAATTTCCTTAATCCTAATTAGTGTCAAATTTAGACTCAAAATGAAGCTTTAAATTTGTTTAGGTTATTTACGGATTTATTTGGCCATTTCTTAATTTGCAATATGACCACATTTGCAAACATGGCTTGCTTAGCAACCAAAGCTAGCTTACTGGTTCCCCTCTCTAAAAAAAGAATATGTTAATCGTTACCGATACCATGCAGAGTTGCTTTTCCTTGCTCCAGAGGAGATTGGTATTGGTAGAGTCGCATTAAACCCCGTCTTCTTTAGGGGGGACCCTCTGATCTATCAATGGAAAGATCGAAGATGAAGACTTTCTGATGCAGTGTAGGCACTGGATGGAAAAGACAGATAAAGGAATCAAGGCAAATTCTGAATACTAGATATGACCTCAAAATAACAGATGGCAAGGTCGTCTAGTGAGACGCAAGCCAATCTCGATAAAAGTCAAAGCAGCCTTCTCTAACATCATAATACAAGATTTCAAAAAGGGGGAACTTTTCTCAACAAAATATTCTTTGCACGAGCTTCTGTAAGCCTTATCTTTTCCCCAAAAAATAGACTCTGTGTCTGAAAAAAGAAAAAAAGTGAGATATCTACCTATGCTCCCATGAAAGTTGTGCCACGACGAAACAAGGGAATGAAAGGCCACCCCGGATTTTCAAGCAATCTTATAAAGCCACAAGGGAGCTTGATAAGGAATAGCCAGCAAGGACTTTTTCCTTATTATACGCGCGTGCAAGAGATTCTGTTTAGTCTAAGGTGCAAGGCGAAAGTCATAAATGAAATCGAACTCTCAGTCTCATTCCCTCCCCATTTTGCTTATATAGTCTGTATTTCAAGTAGTCAATATGTCAGTGCCAATTTATTCTCTTGACCTTCATTCTCTTGTGCCGGACGTGTGATCTATTGAAAAGCTCCTTCCCCTTTTCACTTGGTGGGCTTCATCCCATTTTCCTAATGTGATTTCCCTTCTCTTTCTGTCACTATTCCCACCTAGGTCCCCGACTTTGGTTGAATGCAATTCGTTGCGCGGGGATGCGGTTCACCAAGCTGGGGCTATGAATATCAGGAATAGTATGATCTAGTAGGAGCTTACCTTGGAATGCAGTGAGGGAGCCCGGAGCTATTGAATTATTTCATAACCCAAGGAGAAGAATAGGACTTTTTCCCTATAGGTCTTGCCTTATTGTTGCTTGCTGACTTTTTGCATTTTCGTTATTTGATAAGGGATAAGGAAAGAATCTTTATTTATTATGATTACGGGGAAAGAGGCTTTTATTCAATTATAAAGAAAGATACATTGATTGCGAGAGCAAAATTCTGACTTGGTGGATTCTGTTTGCCCTCCCATCCTTGTGTTGGCTTCGATTCCAGTGATCAAGCGAGCAAGGTGGGAGCTCTACCAAAAAGCATGCAACGACAGAAATAAATTAACAAATATGAAGCAAGACATACTCCCTCTCATCCTAAGAATAATTGAAGAGAGTTATCTCCAGCAAAATGTGACCACAATTAGTTGAGGTCATTTAAATTACATTGGGCCTCCCTTTTTATTTATATTTTGGTTGAGTCCATGGCCGCAAGGCCCAAGACATCATCCCAAACCCACAAGCAATGAGCGTAAAGGGCAAAAACATTTGCTCCCTTTCTCTTTATGTGTTGCCCTAGCCGCTCCAACAGTCTCCTCTATCTCTTGTCGAAAATGGCAAGAGCACAGAGGTACTATTCCATGCTCTGCAAATTTGTTTAGATTGGAAGAGGTAATGGAATCAAATTCCCTCGTCCTTCTTCTCTTGCATGCCACTGTACCCACCCCTAAACCCCATGTAAGGTCGCCCCCCTTAATGTTTTTTCTACCAGCATTTAATGATCTTTGTCCAGTTTGATTTTGAATTCTGGCTTTTCTATTGGTCGAAGAAAGATTTGGAGGGATTTTTTAACCCATATTTTGTTCTCCCACATTGGATCCTTGGCTTTGCTAGGGTTCCCATCGAGGTCTATAAATTGAGACAATTCTCCTTCAATTTTACAATCCAGAACTTGAATCTTAGGCTTTTACATTGTTGAGAGCCATTTTCGAGTTAAAATCTGATCAATTATTACTTAAGTTGGGATCCAGCCCTTTGGCAGAACCCAGAGTTAGAGTAATAGGTCTTTCAGTTATTAAAACCTCATTTTCTTTGTGTTCGCGAGTTTGAGGTCGTCGGAGTGAAGAACAAGCCCGAAGTTCGATCCTAGGTTGCCTCCACACAAGGTAAACACAATTCCTTTTAAATTTCTTATTTAAACAATCTTATGTAATTTGTATTATGTGTTTGTGTGTTGATGAAGCAAGATTAGTGACTATTTAGGTTCATTAGGTTAATGGTTAGCATGTTTAGGCCATTGTTGGTATTTAATGTAATATTGTAAGCATCATTAGCTAGGTTTATTAGTATTTGAGCTTATTAGATTAATGTTTAGCATATTTTAAGTTAGATTATATGTTTTTTTATGTTCATTAAACTATGGATTAGTATGTTTGATTAGTTAAGGCGACTGTTAGTGTCCATTACTATGGATGTTTGTGCTCACTAGGTTGATATCCAGCATGTTTAATTAACTATAGTCACTATTAGAGTTTATGATGATAATTATCTGTGTGTGTTTAGTTGAATTCTTACCATGTTAGTCTAAAGTTGTATTAATCATGTATGCGTACTTAAAGTTGTAGAACTTATAAATAGGATGCTCATGGTTTAGTTTAATATGTTTAGGTGGCTTTACTCACTATTTATTGACTGCATGTGTGTGATTAGTTAAGATCAAGTGTCTAACATGTTAGTCTAAGGTTGGTTCTATGCACATACAAGTCATCTAGTTGGATTAACACCTAGCTTAAGATTTGTTTAAACATATACAATCTGTTTAAGTGGTTAACATGTTAGCATAGATTTAGTTTAGTCAAATATAGGTTGATTAAGCTAAATGGTGTTCAGAATAACGTTAGTTTAAGACTGGTTTTAGTTGATAGGCATAATATATAACTAGGTGTTTATTTCAATCAGTAGGTATGTGGTTCATGCCAATATAGGGTCTGTTAAGATAAAAATGGATTGTTGAGGTCAGTTTGTTGTTTATTTGGTGTATTTGTTGACCCTTGTGAACTTTGTTTGGCTTAAACATGCCTCCTGCCACCTAGAATTGGTTTAAGGTCTATGAATGAGTTTAAAAAAAAAGATAATGTTTGGTATGTTCATGAGTTAAAACATGCTTCATGCTACCTATCCCATTGTTTATTATCCTCTCATCTTCATATTTTGCTGGCTAACAGTCTGAGCCCATCTAGTTTATCTTACTTATCTTATTCTAGTTATAGGTTGTTAGTTTAGTTAATCTTTATTTGCTTTAGTTAATTTTGGGTACGTCTTACTTGCATTTTTGTTTTCCCCTTGTGTGTTTCATGTTGCATTACCGCAAGATGGGCCCTTACTGGGCCCATCATCCTATTCAGACAAGTCCAATGCAATCCATACTTAGCCGATTGGGCTGAGGCCCAATCGTTCCTGTTTTGGCCGAGATAAAATGTAAGGGAAGCTAATATTTGCATGAAGGCTTATCTATGGGTGAAAATAGACAACTGGTGGGCTTCGGTAGACCCACCAGCCTAAACTTTTTTCTCATTTTCATTTCATATATATATATATTGTATTTGTTGTATAAACATACTTTTAATATTTGAACTTTTACTTATGGTTTGAATCTAGGATAGACAAACGATACGTGGATCGTTTTATCTTAGATCGCCAATAAGTGATTTCAAAACTTTGTTTTAAATCTGGAAAATCTGAAATGAAGGATTATTTTCGGCTAAGTAAAAGGGACTCTTTGGACATTAAAATCCGAAGAAAGAAAGTGATTTTCAAACTAAGTGCAAAAACTGATTTTGGGATTTTAAATCATGACTTGGATTTTGAGTTGAAAAATTGGAATAGACTAATATGTGAAGGACCCATATGAACCTAAGTGACTTGAAATCAAGCAAATGGGATGCTGAAAAATCATATTTGAAATTGGACTAAAATGGATATTTTCTTCAAAATTAGAACACGGGCTTAGCACAAATTAGTTAGTGGATTTTGCCATTAAAACTATCTTGGAATTGAGTTTTGTCTAAGTGTTTTGAAAAGTAGAATGTGATGTTGACTATAGGAATATGACATGCAAAAGGAAACAAAGAAAACCATTTTTACTATCTCTTTTCCAAAACCAAATTTATCTCTTTTAAATGAATTATACCACTTTCAAAACATGAAAAGGATTTTAAAGTGCAAGTGTGAAGATAGTTAATCTAATTGGACTAAATGTGGAGTTATACTCAAATTAACATTTGAGTGTTCTGAATCCAAAAATAAAAATTGATTAAACTACCCCATGCATACTATTTCTTGGCAGAAGTTTAACTCTTATTTTAAAATAAAACCTTGAGTTTGAATAAATGAAATAACAAGTTACTTTGCAGATTTTAAACACCAAGGAAATTTAAATCATTTTGAAGCATGCTACAGAGCCAGTAGGTCAACCGTATGCTACGTATCCTTAATACCGGGGTGCTAACACCTTCTCCGGGGATCACCAGAACTCTTACATTGACTCTTATTTAGATAGGATTTTTCAAAGAATTTGAATAAACCCTTTCACACTAATTTTCCTAATTTACCTATAAATTAGGTGGCGACTCTAAAAATAATTATCCAGACTTAGAGAACCATCCAAATTCTTAGTTGCTCTTTATGCGCTCACCCGTGTAAAAAGTAAATCGTAAAAGATGACGACCGCTAGGGATCAACCTAGGTTCTAGCCATAAAGGTTCCAATACAACATATTTTTTTAAAATGATATAAATTGCTTATGTGTTTAAATACCGCAATTATAACTATCATTCATGAATTCATCTTCCTCCAAATGGCATGCACACACTTGCATCATGCACAAAGGTGATTACGCGAATTTCGCAGTCACCCTCCAGTATAAAACCAAAAATCTTTCCTTGGAACACACTGAAGATGGAGTTTGTACGCGGTCATTCCTACAGTCGACAACGGTTCACCCTGTGTTGTCCTCTCGAGTCCCTAAGTCATTTGCTAAACCACTCTAGTACAACTAGGAGAGAGCGAAGCTAAATCCCTTGAACTAGCGCATATTGACTTAGACGAGTTCGGGTATCTCAGACCTACCTAGACTTGACAGGATGACTCCCTCGTGTCCTAACGGTTTCCGACTCGACGGCACTGGATCCAACTATTTGCTATATGGAAGCATTTAGCGTGTCTTATGTGATGAACCATTGCTCCTTGGGGGGAACAAACCGTATTCTGTTTTGTACGTGCCTCCAAACATGAAATTCGACATGGTTATCAAAGCACTCGAGATGCTGAAAATTTGATGGTCATGGCTAAGTGCCCCATAACAAAAGGAAGTAACGAACTGTCTAGGACACATACCCTCTCTTATAACCATGAAAGGCAATACCACCTCCTAGAAGTCCTTGTCGGGTATTGGGATTGCGAGAGAATGATCTTTAGGTTCGGAGACTTTGAAATAACCCCGACCTTATAGGAGATCCAAGACTGCATAGACAGCATAGGTACTTATATGAGGCGGAGAAAAAAACCCGACCGCAACCTTCTAGTACCCTATAAGTCAACTCTTGGTGAGATGTCGATTGGATATTTGGCTTGAACGTAGCCTTTAGGGACCTCCATACTCGGTTAGGGTCTACCCAGGGTTACGTAGAGCACTCCATATAGTTTCACTCCTTTGTCGCATGGGAAGCTACCCGACCCTTAGCCTAGGTCATACGCCTCTTAGGAACCATCGTGTTTCCCAAAGACCGTTACCAGGCCATAGATAACCGGGTCATCTTCATCACACATGCTATCTTTCATTGTATAACCACTAACGGGGAAACGAAATATTATGACCTAGTACTAGTCATCCTGTCGACATTTACCGAGCCTTAGGTCAATGCCAAAACCTGCATAGGTACTTCCAAGGTTATAACCTCTTAGTCCAATGGTGGATCATTAAGCACCTCCACAAAACTGAAGTTTTATCATACTGAGACCCTCAGCATAAAAAAGGCGACCTCCAAGTCACTAATCCGAATTTCGGGACCCAATCCAAAGAGGGGTGGGCTTTCATCTTTTCTAGGCTCTGAGAGGATAGTATTCAGTGGAGATTTCCTGACTTCATCTCCAAGATCATATCTGTAAGAGGCAGAAAATGCCCTTTCTTACCACTTATGGGGATCGGGAGAATCTGATCATATGTGCATCTAAGGGTCCTAAGACAGTTCAGAATGGAACAGGTAATCCCCTAAATAGGGAATACAGGGAAATATATGGTTGACTACGAGTGAAACAAGATCAGAGGAGTTGTCGATATCGTCCGAGAGTGGAATGGCCGAATCAGGTGGGGTCTATAGACCTTAGCTGATAATCCCCTTCACCCGGGTCATGATGAAGATTATCTAGATTGGCTAAGAGCATAATTGCAAGGTACCCTTGCACCAGGGCCCAACCTCTACAAGTCCATACAGTATCAGGATTCAAAGGTCGAGATCAAAGCTAGTGCATTCAGAGAAAAGCAGATGATTGAGATGCCAAATATTTAGAGAATATACAGTATGACCAGACTATCATAGCCAACTTAACCGAGGAGGTAGACTTTACTCACGAATTTCTTGAGAACTTAGACGCTCGTATGAAGTAAGTTATGGATGACGCTGCACAGATGACCCCTGTAGAGAATGGTCAGTGGGTTAGTTCATTTCTGGTATCTACTCATCTTAGGATCCAATCCGCCCTTCGAATGGCCTAGAGAGCTCGGACTGATAGAGCTTCATCATCAGCCACTGGATGAGATTTTTTTATTTTATTGCTTTTTCATTCATGCTTTGTAACCCCATCGAGGAAGATATTATTATTATTAATGAAATGATTATGGGGCAATGGTTTGATTAATATTTGGCATATTTATGCTTCAAACAATTAGAAAGCCTTGGAGTAACGAGGTACAGGAACGCGAATATTATAATTGTTTATATGCTTCTATGATATAAATTGTTTATGTGTTTTCATTTGTTCCGTCTAAAACTCTTGATTGCTCACATATCCCAGACATCAACCCAAAAGAAAAACAAAGGAAAATACCAAAGCTGGTTAAATTCACCTCATCTTAAAGGTTGATTTGCTACCAATGGAAACTCTAGACAGCAAAAGTTGCACCACACTGGTCATCGACCTGGTCAGCAACGAAGAGACCGATGAGTCATTTTGTGCCAAGATTCACAAGATAGATGCGAAGAATGAATTGGCAAGAGCCAAAATAAAGGAAGTTGACTACAAGACTGATTTGGCAAACGAAAAAATGAAAGAGGTCGATGAAATTTTAAATTCGTGGAGAAACTGATTGAAAAGTCCCCCGTAGAAAAAACCCAATACAAAAACCTCCTTGAAGAGGTCAAGACTATGGTGGATGACTATGTCCCTCTGATGCACCTACCTGAAGATGACCCAATATCGTATGGGGAAACAAGTGGGGAACCCAAAGGAGTTGTCTCGGTCATCACTGAAGCTGCCAACCACTATAGGACGCCACAAGGTCCTACCCTTAGATCATCTCCAATGTGGTGGGCGATCGCCCTCAAAGCCCATGGTTCTCACTTTAGAGACGCATTAAGGGAAGTGCAAAACATTAAGGTCTTTAATGGGATAAAAGTTGTCGGACTGGCACACACTAGCTCTCATGTCCTCCCAAATTGTGCGCCTTTTTTTTATCACAACAGGCATTTGTACCACAGAAGCCAGTTTTGTCATGACATTGATGAATGTGTGGCCTTCAAGAGAAGAGTCGTCAGGCTGATCGACGAGAAAGTCATTCGCAACTTGTGGGGACCTCACTCCCAACTAGTCTATGACTCTATTATCCTGGTGAATGAATCACCATAGATACACGGCTTTGGTGTTATGACTTCACAGCCTTCGAAGATTCGTACACCGATATCTTCTCACTTTTAGTTTGCATTGGCAAGATTCGCCCACTCAAGATCACTGGGAAACTCTTCACAAGCACTTCAAGGATGAAGATATGCTTGTACCATTCAAGGGATCTCGGACATGACATTGAAGAATGAGAAGCTTTCAAGTTTGAGCTAGAGCATTTAGTTAACATCGGCCAGATCTGGCCTGTGATACAAGGCCGCTTTTAGAAAATCCATCGGGAAATGCACGGTCGTAAGGACTACGACCCTCTATGACTTCGAGGAGAAGTCATTTTTTGGGTAGTTTAGGCATTCCCTTTTCTAGCTTTCAATCAAATGTTATCCTCATCCCACTTTTTGTAAATGAAACCATGTCCGACCTGATGTCCCGATGAGGGATACATGGGAAGCCCATATCAGGCCTGGTCAGGGTAGAATTAAGATTCGGGTAGAAAAAATTAGGATATAATTCATGTAACCCAAACTACAGAAGGGCCTGATTTCCCGATGAGGGATACGTAGACAGTCTATATAAGACTCGACCCTTATATTATATAAATTATAGTCCCCCCCCATTTATAGGATAATTTCTAGTTCAATGACGGCATGATGGAAAATCAACCACAAATCTTCAAATCGAAATCCTAAAAACCAAAATTAGCCAAAATGACCAAAATACCCCAGAATTGAAAAATCAATCAAGAGTTCGGATAGAATACATGAGTCTATGTGCTTTGTACGCAACTTACGTGTGATATCTTGTATTTATGATTTCTGAATAATGTACTAATGTCATTTGCTTTTGAGTTGTTTTTCTTTTTATAGAAAAGGGTCGATCTATTTCGACACACTGGCATACTTCACCATATCTAAAGTTGCGGTAGCATCCCTAAGCCAAGAAAATCAAGCAAACATGACTGGTACTCCCGAGGATGCTCGTTAACAAGAGCTCTGATTGAGGATGTTGTTCCTTAAGACCTCCAGAATGCCTCACATTCTGATGATGTGATCACTCTACTATTCAAGAAAGTTGCCGACCTCTAGGAATAGGTCGCGAGAAATGAAGCCACCAATGCTGCCAGAGAAGCAACTGTTACTGAGGCAAGAAGGCCTCAACCACCTTTTCCATCTCTGAATTCACCCGTATCCAAACATTTTCCAAACACCCATGCTGGTACTTCATACCAAACACTACCTCTAGTAAATGTCATATATATAGCTGGGACTTCTCACTCGGTGTCTGCTTTTCAAGCACCACCTGCTTATGCTAATCCTAGCATCTACCAAAACACTACTACCCAAACTACTCCTAGAGCTGTAGGCATTTCCAAAAGTCATCTCGTGCACCCGTTGTATCCTTTCACACTCCAATCACTCCCATTGACTTCTCGCTAGAATTGGATCACTACAAGGAGATGAAGAAGGCATGGAGGGCCTAGTAGGACCAAAGAGACAAAGAGATAGAATGGAATATGATGGATCTATTCGAAAAGGCTAACAAGGGCTCCCGCAAAGCGGCGGGGCTGAGATATGATGACTTATGCATGCACCCAGATTTGGATTTGCTAGAGGGCTTCAAAGTACCCAAATTTTAACTCTTTAATGGCACGAGAAACCCCAAAGCTCATATAAAGGTTTACTGCGACCAACTGGTCGTCGCCAAAGGAAATAAGGCACTGATAATGAGGCTCTTCAGCCGAAGTCTTACAGGTGAAGCATCAGAATAGTTCACAGCGCAGGACATTCGCTGATAGGACTCGTGGGAAGAAATACATGAAGCCTTCATGGATATATTCTGCTTCAATGTAAAAAATGTACTTGATCTCTACTCTTTAGAAAAGATTAGGCAAATATCAACAGAAACCTACCACGAGTATGTAAGTATGTGGAGAGTTGAAGCCGTCCGTGTACAGACTCCAATAAGCGAGGAAGAATTGGTTTCATCGTTCATCCGATCTCAGGAATTGGACCGCTATGACAGAATGATGGCAATGGTCGGGAGGTCGTTCACCAATTTAGTCAAAATAGAAGAGGCAATTGAAGATGGCCTCAAAACTGGAAAGATCATCAGCATTGTCAACAAAGCTGGCACATCAAGCTCTACTGGAGCCACAAAAAAGAAGAAAGATGACGTGGCAAACATCTCTCACACCCCTAGTTCAAGGAGTCATAGAAAAGAAGGATCACAATCATCCTTCGACATATACCAATCTCCTCCTCTAAGCAATTACATACCATCACCCTACATCCATGTGCCAGTATATTACGCACAAACCAACTACCAAGCTCCACAGCCAAATTACCAAACATCTATACCCACTTACCAAGTTTCATCTCCAAATTATCAAATTCCGGCGCCCACGTATCAAGAGCCTCAAAACCAGCAAAATTACCATAACTAACCACCTCCGGCTACAGATGACTTGCCACATCCAAATTTTGAGAAAAACCTCCTCGGATATTCACTCTATTTCCAGAAATACGAACCAATCTATTCGCCAAATTAAACGTCATCGGTATCATCAAAGTCATGCCGTCGGAGCCTGTCAACCCATGGAGTCACTTTTATATACCCAACCAAACTTGTGCTTACCATTCCTGGGGGGAATGGGCATTCAATTGAAGACTACATCAATCTAAACCATAATTTGCAAGATTTGATTGACAAATGAGAGATCATTTTGGAGGTCGCATCGCCAAATGTGAATACCAATCCCCTTCCAAATCACAGCACCAATCATATACATATGATTGAAAGGGAAGAAGATTAGGCTGTATGCCAACCGCTAGTCGCCTCACCCATGCTAGAAGAGCGGCCAAATTTCAAAGTACTGATCCCAGCTCCAAAGAAGCCATTTGTGATCTAGGTACCACAGGTAGTCATCCCGGCTCCCAAAAAAACTTGCGGACATTGCTCAGGGGATGACGAGATCAGGAAAGTGCTATGATCCCAAAGAATTGTTGCAGGAAGCACCCCGCAAAGAAACCAATCCAAGAAGGCCTATCACCAATGGGGAGGCCGAGGATTTTTGGCACATGATGCAGCCAAAAGATTACTCCATTATAGTGCACCTACAGAAAACACTAGCCAGAATATCAGTGATGTCACTACTTTTGAGCTCTACACAACATCGCCAAGCTCTAACGAATGTGCTAAATGAAGTCCACGTCCCAGTAGGGATAATAGTGAAGCATTGGCCGACATAGTAGGCCATGTTATTGGAGCACATCAGATTTCATTCACCACTGATGAATTGCCGAAATAAGGGACGATCCATAACAAGGCTCTCTAAATCACTATCAATTGTAGAGAGAAGGCTATCTCCCGAGTACTTGTCAATAATAGGGTTGGACTTAATAGATGTCCCGTATCAACACTGAAGTAATTGGGCTACGATATTGGAAAGATATGCCAGAGTCGTACTAATGTGAGAGCTTTTGATGGGGCACAACATGACCCATCAGGTGAAGTAGACCTCATACAAATGGGCCCCACTGAATTCACCACTGAATTTTAAGTCATGGACATCAGTGCCAACTACAATCTCTTACTGGAGAGACCGTGGATACATATGGTCGGAGTTGTGCCATCATCTCTCCACCAATCAATGAAGTTTGTCTGGGAAGACCACGAGGTTGTAATCTATTAAGCGGGTAGTATTCGCCACTATCCCGATAAGTCTGTATCAGTAACCGATGAAGTCCCAACAGATATGACCTTCCACATAGTGGAAGTTGTGGGATCCACCCACCGAACGGACAATGAAAAAATCATGATGCCCTCAGTCTACAAAATAATCGTCGAGACTATGTTCCAGAACAAGTTCGAGCCAGGTAAAGGTCTAGGATGAGAGCTCCAAGGCATTCTAGAACTAGTGTCAATCCTGAGTAATGAGTATCTCTTTGGCTTGGGATACATACCAAGTTTCGTGGAAGCCTATGATGCTAAACAAAAAAAGAGGTCCTCCATAGATGAGAAAGCCTTTCCCAGGTTTATACCATTCATTTTTTGTCCTCATGCCCATGCACAACGGCGAGGACCCAGAAAAAGGTTTGGTGATGTTGTTCCAAGAGGAAGAGTGTGCCGATATACTAGAGGAATGCCTCAAAGCACCCACAATCTGTGACACAAATCCAGATGAGCAGTTGTCCAACTGAACCTCTACCCCATATTTCACTCCTCGATAGAGAGAGCATTTTAAATTTGTCTTTCCAAAATCGGTGGAAATTGGTTGAGGCCCGAACACCCACTATTTATGTCTTTACTTTCTTACGTATTGTTCAAAAATGGGAATGACTCGACGTTGATCCGAGTTAGGACTACTGTTTGTACTTTTTATCAATTCAATAAAATGCCTCAATTTATGCAAAAATATCTTCTTTATTTATTTACTTATATATAATATGTTTTTACACACTAACGATGCTTTGCCTTGTTTTTCAGTAATAACATTAAAACAACTCATAATGTCATGACATGTCGCGAGTCGAGTGATACAAATGACAAAGAATATGAGGAATATGACAAAGAGGCAGCGTTACCAGAAGACCTCGTGGATGAGGAAGATCAATATGAGAATAGGCAGATGCCTAATTTGAATAAAACTAAAGCAATTAACCTCGGAGATGAGAAAATAGTCAAAGAAACCAGGATAAGTGCGCATTTGGATATGCCCAGAAAGAAGAATTAATAAATATGTTAAGTGAATACATCGCTGTATTCACGTGGTCATACACGGCTATGCCCGGGTTGAGCAAAAATAGCGTGCTCACAAGCTACCTATCAACGAGGGATTCACCCTACTCAAATAGAAAATCTGACAGTTTAAGCCAGATTTCAGCAGAAGAATCAAGGATGAAGTCGAGAAACATATAAAGTCAGGGGTGGTGGAAGTAATTTCATACCCCATGTAGTTGGCCAACATCGTACCAGTACCAAATAAGGACAGAAAAATTAGAATTTGCGTAGACTACCTAGATCTCAACCGAGCTAACTCCAAGGATAACTTCCCACTTCCAAATATCCACATACTCATCGATAATTATGCATAAGATGAATTACAGTCATTTGTGGATTGCTTCGCTGGTTATCATTAGATTCTGATGAGCGAAGAAAATGCTTAGAAAATGGCATTCATTATTCCATAGGGAGTATACCATTACCGTGTAATGGCGTTCAACTCAATAATGTCGGTACTACTTACATTAGGGCAATAACAGCCATCTTCCATGACATAATGCAGAAAGAAATCAAATTCTACTTGGATGACATCATAGTCAAGTTGCGAGAAGGCCCCGATGACATTGTACAGTTGTAAAGTTCTTCGACAGACTCCGCAAGTTTAATCTAAAACTAAATCTGGCCAAGTGCACGTTTGGTGTGCCTACCATTGTTGTGGTTCATAAGTAGTCGCAGGGGCATAGAGCTAGATCCCACAAATATCAAAGCCAATCAAGAGCTTCCACCGTCAAAAACCAAGAAGGATATCATGAGCTTCCTAGGCGGGCATAATTACATTGGGCGATCATAGAGCAATTTACAGTAATTGTGGAGCCCATCCTTAAGCTACTAAAAAGGATGTGCCCACCAAATAGACAGATGAATGCCAAAAATCCTTCGACACCATCAACAGATATCTTTCTAATCTGTCAGTCTTGGTCCCTCCCAGGCCAAGGAGCCTAATGTTGCTATACTTGTCAGTGTCAGACAACGCATTCAGATGCATGCAAGCAGAACATGACAAAATAGGAAATAAAGAACATGCAATCTATTATCTCAGCAAGAAGTTCACCACCTATGAGTCAAGATACACTCTGGTTGAAAAGATATGTTATACTCTAACATGGATAGCGCAAAAGCTGAGACATTATATGTCGGTGTACACTACTCACCTAATATCCAAGATGGATCATTTAAAGTACATCTTTCGCCAGCACATGTTTATAGGGAAACTGACCAAGTGGCAAATGCTTCTGAATGAGTTTGACATCAAATATGTAGTCCAGAAGGCTATTAAGGGATAGGCATTGGCCGATTTACTAGCAGAGAGTTCGGTCGACGAAGAGTTTGCACCACTAAGGACATATTTCCCGAATAAGGAAGTAATGACAATCGAGGAAAAAATAGTTGAGGCCTATTCAGGATGGAGAATGTTCTTCGACGACACTATCAACTATAAGGGTTCAGGGATAGGAGCAGTTTTTGTTTCAAAAATGGGTCAACATCACCTGATGGCAGCCAAGCTCAACTTCCAATGCACAAAAAACATGGTAGAGTATAAAGCCTACATTTTAGGTCTTCACATGGCCATCAACATAGATATTCAAGAACTCCTGGTAATAGGAGACTCAAATCTACCGATTCACCAGGTCGGAGGAGAATAGTCCACCAAGAATGAGAAGATCATGCCATATGTCAACCTCGCATACCCAACTAGCAAGGGCCCTATATGGTGCGCAAGGTTCTGTTAGGAGGAGTTGTCATCCTCACAGAAATAGATGGCCAAGAGTGGCCCAAAGCAATCAACTCAAACACAATCAAGCGGTACTACGTGTGAAGACACGCTCCTTAAGTTTTTAATCACCTTTTACTTGTAAATGCATTTCCTTTACTTTTAATCGTATTTTTTCATTTTCTTAAAATCGCACTTCTTTGCTTGTGACTGGAATAGAAAAACTAACTCAATTACTTGTAACGAACTACGTGAGGACCTGATACACAAAAAGAGGATATGTAGGCATCCATTACGGGCTCGATCATATTATTACCCAAATCTATCATTCCTTGTAATGAACTACGCGGGGACCTGATTCTCAAAACGGGATATGTAGGCGTCCATTTCGAACTTGGTTGCCTTATTAGCAAAATCCATATTGCCTTAGAGCCACCAACAAAGACAATTGTCAAGCTCTGAGAGCCACCAATAAAGAAAAAAACACAACACCGGACTGAGAGCCGCAGTTAGAGGGAAAATGCCATAAGGGGCATAAAGTAAAAAGGTACAACCTGACCCTGAGAGTCCATAAAAATGATGAAGAAGAAAAAGTATTAAGCCATGAGAGTCACATTAAAGAGTCTGAATAATGTAATGGCCGAAAGGTTGCAGTCCTCATTCAAAAGTCTGAGTGATGTAATTTAGGATAAAAAGGTTGCAATCTTTACTCCAAGGGTCAGAGTGATGTAGTTTTGGCTGAAAGGATGTAGTCTTCACTCCAAGCGTCAGAATGATGCAATTTTGGCTGAAAGGTTGCAGTCTTCATTCAAAAGTCTGAGTGATGTAATTTCGGTTGAAAAGCTGCAATCTTCACTACAAGTGTCAGAATGTGTAATTTTGGCCAAAAGGTTGCAGTCTTCATTCAAAAGTCTGAGTGATGTAATTCCGACTGAAAGGTTGTAGTGTTCACTCCAACTGTCAAAATGATATAATTCTGACCGAAAGGCTGCAGTCTTTACTCTAAGTGTCAGAATGATGTAATTTTGACCGAAAGGTTGCAGTCTTTATTCAAAAGTCTGAGTGGTGTAATTCCGGTTGAAAGGCTACAGTCTTCACTCCAAGTATTAGAATGATATAATTTCGGCCAAAAGGCTGCAGTCTTCATTCAAAAGTCCGAGTGATGTAATTTCAATCGAAAGGCTACAATCTGTTTTAGTGGTTAACATATTAGCATAGGTTTGATTTAGTCAAATATAAGTTGATTAAGCTAAATGGTGTTTAGAATAATGTTAGTTTAAAACTGGTTTTAGTTGATAGGAATAATATATGACTGGTGTTTATTTCAATCAGTAGGTATATGGTTCATGTCAATATAGGTTTTGTTAAGATAAAAAAAATGGGTTGTTAAGGTCAGTTTGTTGTTTATTTAGTGTATGTGTTGACCCTTGTGAACTTTGTTTAGCTTAAACATGTTTCCTGCCACCTAGAATTGGTTTAAGGTCTATGAATGAGTTAAAAAGAGATAATGTTTGGTATGTTCATGGTAGTTTGGAGTAGTGTTGATAACCAAAATCATAGAGATTAGTGTGTTTGGGTGTGGGATAAGTAAGAAGTTATTATGAGATTTGTTTGATGTATATCTATGTTTAAATTGACACAATTAATCCATGTAATAGTTTAGGAACCTATCTGGTGATATATGATCTGTTCTAGCTAATATGTGTGTCCTCCATGTCAAACTTGAGTTCACTTAAGTTAAGAATGAACTGTTGGAGTTAGTTTATACTTGCATAATGGTTGTGTTGGCTTGTGAGAGTCACATTTGGTTTGAATAGGTTAAAATGCTTATATTATGTCACCTAGTCCCTGATAGGTTTGAAAATGATCTAAAATGTTTGATGTTTAGCTCAGTTGGTATGTTTAGCTATAGATAGCTAAAATCTATATCACGTTTTTACCTTACAAAAACTTGACTGCATATCCCTAAGTGCTCTAGTTGTCTTCCCACCCTTAACATGTTCCCAATAACCTCTAAGTGATCCCATATGCATTTGCTCACAATTCTTTATGTAATTAGCCCTGCATCCAGTTTGGTTTAATTGTATGTGTCTCTGTCATGTACCTACATGTTGATTGAATCAAAGTGTTGTGTCCCTTTTCCACCCTTGTGTCGATACCTACTTCTAAATAGATTAACTAGAATGATGGAGTCTCCTAGGCTATTAGAGGTAAACTGTTAATGTGTGTTGATATGCTCTTGTGTTGTAATGTGACTCAGAAACCTGGCATTTAGCTTGACATCTTTTAGGACCTATCATATGTTGTCTGGTGTTCTAAATTAGTAGTGTTAGGGGTATACTTACAGCATGTCATTTGCCTTCCTTTATATCAATCTATCATAGCCTCTAGTTCAACATAACATTTATGGTATGCACTACATGTCTATGAAATATTGGTTGCATGAGCAATCCTTTAGTTTGGTATCCTTTTGTCTTCCATGCTTTCTGCCTACCTGAGTTGGGTTGTTGATATTATGCCTTGCATGGATGCTTCATTATACTTGCTTACTTCTGTGCATTTCCTGCTTTCACACGGATTATTTTGAATTTTGAGATGTCTAAGGTCACAAGTAAATTGGAGTAATTGTTATGGGTATCTTGTATGTTGCCCTTATATCTTAGTGTGTGTGTTGTTTGAAAATACATGTCAATATACATCATGGTATATAGGTTGTATACTGAATATGCTCAGTACATAAAGTGTATAGGTTGTATATCATTCATAAGTGTCATGTCATGTGTATTTGTTTAGCGTAGCGCATTTCTGCTAGCATCCTTTATTTGTCTTCACGACTATGTGATGGGCCTGGCCCATTCTTGTTATTTCAGTTGCCCTCTTTGCATTCTCATAATAATGACCTAGCCCACTGTTTATTATCCTCCCCTCTTCTTATTTTGTTGGCTAACAGTCTAAGCCCATCTATTTGGACTAAAATGGACATTTTCTTCAAAATTAGAACATGGGCTGAGCCCAAATTAGTTAGTGGATTTTGACATTAAAACTATCTTGGACTTGAGTTTTGTCTAAGTATTTTGGAAAGTAGAATGTGATGTTGACTATAGGAATATGACATGCAAAAGAAAACAAAGAAAACCATTTTTACTATCTTTTTTCCAAAATCGAATTTATCTCTTTTAAATGAATTATACCACTTTCAAAACTTGGAAAAGATTTTAAAGTGCAAGTGTGAAGATAATCAATCTAATTGGACTAAATATGGAGTTCTACTCAAATTCACATTTGAGTGTTCTTAGTCCGAAAATAAAAATTGACTAAACTACCTTGTGCATACTATTTCTTGGCGAAAGTTTAACTCTTGTTCTAAAATAAAACCTTGAGTTTGAATAAATGAAATGACAAGTTACTTTGTGGATTTTAAACACCAAGGCAATTTAAATCATTTTGAAGCATGCTATAGAGCCTGTAGGTCAACTGTATTTTATGGATTCGTAATATCGGGGTGCTAACATCTTCCCCGGGGATCATCAGAACCCTTACCTTTACTCTAATTTAGATAGGATTTTTCAAAGAATTTGAATAAACCATTTCACACTGGTTTTTCTAATTTACCTATAAATTAGGTGGCGACTTAAAAACAATTATCCAACTTAGAGCATCATCCGAATTTTTAGTAGCTCTTTATGCGTTCACCCATGTAAAAAGTAAATTGTAACACTATGAATCCCAACAACTTCCGACATTTGGCTGGATTTAGCTTCAGATTGAACTTGCAAAGTCTATCGAATAACTTCCGCAAATGTATGATGTGATCTGAGCTTTACCACAATTTGATTATGAAATCATCCACATATACCTCTATCTTTTTGTGCATCATGTCGTGGAAAATAGTGGTCATTGCTCTTATGTAAGTTGTGTCGGTGTTCTTGAGGTTGAACGACATTACACGATAGTGGTACACTCCTCATGGAGTGATGAAGGCTATTTTTTGTGCATCTTCTTCACTCATCAGGATCTGATGTAACCGGCGAAGCAATTCACAAATGATTGTAACTTCTACTTCACGCAGTTATCGATGATTATGTGGATGTTCAGAATTGAAAAGTTATCCTTGGGACTAGATCGATTGAGATCACGGTAGTCCACGCAAATTCAAACTTTTTCGTCCTTCTTTGGTACATGCATGATGTTGGCCAACCACGTGGGATATGGAGTGACTTCCACAACTCCAGACTTTATCTGTTTTTCAACCTCATCTGTGATTCTTATGCTTAGATCAGGCTTGAATTGTCGGATTTTTTGTTTAACTGGGGTGAAGCCCTCGTTGATGGGTAGTTTGTGGGCTACTATGTTTATGATTAACCCGGGCATATCCGCGTATAACCATGCGAATACATCGACGTATTCGCTTAGCAAATTTATCAACTCTTCTTTTCAGGGCACGTCCAAATGTGCACTGATCCTGGTTTCCTTACCGTTTCCTCATCCCCGAGATTAATTACTTTGGTATCATCCAAATTAGGCTTCTGCCTATTTTAGTACTAATCTTCTTCATCGACGAGATCTTATGGCAACTCTGGTTCTTCGTCGTACTCCTCATATTCTTTTTCTCTTGTATCACTTGACTCACTCGTTTCGCGACATGTCATGACATTATGAGTTGTTTTATTTTAACTACTGGAAAAAAAATCAAAACATAGTTAATGTATAAAAACATGTTAAATAAAATAAACAGACTGTTTTTGCATAAACATAGGCTTTTATTAATTTTGATAAGGAAGTACAAGTCCTGAATCGGATCAACATCGAGTCATTTCCATTTTTTCAAACATTACGTACAAAAATTAAAGATGCAAATGGTGAATGCTCGGGCCTCAATCGATTTTCATCGATTTTTAAAAGCAAATTTAAATTCATTCTCTCTATCGAGGCCCGATTTTTGAAAGATATACTACAATGATGGACAGTTGCTCGCATGTATCAACATTGTAGATGGTGGGCACTTCAGAGCATTCCTCCAGTATTATGGCATATTTTTCCTCTTGGAACAGCATCCCTAAACCATTTTCTACATCTCTGCCGTTGTGCATGGGCATTCTAACTGGGAATGACCGGTACAAATTCGGAATTGGATTTCACAATTGTAGAGGACCCCTCTTCTTCTGGTTAGTATCGACTGCTTCCTTAGAATCTTAGATGTACCCCAAGGTTAAAACGGTAATCATTTGTCGGGATTGACACAGGTTCCTTGATACCCTGGAGTACTCTGCCAAAATCTTTGTGAAGTTCGAACCCGTTATGAAGCATAGTTCCAGCTATCATATTGTATATTGGTGGCATAGGACTCTCTTCATCGTCCCTTTTGTGGGCAGCTCCCACAAGTTCTACCACGTGGAAATTCATGTTTTTGGGGATTTTCTCGATTACTGGCACATAATTGTTAGGGTAGTTATGAATGCAACCGGCCCCGTGAATTACTACTTCATGATTCTCCCACACAAATTTAAGTGATTTATGGAGGGATGATGGTACTGCACCGGCCATGTGTATCCAAGGCCTGCCCAACAGTAGGTTGTAGTTAGCGATAATTGACATGACTTGAAACACAATTGTAAACTCGGTGGGCCTCATTTGGCTTTTGAGGTCTATTTCGCCAATTGGGTCACGTTGTGCTCTATATAAAACACTTACGTTGGTATGGCTCTAACGTATTTTCCCAACGTTGTATCCCAAATGCTTAAGCATAGATTCAGGGCATATATTGAGACCGGCCCCGTTATCAGCCAACACCCGTGCTATGACTTTGTATCTACACTTGACAGTGATATAGACAGCCTTATTGTGGGTCGTTCCCTCCTTTGGTAACTCGTCATGAGTGAAGGAAATCTGGCGGGCCCCAATGATGTGGCCTACCATATAAGTTAATGTTTTGATGCTTGTCTCTGTAGGGACATGGACCTCATCTAATACTTTCATTAGGGCTTGGAGATGTTGTGATGAACTCAAGAGTAGTGCCATTACTGATAATTGAGCCGACATCTTCTTTAAATGCTCAATAATGGAATTTTTTTTTTGCTGCATTCAGCGCCAAAAGTTTTTGGCATCCCCTTCGGTGATGGACCTTCTTTGGTTTCCTTCTTTACAAGGCACTTCTTTTGCCAACTCTTCGGGAGTATAACACCTCTCTGACCTTATCATTCCCTGAGCCACACACACTTGGACGATGAATTATTTTCTCGAGGCTGGGATAATTTCTTGTGATACTTGGATCACGAATAGTGCCCGGATCAACACTTTGAATTGCGGCCTTTCTTGTATGGTAAGAGAAGCGACTATTTGTTCCAGCATCTTAACGGATTCATGGATAAAAGGCTTGCATATAGCCCAATCTTTCTCTCGTTCAATCATATGGATATGGTTAGCTCCATGATTGGGTAGAGGATTTGCGTTTACATTTGGCATTATTGTTTCCAAGATGATTTCTCTTCTGTCAATCAGGTCATGTATCTTGTGCTTCTGATTAAGACAGTCCACTGTGTTGTGTCTGTTCCCTTCGGAGTGGTAGGTACAAGTCTGGTCAGCTTTGTAGAATCAGCTTCCAGGATTGGCAGGCTTTGGCAGAACGGTTTGAATGATTCCGACAACATTTAATTTTTGAACAGCTTTATTCGAGTTTCCAGAAGTAGAGTGAACGTCAGTGGAGACTTTCTCTCGAAGTTCGGACGTGGCAAATCATAAGTAGCTGGAGGAGGATAATTTTAATAGTTTTGGGGTGCTTGATAAGCATGTGCGGGAACTTAGTAATTTGGTGATAGAGCTTGGTAAGTGGGTATTGGTGTTTGATAATTTAGTTGTGAAGCTTGATAGGATGGAGTCGGTGTTTGATAGTTGGGTTGTGCGTAATATACCGGCAGGGGGTTGTATGGAGATGGTATATAGTTGCTTGGAGGAGGGGACTAGTATATGTCGAAGAATGACCATGCTCCATCATTCTTTCAACTTCTTGGGCTAGGTGTATGGGAGACATTTGTCACATCTTTCTTCTTCTTCCTTACGGCCCCAGTAGCGCTTGATATGCCAGCTTTGTTGGCTATACTGACGATCTTTCCAGAGTCAGTGTCGTCCTCTATCGCTTCTCCCATCTTGACCAATTCAGAGAATGAGCTCCTGGCTATAGACAGCATTCGATCATAGAAATCTGATTCTTGTGCTCGGATTAAGACAGAGACTAGTTCTTCCTCGCTCATCAGAGGATGTACTCGGGCAGCTTCGGCTCTCCACCAACTCGCATACTCGTGGTAGTTCTCGATAGATTTCTGTTTGATCTTTTCCAAATAGTACGGTCAGGCACTATTTCCATATTAAAGCAGAATCTTTCCTATGAAGGTCTTTGCCATATTTTCCCATGAGTCCCATCGGTGTATGCCCTGGGCTGTGAACCATTCTGATGCCTCTTCTATAAGGATTCGGCTAAACAGCCTCATTATCATGGCTTTGTTTCTCTTAATCCCGGCCAGTTGGTCGCAATATGCTTTTAGATGAGCCTTGGGATTCCCAGTCTCGTTGAAGAGTTCAAACTTTGTACCATGAAGCCCTCAAGAAGATCTAGGTCCTGATGCATGCATAGGTTGTCATAGCTCAGGCATGTTGACTTATGAGAGACTCTGTTGGATTTTTCGAGTAGGTCTACCATCTTCTTCTCCATCTCTCGGTCCCTTCTATCATGTTCGGCCCTCCACGCATTTTCTAGTTCTTCATAATGGTCGAGCTCGGGTGAAGAGTCAAAAGGAGTGATCGGGTATGAAAAGATATTGTGGGGTGTGCTGAGTGGCTTCTAGGAGTGCCCGCGGTTCTAGGTGTTTGATGAGTGGCAGTATTTTGGTGTATGCTGGAACCAGCATAAGCAGGTGGTTCCTGATAAGAAGGCGCATACGGGAAGTCTCGACTATGTGGATTGTATTTGCTAGAGGTGGGGTTTGGTACAAGGTACTAGTGTGGATATTAGTGGCTGGAAAGTGTTCGGATATGGGTGAGTTCATTGATGGAAAAGATGGTGGAGGCTTTCTTGTTTCAGTGGCTGCCTCCCTGGCAGCGTTGATGGCTTCATTTTTTACGACCTGTTATTGGAGGTCCGTGATTTTTCTAAACAACTAATTAATCAAATCCTCGTAATATGAATAGTTTTGAAGGTCCTGAGGTGTGGTGTCCTCGATGACCAAGGCATCTTTGTTACGTGCATCATCAAGAGTGCCAGTCTTTTTCTCTTGATTTGTTCGTATAGGGATGCTATTGCGGCTTTTGATCTGGTGAAGTATACTAGTGTGATATAGCACGAATCAATCCCCTCTATGAGAAAAGAATAACTCAAAGGCAAATGACATTAGTAATGTTAGTCTAAAATAATAGTACAAGATATCGCAGACAAATTTCACATAAAGCACATAGACTCATGTATTTGATTCGAACTCTTGATCAATTTTCCATTTCAGGGGGTATTTTGGACCTTTTGGCCTTTTTGGTTTTTAGGGTTTTGGTTTAGAAGGTATATGGTCTATTTTCTACCATGACGTCGTTGAAACCAAAACTTTTCTATAAATAGGGAGATTATAATTTATATAATATAGGGGTCGAGTCTTATATAGACTGCCTGCTTATCCCTTTGCAGGAAATCAGGCCCTTCGTAATTTAGGTTACATATAAATTAATCATAATTTCTTTCTACCCGAATCATTCCCAAACCAGTCCCAATAAGGGATTCCTACGTATCCCTCATCGGGACATCGAGTCGGACATAGTTCCTTTTACAAAAAGAGGAAGGGGATAACATTTTGATTGAAAACAAAAAGGGGGCGCCTAAACTAACCAAAAGATGACTTCTCCTTGAAGCCATGGCGGGTTGTCGTCCTTAAGACCGCGCATTCTCCCGATGGCTCTCTTAGCGGCGCCAAGGTAGAATGACCCAGATTTAACCGGTGTTGACGAGATGTTCCAACTCAAACTTGAAGGCTTTGCATTTCTCGATGTCATGTCATGGTGCCCCTAAATGGTATAAGAAAATCTTTCTCCTTGAAGTGCTGGCGGAGGGTTTCCAATTAGATTTGATTGGTCGGACCTTACCGGTGCTGGCTAAGGTGGAGAAGAGGTCTGCATACGAGTCTTCAAAGATCGTTAAGTTGTAGAGCCAAACTTGAGTGTCGATGGTGATTTCTTCACCATGCATGATGGGGTCATAGACCAGTAGAGAATGTTGGCCCCATAAGTTACGAATGACCTTCTTGTCAATTAGTCTTATAATTTTCCTTTTGAAGGCCACGCACTCGACTATGGTGTGGCCAAGCCGATTCCTGTGGAAAAGGCACCTCTTGTGAGCATAGATGGGTGCACTAGTTAGGAGGACGTCGGGATTGACACACGATGCTTCGGTAGCTTTTAATCCATCATACACTTTGATGTATTGCACCAGCCTGGGTGTAACTCTGAAGAGCGAATTACGAGCTTTGAAGGCAATTGCCCACCACATATGAGATGATGTACGGAAAGGCCCTTGTAGTGTCCCGTAGTAGTTGACAGCTTCTTCGGAATTTGGGGTGGCTCATTTAGGTACCCCACTATTTTCTCGTATGGCACTAGATCCTTTTTGGGCAACTCAAACTCTTGTTTCGGTGTCTTGAACAATGGGATATATCCATCAACCATTTTCTTGACCTCGACAGGGAGATTTTGGCATTGACGTTTTCATTCAGGGGACTCTTCTGTGAGGTTCCCTACAAACTCCAAAATCTCGTTGACCTTTTTCATCTTTGTTTTATCCAAGTCAATGTCATAGGTGAAGTCTTGTCCATGGCTCTCCTCATGTGAGCATTTAAATCCTCTAGACACTTGTGGATGAAGTTTAACTCCTCGGTCAAACTGGCTATGATAGTCTAGTCATACTCCACATTCTCTAGGTACTTGGCATCTCTTTCATCGGCCTGCCTCTGAATGCGGCGTGCCTTGTTCTCGACCTTTGAATCCCTATCATGACTACACTAATAGTGGTAGGGCCCAGATGTGAGGGTACCCTGCAAGTGTGCTCTCAACCAGGCTATGTAGTCTTCATCACAACTCGGGCGAAAGATATCCTCTGCTAAAGTCTCTAGACCCCACTTTACTCGACCATTCCACTCTCGGATGATGTCAGCAGCCCATTTGATACTGTCTCCTTTATAGTCGAATGTACTCCCCCATGTTCCCTACTTGGGGTATCACTTGTCTTTTTTCGTACGGTCCTAGGACCTTAATGGTGCATATGGTCAGATTTCCTAGATCCCCATAAATGGTAGGAAATGACATTTTCTACCTCTCACAACTATGGTCTCAAATATAAAGTCAGGGAATCTCCATTGGATGTTGTCATCTCGGAGCCTAGAAATGATAAAAGCTCATCCC